>CM077082.1:163833003-164433003 GCA_039513925.1 Platanthera zijinensis | reverse complement strand
CCAGACCCTCATCTTGCTGGCAGGGTTGGACGTCACTCGAGAGAGTTTACCCGGACCCGGGGCAAATCCCACTGCCAGGCTCTCATCTAGCTAGTAGGGTTGGACGTCACTCGAGAAAGTCTACCCGGACCCCGAGTTGATCCTGCTGCCAAGCTCCCATCTAGCTGGCAGGGCCGGACATCACTCAAAAGAGTCTACTCGGACCCCTAGCAGATCACGCTGTCAGGCTCTCATCTAACTGGAAGGGCTGAATATCACTGAAGAGAGTCGTACATTTGAAATTCAAAATGCTTTGTTACCTATTTTGCCAATTACAAGAATACGACCATTGTTGTTCTCCCCAAACATCACCATGCCTACCTTCTTCTTCTCCAGGCTAAGGAACTTGTCTTTATCTTCTATCATGTGCTTCGAACACCTAGAGTCCAAGTACGACAGGTTATCCTTGTCCTATGTGGCATCCCATTTTGTGCTAGGCCCTCATATGCATTTTGAGTCAACAGAATTGACTCAGGCTCGGGGACCGTCGAGTGAGACGTATGAACACGATGCCACTCGACGAATTTATCTTAGAAAATACTCAGGATACTTTAGGCGTCGAATGATATCGATGCCATTTCAAAAAGAATCGAGTGATCCTGACAAAATAAACTTAGAAATACTTGGGAAACTTTAGGCCATAACTTGGAAAAGTATGGAATGCTGACAGTGTTGAGTTGTGTTAACACCACTCAACGCGGTGTAGAGTGGTGTTGACACCGCTCAACGCCTTGACTTAGGATTGTTGGCATCATTGAGTGGTGTTGACACCACTCAATGCCTTGACTTAGGAATGTCGACGTCATTGAGTTTTGTCGACACCACTCAACACGGCGTTGAGTGGTGTCAACACACTCAATGATTTTAGACTTGGTGAATTATTTCACCGAAGAGCTGTGTTGGCTGGTTACCTTTTATACCGGCTAAACCGGGTTTAGGATAAAACGGTGATGAGACATTTATCTCTACAGAAAAACTATATAATCTATTTATAATTTCAAGAAAACATATTTATGGCAATGATTGACGGTCCAATATATGGCTGACGCGTGGCAGCATAAGGAATCATGCTGCCGGCCATGCCCAGGCACTACTATTGGGTCAAAACCTTTAAAACTGCCAGCCTCACCTACATTCCACACCAGTGTCACCTTCAGTGAGACCTAAGGAGCAGAAACTGATAGTTGGAGCAGAGGATTAGCCGGAGCAAGGATCGGCCATGGCGCACCACCACCAAACCTGCCGTCAAGCTCGTCTAAGGGTCCGTTTCTCCTCCCCTCCCTCTGTGCTAGCTTTCTAGCTCTTTTAGGAGAGATATCAGACTCAAATGAGCCTGATTCCATATTAGAGGGAGTATTCTGAGCATTTCTTCTTTCTCGAGTTCGCAAGAGGAGCCACCTCTGGCGGCCACGTCGCCAAGAAACACTAGCCGCCACCTCAATGGAGGTGGTGGAGACAATCGTCGGAGGTGGCGGTGTCCAGAAGACCGGGAAATGCAAGATCAAATTTTACCCAGGTTGGGGAAATCTAGACAATTGGCTCATTCGGGAAGATTAGCCGATGTCATCCATTATTTATAATAAAACTACAGGTTTATTTAAATGATTATTTTTGTCACTATTTGAACAGAAACTTGGTTGTAAATATTAGACCTCTTAGAGGCATTTCTAGAAATGATACTCAACATAAAAAAGGTAGATCTAGGTCTTACCTTTAAATTGACACTCTAAAGTTGTAATTTGGAGCATTAAAACTCCCTATAGGGCCATTCTACTAAGACTGGTCTTAGGATAAGGAAGATTTTTAAAATGGGTTCCCTAGCCAAACCCTAAGTCCACATGTCATGAAATTTTGAACATACATGTACTAATGCTAGACATAGGACTTGTCAAAAAATCAGATTTTTTGAGATGTATTTTTCTATAGTTTTTATAGAAATATAATTTATTAATTAAATGGAATATAGGAAGATTACCTCCTTCAAATGGATCAAAATTTGGTTGGCATGGCCAATGTGTCATTATATGACCATGGTAAAAGTGGAGATCATTTGGACCTCTGTAGGTTGGGAAACTCCAACATGCATGGTGGAGGTAGATTTGTAAATATTGTTCCAAAAATGTCAAAATGGGAAGTTAGCCCATTTGGCCTAATGAATGTCCATGAGATTTTGTACAGAGGCTTATAGGGATGAGTTACACCTCCCAAAGAAAGAGTGGGAATTTTGGGAACAAAAATCCCATTATTTTGATTAAATGGAAAATAAGTTTTTGTAGAAATAAAAATTAGATATAGGTCTACTGACCCTGTAAACTTCTAAAATTTTTATACCTGCCCTAATAGGACATTTTACATCTGTGTAAAAAAGTTATAAGTCTATTTGAGGATTATATCTTATGTATATATTAGATTTAGAATTTTACCCTTTTTGGAAATTAATATAAAAGTAAGGGAAACTACTGTTGAAAAATTATGGGAAAATTTGTAGCATCCTATTTCTGTGATTAAAACCCAATATAATTAATTGAGAACATTTGGATGATCATATATGCTGAAAACCCGAGTAGTGGCATTTTGGTAATAATGTCCATATGAAATTATGTTAGGTCAAATCACTTTTTAGAATCATGAATTTCTGTCTTGAGTATTATTATATCAATTTTGATCACCAGCAATTTTCTAGGAATTTTGGATTGTATATTTTAAGTACTTCATTTGTGAAAAAGGATATTTTGGAAGGCTCCGTGGGAGGACTTATTTTCACGGTAGCGGTCATGACCGCATGAATCGGGACTTAAAATAAGTCCCGATTCATGCGGTATGACCGCTTACCGGTGAAAATAAGTCCTCTCAAACGTAGCCTTAATCATAAAAAGAAAATATATGGAAATTCAAATCGGAAAAATCATGATTTTTGATGAACAAAAATTTTTAACCTTGATGAACCTCAGATAATTTATTTAAACATAATGGACCACTAGTTAGAGTATTTCTTGTTCAAAGTGACCTAGGTCACTTAATTAATTTAAATTATGGTCCAAAATAATTAGAAAGATGATTGTTATCTTAAAATAAAAGTAAGTGTCCTTGAGAAAAGGAGCTTTTGACTTTAGCCCATTGTAGTTCCTAGTTCTCCGGAGAGCCCTTCACAGGGTATGCTCTAGGTAGTCCAAGGACTAACCATAAGTTGCAATGGCTAATAAGAATTAGACAAGACTAGTCTAATAGGTTAAGGGAACGATGTGACAATCTCACCTGTATATGGTTTGAAGATACAGAATGGGCTTTGTACTGTGAGCTGGAGGCTTGGATGTTTGGATACACTATGGGTTTTGTCCTGCGAGCTGGAGGCTCAAATGTTTGGATACAGGAACGGTTTTGTCCTCCGAGCTGGAGGTTCCGGTTGGAAATAAATTGCATGTGCATATATCATATTAGTGGCAGGTCATGTAGTACTGGGCCAATCATCACACTAATGGCAGTACAATGACTCAGGTGAGGTGTGAGGGTTTGAGGGGCCACTAGGTTGTTTATACTGCTGTCTGGAGCACAATCCTCGAGAACGCACACCCAACCTAAAAGTCTGGTGGTTTAGCCAGCAGTTTAGTACGTGGTAACTCTGGTGTGTTCTTTAGATGCGTACGGAAGGCCTAGTCCTGGTAGTGTGTATACCCGCCTAGGAGTGGAGATGCCCACTCCACTGCAGCCGTAGCCACAACGGTAGTACCTGAGAGTTAGCTAACTCCAAAAAGTGGAAACTAAAGGTCTGCGCGCATAGAGTCGTGTTAGTGAATTGCACATGTATTATTCATAACCCGCATGCCATACCATTCATACATAATTAACTTATAAGTTATCTTAAAATAAAAGTAAGTGTCCTTGAGAAAGGGAGTTATATTTGTGAAACCTTAACTTATAAGTTTTTATGGGCATTCATATAAGTTAAGGCACTTTTGTGATGATTAGTGCAGTAGTAGTTAGTTTACTTTCATGTTCAGTACTTTACTCTACCTACCGAACTTATTTTCGCACTTCTTTTCAGTATTGCTTTTACTCCATTTCTTGTACTATATAGAACTGCAAAAGTAGGGATATATTTGTTGTTTTATAACCATGATAGAATAGATCAACTGTCACCTGCTTTACTTTTATACCCCCTTACTGTTCTCTGCTTCGTCTTCCCGCTCGGTACCTAGGAGTCGCAGGGGTGAGGCAAGGAAAAAATGGCTTAGTATTTATGACTAACGATCAGTTTTGACCGTATCATTTTAGGAGCTCGAGGAGCTGGAGCACCAGCAGGATGAGGTGGCAGGATATGAAGAGCTGGTACCACCTACTACTGCAACCCGACGTCAAGTGATGACACGTGTACTGATTATAGATTAGCTTTCACTTAGTTACATTTTTTGAGAGAGAGATTGATTACTATGTACTGGGCATAAGCACATTTCTCTTTCATTCTATACTCATTGTAGACTATTGGATCTCTCATTTTACTTATATTATGATGATGATGTGATGTGGACTCGATATATAAATTGCTTATATTGCTTCTCTTCTCGATTGGCCGATAGGTGAATGATTGTACTAGCTGACAGGATTGGCATCTAGTGGTGTTGACTAGCCTGTGTGCGCTAAGTGTCACTGTAAGGAGGCGGTTCTGGGTATAAGACCGGGTTACCTCCTAAGTAAGGGGGAATCTTACAAACTGGTATCACTAAACAAACGATCATTGAGAAGAAGTCCGCAACACTGGAACACCCTGCTCGGGCATTAATTTGCGGAGAAATTATGCAGCGGAGGCAATGGTGTGCCCATGTGTAAAAGTCACAGAAAATAGTCCATTTAAGCAATGAGTTAGGCCTATCCTAATATTATGCTTATATTATACATCCCCCACAGGTCATTGTGCCGCAGGCAGTAGTCCAATTCGAGATAGAATTGGCAGAGTGACTTCAAGAATCTGTCCCTGCCGATGTACCACGGGACAAAGAATGCGGTAATTATGTAGGAGTTGATCGAGGCCATTCAGGAGATGCTTATAGGCATCAGCTACCCTGTAAGGCAGGCAGTTCCTTTGGTGACTTCTGCACTGGATGCTCACACGATCAGATGGTGGAAGTCCATGCCCGACTACACGTATGCAGATAGGGAGCTGTCAGATATTTCTTGGGATGAGTTTAGCGAGGCCTTCATGGATCACTTCGTGTCTATTACAGATAGAGATGAGTTAGAGGAGAGGTTTTTGAACCTCAAGCATGGGACCAGATCAGTGATAGTGTACCAGAGGGAATTTTCCAATCTGGCCAGGTTCTCTGGTATACACAATCTTGATGACAGGAGGTATACAAAGTGGTTCTACCCGGGGCTTAAGGACTCTACCAGGCAGGCTTTACTATTCATTTCCCATGGCACTTCGATGCAGATCATAGAGATGACTAATAAGCTAGAGGAAGACCAGCTGATGGTATAGAGTGGGGGAAAGAAACCATTAGATGGGTCATCCCATGGGGAAAATAATAGGGGCTCCCAAAGTGGCATAGTGATGAGCTACAAGAAGGGTCAGGGACGTTATAGTCCCAACTTCATGCAGGAGCAGGGGCCTCCTGTAGTACTAGCTCCCAAGCCACTACAGGAACACGACCCGAGGAGACAGGATGACCGGTGCCACGGACCATTGATTTGCTATAGATGCCAAAAACCAGGGCACATAAGAGCTGACTGCCCTGAGCAGCTCCATCCACCACCTCCTCCTCCACCTCTGGTAGCTCCTATGACGTAGCAGGGCCGAGGGTGAGGACAAGGTCGAGGCCGAGGGCGAAGACATTACTGTAGAGGATGAGGGCCTTAGCAGATATACACATTGGACCTCGCCGAGCCAAGGAACCCCGAGGAGGTTATTATAGGTACTGAGAATTAATTATAATCTAGCTTTCATTTTATAATACCTTATAAACTTCAGTAGAACAACAAACATGATATAATTCAAATAAAAAAAACAACATGCATAGTCTTTGGCAGCGGAAAGCCCGCTCATACATTGTTCGATATGGGTGATTCGCACTTGTTTGTATCAGAAGCTTTCTAGGAGGGACTAGCGGATATAGACCGATTCACAAGCTTAATAAGGAGGGTGCGTCTGCAAGACGGATCAGAGCTATTATCATTTGCCAAGTGTAACATGGAGGTAAAAATTGGAGGAAAGACCTTCGAAGCGCTGATGAGTCTTATTTTTATACTGATTTTTGGACTCATCTGGGCTAGTTTTCTTTCACATGCACTTCACTTTTAGTTCGTTATCATATATATTTTATCTTATCTTTATTTCCATAGGAAGTGCACATTTAGGCCCGTAGTTGTGTATTTTTGTTACTTTTATAGATTGTACTTCTTATTGTGATTGCCTGGAATGTCTACACATATCAGTGATTTGTTTTTCTTGCTGGTATAGGGGTCTTGTGCGTGTTCTGGGATTGTTTGGAAACAGGAATACTATACACGATCATTGGATGTATAGCGGACGACAAGTGGTCGTGCGCCACTGATCGTGCAGACTATTCTCGATTTTTTAAAGTTCTGTCTGGGGCAATCGAACGACCATTGGAGTTAGTGAGCACGACCACTGGTCGTGCACCACTGATTATGTGCATTGATTCCATTTTTACCAAATTCTGCCATGCCAATACGCACAATCAAAGGACATTGTGCACACGACCACTGGTCGTGCGCCACTGATCATGCGCATTACTTTTTCTGCAATCTATAAATTCACATGTTCGGCCCTAATTCCAATACATCGACATTTTTCCGCAATTTTCATCTCCGAGTAAGGGTTTCGTCGATCCCCTTCATTCTCCACCGCAGGAACAATCTCCGGGAAAGCTTTCAATGCCCAATTCAAGCTAGAGCTTCCTCTCGGCCTCCTCCTTCATCCTTGAGCTTCAAGATGAGTTTGGCCTAGCTTTCTCCATCAAGCTAGGAAAATTTTATGCCATCCTCCACTGGATTGTGACACAAAGAAGACGAGTCCATTTGGAGTTCGTGACAGCCTCCTCTACCCCGGACGCAATTGAGGACCGAGCTTGTATGCGGACTGACAACCGGGTGATTCCTTCCGTGAACCCTCAGCAAGAATTAAGATCCGGTCAATTTCACACTCTCTTCCTCTCTTGTTGTTGATAGTGTAGATTATCTCTTTGTATTTGATGAAGATGTGATTAATTTGATACACATTTGTATACAATCATGTCTATGTGATTTTATATTTTTGTTATTTGCTTGAGGTGCTCCATTTTCCATCCTCCACCACACCGTGCCGCACTAGCAATTGATAGTGGCGTGTGTAGAGAAGAGGTGCTGATAATATGTTTTGTAGCCTAAACTATTATCATATTTTATAGTTTTGTAGGCGCTAATCTTGCCTTATTAGCTAATTTTTTATCTTTCTAATGTAAATATTATTGCCACTAACATTTTCTTGTCTTTTTGCAGGTTTCCAGAATTTTGGCCAAAAATGACATGACATGCCCCCATGTCACGCCCTCCCTGGGTGTGTCACGGGGCGTGTCACTCGATCTCGAGGAAGACTGCTGACAGAGAAAAAATACCAGGAAAAATGGCTGTCATGCCAGCCTAACACGCACTCCTCGGGCGTGTCCCCAGGCATGACACGGGGCGTGTCGCCCTTATCCCGAAGCCTGCCGCCACATTAAATGACATTTTGCCTCAGCACGCTAATAGTACTGTCACACCCCCATCACAGGTGTGACACGGGGCGTGACCCCTCCTGTTCCGATGACTGATGGATTTCCGACAAATGATTTCGATGCGACGTGCGTGTCACGCCCCCCTACATGGGCGTGACCCAGGGCGTGTCCACCGACGTACAGAAGCAGTCATCCTTCCTTCCAGAATCCAAGGCCCGAGGTAAACCGCGTACCTATCACACCCCCTAACATGCCCTCCTAAGGTGTGTCGCAGGGCGTGACCAACCTGTGAACTTTTCCTATAAATTAAGACCCCCCTTCCATTTCAACAAGCTTGGGTTGAGAGGGGAGGTACTGCCCCTTTGCTTCTTTTCTTTTTTTAGTGTTCTTCTCTCTCTCTCTTTCTTATTTTGTAATCTTCTTAACCCTAGCTTAGTATTTGGTTTGTTTAAGCTTTTATTGTAATTTTTGCACTTGCTCTAATTGATAATTGTAGGGCTAGAATAGAATTTTCATTTCATTGCAATTGTAATTTTCATTTCCATGTTGTAAGCTCTCTTTCTTTATTAATATCTGTGCCCTTTCTTATACTTTGTGTTATTATGCTTTACTACTCATCCCCCTCCTCCACTCCATTTTGATTAACTAATCCTCCTTATACTCGATCTTTATGATACAAGGGTTGAGTGATTAAGTTATGATGCTTTAATTCTACCTTTTCTTTTTTGGGTTTTAGACCTTGAATTACTCTTGAGTTATTTTGGGCTGGACATATATCATCGATATATATTCTCCTCCTTTACTTTCATTCTGGGCTAGCCGAGTGGCCGATAGTTTGAAGTGAGCATTCAAGAGTAAAAGGAGTTATACGCACCCCTCGAGAGAGGCAGACGTCCAAATCTCCCGGATTGGAGTAAAATTCAATAGTGGGGTTCAGCATAGAAAGCGAGCTTTAGGCCTTCGATTTAAACGAGAGTCGGTAGGACCTTCCTAAACTCAGTTGGGCACTACTTTGAGAGAAACATGTTCAAGCTTTTGGAACCTCCACGATCAAGGACCTTTACCATATTCAGTTTTTGTTTTGTATCACATTTCTTGGTCGAATTTAGCCAAGGTGATTCTTGATCAAGTGCATTTCAAATTCATAGTTTCAGCCCTTCACTGTAATCGCTTCTAATAGCTCTTTAATTAACTGCAGTAGTTCTCTTTCTAGCATAGTTTTTATTTCCTTAATTGTAATTAGTTTCTCTAAACCCTAGATTTTCCGTCGATAAAATAATAGTCTTCGTGTGAGTAAGTGTACTCAACAGTTCCAGGATTTCAATATGACACTTGTGTCCCCTAGCTAAAGTTCGATAGGTATACTTGCCTAATTGGATTCCTAGTTCGGTTGCTTTATTTTCTTCGAGGCTTAGCGACCACCAAGTTTTTGGCGCCGTTTCCGGGGTCCAACTTTCGTTGATATATCAAAAACACGAACCTATTAATTTTATCATTTCTCTTTTTCATCCTCCTAAAAAATTTTAAAATACAAAAAAAAATATTTATTATCGCTCTTAATAGAAACCCACTTCATAATTTTTCTATGCCACATAATTTTCTCGAAAAGGGCAAAGGACTTTAAGTGCCACTATCCTGTCTAGTACCTTGCAAACCCTTCATTGGGTAACCCTTGAGAAGTTTGAGAGTTAAGATATTAAAAAATTCTATTTCAAAAAATATTATTAGTTATCTTTTTCAAGTTTTTTTTATTATTTCTCTTTTTTTTTTCTCTTCTCTTCTTTTAGTGCATGAACTGCGGGAATCCGTCGGATATTTTTGACTTGGACCACGAAATTGAGCGTACTTTTCAGAGAAGATCGCGATTTCAAGGCCCTACTCTCCAAATATCAATTGAGGATTCTGAGTGATTTTCTACTTTAAAAATGGATGAACCTCGTGTGGAGGAAGCCGTGCAAATGCCTATGTTCTATTATGCACGACCGAATCTCGAGGGGAAAGAAACAAGCATAGTTCTCCCTTCTATAGAAAATAATAACTTCGAATTAAAGCCTAGCATAATTCAAATGGTGCAGCAGTATGTGCAATTTGACGGACATCAAGATGAAGATCCGAATGTTCATATTGCAAGCTTTCTTGAGATTTGTGACACCTACAAGATCAATGGTGTCACAAATGATGCAATCAGGCTAAGACTCTTTCCTTTTTATCTTAGAATTAAGGCTAAGCAGTGGCTGAACACTCTACCTAAAAATAGCTTCATAACCTGGAATTAATTAACTGAAAATTTTTTGGCGAAGTATTTTCCGCCAGCTAAAACTGCAAAACTAAGGAACGACATTTCCGCTTTTGGACAAATAGACTCTGAAACCTTATACAAATCCTGGGAAAGATCTAAAGAATTATTAAGATGCTGCCCACATTACGCACTGCCTGTATGGTTACAAGTGCAGACATTTTATAATTGGCTAAATCAAAATACAAAGCAAATGATAGACGCAACTTCTAGCAGTCCTTTAAACCATAAGACCCCAGAAGCAGCTCTTGATATTTTTGAGAACATGTCCATGAACACTTATCAGTGGACGGTTCCTAGGTCCCGCCCAAACAAACCTGCAGGTATCTTTTAAGTGGACAACGTCTCCCAGCTCGCTCTAGAAGTTGAAATATTAAGCAAAAACATAACGGAGATGACTGCTGCCTTCGACCCTCAGGTATGGGAATCTGTAACTCCTGCCACAAAACAATTAGATTTTGTTAACAATATGCCTAGAAATGCTTTTAATAATTTTTCTGCTGCGAATTTTCATCCTCCTGGTTTTAATTTATCGAATAGTAATAATCCAGCTTTAAGAAATCACCCGAATTTTTCATGGAGTAATCCATCGAACGCGATGCGCCCACCACCTCAAAATGATTTTTCTGCACCACCTCTTCAAAATTATCCAAAACCTCCAAGCTTGGAGGAGTTACTATCCAAATATATCACCACAAATGACGTTACGATAAGAACCTTAATTGGAAGCGTTAAAAGTTTAGAAAATCAAGTAGGACAGCTCGCTAAAATTATTTCAGAGCGACCCGTAGGGTCTCTTCCTTCCAATACCGAGCCCAACTTGAGAGATAAAGCGAAGCAAGTTTCTGGTAGGGTTAGTGAAGAGCCCGAGGCAAGCTTCGCCCCTGTTTTTAAAAATCAAAGCTCTGCCCCCATTTTAAAAATTCTACCCTCTGCTTAAAAAGTTATCACTCCCCACACTATTATAGATAAAGAACTCGCTCCAACTCCTATTTTTAAAAATGATATCGCTCCACCATACCCTTCCCAACTTAATAAGCAACGTCAGGAAGATCAGTAATCCAGCTTCTTAGAAATGTTCAAGCAAATCTAGATTAATCTGCCATTCCACGAAGCGATCTCCAAGATGTCGAAGTACGCTAAGTATCTTAAGGACCTCTTGACCAATAAGAAGAAGTTAGAGAACCTGTCGTACATCACGTAAAAATCCGAGTGCTCTGCGGTGTTAATAAACGGCTTACCAAGGAAAATCTGTGACCCGGGTAGATTTTCTATTCCGTGTGTCTTTGGTGATCTTTTTGTTAAGAATGCATTGGCCGGCTTAGGTGCGAGTATTAAGCTGATGCCCCTCTCGTTGTTTAAGAAGTTAGGAATTGGTAGACTCAACCCCACACGCATAAGTATCCAGCTCGCCGACAGATCTATTAAGTACCCATTAGGAATAGTGGAGGTTGTCTTAATAAAAGTCGACAAGTTCATCTTCCTAGTGGACTTCATCATTTTGGACATTGAGGAAGACGTCGTGGTCTCCATGATCCTTGGCCGACCCTTCCTTGCCTCCTCCCGAGCCATCATTGACGTAAGCAATGGTAAGCTCTTCCTTCGAGAAGGCGATGACAAAGTGACTTTCTCTATCCAACCTTCTATGAAAAACACCTTAGCAAATGATGACTCCTATTTTTTCATAGATGTCGTAAGTGATGAATCCTCCTATTTCCTCTCTAATTTTGAAAAAGAAATTTCTGATTTTTGTTCCTCCTCTTCTCTTCTAATTGAATCGCTTCACCTATGTGAAGAATCCTCCTATAACCTTTATGATTTTGAAAAAGAATTTTCTGATTTTTGTTCCTCCTCTACTTTTCCAACTGAATCGCTGTAAGAAACCGCCTTGGCCACCAGCTTCACCCCTTTTAATTTTCCATCTAAAAAGATCTACGAAGACATTGTATTTGAAAAAGAAAGGATTTCTAAAACCTCGTATGAAGAACCCCCTACCCTATTAAAAAAACTTCCTGAACATCTTAGATATGCTTTCTTAGAAAAAGATTCCAAGTTACCAGTAATAGTTTCGGCCTACCTCATGGATGCGCAAAATGATAAACTTCTTTTAGAATTACGTAAAAATCGTCAAGCTATTGCCTGTCAAATTTCTGATATCAAGGGCATAAGCCCATCTTTCTGCACTCACAAAATCTTAATGGAAGATAATTCGCCTAACTCGATACAACCTCAGCGTCGTATAAATCCAAACATGAAAGAAGTAGTTAAGGGAGAGGTTATGAAACTCTTAGACGCAGAAATTATCTATCCTATATCAGATAGTAAGTGGGTTAGCCCTGTTCAGGTTAGGGCTGATATCGAGTCGAGTTCGAGCGATTTTGGCTCGGCTCGAAATCGAAATTTTCGACTCGAACTCGGCTCGAAATCGACTCGAAATCGAAATTGATTTCGAGTCGAGTCGGCTCGACTCGAAATGGCTCGATTCCGAGTCGGCTCGAAATCGAATCGATTCGGCTCGAAATCGAATCTAGTCGGCTCAAAATCGAATCAAGACGGCTCAAAATCGAATCAAGTCGGCTCGAAATTTAGCAATTTTTCGTTTTATTCCTAGTTTGCTCAAAATAAAATTGGGCAACCTATAAATTTAACAAGTGAAACACTTAAAACCTTCATTCTTTTTATTTAGGTTTAAATTTTTTTATTTTTAATCTTAAAATAAGAATAAATTAATAAATACATAATTTTTTTTAATTAATTCGAGTTGATTCGAATCATATTTCGAGCGATTCAGGACTCGCTCGAAATCGACTTGAAATCAGATTCGAGTCAAATTGAATCGACTCAAATTGAGTCGAATCAATTTTAACCGATTCCGATTCGGCTCAATTTTCGAGCGATTTTCGAGCGATTTTCGAGTTTCGAATAATATGCTCAGCCCTAGTTCAGGTAGTGTCAAAGAAGGCAGGGATAACTTTAGTTGTAAATGAAAATAATGATTTAATCCCGACACGGACGGTGACAGGGTGGCTCATGTGTATAGATTATCGTAAGTTAAATGACGCCACCCGCAAGGATCACTTTCCCTTGCCGTTCATCGATCATATTTTAGAAAGATTATCCGGCCATAGCTTTTATTGTTTTCTCGATGGTCTCTCGGGGTATTTTTAAATCCCCATCTCTCCCTAGGACCAAGAGAAAACTATGTTTACTTATCCCTTCGGTACTTTCACTTACCGAAGAATGCCATTTGGATTGAGCAATGTGCCAGCTACATTCCAGCGATGTATGCTCACTATCTTTGAAAAGTATGTAGAAAGCATTATGGTGGTATTCATGGATGATTTCTCCGTGTTCGGTGACGAATTTGAAAGTTGTTTAGAAAACCTCGAAAAAGTCTTAGAACGATGCAAAGAGACTAACCTTTCCCTAAATTGGGAAAAATGCCATTTAATGGTGAGGGAAGGGTTAGTTTTGGGTCATAAAATTTCCACGAGAGGTATTTAAGTAGACGTTGCTAAGAAAGAATTCATCGAGAAGCTGCCGCGGCCTACAAACATAAAAGCTATAAGAAGTTTTTTAGGTCACACTAGTTTTTACCACCGCTTCATAAAGGACTTCTCCAAGATCACCAAACCCCTTACCCATCTCTTAGAAAAAGACGTCCCTTTCATTTTTAATGACTCTTGTCTTTCTTCCTTCGAATTAATTAAAGAAAAGTTAATTAACGCACCCATTATGATAGCTCTGGTGTGGGACCTTCCATTTGAGATAATGTGCGATGCCAGTAGTTTCGCGGTGGGAGCCGTATTAGCTCAACACATATATAAAAACTTCCACCCCATCTATTACGCAATTAAGACACTCACATATACACAGGAAAATTACACCACCACCGAGAAGGAGCTCTTAGCTATAGAATTCACTTTGGATAAATTCCTCCCTTATATTACACATTCAAAAATTATTGTTTTTACGGACCATTCGCCCCTCAAATATCTTCTTTCTAAACCAGATGCCAAGCAGTGCTTGATTCGCTGGGTCTTACTCCTCCAGGAGTTTGACTTAGAGATCCGTGATAAGCGAGGAGCCGAGAATTTTGCAGCCGATCACCTCTCATGCCTAGATAACCCTTATATTGAAAATCTAGATGAAAAATCTTTTAATGATTATTTTCCTGATGAGAAGCTGCTTTCAATTAGCACTTCTCCTTCTCCTTGGTTTTCACACATTGCCAATTATTTAGTGGCTCGTGTGCTCCCAAAAGAGTTCTCATCTCTGCAAAAGAAGAAATTCTTTTCTGATTCTAAGAACTACTTTTGGGAGGACCCGCATCTTTTCAGAGTCTGTGCGGACCAAGTGATAAGGAGATGAGTTTCTTATAAACAAGGAGATGATATTTTTAAACACTTACATAAAGGTCCGACTGGTGGGCACTATCAAGTTGCTCGCACCACTCACAAGGTGCTTTGCGCGGGTTTTTACTGGCCTAGCCTATTTAAAGACGCACAAGTCTTTGTGAGTAGGTGTGATAGTTGCCAACGGTCGGGCAAAATTTCCAATAAAAATGAAATGCCACAAAATTATTTCCTCGAGTGCGAAATTTTCGACCTCTGGGGGATCGATTTTGTTTGCCCCCTTCCTTCTAGCTTCGGAAATAAGTATATTTTAGTTATCGTTGATTATGTTTAACGTTGGGCAAAGGCCCAAGCTCTTCCTACGAACGACTCCCGAGTTGTAGTTACCTTTTTGAAAAAATTATTTTATCGATTCGGTACGCCGCACGCCATCGTTAGTAATAGGGGTTCCCATTTCTATAACGCGCAGGTATCTAAAATTCTTATAAAATACGGTGTTACATATAAACTTTCAACTGCCTACCACCCCCAAACAAACGGACAAGCCGAAGTAGTGAACAGAGAAATAAAAATAATAATAGAAAAGACTAATTCAAATTCTAGGAAAGACTGGTCAGCGAAATTAGACGATGCTCTATGGCTCTACCGAACATCATACAAAACCGCCCTCGGATGTATGCCATATCGGTTGGTCTATGGAAAATCGTGTCATTTACTCGTAGAACTAGAACACCATGCTTTTTGGGCGTTAAGATTTTTAAACTTTGATCCCCACTCTGTCGGCGACCTTAGAAAATTTCAACAAAACGAACTCGATGAGTGGCGCTCTTACGCATATGAAAATAACAAACTTTATAAAGAGCGGATGAAGTGTTTGCATGATAAACACTTAAGGCATCCAAAAACATTTATGTCGGGCGACCAGGTTTTTCTTTATAATTCTCCTTTATGTTTATTTCCTGGCAAGTTAAAATAGCGTTGGTCTGGTCCCTTTACTGTTTTAGAAGTTTTTTCGTATAGAACTGTTTTGATTTCACACCCTGATAAGGGCAATTCCAAAGTGAATGGTCAGCGTCTTAAACTATATTTTTGTGGTGATGTCAGTCCTAAATGTGTTAACTCTAACCTCCATAATCAAACTTTTGATTAGTTTGGAACTTTGTTTTATTATTATTAAAACTTTGAACAATATCCTTGAACTTTGTTTTAAAATATATTTTTGACAATATTATTTTGTTGCGTCGAGCTCAAACAATGTTTTAAACAAAGGGTGCTCTTGGGAGGCAACCCAAGTTATCTTTTTATGTTTTCATTATTTTACAATTTTTGACCTTGACGGCTCCGACAAGCTGAACTTACTGCGATCGTCTGCTCCAACGTTGTTGAATCCATCACAAAGTCCAAAGAAGACATTTCATGAAGATCTAAAAGCGCAAGCATGGGGGAGCGGTATCACTCAGCTTTTACAGCAAATAAATCTTGGGAAGTACCTATTTTCAATTATGTACTTTAAATTCTGTAATTTCATTTTCTCTGTCTCAATCCCCTTATTTTGTCATTGAGGACAATGTCTATTTTTAGCTTGGGGTAGGACTTCCTCCTTTCTGCTATGTGTGAATATTTTGCTTTTAGTGAATATTTTTCAAAAAAAATCCAAAAAAAATGAATATCTTAAAAATCCAAAAAAAAAATATTTCAAAATTAAAAAAATATATATGCTTTTTGTTATTACTTTAATAGATTATACGTTTTGGTATTTCAATAGTACCCTTGTTTTTGTTTTGTTTTTCTCAAAATCTCATATAAGAACCTTAATTAATTATAATATTTCTAATCACCCTTTTTAATCATGTTTCACAAGTAAAATGTTGGCCATGTTGTGTTTTTAATTTTCGGTAGCATGTTAATGTAAAACGTTTTTTCTAAAACTCGCATTTTCATTATGGTTTCCCTTCTTTATTTTCTTTACTTTCTCAAAAATTCATCATCCACTATTTTCCTTTTCCTTTTTGGATAATTTTTGTAAGGTCAACTTTTGAATAGCGTAGTAATTGTGAACGATCCAAGTCACATATTATTTCTATTTTCAAGATAATTTCATCAATCTTCTTTTATTATCTACGACTTGGTTTTTGAAATTTTTCAAATCTATGTTTTAAATAAATTTAAAAGCATGATATGATTTATGCCATTTTTGTTTTTTTTAGCTTTCCTTCCAACCTAAAAACTTTTAGCACTAGTTAGCCATTTTTGAGACTTTTTCCAATTTCACTTGATAGCTCCTCTTTTGATATCATTTTCACCAAAGCCAAAATTTCCAACTTATCTAATCACACTAGCCTTTTTGAGTTTGATAAAAAATTTTCATGATTATGATAGGTTACTTTGTGATATTTTTGGAGAAGTTTTTGAAAAAAGTATGCTCAAAAGAAATGTTTGTTTTTGTTTGGCCAATTCAAAATGAAAATAAAAATATTTATGGCCTTTGTTTTGAAAAAAAAAGAAAAAAATTGTTTAAAATTAATTTTTTTTAAAATCTTTGTTTTGGTTTAGTGTGATGTTAAGCCTCCATGTTTATCTTTGAATTCCACTCCTAATCAGAATCCTAAACCAGACGCTTCAGTCCTATTAAGTACTTTTGATTCATGCTTTTGAATTGTATTTAATAACTAAGAAAAGAAGAAAAGTAAATAAGTTTTAGTTTTGGATTTTAACTTATATTTTTGTTATTGAATTGATATAATTATAATGCATTGCTTGGATCTAATAATAACTCAATGCGTTTTTTCATTTTCATTGCTTTGCTTAAATCTATTTAAAGAATTTCGTCAAAATTTTGGATGTTTTATTTTCGTTAAGTAAAGTTTATAAAAGTTAAATCATACCTAAATAACTGTTTTAGATTTGCGTTTCACCTTTTCCCTACTTAGAATTTTGCATAGTACTTGTGTTAGCATAATTAGAACTTTTGATTAGTCCTTTTTATGATTATCTAGTTTTTTATATTTTTGCTTGGGGACAAGCAAAGCTTAAGATTGGGGAATTTTATAATACGTTTTGTAGCCTAAACTATTATCGTATTTTATAGTTTTGTAGGTGCTAATCTTGCCTTATTAGCTTACTTTTTATCTTTCTTATGTAAATATTATTGTCACTAACATTTTCTTGTCTTTTTGCAGGTTTCTAGAATTTTTGCCAAAAATGACCTGACACGCCCCCCTGTCACGTTTTCCATAGGCATGTCACAGGGCGTGTCACCCGATCCCGAGGAAGCTTGCTGACAAAGAAAAAATACCAGGAAAAATGGCTGTCACGCCCCCCTAACACGCACTCCCCGGGAATATCATGGGCGTGACACAGGGCGTGACCCCTCCTTTTCCGATGACTGATAGATTTCCGACTAATGATTTCGACGCGACGTGCGTGTCATGCCCCCCTTACACAGACGTGACCCAGGGCGTGTCCACCGACATATAGAAGCAATCATCCTTCCCGCCAGAATCCAGAGCCCGAGGTAAACCTTGTACCTGACACGCCCCCTTAGGAGATGTCGCAAGGCGTGACCAACCTGTGAACTTTTCTTATAAATTCAGACCCCCCTTCTTTTTTAGCAAGCTTGGGTTGAGAGGTGAGTTGCTTCCCCTTGGTTTCTTGTCCTTTTTTAGTGTTCTTCCCTCTCTCGCTCTTTCTTATTTTGTAATCTTCTTAACCCTAGCTTAGTATTTGGTTTGTTTAAGCTTTTATTGTAATTTTTGCACTTGCTCTAGTTGATAATTGTAGGGATAGAATAGGATTTTCATTTCATAACAATTATAATTTTCATTTCCAAGTTATAATCTCTCTTTCTTTTTTTAATATAAGTGCCTTTCTTATACTTTGTGTTATTATGCTTTACTACTCATCCCCCCTCCTCCACTCCATTATGATTAACTAATCCTCCTTGTAGTCGATCTTGATGATCCGAGGTTTGAGTGATTAAGTCATGATGCTTTAATTCTACCTTTTCTTTTTAGGGTTTTATACCTTGAATTACTCTTCAATTATTTTGGGTTGGAGATATATCATCGATATATATTCTCCACCTTTGCTTTCATTCTTGGCTAGCCGAGAGGCTGATAGTTTTAAGTGAGCATTCAAGTGTAAAGGGAGTTGTACGCACCCTTCGAGAGAGGCAGACGTCTAAATCTCCTAGATTGGAGTAAAATCCAATAGTGGGGTTCACTGCGTAAAGAGAGCTTTAGGCCTCCGATTTAGACGAGAGTCGGTTGAACCTTCCTAAATTCAGTTGGGCACGACTTCGAGAGAAGCCTGTTCAAGCTTTAGGAACCTCCACGGTCAAGGACCTTTACCCTATTAAGTTTTGGTTTTTTATCGCATTTCTTAGTTGACTTTAGCCTAGGTGATTCTTGATTGAGTGCATTACCATTTCATAGTTTCAGCCCTTTGTTGTAATCGCTTCTGATAGCTCTTTAATTAACTACAGTAGTTCTCTTTCTAGCATAGTTTTATTTCCTAAATTACAATTAGTTTCTCTAAACCCTAGATTTTCCGTCGATAAAATAATAGTCTTCGTGTGAGTAAGTATACTCAACAATTCCCGGATTTCAATAAGACACCTGTGTACCTAGCTACAGTTTGATAAGTATACTTGCCTAATTGGATTGCTAGTTTGGTTGCTTTATTTTCTTCGAAGCTTAGCGACCACAAGGTGCTCATGACCCTCATTCCGCCATTCTCACCACCTCATCCGTAAGCATACTCTTCCACCTGCCTAGCGATTCGGTGCATAGCGACCCGTGTATTTTTCCATCCGCCTGGCAAAGAATTACATAGCGGCATTGCATAAGGAGTAGTTGATAGTGTTTTACTTTCTTTTCCACAATAATCGAAACCCCCTTCATAAACACCAACCTAAGGACTTCAATCTCAACTCCTCCTTAAAATTAACTCCACCTTACTTTGTTCCTTGAGAGATCGATACTTGGGAAAATTCGCACATTTTATGTTACTTGTGCGATAGGTACACTTGTCGTTGCGTTCCATCCGCCTGGCGAAGCATTGCATAGCGGCATTGCATAAGAGTAGTTGATAGTGTTTTACTTTCTTTTTCAGTAACAATCAAAACCCCCTTCATAAACACCGACCTAAGGACTTCAATCTCAAGTCCTCCTTAAAATTAACTCCACATTACTGTGTTTCTTGAGAGATCGATACTTGGGAAAATTCGCCCATTTTATATTAGTTGTACAAACGGTATACTTGTTGTTGACTGCATCAAGGGACGATGACGATTTTGAGAATGTCAGACTTCAATCTTATCTTGGGCATTACCTGGTTGCACTGGAACCATGCTTGGATCGATTGCCCATCAAGGAGGATGACCATACGACATGGAGACACTAAAATCGTCATCGAAGGTATTATACTTGTCTCCCACCTTCTATTATCATTTGTATAGGCTGTTAAGGCCTATCAGCAAGGGGAGGAGGTATATATTATCTGCTTTGAGATGGAGGGAGAAGAAGCTTATATTGATGATATCCCGATGGTCCGGGATTTCTCCAACGTATTCCCGGAGAAATTGCCCGAATTTCCACCGACTAGGGATATGGACTTCCAGATTCAGTTGGTGCCAGGAGCAAAGCCTGTGTCTCGGACACCGTATAGGATGGCCCCCAAGGAGCTTGTAGAGTTCAGGACCCAGATACAGGAACTGGTGGGGTCAAGATTTTTTAGACTGAGGTCATCACCATAGGGAGCTCCGGTGCTATTCGTTAAGAAGAAGGATGGATTGTTGCGGCTCTACATCGACTACCGGGAGTTGAACCGGTTGATAGTCTGGAACACATATCCGTTTCCCCGGATTGATGAGCTTTTCCATCAACTATAGGGAGCCTTTTGGTTCTCTAAGCTGGATTTGTGGTTCAGGTACTATCAGCTGCGCATTCATGAGGAGGATATCTCGAAAACAGCCTTTAGTTCTTGTTATGGCCAATAAGAGTTCCTGGTGATGCACTTCAGACTCACGAATGCACCTTCCACATTCATGAGTCAGATGAACCATGTCTCCGAGCCATTCCTAGATAGATTTGTTATAGTTTTAATCGACGACATTCTGATCTACTCTCGGACAAAGGAGGAGCATACCAAGCATTTGGCACTCGTGTTGGGCAAGCTGAGAGAGCATCAAATGTACGCAAAGTTCTCCATGTTCCAGTTCTGGCTACAGGAGGTAGCATTCTTGGGGCATACCATCAGTGGAGCTGGGTTGGCTGTGGACCTGGCCATAGTACAGGCAGTTCGAGATTGGCCGCGACAAAAGTCGGTTTGAGGTATACTAAGTTTCTTGGGACTGACAGGATATTATCGCAAGTTTGTTGAGGCATTCTAAAGGGTAGCACTCCCCATCACATCCTTGATGAAGAAGAATGCGACTTTTACATGGAGCAAGAAGTGTGAAGCAGCGTTCCAGGATTTGAAGGATAGGATAACCTCTTTCCCCATCCTTGCACTTCCATCTGGGAAGGAAGGATTTCACATTTATACCGACACATCATATCAGGGGATGGGTGCAGTTCTGATGCAACATGGATAGGTCATTGCATATGCTTCGAGACAGCTGCAGAATCACGAGCAGAATTACCACGTACATGATTTGGTGCTTGGGGCTGTAATATTCAGTTTAAAAACATGGAGAAATTACTTGTATGGGGTTCATTGCAATATCTTCTCAGATCACAAGAACTTCAAATATATTGACACGCAGAAGGATCTAAATCTGGGCCTGCAGAGATGGCTTGAGTTCTTGTGTGACTATGACTATAAGATGCATTATCACTCGGGAAAGGCGAACACCGTGGCGGATGCCTTGAGCAGGAGAGCCGACACTACTGGAACGGAGCCCCGGGTGATGGCTATGGAGCTGGTATGGATGATGGAGGATATGCACATTACCATGGTTTCTAGAGCTGAGTCGGATGTTTATCAGGAGTACAAGAACTCCTTGGTCATCGAGTGTGATATATGGGAGCGCATCAGGACACAGCAGAGGATGGATGAAAATTTGGAGCCAGTATTCTTAGCCCTAGAAGGGGGCGAGTCAGAGGACAATTCTTTGCATGATGACCTCGTTCATTTCTGTGGCCATGTTAATATACCCGTAGGAGGCGGTATTCAGGAGGATAAACTCAGGGAGGCACACTATTCTGAATACTCAGTGCACCCCGGTATCAACAAGATGACAGCAGATCTGCAAATGATCATGTATTTTCCAGGGATAAAGAGGGATATTATATATTATGTGATACATTGCGAGACATGCCAGTGGGTAAAGGCAGAGTGCAAGAGCCCAGGAGGGTCACTACAGTCATTATATGTGCCAAAGTGGAAGTTTGAGGATATATCTTTGGATTTCGTGCACGGATTGCCTCACTCCCACTGTTGGCACGACTATATATGGGTCATTGTCGATAGACTGATCAAGGTAGCCCGGTTTATACCAATCAGGAAGGGCAGCCTAGTTGCTATTTTGGTGAGGTTGTTTGTGGAACAGTTCGTCAGGTACCACGACGTCCCCAAGACGATTGTATCAGATCATGATGGTCAGTTCACTTCTAGGGAGTGGAGAGCGGTGCAAGCGTACTTGTGTTCTAAGCTTACTTTTAGCACCGCTTTCCATCTACAGAAAGACGGCTAGACCGAGCGGACCAACCGGACTATGGAGGATCTTCTGCGTCTATGTATACAAGAAGCGGGGAAGCCTTGAGAGAGACTGTTGCCCCTAATTGATTTCTCCTACAATAACAGTATCAAGGTGAACATTGGAATGGAACCATGTGAGGCTCTATACGGAATAAAGTGTCGGACACCACTCTCTTGGGTCCAGGATGAGGACCCCAAGGCACTCAGGTCGGACAATATATATAGAATACGGATGCTCAGATACAGCTGATCTGGGATCGGAGGCTGGAGGCACAAAGTAGGAAGGCCAAGTAGTACGAAGCGAGGCATCAGAAGATGGAGTTCTCGGTGGGGGGCAGGGTGTTCTTGAATATAGGTCCGGTGCATGGTGTCTCGCAGGTGCGGAGGCACAAGAAGTTCAGCCCTCGATTTATGGGACCATAGTTGATCCTAGAGCGGATCAGTCCTTTGTCTTATAGGATGGAGTTGCCGCAAGAGTTAGGGACTTTGCACGATGTTTTCCATATCTCTTTGCTTCAGAGAGCTCTCCTTTCGCCAGAGCAGTATATTACCACTACAGCCGGCCTGATAGTACCTGATAGATCAGTCCATTTAGAGCCAGTCCGGATCGATGATACATAGACTCATGTACTACAGAATAAGAAGGTTCCCTTGGTCAAGGTGTTGTGGTCCAACCAAAGATGGGAGGAGCACACCTGGGAGCCGATGGATCTGATTTGTGATTGGTACCAAGAGCTTTTCGCCTCAGGTACCTTTTGATTATGCTTAAAGTTCTTAAAATTCTTGTGTATAGAAACCCCATAGACCTGAACATGAATTTTGGGGACAAAATTATTTTTTTGTTTATTGGGATTTGTAACATCCCATTTCATGCTAGGCCCCTCGCACGCGTTTTGAGTCAAGAGAATTGACTCACGCTCGGTGAGCGTCGAGTGAGTCGGGTGAACACGATGCCACTTGATGAATTTAACTTATAAAATACTCGGGATACTTTATGGGTCGAGTGATATCAAAACCATTTAAAAAAGCGTCGAGTGATTCCGTAAAAATAAACTTAGAAATACTCTGGAATCTTTAGGCATCGAGTGATCTTGATGCCATTCTACAAAGCATTAAGTGAACTCGATACCACTCAACACGGCGTTTAGTGGTCTCAATGCCTTTCTACTTAGACACTGCAGGATGATGTTGGCGTTGAGTGGTCTCAATGCCACTCAACGTGGCATTGAGTGGACTCTACGCCACTCAATGCCTTCACTTTGAAAAGTATGGAATGCTGACGACGTTGAGTGGTGTCAACACCACTAAACACGTCGTTGAGTGGTGTCGACACCACTCAACGACTTGACTTAGGATTGCTGGAGGCATTGAGTGGTGCCAACAACACTAAACATAGCATTGAGTGGTGTCCACACCACTCAAGGCCTTGACTTAGGATTGTCAGAGGCATTGAGTTGCGTCGACACCACTCAACGCGGCATTGAGTGGTGTCAACACACTCAACGCTTTTAAACTCGGTGAATTTTTTCACTGAAGAGCTGTGTTGGCCGGTTCACTTTCATACCGGCCGAACCGGGTTCAAGATAAAATGGTGATCGATGAGACATTATCTCTACTGCAAAACTATATTATCTATTTATCATTTCAAGAAAACATATTTATTGTAATGATTGACAGTCCAATATATGGCTGACATGTGGCAGCATGAGAAATCATGCTATTGGCCATGCCCAGCCACTCCTATTGAGTCAAAACCATTAAAACAGCCAGCCTCACATCCATTCCACCCCACCATCACCTTCAGTGAACCATAAGGAGCAAAAACTGATAGCTGGAGTAGAGGATAAGCCGGAGCAAGGGTTGGCCATGGCGCACCACCACCAAACCCACCGTCAAGCTCATCAAAGTGTTTGTTTCTCCTCCCCTCCCTCGGTGGTAGCTTTCTAGCTTTATTAGGGGAGATATCAGGCTCAAATGAGTCTGATGCCATGTGAGAGGGAGTATTCCGAGCATTTTTTCTTGCTCAGGTTTGCAGGAGGATCCACCTCCGCCAGCTAGAAGGCTGTGAAATGTAAGATCAAGGTTTACTAGGGATGGGGTAATCCGGACTATCAGCTCTATGGGGAGATGAGCAGATGTCGTCCATTATTTATAATAAAACTATAGGTTTATTTAAATGATTATTTTTATATCATTGTTGGAACAAAACCTTGCTTGTAAATTTTAGGCCTCTTATAGGCATTTTCAGAAATGTTGCTCAACATGAAAAAGGTAGATCCAGGTCTTACATTTAAATTGAAACCCTAAAGTTTTAATTTAGAGCACTACAACTCCCTGTAGGGCAATTTTACTCAGACTGGTCCTAGGCTAGGGCAAATTTTTTAAATGGGTGCCCAAGCCAAAACCTTAGTCCACATGTCATGAAATTTTGAACATACATGTGTTTATGCTAGGTTTAGGACTTGTCCAAAAATTAGAATTTTATGGATGTATTTTTTTATAGTTTTTATAGAAATATCATTTATTAAATAAATAGAATATAGGAAGATTCCCTCTTCCAAATGCCTTCAAATTTTAGTGGCATGGCCATTGGGTCATTATATGACCATGGTAAAAGTTACAGGTCATTTGGACCTCTGTATGTTGGGAAACACCAACATGCATGGTGGAGAAAGATTTGTAAATATTGTTCCAAAATGTAAAAATGGGAAGTTAGCCCATTTGGCCCAACAAATGTCCATGGGATTTTGGATAGAGGCTTATAGGGATGAGTTACACCTCCCAAAGAAAGAGTGGCATTTTTGGGAACAAAAATCATATTATTTTGATTTAATGGAAAATAAGTTCTTTTAGAAATAAAAATGAGATATAGGTCTACTGACCTTGTAAACTTCTAAAATTTTTATACATGCCCTAATAGGACATTTTACATCTGTGAAAAAAGTTATATGTCTAGTTGAGTATTACATCTTGTGTATATAGTAGATTTAAAATTTTACCGTTTTTGGAAAGTAATATAAAAGTAAGTGAAACTACTGTTGAATAATTATGGGAAAATTTATAGCATCCTATTTCTGTAATTAAAACCCAATATAATTAATTGAGATTATTGGGATGATCATATATGCTGAAAACCCTAGTAGTGGCATTTTGGTAATCATGTCCATATGAAATTATGTTAGGTCAAATCATTATTTAGAATCATGAATTTCAGTCATGAGAATTATTATATCAATTTTGATCACAAGTAATTTTCTAGGAATTTTTGGTTGTTTATTTTAAGTACTTCATTTGGAAAATGGATTATTTATGGATTTAATCATAAATAGAAAATATATGGAAATTCAGATTGGAAAATCATGATTTTTGATGAACAAGCATTTTTAACCTAGATGAACTTCAGATAATTAATTTAGACATAATGGATCACTTGTTAGAGTATTTTATGTTGAAAGTGACCTAGGTTACATAATTAATTAATTTAAATTATGGTCCAAAATAATTAGAAAGAAGATGAAATCCTTAATGATTAATATTACATATATGACAAACCCATGATAAATAATTAGGGGCATTTGGCCCAAGGAATTGGGAGTCATTTCATTTTGGCTGGAGTTTGGTCATGGGTTGCGCTTAGATAAAGTAACACATAACACTACGACCCACAAGGGATATGATAGGAGGTTGGATATATAAGCGTATCGGGAAGTTGGAACCCTTGCTGGTGTCAAGTAGTAACGAGTGTTAGAGTACCAAGCCAAAGGAAAGTAATTAGAATGGAGACCGGCGGAAGACCGTCGTTCTCCAAAAAATACCTTAAGTCATCAGTTTCACTCAAGAGCAACATAGAGAGCTGGGTATTAATAATGTATAAACACTAAGAAAAGTAAGTGTACTTGAGAAAGGGAGCTTTATGCTTCAGCCTATCATAGTTCCTAGTGCCCCGAGAGCCCTTCACATGGTATGCCCTGGGCAGTCCAAGGTCTAACCATAAGTTGCTCTGCCTAATAAGCATTAGACAAGACTAGTCTAATAGGTTAAGGGAATGATGTGACAAACTCACCCATAGAGGGTTGGAGGATATAGGACGGGATTTGTCCTATGAGTTGGAGGCTCAGATGTTTGGATACAGGACGTGTTTTGTCCTGCGAGATGGAGGCTCAGCTTGGAAATAAATTGCATGTGCATAAATCATATTAGTGGATGGTAAAGCGGTACAGGGCCAATGGTCACATTGATGACAGTACAGTGACTCAGGTGAGGTGTGAGGGTTTGAGGGGCCAGTAGATTCTTTATACTACGGTCTGGAGGAAAATCCCTGAGAACGCACACCTGACAAAAAAGTCTGGTTGTTTAGCCAACGGTTCATTACGTGCTAACTCTAGTGTGTTCTTCAGGGGCGTACGGAAGGTCTAGGCCTAGTAGTGTGTATACTCGCCTAGGAGTGGAGACACACGCTCCACTGCTACCGTAGCCACAACGGTAGTACCTGAGAGTTAGCTAACTCAAAAAAGTTGGAAATAAAGGTCTTGCACAAAGAGTCATGTGGATGAGTTGGACTTGTATGATTCATAACCCACATGTGATACCATCCATACATAATTTGGACATACGCACCATAGACCCTTATCATATAAATTAGTATGGGCTTTTTTATATTATAAGTTATATTTTTGAAACCTTAACTAATAAGAATTTATTTGCATTCATATAAGTTAAGACACTTCTGTGATGATTAGTGTAGTAGTATTTAGTTTTCTTCTCTATTCTGTACTTTACTCTACTTACCGCACTTCTCTTCAGTAATGCTTTTACTTCATTACTTGTAATATATAGAACTTGTAAAGTAGGGATATATTTGTTATTTTATAACCATGATAGAATAGATCCACTGTCACCTGCTTTACTTTTGTACCCCTTGTTGTTCTCTGCTTCGTCCTCCCACTCGGTACCTAGGAGTCGCGGGGGTGAGGCGAGGACAAAAAGGCTTAGTCTTTATGACTATCGGTCGGCTGTGATTGTATCATTTTAGGATCTCGAGGAGCTGGAGCACCAGCAGGATGAGGTGGCAGGACATGAAGAGCTGGTACTACCTATAACTACTACTGTAGCCCGGCGTCAGGTGATGACACGTGTACTGATGATAGATTAGCATCCGCTTAGTTAGATTTTGTGTGAGAGAGATTGATTGCTATGTACTGGGCATAAGCCATTTTCTATTTCATTCTGTATTCATTTATGGACTATTGGATCTCTCATTTTACTTATATTATGATGATGCTGTGTTGTGGACTCGATATATAAATTGCTTATATTGCTTCTCTTCTCGATTGGCCGATAGGTTTAATGATCATACTAGCCTGCAGGATTGGCGTCTAGCGCTGTCGACTAGCCCGTGTGTGCCATGTGTCACTGTAAGGCGGTCGTTCTGGGCATAAGACTGGGTTACCTCCGGAGTAAGGGGGGGGGGGTCTTGATTCCTAAGCCTACCAACACACCTAAAAAAATTTGAGGGTAAAGATCTGATTACCCAAGTTGTTCCATCCATATGATAGGTAGAAGACTATGATAGCCAGACTTGCATAGTTTTCTTGTTACCTATCCTCAGACATGAACCGGATGTGTTACCAAACCTTTGACAGTTTGCACACAAAGTATAGGAAGTGGATGCTTCCTTTATTGTATTGTTACAGTTCGTGCTTGAGGATGGTGATAACCTTTCAGAATTCTTGATCTAATTATGTGATTCCTTATAGTTCGTTTTAGTCTTCGCTTGACTATGATTGCCTCTCGGTGCTGACGTTGGACTTACATATCATATTCCAATTTTTCTAGGTCCATGACACTGTTCACCCAACAACAAATTCAGAGATTTTTCCCCAATTCAGAAATTTTGGATAGCACAGTTATGATCATTGATCCTCGACTTTAGAGCGGTATTTTCAGTGACTAGCATAACACACCGATTGGCGAACTATTGGTTACCTTCTTCTATTTTGGCAAGAGACATTTGAAGTCTTTTATCCAAGACATTTTTTTTCATTTGTGAGATTTTTCATTTTCAACAATGCCTTGGAGAGAGTTGCTCTTAGCTCTTTGATCGTTGTCATCGAGTAAGAACACTCCAGGCACTCAATCTTCTCTTTGCCACATTTTAATAATTCACTTTTTAAATTTTCTAAATCCTTTTTAATTCTCTTGTTTTCATTTCTAATGGACTTCTTCTCTTGTATAACACTATCTAACTTATCACATAGGTGTTCATAAATCTCAAGAAGTTCATTTTAGGAGGGTGGAGTTACCTCAATGTCACTCAAGAAATTGTACTCATCTATAGATTCAGCTTGATTTCTTCCCATGAGGCATAGATTTTCCTTGTCTTCACTACTCGAGTCTGAGGTACTTTACTTGTCAGATCCATCCTCGTCCCAAGTTAGTGCATTTAACACCTTCTTCTTTCCTTTGTGCCATCTTTGCTTCTCCTTTTCCTCCTTATGGAGTATTGGACATTCCTTCTTTATGTGCCCATGCTTGTGACAGTGATAGAACTCTGGTAGGGTTTTCTCATTATCGCTATTCGTCTCGTTTGATGATTTGTTCCACCTCCTGGTTTCTTCAGATCCTTTCTTCGGGAATTTATGAAATTTTCCCTACCTCTAAGGATTCTTCATGAATCTTTTGAAATCTCTAACAAAGAAGCTTTCTTCGTCATCTTCCTAAGATTATTTAGCAACCTTTCTGTAATGACTCCACCCGTTAAATAACATATAATAGAAGGTCCGGTCGGGGCCCCACACTATATGCCACAAACAGACGGAGAGGTCACAGGTTAATACCAAAATACCATCGCACCCTAACCCAAGGCATTCTAGAAGAAGCTTATTACTTGCAAGAACAAAACCAATGAATGTCCACTACTATATAAATATCACATTTATATAAAACACCAGGAATGTATAAATGCACACACCGCTCACGGCCTTAAGGCATTACAAGTTTTTGTTTACAAAAGGTTTTTTCATACATCGGCACGCAGGCCTGCCACACATGAAATCAAATTCTTCGCACGACCTTCAAGGGCCTACAAGCAGCAGCAACAGCAGCAAGGGCTTCAGCCCGCTCAATCCAAGTCAGCATTAATTAGGGTAGCACCTGCATATGTACGTCCACCCCGAGAGTGATAAACAAAGTAACGGTCGGCATTCATCTGACCAATTATAATGACCCTGCCCCTTACCCGGGGCAGTGGTTCTTTCCCTGCATGCATTGCAATCACATATATATATATATATATATATATATATATATATATATATATATATATCCCAACAAGTGCACTCTGGCACAACCACATAACAAATGTCGACATTCATGCCAGACGCTCCGTGCACTCAGGGCACGATTACAAGGTACCAAAATCCTCTATGTCCAACCACCGATTCCAGGTGATTTGCTTGTTGGTCGAGCATAAGCCTCCAAACCCTTGTTGAAGACCTCACACACCCAACCAACTCAGAGGTGTTCACCTCACGGTAACTAGTGAGCACTATCGGTCGACCTACTCTCGTAGTGTGACAAGCCCGTGAAACCGCACTCCTGCGTTGCAACAAATTGACCGCTCACCACGCAGGTACACAGTACCTCTAGATCAACTTCCGACCATAGAGTAACAAGCCCGTGAAACTACAACTCTGCATTGCTACCAATCGATTTCTCATAACACCGTCACATAGTGCCACTTTCCTTCCAATCAATCTCTCCGCACAGGCAGAGCATACAACCAAAGGAGTTATACAAAGCTTCCTTACCATAATTCACAAGCATCCTCACACTCTCCGCAAGCTATTCATTTTATACATGGAGTCATCTCCGGTTCGCAATATAAGCATCACCAATCAAGACTACCCATCTAGATGGGCATCACACAATTTGTCTATTCCATACTACGCACTTCTGGATCTAAATAAAGACTCCACCGCTGGAATTTCTTACGCTTTCCACCTTTTGGTGGAGGGTCCTATGCACATGCATAAAGTAGGACTTCACTTGTCCAAGAAGGAGATCGTTACCCTTAACGATCTCTTCGGATCCATGACAAACTGGCCAGTTTGAAATCACTGCGACGGCCTTGCCTCCACAACGATTGCCACAAATCTCAAGTCGGATCGCTGAAGCACCACTGACGGCCGGAATCCTTCTCCTTCTTCCTCCTCCAAGCTCTCCCTTCTCTCTCATTGGAAAGTGAATATAGAATGAGAGAATCCAAGGTCTTATCACTGCAGGGAGAAGCTTAGACCACAAGATCCAAATAAAAGGAAAAGAATGACCAGGAGTCGCCGAGAAAAGCATCTTCCTTGGGCTGACACGGCTTGTGACACGCCCATGTCACATGCCATGTTCCCTAAGCAGCTAAAGATTCGACTCAATCCAGACCAGGGCACGGGCTTAGACACGCCCGTGTCAACTCCTGACACGCCTGTGTCACGAGGTACACGCCTGTGTTGAGGGGTGTGTCCCTCAATCAACACAGAATCAACACTCCTGAAAAGGATACGGCTAAGGCACGCGCCCGTGTCCTTAATCGTGTGCCAAACACGCCCCTTTGACATGTGCGTGTCACAGGCCGTGTGCCACACCTGAGCAGAACACGGACTCGGACACGCCCGTATCCCTGGTCGTGTCACCTTGACATGCCCTGGGACACGCCCGTGTCCCAGGCCGTGTGTCTTACTCGAGACACACTTGAGACCCACTCGAGTAGCAAGAGCTGGACAGGCCCAAGGATACGCCCGTGTCCCAGGCCGTGTCACCCTGAACTCCAAATTGGAATTTCGGATGTTACAACCCTCCCCTCTTTATAGAAATTTCGTCCCAAAATTTAGCAAAAACACAACCATTCCTTTATTGCAAATATACACCAATTCTTTTACACACAATAAACAACAATAAAAAGTAAAGTACACTCTTTCTCTATTTCTGCTCATCCGCGTCCTTCATAATCCTCTTGACAACCTCTTGTAATTCCATATTATACACGCGAGGATATTGTACTTCATGATTTGAGCTTTGCGGCTCCTGCAATTCGAGTGTGTACACTTGTAGTTGCGCTCAGGATGTAGATGTTTCCGCCACTGCCTTGCCCTTTTCCTCATAGGATGCACCAGACTTTTTCTCATCCTTTGAAGGGCCAATCCAACAATTACGGGCAACATGTCCTAACCTACCACACCGAAAATATGTACGCGTCTCCAAACGTCCTTGCCCATACGTTGCTATCGAAGAAACATCCGAAGATGTTTGTTCAGCAGGCCTGAACCTCTTCTTGTCCTGTTTCCTAAACTCTGATTATTCCGACTGCGGGAATTTGAACTCCGTCTTTCACAATGCCATGTTCTTTTTATCCTGCACTCGTTTCAAGTCCTTCTCCAGCACACATGCTATGTCTAATAATGCTTGGAAGCCTTGGTTCACCGAACTCGGGAGCGCCAACCTCAGCTCATCATGAAGTCCCTCATAGAACCTATTCGTCTTTCGTGCTTCTTTCACAAATATAGACCCTGCATAGCGCTCCAGCCTGGTAAACTCACGTAGGTAATCATCCACAGTCCGCTCACCCTGCACTAGACATTGAAACTCATTCTCCATTGCAATTTGTCGCGATATTGGCAAATACTTTGCCCAAAACAATCTGGAGAATTCCTCCATCGAAATCTCTCCCAGGCCTCTTCCTGCCAACCGGTGCATCTCAACTTCATCCCACAAAAGTTTCGCCTCTCCTTCCAGTAGGAAAGTGGTTAACATAACTTTCTTCCCCTCATCAATCCTGATCGCTGTCAGGTTCCTCTTTACTCTAGAGAGCCAATCCTCCGCCTGCGTTGGGGAATTCGCCCCGACAAACGTAGGTGGATGAAAATCCATAAACCACTTTAGTTGCTCGTCAGCTGCTTTCATATCAATTAGAACCTCCACATGCTCTTGACTCACACCAACCTGTACGTTCTCCACTGCAGTTCTTGCCTGCCCAATAGGTTGTGCTTGAAACATGTCAATTACTACCTACAAAACTAAGCATATGGTTTCCGTAGAAGGGGGAGGTATGGGCACCTCAGCAAGTGCCGCACTCTCACCCGAATGCTGGGGCTTAGACTGCCCAGCACCTCTCCTTATCACCTATACGTGAACAAGATATCAGTAACCTCCAATCCAAAATAGCAAACATGCCCAATACACACGCTGACATTCCTATTGGACATTCTTGAGTTCAATTATGTTAAAACGGTTCGCACGTACACGTTCTCGCCACCCCACAAAAGAATTCGACCACGAATTCGAAAGAAGAAGTCCGAGATGCCCTCTGATACCAAAATATAACAACTCCACTCATTAAATAGCATATAATAGAAGGTATGGTCGGGGCCCCACACTATATGTCACAAATAGACGGCGAGGTCACAAGTTAATACCAAAATACCATCGCAACCTAACCCAGAGCATTCTTGCGGAAGCTTATTACTTGCAAGAAATAAACCAAAGAATGTCAACTACTATATAAATATCACATTTATATAAAACACCAGGAATGTATACATGTACACACCGCTCATGGCCTTAAGGCATTATAAGTTTCTCTTTATAAAAGTTGGTTTCATACATCGGCACGCAGGCCGGCCACACATGAAATCCAATTCTTTGTACGGCCTTCAAGGGCCTACAAGCAGCAGCAACAAGGGCTTCATGCCGCTCAATCCAAGTCCGTATCAACAAGGGCAGCACCTGCATTTGGACGTCCACCCCAAGGGTGAAAAACAAAGTAACGGCTAGTAGTCAACTGACCAAATATAACGACCCTACCCCTTACTCGGGGCAGTGGTTCCTTTCTTGCATGCATTGCAATCATAATATATATATCACAATAAGTGCACTCAGGCACCACCACATCACATACACCGGGCTTTGTGCCTGACGCTCCGTGCACTCAGGGCACGATTACGATGTACCGAAATCTTCTAGGTCCTACAACCGATTCGAGGTGATTTACTTGTTTGTCAGGCATAAGCCTCCAAACCCCTGTTGAAGACCTCACGCACCCAACCCACTCAGATGCGTTCACCTCACGACAACTAGTGAGCACTATCGGTCGACCTACTCTCGTAGGTTGATAAGCCCATAAAACTGCACCTCTGTGTTTCCACTAATCGACCGCTCGCAATGCAGGTACACAATACCTCTAGATCAACATCTCACCATAGAGTAACAAGCCCATGAAACCACACCTCTACATTGCTACCAATCGATTAATCATAACACCAGCACATAGTGCCTCTTTCCTTCCAATCCATCTCTCCGCACAGGCAGAGCATACAACCAAAGGAGCTATACAAAGCTTCCTTACCATAATTCACAAGCATCCTCACACTCTCTGCAAGCTATTCGTTTTATGCACGGAGTCTTCTCCAGTTCGCAATATAAGCATCACCAATCCAGACTACCCATCCAGATGAGCTTCACACAGCATGCATATTCCGTACTACGTACTTCCGGATCAAAATGCAGACTCAACCGTTGTAATTGCTTATGCTTTCCACCTCATGGTGGAGGATCCCATGCAAATATATAAAGTAAGACTTCACTTGTCCAAGAAGTACATCGTTACCCTTAACGATCGCTTCGGAGCCATGACAAACTGGCTGGTTGGAAATCACCGCGATGGCCTTGCCTCCCCAATGCTAGCCTTGGATCTCAAGCCGGACCGCTGAAGCACCACCGGCAGCCGGAATCCTTCTCCTTCTTCCTCCTCCAAGCTCTCCCTTCTCTCTTCTTGGAAAGAGAATATAGAATGAGAGAATACACTCAATCAAAGGTCTTATCACTGCAGGGAGAAGCTTGGACCATAGGATCCAAATAGAAGAAAATGAACAATCAGGATTCGCCCAGAAATGCAATTTCCCTGGGCTGACATGGCCTGTGATACGCCCATGTCACAGGTCGTGTTCCCTAAGCGGCTAAGGAACCTTCTCAATCTAGAACAGGATACGGGCTTAGACATGCCCGTGTCAACTCCAAACACGCCCGTGTCACGAGGTACACGTTAGTGTTGAGGGGCATGTCCCTCAATCAACATAGGATCAACACTCCCAAAAAGGACACGACTAAGGCACACGCCCGTGTCCTTAGCCATGTGCCAAACACGCCCCTATGAAATTCCCGTGTCATAGGCTGTGTGCCACACCCGAGCAGAATACAGCCTCAGATATGCCTGTGTCCGTGGTCGTATCACCTTGACATGCCCTGGGACACACCTGTGTCCCAGGCTGTGTTTTTCACTCGAGACACACTAGAGACCCACTCGAGTACCCAGAGCTAGACACGCCCTGGGACATGCCAGTGTCACCCATCCTGAACTCCAAATTTGAATTTGGGGTATTACACTTTCTCCCCCTTACGTTCTTCCTCCTCAGCTTGAATATTTAATTCAAGTTAATGTGTCTTTTGTTTTCCAATGAGACTCTCTATCTCCAGGGTGCTTATGTCATGTGATTCAACAAAAGCAATCACCTTTGGGTTGAAGCGAGGAGGCAAAGATCATAAGATCATCCTAACCTGATCTCCATTTGAGTAGCTCTTCCCAAGGGATCATGAGGCATTGAAAATCTTTGTGAAACATGGTATGTGTTGCCTACTTCCTCATCGACCTCCATTTAGAATTGTTCATATTCAGATTCGAGTCATAATAGCTTCGACTCCTTCACCTGCGAGGTACTTTTATGAGTTTGCTCAAGTAGACTCCATATATCATATGCAGTTTCACAGTTGCAGATTGGTGTCTACTAATCGTGAAGAGAATAAAACTGAACTAGCAATCCAACTAGGCAACTATACCTATAGAATTTTAGCTAGGGGACACAAGTGTCATATTAAAATACGGGAACCGTTGAGTAATCTTACTCACACGAAGACTATTATCTTATCGAAGAAACATTTAGGGTTGTTATCTAAATTAAAAGAAGAGACTACTTTCATAAAGAAAATCACTTGCACTTAATCAGATAGGCCACAACTAGCGATTAAAACGGGGGGGGGGGGGTTAAATAATGATAAAAGGAAGCACTCGATCGAGAATCACCTCGGCCTATGTTGATCAAAAATGCGATAATAAACTCTAACTTAATAAGGAAAAGGACCTTGACCATGGAGGTTCCTAAAGCATGAACACGCTCCTCTAAAAGATGTGCCCACCTGAGTTTAGGAATGTTCGACTGAAATCTCATCCAAATCGGAGGCCTAAAGTTGTGAACCCCGCAATTGGAATTCACTCCAATCCGTGATATTTAACTTCTGCCTCTCTCGAGGGCAGCGTGCAACTCTCTTTACTCTTAAGTGTTCACTCCAAACTATGAGCCTCTTGGCTAGCTAATAGTGGAAACAAAGATGGAAAATATATATCGATGATATATCTCCAAACCAGATTAATCAAGAGTAAGTCAAGGTCTAAACCTTACAAAGAAAAAGCAAACTAGAGCATCATAACTTAATCAACTCGAACCTCAGATCATCAAGATCGAGTACAAGGAGTATTAGTTGCTCATGGTGAAGTGGAGGAAGAGAGATGAGTATGAGTGCATGGAAACAAAATAGAGACAAGTAAAAGCAAACAGACTTTATATTAAATCAATCAGAGAGCTTACAACTTGAAACAAAAGATATTACACATGCAGGAATGAAAAACTAAGCTAGCACCAAAAGTGAACTACAAAAGAAATTAAAGAACTATTACAGAAGAGTAAAACTTAAAAAAGAAAAACCTAAATAAGAAAAGGACAGAGGAAGAACAATAAAGAAGAACTGAAAATGGCAGCACTTTCCCTCTCCAAAGTTCTATTTTTCTCTTTACAAAAGGGGAGGGGCTCTATTTATAGATTCTTTAAAGAGCATGAAATGCCCATGCATCCAGCCATACACGGGAGTTGACCTTGGTATGAAATCTGGCGGGAAATGATGAATACCTCGGTATGGGTGACATGCACTTATAGCAGCATCAGGTTTTGTGGAAAAATGGGACATGTCTCTGGCAGGGGGAAAGCTCGATGAAAGATGGAGAGGGGGCTCGATGAAATCAAGGGAGAAGGAGGGAGAGCTCGACGAACGGAGAAAAGAGAAGGTGGATGGGAGGCCGACGAACGGAGGAAAACGCCAAACGTAGAAAGTCGAAGGGAGGTCGACGAACTTTGAACTGAAGGCGAGTTCGATGACCGGAGGAAAATATAAAATGCAGAAAGTGGACAGGAGGTTGATGAAAATGGTAGAGCTCGATGAAATTGGCTGAGCTTGATGAAATTGGCGACGTTTGTCGAACGCAGAATGAAGGCAGAGCTCGACGAAATTGGCGTAGTTCGTCGAACACATAATTAAGGCAGAGCTCGACGAAATTGGAGGAGTTGTCGAACGGAGAATGATGGCGGAGCTCGATGAAAAGGCTGAGTTCGATGAAATTGGCTGAGCTCGACAAAAAGTCTTAGTTCGACGAAATTGGCTGATCTCGACGAAAAGGTGGAGCTCGACGAAAAGGCTGAGCTCGACAAAATGGTGGCTAAAAGAACTGTTCGTCGAACGTAGAAGATGAGTTTGACCAATGCTAAGGTCGACGAATTTTGGTGAACTCGATGAAATTGGAGACGTTCGTCGAACGCAGAATGAAGGCGGAGCTCGACGAACGGAGGAAAATGTCAAACACAGAAGGTGGAGGGAAGGTCAATGAACAATGAGGTCGACCAACGCTGAGGTCGACAAATTCATGAGAGCTTGATGAAATTGTTTAAAACCTACAAACCCACAAAGAAAAGAGAAAACATTAGTGGTTTTAATATATATATATAAAAGGAGGTCAAAATAAAGCTTTAAAAACATGATTTACATAATAAAAACCTGTAATTACCCAATTAGTTTAAACTACAAAACGTAATATCAAACTCCCCCAAACTTACGCTTTAATTGTCCTCAAGAAAAAATATAAAAACTAACTAACAAAAAAGTGACTAATCAAGAAAATTCTAATTATGCTAACACAAGTACTATGCAAAATTCTAAGTAGGGAGAAGGTGAAACGTAAACCTAAAACATTTGTTTAAACATGGTTTCAACTTTTATAAACTTTACTAAAAAAGACAATTCAACCAAGATTTTAACCAAATTTTTTAAAATAGTTAAAGCAAGGCAACAAATGAAATAGAGCATTGAGTTGTTACTAGATTCTAAGAGGCATTTTATACCCAAATCAATCAAAAAACAAAAATCTAAATTCAAATCCTAGACTTAACTAATATGTTTTTCTTCTTCACTTAGCTAAAAGAAAACCCAGGAGCAAGAATCAACAGAACTTACTCGCACCAAAATGTTTTGTTCAGGCATATAATTAGGAATGGAATTCAAAGATAAACATAAAGGCTTAAAATCACACTAAACCAAAATAAAGAGTTTCAAAATTTTCAAAAATAAACAACCTTATCACAACATGAAATTTTATGAAAATCAAAAAGTTATAGTAATACGATAGGTTGGAAAATTTGGCTTTGGTGAAAAATGAAATGATAAGTGGAGTTATCAAATGGAATAGGAAAAAGGCTCAAAAGCAGCTAACAGGGGGAATAATTTTTGGGTTGGCGAGAAGGCTCAAACAAAAGCAAAGATGGCCTACATCATTTTCATGCTCCTAAAATTTGCCTAAAGAATTAGTTTTGAAAAATTTAAAAAAGTAGGTCCTAGATTTTAAATAGAGACTAATGAACTTATTTTGAAAATAAGAATAATACGAGTCTAGAATCATTCACATCTACTACACTACTCAAAGTTGATATTACAAAAATTATCCAAAAACAAAAAGTAAAATAGTGAATGAAATGTTTTTAGGAAGTAAAGAAAATAAAGAACGAGAAACCATAATAGAAATGCGAGTTTAGAAAAATGTTTCACGTTAACATGCTACCGTGAATTAGGAACACAACATGGCCAACACTTTACGTGTGAAATATAATTAGAGAGTTCGATTAGAAAAATTATAATTAGCTAAGTCATTATTGGAAATTTTGAGAAAAACAAAACAAAAAGAGAGGGGTACTATTGAAATACAAAAATTAGTTTAACATATTAAAGTAAAAACAAATAACATAACTTTTTTGAATTTGAAATATTCTTTTTTATTATATTTTAAAGGAAACAAAATAAAGATAAGAGATGGAGGAAATCCTCCCCCATGCTTAAAATGGACATTGTCCTCAATGGAGAAAGGAGGGGAAGGAGAGAGAGAAATTATAAAAGAAATGAAAGTACAAAATTGAAAATCAGGTATTTCCCCGAATTTATGCGTCGCGAAAGTTGAGTGATACCACTCCCCCATGTTTGCGCTTTGGAACTTCTTGAAATATCATCATTGGACTTCGTCATGGATTCAACAACGTTGGAGCAGGCGATCGCAGAAGCTTCAGCTTGGTGGAGCCGTACGGGGCAAAAAGTGTCAAAGAAAGAAAATAAAAAAAATAACTTGGGTTGCCTCCCAAGAGCGCCCTTTGTTTAAAATGTCATTTGAGCTCGACGCAACAAAATAATACTGTCCAAAAATAATTTGTCCAAAATAATATTTAAAGTTTTTAACAGAAATAAAAAAACTTAAGCTAGTTAAAGTTCATGTAGAAGAAACTTAACATTGTTAGGACTGACATCATCATCACAGAAATCATGTTTAAGATGTTGACTATTCACATTGAACTCACCCTTATCAGGGTGTGAAATTAAAATTGTTTCATACGGAAAAACTTCTTTTATAGAAAACGGCCCTGACCAACGTGACTTTAACTTGCCCGAAAATAAACGTAATCGTGAATTATATAAAAGAACTTGGTCGCCCGGCTTGAAGGTTTTTGAGTGTCTTAGGTGCTTGTCGTGAAAATGCTTCGTCCTCTCTTTATAAAATTTGTTATTTTCGTATGCGTAAGAACGCCACTCATCGAATTCGTTAAGTTGAAATTTCATCAAATCGCCGACAGAATGGTGATCGAAATTTAAAAACCTTAAGGCCCAAAAAGCACAGTGTTCTAATTCTACGGGTTAATGACACGATTTTCAAAAAAACAATCGATACGACGTACATCTGATGGAGGTTTTATACTCTGTTTGGTAGGCCCATAGATCATTGTCTAATTTCATTGACCAGTCTTTTCTAGTGGTGGAAACAGTCTTTTCTAAAATTCTTTTAAGCTCTCTGTTCACTACTTCGACTTGTCTGTTAGTTTGGGCGTGGTAGACAGTTGAAATATTATGAGTAACGCCATATTTAATAAGAATTTTTGAAAACTGCAAATTACAAAAATGTAAACCCCTATCCCTAACGATGGCTCGTTGCATACTGAATCGAGAAAATAATTTTTTCAAAAACGTAATTACGACTCGGGCGTCATTAGTAGGTAGAGCTTGGGCTTCAGCCCATCGTTAAACATAATCTGCAGCAACTAAAATAAACTTGTTCACGAAGCTAGAAGGAAGAGGGCCAACAAAATAAATTCCCTAGAGGTCGAAAACGTTACACTCAAGGAAATAAATTTGCGGCCTTTATCTTTTATTAAAAATATTTCCCGACTGTTGGCAACTATCATACCTACTCACAAAGGCTTGCGCGTCTTTAAACAGGCTATGCCAGTAAAAACCCGCGCAAAGCACATTGTGAGCGGTGTGAGCAGCTTGATAGTGACCACCAGTCGGTCCTTCATACAAATGTTTTAAAATATCTAATCCTTCGTCAAAAGAGACACATCTCCTTATCACTTAGTTCGCATAGACTCCGAAATGATGAAGGTCCTCCCAAAAATAGTTCTTCAACTCAGAAAAGAATTTCTTCTTTTGCTGAGAGGAGAACTCTTTCGGGAGTATACGAGTCACTAAATAGTTGGCTATGTGTGCAAACCAAGGAAAAGGGGATGTATTAATTAAAAGCAGCTTCTCATCGGGGAAGAAATCATTAAAAGATTTTTCATCTAATTTTTCTAAATACGAATTATCTACTCGTGAGAGATTGTCGGCGGCCAAAATCTCGGCACCTCGCTTATCACAGATTTCTAATTCAAACTCGTGGAGCAGCAAAACCTAACGAATCAGACGCAGCTTTCCATCTGTCTTAGCAAGAAGATACTTGAGGGCCGAGTGGTCCGTAAAAACGATAATCTTAGAATAAGTAAAAAATGGACGGAATTTATCAAAAGCGAAAACAATAGCTAGGAGCTCCTTCTCAATTATGGTATAATTCTCTTGTGCCGATGTAAGTGTTTTACTTACATAATAGATGGGGTGAAAGATTTTAGATATTAGTTGTCCTAATACGGCTCCCACCGCAAAACTACTCGCATCGCACATAATTTCAAAGGGGGGGTCCCACCCTGGAGCTATCATAATAGGGGCATTAATTAAATTTTCTTTTATGTATTCAAAGGCAGATAGATAAAGGTCATCAAAAATAAACGGGGCGTCTTTTTCCAGAAGATGAGTAAGGGGTTTGGTGATTTTGGAGAAGTCTTTTATGAAGCGGCGGTAGAAGCTAGCGTGTCCTAGGAAACTTCTTATGGCATTGACGTTCGTAGGCGGCGAAAACTTTTCGATAACTTTTATCTTAGCTATTTCTATTTCAATTCCTCTAGCAGAAATTTTATGACCCAAAACTAACCCTTCCCTCACAATAAAATGGCATTTTTCTGAATTTAGGGTGAGGTTAGTTTCTTCGTATCTTTCTAAGACTTTTTCTAAGTTTTCTAAACAACTATTGAAGGCATCACCGAACACGAATAAATCATCCATAATCACCTCCATTATTCTTTCTACGTACTTGTCAAAGATAGTGAGCATACATCGCTGGAATATAGCTGGCGCATTGCACAACCCAAACGACGTTCTTCGGTAAGTTACGGTGCCGAAGGGACAGGTAAACGTAGTTTTCTCCTGATCCTCGGGAGAGATGGGGATTTGAAAGTACCCCGAGAGATCATCGAGAAAATAGTAAAAGCTATGGCTGGATAATCGCTCTAAAATTTGATTGATGAATGGTAAGGGTAAGTGGTCCTTGTGGGTGGCATCATTTAACTTACGATAGTCAATACATATTTGCCACCCCATCACTGTCCGTGTCAAGATTAAATCATTATATTCATTACTAATTACAGTTATCCCTCCCTTTTTTGGCACTACCTGATAGGGCTAACTCACTTACTATCAGTCATAGGATAGATAATTCCTGCGCGTTTAACAGTTTCATAACCTCTCCCTTTACGACCTCTTTTATATTTGGATTTATACTGCGCTGTGGTTGGATTGAATTACGCAAATTATCTTCCATTATTATTTTGTGGGTGCAGAAAGATAGGCTTATGCTCTTGATATCAGATATCTGTCAGGCAATAGCTCGGCGATGTTTACTTAATACATGTAGGAGCTTATTATTTTGCACTTCAGTCAGGTAGGCTGAAACTATTACTAGTAGTTTGGAGTCCTTTTCTAAGAATGCATACGTAAGGTGTTCGAGTATTTCCTTTAATTCCAGGGTAGGGGTTCTTCATTCGATGTTATGGAAATTATTTCTTTTCGAAAATAATATTTTCGTAGACTTTTTCTTTATACAGAAGGTTGAAAGGGGTGGAGCTAGTGGCCATGATAGTTTCTTGCAAAAATTCATTTGGAAGAGTTAAAGAAAAACAAAAATCAGAAATCTCACTTTCACTTTCAGAAAGGCAGTTGGAAGATTCTTTACTTAAAGCATCTAAGAAAAAATATCAGTCGTCATTCTCTAGGGTATTCTTAATATAGAGGTTTATAGAGTGTAACATCCCATGTTACTCCTAGACCCCTTAACATAGATTGGGTTAGGCATGATTGGGGTAGGGGATAGGGAATTTAGCTAGGATTTACCCTAGGGAGTGGGTTGTAGCCATGTAGGGCCCACTAAGGGGCCAAAGTCAAACTAGGTCAACTAGCCTAAATAGGAACCCTAGCCACACCATGACCCCACCACATTGCCCTTGCCCTAAAATAATCTAAGTGGACCCTAGGACATGTCATTAGGCCAACCCTTTGACCCTAGTTGACCAAAGTCAACCTTAGCCCTAAGTTGGTTAAACCTATACCTATAGGCCCAATTAGCCTAAGTAGGGCACCACATTGACCCAACCCAAGTTGGGTAGTGCCATTAGACCCATGACCACCAAGTGAGGTCAGCACACTCATAATCGTTGACCAAGTCAACTCCAAAGTCAACAAGTTAACATAATTGACCTAAAGGAGAAAATGAGAGCTAAGCCCACTCTCCTTAGGTTAAGCCCACCAATTATGGCCCATGATCAGCCCAAGTGGTCAAAGACCACCCCTACCCCTCTAGTTTTAGAGAGAGGACACATGCAAATTGACATTTTGGGGAATTCACCAAAAACGAGAGAGAGAAAAGGAAAAGAGGGAGTGATGGCCACATGCCCTTCATTCCTTCTGCCCAAGCCTACTGGCTGACCTCCCAAAAGAATTTGAGAGAGAATGTTGAGCATGGTTGCAACTTGGCACCATTGGTGATACAACCAATGCCCAAACCGAGTTGATCTTTGTTGTACCTCCTTATACAGCCACATCCAGCTCAAACCGACCACACCATCATCTTCAGTGAGTGGAAACGACTGGAGAACGAGTCCTCCAGAAGAGCTTTTGGTGAAGAATCGAGGTTTTGAGCAGGAGATCGCCGGAGCAGCTCAGTCCTGGCCAACCGCTGCCAACCTCGCCGCCATTCGGGTCTGTTTCGCCGCCTCTCTAACCGTACTAGCTTTATAGATCCTGTAGGTGAGACATCGGTCTCAATTGATCCCGATACCATGTGAGGAAAATGAGAAATCACCGAGTTTTTCTTCTTGCTCGAGTTCTCCAGAGGAGCCAACTTCGGCGGCCTCATCGTCGGGAATCGCTTGCCACCACCTTAGTTAAGGTGGTGGCGACAACCGCCGGCGGTGGTGGTGGATCAGCTGGCCGGAAATAGTCGGGCAAGTCAGCCCAGTGGAAATCGATCTGGGCCGTTGGCTGATCGGGGACGACGACCCGATGCCGTCCCTTTTATTAAATTAATTAATAAATGTTATTTATATAATTCATTTAAATATTATCACATTTATATAGTAACATTGCCTGTCTATTTTTTTCCTCTTAGAGGCATTTTTAGATCTGGAAATTTCGATTAAAGTTGTAGCTTATGCTCTTATCTTTAATTTGGCACCCTAAAATCACAATTTGGTGCAGTAGATTTCCCTGTAGTGTTGCTTTGCTAGGACTGGTCCTAGCCTAGGGCAGGAACCAAAATTATTTCCCAGGCCAAACCAGAAGTCCACATGACATAATATTTAGGGCAGGTGCTTAACTATGGTATATCTAGCCCCTGCCAAAAATTGATAATTTTTTGGAAAAGTTGTTCGATAGTTTAAATCATAATACACAAAAGTAAATAAATGAAATATTTGGAGTGTTATGGCTCCAAATGGCCCCAATGTTTGGTGGCATGTCCTTGGGGACTTTATATGTGCATGGTAAAAATTTCAGCACATTTGGAGCACTTCATGTTGGGTAAACTCACTTGCATGTGTTGGTTATATATAGGCTTGGGGTGCAAATAGCCAATTTTGAAATATTGTGTATTAAGCCTGTTTGGAACATCCAAAAATCATGATATTGATTTCAGAAGCTCATTAGGGTGAATTATACATCTCATTGTAGTAATGGGATTTTTGGAAGCAAAAATCCCAATATTTGGAATTTTAGAAATATTTTGACTTTTGAAAAATAAATATGAAAATAGGCTTATCATTTAGATAAAATCCACAATCCTAGTCAAGGTCAATACAATGTCATTTTTAACTCCAGAAAATTTTTATGTCTCTGTTTGATGAATTTGATAGGAGCTATGTAGAAATTACCTTTTTGACCATATTGTATTTAATTAGAAAATTGATAAAAATATTCAGTAGAAAATTTTGGGAAAATTCTTGGTTATATATCTGAGTATGAAATACTTTTGTAATTTTCTCAGCATTTTTGGATGACTCCGTAATTTACAAAACCACATAGTGGCATTTTGGTAATATATTTAGAAATGAAATCTTGTAGCCCTTGATCCATAGAATTTTATAAAATTCTTCCTATAGCATTATTTTACCAGTATTTGTAATCTGTAATTTTCCTAGAATTTTTTTATAATGAACTCCTTGTACTTCCTTTTGGAAATGGATATTTTGTGAAATTTGTATAAATTAAGGGATAAATAGAATTTATGAAGGGAAAATTATAGTTCTTGGCACACAATACTATTTTACCAAATCACAACTCAGGAAACTTTCTTAGGTCAGTAGGATTATAATTTGTGATACTTCATGTATTAAATGGCCTAGGGAATTAATATCAGGATTTCTTTAAGGGTTATATTGACTTAGGAAAATAATGAAATTCAACGTACTCATCATAATAGTCTATACCATCCTAAGAGAAATTGTTAAGGGAATGTAACCCAAGGAAATTGGAATTCATACTCCGGGGTGGTATTAGGTCATGGGTTGTGTATAGTATAAGTAGGTTATATTGTAAGGACCACCGTGGGATAGATCAACGGTCAGGAAAAGGTCGTATTTGGAATATAACCCTGGTTGGCACTTATGTTCTAGAAACAGGAGTAAAAGTGCAATCCCTTGGATAACAACTAGGTGGAGGCCGGCGAAAGACCGTCGCCCTTCTAATAACATCTTAAGTCATTAGGATCGCTCAAGAGTAATAATGAGAGCAAGGGGGAATCATGGGTAGACAACAACTAAAGAAAATATCCAGGAGAAAGGGAGCTTTGTGTTTCAGCCCATCGTAGTTCTTAGTGCCCCCGAGAGTCCTTCACCGGGTATGCCCTGGGAAGTCCTGGGATTAACCGTAAATCACTAAGTATAATAACCCATAGACAAGAGTTGCCTAATAGGTTAAGCATCATATCATTATTCTCACCCGTGTAGGGTTGGAGGGATTTGCAGTACATTCTCACCCGGGTAGGGTTGGAGAGATTCAAGACAGGTTGGTCCTGCGAGCTGGAGGCTCGAGTGAAAATACCTTGCTTGTGCATAAACAAACTAGTGGCGGGTCATGTGGTACTAGGCCAATCGGTACACCGATGGCAATACGGTGACTCAGACGGGTGTGTGGGTTTGAGGGGCTAGTAGGTGGTTTATACTGTGGTCTGGTGGACAATCCCCAAAAATGCACACCCGACCCAACAAGACTGACGGGTTGTCAGCAATTAGTACATAAGACTCTAGAGTACACCTAGGACATATACAGAGGCGTATGGGAGGTCTAGGTTTGGTAGTGTGCATACCTTCCTAGGAGTGGAGACGCTCGCTCCACTACTGCCGTAGCCACAATGGTGGTACCAGAGAGTGATGCTAGCTCCGAAAAGTGGGAACTAAAGGTCTGTGATCACAGAGTCGTTGTGTGTGAGTTGCACTTGCATGATTCATAAAAAATCCGCATGCATTCATTCATATTAGGTCATACGCTTCATGGATCCTTATCAGATAAATTAGTATGAACTCTTTTATATGATAAGTTAAAATTTTAAACTCTAACTTATATGCTTGTATGGGAACTCATTTAAGTTAGGGTAATTCTGTGATGGTAGATTAGAAGTTGAATTTTATGCTTATTTTACCTGACTGCATTTTATTTCTCTTGTTTTACTTACTTCAGTTATATACTTTACTTACTGCACTTGTACTTCTTACATAGAATTGCTAAAGTAGAACTACCATTATTCCTCATATACTTGTTAGTATAGTGCCACTGCCACCTGTTTATATTTGAGACCTCTTGTTGTCCTCCACTTCGTCCTCCCGCACGGTGCCTAGGAGTTGCGGGGCGAGGTGCGGAGGAAACGACTTAGTCTTTTGACTAATGGTCGGTGACCAAACAATTTTTAGGGGCTCGAAGAGATGGAGTACCATCACGACCAGCAGGACGAGGTGATGTTAGTTATCTTCCGCTGTTAGATTTGAGAGAGAGGGATTTTGATATGATGTACTGGGCATAAGCCCTTTTCATTCCTGTACTCATTGTGTACTGATGTTTTCCTTTTCATATATATATATATATATATATATATATATATATGTACTGGGCATAAGCCCTTTTCATTCCTGTACTCATTGTGACTGTTGACTATTGCGCAATGCTCTGATTTTATTCTTTTGTTTCTTATATTGGCCTATTGGCTATGATCGTGCTAGCTAGCAGAATCAGCGTCTTGCGGTGTCGACTAACTCGTGTGTTAGTGTCACCGTAAGGCGGTGGTTATGGGCATAAGATTCGGGTGAGCTCCTTAATTGGGGAGTCGGCTCTTACAAACTGGTATCACTTGACCACACAATCATATGATAACGAAGTCCAAAACATTGGAATCCCCTGCTCGAGCATTAGTTTGCGAACAAACTATGCAGGGGAAGCAATGGTGTGCCCATGTAAAAGTTACATGACCAGACCAGTTAATACAATAAGTTAGGCCAATTCTGTTAAACCTTACCTTTTTGCAACGTCCTCAGGTCACTCTACAGTAGAATACGGTTCCTCCCCCTCCAGCTGCCACTCCCTTTTTGTAGACTGAGATGGGGAAAACTCTGATAGCTATCCTGGAAGCCTTCAGAGCCTAGTAGGTCTCGGCCCCACAGCCAAATTCGGGGTCGATTTTGTTAAGTGCCTTTAAGAGTTTGTCTCCGCCGATGTACCATGGGATAGAGGATGCTGTGAAGACAGAAGAGTGGCTGGAGACTATACAGGAGCTGCTAGCAGTCATCAGCTGCCACGTCAGCCAAGCAGTTCCTCTATCTACCTCTGCACTGGATGCTCATGCAAAGAGGTTGTGGAAGTTTTGCGAGATTCTACATATGCTGATAGGGAGCTGACGAACATTTCTTGGGAGGAGTTTTGCGAGACGTTCTTGGAGCACTATGTGTCCACCACGGATAGGGATGTGCTGGAAGAGAGGTTTCTGAACCTCAAGCAGGGGACCAGGTCTATGATTGAGTATCAAAGGGAGTTCTCCCATCTGGCAATGATTTTTAGGGATCCACGAGTTGGATGACAGGAAGTAAGCCAAGAGGTTCTATCATGGGTTGCGAGATTCCTTGAGGCAGCACCTACTATTCATCTCTCATGGCACCTCGACACAGATCATAGAGATGGTTAAAAACTGGAGGCATACCAGCTGATGGTGTCGGGCAGATGGAAGAGACCACTTGACGGGTCATCACCCGGGGAGAGCAGCAGGGGATCCCAGAGAGGCAAGGTTATTGGATACAGGAGGGGTGGGGGACGTCATCATCCCAACATCAGGCAGGAGCAGGGGCCTCCCACAATATTAGCTCTTCCCCTCTACAGGTGCAGGACCAGATGAGGCAAGACGGTCGTGGCCACCGACAAGTAGTTTGTTTTGGATGCAACCAGCCTAAACATATCAGATCAGAGTGCCCACATCAGTTTCATCCACTTCCTCCTCCTCCATCTCCAGCGGCCCCTCCAGTACAGCAGGGCCGAGGCCGAGGCCAAGAACGACGTCGAGGCCGAGGCCGGGGATATCACTGCCTAGGGTGAGAGCCGGAGCAAGTATATGCATTGGATCTTATGGAGCAGAGAAACCCGGGGGAGTTATCACAGGTACTTAATTTATTTTAATTTTAGAATTTTCAGCCCCTATAGTATCTTGAAACCCATAGGAATAACCCCTTTTTTAACTCAAAAAAACCTCAGGCATAGTTATGATCAGCGACAAACCCGCTCATACCTTGTTCAATACGGGTGCCTCCCACTCGTTCATCTTGGAGTCTTTCATCGAAGGGCTGGAAGGTGTAGAGAGATTCACGGGCATCAATAAGTGGGTGCGTCTTCCCGATGGATCCGAGCTGCAGATCACCTCCCATTGCAATATGGAGGCTGAAATTGGAGGCAAGGCTTTTGAGGCACCGGCAACAATCCTACGATTACCAGACTTTGACCTGATCTTGGGCAAGACGTGGCTGCACTGGAATCATGCCCAGATCGACTGCCCGTCAAAAAGGATCACCCTAAGGCATGGTGACTCCTATGTCATCATCAAAGGTATTAGACCGATCCCTCTTATGTTGTTATCATCTGTATAGGTGGTCAAGGCCCACGAGCAGGGAGAGGAGGTCTACCTTATCTGCTTCGAGATGGTGGTGGCAGAGACTTCTATAGCTGATATCCCGGTGGTTCGGGATTCCTCCGATGTATTCCCGGAGAAATTTCTCGGTCTACCACCAGCTCGGGAATTGGATTTATGAATTCAGTTGGTGCCGGGGGCAAGGCCCGTATCTCGAGCACCGTACGGGATGGCTCCTAGAGTGTTGGCAGAATTCAGGACACAGCTTCAGGAACTTGTGGAATCAGGATTGGTGCGTCCAAGTTCATCACCGTGGGGTGCACCAGTACTTTTTGTGAAGAAGAAGGATGGATCGTTGCGGCTGTGCATAGATTGCCGGAAGCTGAATCGGTTGATGGCACGCAATACTTACCCATTGCCCCAGATAGACGAGTTATTTGACCAGCTTCAGGGGGGCTTCTGTTTCTCTAAGCTGGATTTGAGATCTGGTTACTACTAGCTGCGCATCCAGGAAGAGGACATACCGAAGACGGCTTTTAATTAATGATATAGGTTATACGAGTTCACGGTGATGCCTTTTTGGCTCACGAATGCCCCCTTCGCGTTCATGAGTCTAATGAACCGTGTATTTGAGCCCTACTTGGACCAATTCGTTAGAGAATTCATTGAAGACATTCTTATATACTCCCAGACAAAGGAGGAGCACACGGAGCATTTTGTACAGGTTCTGCAAAAGCTGAGGGAGTACCAGATGTATGCCATGTTTACGAAATGCCAGTTCTGGCTACAAGAGGTGCCTTTCTTAGGGCATACAATTAGTGGAGCTGGGTTGGCGGTGGATACAACCACGGTAGAGGCAGTACGAGATTGGCCACGACCAAAGACAGCATCAGATATTTGCAGCTTCTTAGGGCTTGTAGGATACTACCGCAAGTTCGTGGAGGGATTTTCAAGAATAGCACTTCCCCTAACGTCCTTGACAAAGAAATAGGCAGCATTTGTTTGGTCGGATAAGTGTGAGGAGGCATTCTAGGAGTTGAATGACCGGCTCACCTCTTCCCCTATCCTTGCACTCCCATTTGGGAATGAAGGGTTTCAGATTTACACGGATGTATCATATGAAGGGATGGGCGTTGTACTGATGCAGCACGGACATGTTATTGCTTATGCTTCGAGACAGTTGAAGAAGTATGAGCATAACTATCCAGTACACGATTTTGAGTTCGGGGATGTTGTATTTGCACTGAAGATATGACGACATTATCTGTATGGGATTCATTGTGATATTTTCTCATATCACAAGAATCTCAAATATATCAATACGCAGAAGGATCTGAACCTATGACAGAGGAGATGGCTGGAGTTTCTCTGTGACTATGATTACCAGATCCATTACCACCCGGGGAAGGCAAACACAGTAGCAGATGCCATGAGCAGGAGGGCCGACACTTCTGGACCAGAGCCCCGGGTGATAGCTATAAAGCTGATACAGATGATGGAATACATGTATATTACTATGGTTTCTGAGGCCGAACCAGTAGTATATCGAGAGTACCTGAACTCATTTATCAGAGATGGAGATATTCAGGAGCGCATTATGGCACATCAGAGGCTAGATGCAGCATTGGAGCTGATATTCAGTGCCCTGGAAGGGGGCAAGGTTGAGGATTACATGTTGCAGGATGATCTCCTTCGATTCCGTGGACGCGTTTATATACCAACAGGAGACGGTATCCGGGATGATATTCTTAGAGAGGCACATTGCTCTAGATATTCAGTGCACCCCGACATCACCAAGATGTGGGCAGATTTACGGAGGACTATGTACTGGCCTGGGATGAAGGGGGAGATCACCCACTTTGTGATACACTACGAGATGTGCCAGCACGTAAAGGCGGAATGTAAGAGCCCGGGAGGTTTATTACAACCATTTCCAGTCCCAGAGTGGATGTTTGAGGACATTGTTATGGACTTTGTGCATGAACTGCCTTGCTCCCACTCTAGGCACGATTACATTTGGGTCATAGTAGACAGACTGACCAAGGTGGCGTGGTTTATTCCAGTCAGGAAGGATGCACCAGTTGCAGTTTTGGTAAGATTGTTCGTGGAGCAGTTTGTCAGGTACCATGGCATCCCAAGGACTATTGTCTCGGACCGTGACAGTCGGTTCACTTCTAGGGAGTGGATGGCAGTGCATGCTTACTTGGGTTCCCGACTTAACTTCAGTACCGCCTTCCACCCGCAGACCGACGGACAGACCGAGCAGAACATCCGAACCATGGAGGATCTGCTTCGCCTATGCATACTGGATACAGGGAATCATTGGGAGAGGTTGCTACCATTGATCGAGTTTTCCTATAATAACAGCCACCAGGTTATCATCAGGATGGCACTATATGAGGCACTTTACGGGAGGAGTGCCAGACACCGCTGTCTTGGGTTCAGGATGTGGATACCAAGGGTATTGGCTCTGATTATGTGGATGATATGGAGGCTCAGGTTCGTTTGATCAGGGATCGGATGTTAGAGGCCCAGAGTAGGCAGGCCAAATATTATGATGCTCGACACCGAAAGGTGGAGTTCTAGGTAGGGGACCGTTTATTTTTGAAGATACATTCGGTGCACGGTGTCTCTCGGGTGAGGAGGCACAAGAAGCTCAGTCCTCGATATATGGGGTCGTACGTGATCTTGGAGCGGATCGGCCTCTTAGCTTTTAGACTGGAGCTGCAGCCAGAGTTGAGTACCCTGCACGACGTCTTCAATGTTTCTTCCTTGCAAAGGGCTCTCCTTCGGCCAGAGCAGCACATTACTACTACATCTGGTCCGATAGCAGCAGATAGATCCGTTCGATTGGAGCCTATCCGGATTGATGGTACAGATGCCCGTGTGTTATGGAAGGAGAAGGTCTATCTTGTGAAGGTGTTGTGGTCCAACCATGGACCGGAGAAGCACACCTTGGAGCCGAGGGATCTAATGTTAGAGTGACACCTGGAGCTGTTTACTTCAGGTATGTTGTAATTTATGTTTTTAAATTTACTTAAATTGTTACAAGTAGAACCCCGTAGACCCGAACTTGAATTTCGGGGACGAAATTATTTTATTATTTATTTAGATTTGAAACATCCCATGTTACTCCTAGACCCCTTAACTTAGATTGGGTTAGGCATGGGATGGGGGATAGGGAATTTTGCTAGGATTGACCCTAGGGAGTGGGTGTAGCCATATGGGGCCCACTAAGGGGTCAAAGTCAAACTAGGTCAACTAGCCTAAATAGGAACCCTAGCCACACCATGACCCCACCATATTGCCCTAACCCTAAAATAATCTAACTGGACCCTAGGACATGTCATTAGGTCAACCCTTTGACCCTAATTGACCAAAGTCAACCTTAGCCCTAAGTTGGTCAAACTTATACCTATAGGCCCAATTAGCCTAAGTAGGGCACCACATTGACTCAACCCAAGTTGGGTGGTGCCATTAGACCCATAACCACCAAGTGGGGTCAGCCCACTCATTATGATTGACTAAGTCAACTCCAAAGTCAACAAGTCAACATAATTTACCTAAAGGAGAAAATGAGAGCTAAGCCCACTCTCCTTGGGCTATGCTCACCAATTATGGCCCATGATCAGCCCAAGTGGTCAAAGACCACCCCTACCCCTCTAGTTTTTGAGAGAGTACACATGCAAAGGGACATTTTGGGGAATTCACCCGAAAAGAGGAGAGAGAAAAGGAAAAGAGGGAGTGATGGCCACATGGACTTTATTCCTTCCGCCCAATCCTGCTAGCCGACCTCCCAGAAGAATTTGAGATAGAATGTTGAGCATGGTGGCCACTTTGCACCATTGGTGATACAACCAAAGCCCAAACCGAGCTCACCTTGGTTGTATCTCCTTATACAGCAACTTCCAGCTCAAAACAAGCACACCATCAGCTTCAGTGAGTGGAAACGAGTGGAGAACGAGTCCTGGAGCAGAGCCTTTGGTGAAGAATCGTGGTTTTGAGCAGGAGATCGCCGGAGCAGCTCAGCCATGGCCAACCGCAGCCAACATCACCGCCATTCGGGTCCATTTCACCGCCTCTCTACCCGTACTAGCTTTCTAGATCCTCTAGGTGATACACCGGGCTCAATTGAGCCCGATACCATGTGAGGAAAATGATAAATCACTGAGTTTTTCTTCTTGCTCGGGTTCGCCAGAGGAGCCAACTTCGGCGGCCTCATCACCGGGAATTGCTAGCCACCACCTCAGTGAAGGTGGTGGAGACAACCACAGGCGGTGGTGGTGGTTCAGCTGGCCTTAAATAGCCGAGCAAGTCGGCCCAGCGGAAATCGATTTGGGTCGTTGGCTGATCGGGGACGACGACCCGATGCCGTCCCTTTTATTAATTAATTAATAAATGTTATTTATATGATTCATTTAAATATTGTCACATTTACATAGTAACATTGAATGTCTATTTTAGGCCTCTTAGAGGCATTTTAAGGTCTGGAAATTTAGATGAAAGTTGTAACTTATGCACTTAAATTTAATTTGGCACCCTAAAATCACAATATGGTGTGGTAGATTTCCCTGTAGAGCGGTTTTGCTAGGACTAGTCCTAGGCTAGGGAAGAAACAGAAATTAATGCCCAGGCCAAAATAGAGGTCCACATGACCTAAGATTTAGGCCAGGTGCTTAACTAGGGTATATCTAGCCCCTGCCAAAAATTGAGAATTTTTGGGAAAGTTTGTTCTATAGTTTTGATCATAATAAACAAAAGTAAATAAATTAAAAATTTGGAGTGTTATGTCTCCAAATGACCCCAAATTTTGGTGGCATGTCCTTGGGGACTATAAATGTGTATGGTAAAACTTTAAGCACATTTAGACCAATACATGTTGGGTAAACTCACTTGCATGTGTTGGTTATATATAGGCTTGGGGTGCAAATAGCCAATTTTGAAATATTGTGTATTAAGCCTTTTTGGAACATCCAAAAATCATGATATTGATTTCAGAAGCTCATTAGGTTGAATTATACATCTCATTGTAGTAATTGGATTTTTGGGAGCAAAAATCCCATTATTTGGAATTTTAGAAATATTTGGACTTTTGAAAAATAAATATGAAAATAGGCTTATCATTGAGGTAAAATCCCCAATCCTTGTCAAGGTAAATACAATGTCATCTTTAACTCCTGAGAATTTTTATGTCTCTGTTTGATGAATTTGATAGGAGCTATGTAGAAATTACCTTTTTGCCCTTATTGTACTTAATTAGAAAATTGATAAAAATATTCAGTAGAAAATTTTGGGAAAATTCTTGGTGATATATCTGAGTATGAATAACCTTGTATAATTTTCTCAGCATTTACAAAACCACATAGTGGCATTTTGGTAATATATTTAGAAATGGAATCTTGTAGACCTTGATCCATAGAAGTTTATGAAATTCTGCCTAGAGCATTATTTTACCAGTATTTGTAATTTTTTATTTTTCCTAGAATTTTTAATAATGAACTCCTTGTACTTTCTTTGGAAAATGGATATTTGGTGAAATTTGTATAAATTAAGGGATAAATAGAATTTATGAAGGGAAAATTATAGTTCTTGGTAGACAGTACTATTTTACCAAATCACAACTTAAGAAAATTTCTTAGGTCAGTAGGATTATAATTTGTGACACTTCATGTATTAAATGACCTAGGGAATTAATATCAGGATTTCTTTAAGGGTTTTATTGACTTAGGAAAATAATGAAATTCAACGTACTCATCATAATAGTCTATACCATCCTAAGATAAATAGCTAAGGGCATGTAACCCAAGGAAATTGGAAGTCATACTCCGGGGTGGTATTAGGTCATGGGCTGCGTATAGTATAAGTAGGTTATACTGTAAGGACCACCGGGGGATAGATCAACGGTCATGATAAGGTCGTATTTGGAATATAACCTAGGTTGGCAGTTATGTCCTAGAGATGGGAGTAAAAGTGCAAGCCCTTGGATAACAATTAGGTGGAGGCCGGCGGAAGACCGTTGCCCTTCCAATAACATCTTAAGTCATTAGGATCGCTCAAGAGTAATAATGATAGTATGGGGGAATCATGGGTAGACATCAACTAAAGTAAATATCCTGGAGAAAGGGAGCTTTGGGTTTCAGCACAACGTAATGACCTTGGTAGTCTTGGGATTAACCTTAAATCACTAAGTATAATAACCCGTAGATAAGAGCAGCCTAATAAGTTAAGCATCGTATCATTATTCTCACCCATGTAGGTTTGGAGGGATTTTCACTACATTCTCACCTGGGTAGGGTTGGAGGGATTCAGGATAGGTTGGTCCTGGGAGCTGGAGGCTCAAGTGGAAATACCTTGCTTGTGCATAAACAAACTAGTGGCGGGTCATGTGGTACTAGGCCAATCGGCACACCGATGGCAGTACGGTGACTCTGGATGGTGTGTGGGTTTGAGGGGCCAGTAGGTGGTTTATACTGCGGTCTGGTGGACAATCCCCAAAAACGCACATCCGACCAACCAAGACTGACGGGTAGTCAACAATTAGTACGCAAGACTCTAAAGTACATCTAGGACGTGTACAGAGGCGTATGGGAGGTCTAGGTTTGGGTGTTTGCATACATGCTTAGGAGTGGAGACGCCCGCTCCACTACTGCCATACCCACAACGGTGGTACCAGAGATTGATGCTTGCTCCGAAAAGCGGGAACTAAAGTTCTGTGATCACAGAGTCATTGTGTGTGAGTTGCACTTGCATGATTCATAAATAATCCGCATGCATTCATTCTTATTAGGTCATACGCTTCATGGATCCTTTTCATATAAATTAGTATGGGCTCTTTTATATGATAAGTTAAATTTTGAAACTCTAACTTATATGCTTGTATGGGCACTCATATAAGTTAGGGTAATTCTGTGATGGTAGATTAGATGTAGAATTTTATGCTTATTTTACGTCACTGCATTTTATTTCTCTTGTTTTACTTACTTCAGTTCTATACTTTACTTACTGCACTTGTACTTCTTACATAGAACTGCTAAAGTAGAACTACCATTACTCCTCATATACTTGTTAGTATAGTCCCACTGCCACCTGTTTATATTTGCCACCCCTTTTTATCCTCTGCTTCGTCCTCCCGCACGGTGCCTAGGAGTTGCGGGGCGAGTTACGGAGGAAACGACTTAGTCTTTTGACTAATGTTCAGTGACCAAACCATTTTTAGGGGCTCGAGGAGATGGAGTACCAGCACGACCAGTAGGACGAGGTGACAGGACCTGAGTAGCCAGTTCGACTACCACCTTCTACTACTACAGAGTTGCCTCAGGTGGGATGAGTTGGTGATGTAAGTTATCTTCCGCTGTTAGATTTTAGAGAGAGGGATTTTGATATGGTGTACTGTGCATAAGCCCTTTTCATTCCTGTACTCATTGTGGACTGATGTTTTCTTTTTCATATATATCTATATATGCTCTGTGACTGTGGACTATTGCGCAATGCTCTAATTATATTCTTTTGTTTCTCATATTATCCTATTGGTTATTATCGTTCTAGACGGCAGAATCGACGTCTTCCAGTATCGACTAACCCATGTGTTAGTGTCACCGTAAGGTTGCGGTTCTAGGCATAAGATTCGGGTGAGCTCCTGAATTGGGGAGTCAGATCTTATATAGAGATGGTCACTTCGTCGTCGCCTACTCATAGGAAGATCTTATCATTGCTTACGTCAATGATAGCTCGGGAGGTGTCAAGGAAGGGTTGGCCAAGGATCAAGGGAACCTCGACGTCTTCTTCGATGTCCAATAAGATGAAATACACCGGGAAGATGATTTTGTCGACTTTAACTAAGACATCCTCCACGATTCCTAACGGTTATTTTTCTGATCTATCAGCAAGCTGGATACTCATGTGTGTGGGGTTGAGGATACCAATCCTAAACTTCTTGAATAACAAGAGGGGCATCAGTTTGATACTCGCACCTAAGTCGGCCAATGCGTGCTTGACAAAAAGATCACCAAAGACACAATGAATACAAAAACTACCTGGATCACTAATCTTCTTTGCCAAACCTTTAGTAAAGACCGCAGTGCACTCGGCATTTAGTGTGACATGCGATAATTTTTATAACTTCTTTTTATTAGTAATGAGGTCCTTTAGGTACTTATCGTACTTTGACATTTGGGAGATTGCTTCGTGGAATGGTAGATTTACCTGGATTTGCTTAAATATTTCTAGGAATCAGGAGCATTGATCATCCTGACGTTGCTTGTTATGTTTGTAAGGGTATGGAGGAGTTGGTTCATTTTTAAAGATGGGTGGTGGAATGAGATCTTTTTCTATAAAAGAAAGAGGGGAGATAATGTATTCTTCAGTAGAGGGTGAAATGATAAAAAATTTCTCTGCCGAGGGTTGATTTTTTGAAGTGGGGGTGGAGCTTGCCTTAGGCTCTTCTCTAACCATACCAAAAACTTGCTTCCCACACTGAAGAGTTATAGCTATCTCTTGTTCTCCCGGGTTAGGATCGGTGTTGGCAGGAAGAGACCCGACGGGTCGCTCAAAAATAATTTTTGTGAGTAGTCCTACTTGATTCTCTAAACTTTTAACGGTCCCGTCTAGGGTTCTTATAATAGCGTAATTAACATTCATATATTTTGAAAACATTTCCTCAAAAATTAGAGGTTTTGGAAAATTTTGAGGGGGTGGTGGTGGTGTAGAAAATTCGTTTTGTGGTGGCGGGCGCCTTGCATTCGAGGGATTACTCCACGAAAAGTTCGGGTGGTTCCGTAAAGCAGTATTATAACTATTCGGAAAAGCGAAACCCGGAGTAGGAAAATTAGCAGCAGAAAAATTATGAAAAGCATTTATAGGCATATTATTAACATAATCTAATTGTTCGGGACTAGAATTTTCAGATTCCCATAACTGAGGGGTGGAGGCAGCAGTCATCTCCGTTATCTTTTTACTTAATACTTTCAATACAGAGCTAGCTGGTAGACGTTATCTACTTCAAAGATACCTGCAGGTTTGTTTGGGTGGGACCTAGGCTCATTCCACGGATACGTGTTCATGGCCATGTCCTCGAAAAGTTCAAGAGCGGCTTCCGGGGTTTTGTGGTTTAATTACCACAGGAAGCTGCGTAAGTCATTTGCTTTGTGCTTTGATTTAGCCCGTTATAAAATGTCTGCACCTGCAACCATACAGGTAGCACGTGATGGGGGCATTGTATTAAGAGTTCTTTAAATCTTTCCTTGATTTCAAACAATGTTTTAGAATATATTTGTCCAAAGGCAGAAATATCGTTCCTAAGTTTTGTTGTTTTAGCTGGGGAAAAATACTTTGTTAGAAATTTTTCAGTTAATTGATCCCAAGTGGTGATGCAGTTTTTTGGTAGAGTGTTCATCCATTGCTTAGCCTTGGTTCTTAAGGAGAAAGGGAAGAGTCTTAGCCTAATAGCATTATTTGTAACACCATTGATTTTAAAGGTGTCACAAATCTCAAGAAAGCTAGTTATATGCGTATTCAGATCTTCATCTTGAAGTCAATCATATTGCACATACTGCTGCACCATTTGAAATATTCTAAGCTTAAGTTCAAAATTATTATTAGCTATAGCAGGGCGAACAATGCTTGATTCTGTATTCTCTAGATTCAGTCGTGCATAATAGGACATAGGACTATGCAGGGCTTCCTTTACGACAGGCTCTTCCATTCTTGTAGCAGAAATAGACTCAGAATCCTCAATCGGCAATTGCAGAGTAGGACCTTGAAATCGCGATCTTCTCCGAAGAGTACGCTCAATTTCATGGTCAAAGTCCAAAATAACCGACGGATTTCCGTGGGTCATGCACTAGAAGAAGAGATGATGAAGAAAGAGAAAAATAAACTTGAAAAATAGTTACTTTTTTTTTGGAATAGATTTATTTTTTTTAATATTTTAACTCTCAAACTTCCCAAGGGCTACCCGATAAAGGGTTCGAAAGGTACTAGACAAGATTGTGGTATTTAAGACACATTGACCTTTTCGAGAGAGTTAGGTGGTGTAGAAAAATTGTGAAGTTGGTTTATATTAAGACCGTTAATATTTTTTTGATTTTTTTAATTTTAAAGAAAGAGGGTGAGAAAGAGAAGTGATACGAGTAATAGGTTCATGTTTTCAAATTATTAACAAGAGTTGAGTCCCCGGCAACGGCGCCAAAAATTTGGTGTCTACTAATCGTGAAGAGAATAAAACCGAACTAGCAATTTAACTAGGCAAGTATACAAATCGAATTGTAGTTAGGGGGATACAAGTGTCGCATTAAAATCCGGGAACCATTGAGTAATCTTACTCACACGAAGACTACTATCTTATCGAAGAAACTTTAGGGTTGTTAACTAAATTAAAAGAAGAGACTACTTGCATAAAGAAAATCACTTGCACTTAATCAGAGAGGCCACAACTAGGGATTAAAATGAGGGGTTAAATAATGATTAAGAGAAGCACTCGATCGAGAATCACCTCGGCCTAAGTTGATCAAAAATGTTATAATAAACTCTTACTTAATCAGGCAAAGGACCGTGATCGTGGAGGTTCCTAAAGCATGACCAGGCTTCTCTTGAATACATGCCCACCTGAGTTTAGGAAGGTCCGACCAAACTCTCATCTAAATCGGAGGCCTAATGCTCGCTTTACGTTGTGAACCGCGCTATTGGATTTCACTCCAATCCGGGAGATTTAACGTCTGAATCTCTCGAGGGGTGCATGCAACTCTCTTTACTCTTGAGTTTTCACTCCAAACTACGAGCCTCTCAACTAGCTAATAGTGGAAACAAAGATGGAAAATATATATCGATGAGATATCTCTAAACATGATTAATAAACAGTAAATCAAGGTCTAAACCTTACAAAGAAAAAGCAAACTAGAGCATCATAACTTAATCAACTCGAACCTCGGATCATCAAGATCGAGTACAAGGAGGATTAGTTACTCATGGTGAAGTGGAGGAAGAGAGATGAGTAGGAGTGCATGGAAGCAAAGTAGAGACAAGTAAAAGCAAACAGACTTTATATTAAATCAAACAGAGAGCTTACAACTTGAATTAAAGATATTACACTTGCAGGAAATGAAAAAATAAGCTAGCACTAAAAGTAAACTACAAAAGAAATTCAAGAACTATTACAGAAGAGTAAAACTTAAAACAGAAAAACCTAAATGAGAAAAGGAGTGAGGAAGAACAATAAGGAAGAACTGAAAATGACAGCAGTTCCCCTCTCGAAATTTCTATTTTTTTTACACAAGTGGAGGGGCTCTATTTATAGATTCTTCAAAGAGCAGGAAAAGCCAATACATCCAACCATGTATGGGAGTTTAAAGGATGGTAAAAGCTTTACCACCCGAGGGGATGGATCTATTAAACTTTAGAGGGGGGTGAATAGAGTATTTTAAAAACATAATTGGTTTATATAACAAAATTAAAAATAGTGATATATATATATCTTAAGAAAGTGCAGGAATAAAAAGTTAACAAACATAACATACAACACACAGCAATACGAAAATATCAAGCAACCAGCCGACATAAGAAATTTATAGTGGTTCCCCTAAACTTGGGTACATCTACTCTTCTACCACCCTTATAGGAATCCACTATAGGTTTTTGATCAGGTGCCCTGTCACCAACAAGATCTATTTGAAGGGAGATCTCACAACCCTTTATACTTTCTATTAGGTACCCAAAAACCAAGCAAAATATTTTGATAAGGAGACTTAAGAACCAGGTGGTTAACTTTTGAAGGGAGTTAAAACCTGTGTACAGTGGGGTGAAAATGTGATATTGTCTTCTCTTTCTCAAAAAGCTGAGAAGACTTTTGTGGATTGCTTGATGTTGTCAAAGCTCCCCCTGTGATGATTATTGTTCAGGAATTTGCTGGAAGCTTTGCAGAGTGTAGGTCTTCTTTGATGATCTCAAGAAGCTTTTAGACTAATTGTGTTTTGATGTCTCTTGAAAGCTTGGAGAAGAGTTGCAGATAATGAAGACTATATGAGATGCAGATTGAATATCTTTCTCCGTCTGCCTATAACCCTTAGTTAATTCTTTAACTTCTTGTCTTCAATCTTTGTAAAAACTCTTTTATATTTCCTGCATAAATTCTGTCTCTGAATTTGAATTCTACTCCTTGATTGACTGTTGAAATCTTGGAACTCGGACAAACGACTAGAAGGGCTATAAATTGATTTCTTAACCGTCCCAGTTATTAAGCCGAATATTGACTATATGAAATCCAGTAATTAATGCTATCAATGAACGGCTATATTCAAAAAAATATATACATTTAATTACTTAGAGCAATATAGGCAATAATATATTATATAAGCTATGGTCAATACGGAAATTAACTACAGAGAATAGAAATAATGAACTGACAGATTTCGTCGATCAGAGATCCAACAGCGTCGAACTCAATCCTCTATTTTGTCGAGATGAGCCCTAAGAACTTTGAACTGAGTTAATGTTGTCCATTCTGGGCTACAAGTTCGTCGAACTGAGATAGTTGTTAGTCGAGCTCAACAACTGATAGGAGATCAGAGTTCGTCGAACTAAGTTAAACTTTCGTCGAACGTTCTTCAACATAGAAAAATCAGTCTTGTTATGAAATCTTCAGTGTTTTAAATCTTCTGAGGGATTAGTCCAATCAAACTGACTTGTTGACCTACCCTAAGATTTATTGAAGACCTATGACCCAAGACTATGCATTGTGGGTCAATCTATGCAATCCTAATAGTGAACCTATCCCAAATAACCCCTAAAATAGGTGGGGTTCCATCAATCTCCCCCTATTTGGGTGAGGTCACTATATACAATGCATTAAAACAATAAAAAACATTCACAAAGCATAACAACAAATATCTGGCAGAAAGTAAAAGTCTAGTAGATATAAATACATAAAGTACTTTGTGACAAATTAACCAAAACAAATAGTTCAGAGGGAAAATAAGCTAATCAAAAAGCTATTTAGATTTCTTAGACTTGTCTTTCTCTGATGGCTGCCTTAAAATGATTTCCCTGTTGGGATTTGCTACTTCTATTTTAGACATAGTCATATCAGCTGCTCCAATTTTATTGCCTAAAGTTGCTCTTGTAACAACAACCTCTGGATGTAAGCTCATATAAGTATCAACATTGAAAATGTGTTTAGCTTTGCCATATCTTTTCAATTCTTCTCTTCTATAAGAAGACATTGTAGTATATTGAGAAGCATCTTTGCCTTCTTCTTTAGCTTTATTTATCTAAGAAAGTCCAACCAGCTCTTGAAATCTAGCAATTTTAGAAATGTTTTCCTGTTCTAGATCAACAAATGGAACTTGTGGAGAGTATTATCTTTCCATATATTCAGATTTAGAAGAGTGCTACCTTCCACTGCTATTGTGGCTGCTTCTGTAGTCACACTTGGCAGATTTGTCATATTTCTGATAAGAAGATTGCCTTGAGTGCTGAGAAGATGTGGTTTTTGAGGCTAAATTGCATGAACCTCCAGCAGCTGGTGGAGGAGGAGGTGTTGGATCCTTTCTGAATTTATTAGTGGGAGCAGATCCAAACTTCTTCTTATTATTTTGTGCTTTCATCTGATTCTTTGAAAGCTTCATCCAGTAGGGAGTAGTTGGAGTTAGAGAAATATTACACGAGATATAATATGGAATGTCATTCTTGGGATTAGGTGGTTGATCTATTGTTGCCTGAGAAACTGTCTTCTTTTTCTGAAACATTCTCTTCTTAGACTTAGTATCCTCTAAATCATCGGAATCATCGGATTCATCTTCACTGGATTCACTTACAAAATTGTCATACAAAGCTTCAATCCTCTTCAGTTTATCTGCAGACACGATCTCTCTGAAAGATACACTCTGAACTGGAACTTCCTCTGAAACTTGAACTTTAGCTTTCTGCATTGGAAGAACCTCTGCCTCTGTAATCATATCTTCCCCAAAAAGATGATCCATATTTGGAAGAGGAGATTCTGCCTAACCAAAAGTTGGAGGAGAGGAAGCATTTGGCTCATCCTCTAGTCCTGAAGAGGAAACTGAAAGTTCTGCAAAACTGCATCTAATTTGATCTATAATCTCTCAGCTAATAGGGGCAGTATAATATATTATAGCCCTAGAAAAAAATTTATCAGGAATAGGAAGAGAATGATAAAGAATATCAAAATCTCTTAAATAATTATCTAAGTCCACAAAAGGGACTAGTAAAAAGAATGGTGCAGCATGAGGCTCTACAATCTCAATATCAAACTCTGAAAAATAGTCTCAAGAAAATCTGACAACTCTATATCTATATTTACAAGCTCTCTAACTATTGTATGCATATTTACAATTGCTTCTGCTGCTTCACAAATTGATGCTTCTGCTTGAGAGGGGACATCATCATAGAATATCTCCGCCTGCCTGGTATCAGGAATTCTTGAGGCCATGCCCCTGAATGAGGAGGGAATAGTAGAAGTAGCAAGTTGAGAAGAGAGAGCATTGATGGAAGAAATTAGAGGTGCAATGGAAGCCTCTTTTAGAGATTTGATGGTGGGAGTTAGTAGAGAAATCATGGTGGATATGGGATCAGATGATGATGATGATGTAAAAGAGGTGGTTGTGTTACTACAAGATGTGCATATGTTGAAGGTGGTAGATGAAGTTAGAGGTATAGATGGTGGTAAGAAAGGTGTGGTGATGACTGGAGGGGTGAAAATTTGAGGGATGTCAATTGGAATGTCATCATGATGTGAAGATGGTGGTGGAGTGTGGGTTGGAGATGGAGATGGTGTAGGTGTTGGGATGAGAGTGAAAAAAGGTGATATCTGGGTGGAAGCAGATGTTGTGGATGGAATTTAAAGAGGAGAAGGTGATCTAGGAGATGGAGGAGGAGGTACTGGAGCCTCTACATCAGGTTGGGGAGTGGCTATTTCAGTCCTTGTGTCCTCAGAGGTCCTGGGGAAAGAGGAGGCCCTGGAAGGCTTGACAATGGTCCTATCTCATTTGCCAAAGAGAGCTGATGTTAACCTCTTTGAATCATTAATAAAAATGGTCTGGGAGACCAGCAGCTGACGACACTTTTACTGGAGGAAAAGACATAGTACCCGTCCAAAGCTAACTTCTCTTGTATTATTATTCTTCTTTATCAAATCAAACAACAAAATACTCCAGTTGACTGATTTTCGATTCACCAAGGCACTCATCACAAGAAACTGATGCCTTGTGATATAGTCATGTGCAGTGTGCTTGCCTAGTAAGACTTTACCAACAATATTAGCAAGGAACTCTATTTAACAGATAAGTCCTTCTTCAATAGCTTGCTACGGTTTCAAGCGGAGTGACCCATCGCAGCCAGCATATTGGAAAATTCATCACTGTTCATCTTTATATCATCTTCTCCATTAATAAAACAAATAATTTCAGACAAAATTGAAGGAGTAAGAGTGACCTATTGTCCTGCAATGGTGCCGATAAGGGTTTGGTCGTCAGGAGACAAGGATGAATAAACCCATTCCTTGATCTCGAGCAGTAGAAGTTTAATTCTTGTTGTCATGAACTTCTGTAAATGTGGCTCTTCATACAATTTCAGTATATCCTAGAAGACTTGATCAGTTTGACTGAATGATTCCAAATCGATGTCAAAGCCTACATCAAATTTCATTGCGGAGAGAATGGCCGCCGGAATCGCCATGGAGGTTTTCCAACAAAGAAAGAAACAACGATCAAGTGCAAAGAGAACTGAAAGCACAGGATAGATTTTGTCAAAAACCTAGTAATAAAGTTTTTAGAAGATGAAAAGACAATCTCAGTCCAACGAAAAGAAAAAAAAATCTTCAATCTGAGTTCGACGAAATATTTTATTAATAAATGAGTTCGTCGATCACAGTAGAAGAACAAGAATAAATCGTCGATCGCCGTTCGACGAAGTACTCACTGAAGCAGGGATCGTCGATCTATGTTCGATGAAATCTATTTCACTAAGAAGTGTTTGTCAATCTTCGTTCGACGAACACTTCTCGAAGAGTTCACAGATCGTCGATCTCCATTCGACGAACTGTGCCAAATCATCGACCATAGACAAAAATTAAGTTAATTCTTCCCCATTTATCTTACCTAGCTGATTTAAGAAGAACAAATGTTTCTTCTTATCCAATGGTTTGGTGAAGATGTCTGCTCTTTGTAAATCAGAAGAGATAAAGACAAGATTAATTTTCTTTTTGTCTACACAATCTCTAATGAAATGATGTATAATTATTATATGCTTGGTCCTACTATGATGCACTTGATTTTGTGCAATAGATATTGCACTAATACTATCACAAAATATAGTTGAATTATTTAAGTTGAGACCATAATCTAGCAATTGATTTTGTATCAACAAAATCTGTGAACATCAGAGCTCGGACTGTTCCAAAATGCCCGGACTGTTGGAAAGGGCGCTACTTAATTTCTTAAATTAGTAGCAAAGCGCCACGGGTCAAGTGAAGGAATGTCGGACCCAACAATCCCCCCTCCCCCCATCGGTCTTGAACTTGTGACCTCCTTTGATACTAATTGAAGGATGGTAAAAGCTTTACCACCTGAGGGGATAGATCTATTTAACCCTAGAGCGGGGTGAATAGTGTATTCTATAAACTTAATTGATTTATATAGAAGAATTAAAAATAGTGATATATATATATATATATCTTAAGAAAGTGCAGCAATAAAAAGATAACTAACACAACACACAACACACAGCAATAAGAAAACAACAAGCAACCAGACGACATAAGAAATTTATAGTGGTTCCCCTAAACTTGGGTACATCCACTCTTCTACCACCCTTCTAGGAATCCACTATAGATTTTTGATCAAGTGCCCTATCACAAAAAAGAACTATTTGAAGGGTGATCTCACAACCCTTTAAGATTTTGATCTGGTGCCCCAAAACCAAGCTAAGTCTTTTGATAAGGAGACTTAAGAATCAGGTGGTTAAATTTTGAAGGGTGTTAAAACCCTGTATACAGTGGGGTGAAAATGTGATATTGTCTTCTCTTTCACAAACAGTTGAAAAGACTTTAGTGAATTGCTTGATGTTGTCAAAGCTCCCCCTGAGATGATTATTGCTCAGGAATTTGCTGGAAGCTTTGCAGGGTGTAGATCTTCTTTGATGATTTCCAGAAGCTTTTAGACTGATTGTGTTTTGATGTCTCTTGAAAGCTTGGAGAAGAGTTGCAGATAATGAAAACTGTATGAGTATGTAAACTGAATATCTTCTCTGTCTGCCTGTAACCCTTAGTCAATTCTACAACTTCTTGTCTTCAATCTTTTGAAAAACTCTTTTATATTTCCTGCAAAAATGCTGTCTCTGAATTTGAATTATACTCCTTGACTGACTGCTGAAATCTTGGAACTCGGACAAACGGCTAGAAGAGCAATAAATTGATTCCTTAACTGTCCCAGTTATTAAGCCGAATATTGACTCTATGAAATCAAGTAATTAATGCTACCAATGAACCACTATATTCATAAGAATATATGCATTTAATTACTCAGAGCAATATAGGCAATAATATATTATATAAGCCTTGGTCAATCCGGAAATTTACTGCAAAGAATAGAAATAATGAACTGACATATTTCGTCGATCAGAGATCCAAGATCGTAAAACTCAATCCTCTCTTCCATCGAGGTGAGCCCCAATAACTTTGAACTGAGTTAATGTTGTCCATTTTGGGCTCCAAGTTTGTCGAACTGAGATAGTTGTTCGTCAAACTCAACAACTGATAGTAGATAAGAGTTCGTCGATCTCAGTTAAACTTTCGTCAAATGACTTCTTCAAAATAGAAAAATCTGTCTTGATCTAAAATCTTCAGTCTTCTAAGTCTTCTAAGGGATTGGTCCAATCAAACTGACTTATTGACCTACCCTAAGATCTAATAAAAACCTATGACCCGAGACTACACATTATGGGTCAATCTATACAATACAATAATGAACCTAGCCCAAATCAACCCTAAAATAGGTGGGGTTCCAACAGAGTTGACCTTGGTATGAAATATGGCGGGAAATGATAATTGTCTCGGTACAGGTGACGTGCATTTATGGCATCAGCAGGCTTTTGTGGAAAAATAGGACTTGTCTCTGGCAGCGGGGAAAGCTCGACGGAAGAAGGAGAGGGGGATCGACAAAATCGGAGGAGGAGGGAGAGAAAAGAGAAGGTGGACGGGAGGTCGACGAACAGAGGAAAACATTGAACGCAGAAAGTGGAAGGTAGGTCGACGAACTTTGAACTGAAGGCGAGTTCGATGAATAGAGGAAAACGTCGAACGCAAAAAGTGGACGGGAGGTCGACGAAATTGGCGGAGCTCAACGAAATTGGTTGAGCTCTACGAAAACGCAGAGCTCGATGAAATTGGAGACGTTCGTCGAATGCAGAATGAAGGTGGAGCAAAACAAAATTGGCGGAGTTCGTTGAACGTAGAATGAAGGCGGAGCTCGACGAAATTGGAGGAGTTTATCGAACGCAGAATGAAGGTAGAGCTTGAAGAAAGGCTGAGTTCGACAAAATTGGCTGAGATAGATGAAAAGGATGAGTTCGACAAAATTGGCTGAGTTCGACGAAAAGGTGGAGCTCGACGAAAAGGCTGAGCTCGATGAAAAGGTGGTTGAAAGAACTGTTCGTCGAACGCAGAAGATGCGTTCGACGAATGCTGAGGTCGACGAATTCTGGCAAGCTTGACGAAATTGCAGATGTTCGTCGAACGCGGAATGAAGGAGGAGCTCCACGAATGGAGGAAAACATTGAATGCAGAAGGTGGAGGGTGATTGATGAGGTCGACGAATGCTGAGGTCAACGAATTCTGGCGAGCTCGACAAAATTTCTCAAAACCTGCAAACTCACAAAAAAGAGAGAAAACATTAGTTGTATTAATATATATACAAAAGGAGGTTAAAATAAAGCTTTTAAAACATGATTTACATAAAAAAAATTATAATTACCCTAGTAGTTTAAACTACAAAATGTATTATCAAACTCCCCCAAACTTAAGCTTTGCTTGTTGTCAAGCAAAAATATAAAAACTAGCTAACATAAAAGTGACTAATCAGGAAAATTCTAATTATGTTAACACAAGTACTATGCCAAATTCTAAGTAGGGAGAAGGTGAAATGTAAACCTAAAACATTTGTTTAAAAATGGTTTCAACTTTTATAAACTTTACTAAAAAAGACGATTCATCAAAGATTTTAACAGAATTCTTTAATTAATTTAAAGCAAGACAACAAATGAAATAGAGCATTGAGTTGTTACTAGATTCTAAGAGACATTTTATACCCAAATCAATCAAAGAACAAAAATCTAAATTCAAATCCAAGACTTAACTAATCTATTTTTTTTCTTCACTTACCTAAAAGAAATCTAGGAGCATGAATCAACAGGACTTATTAGAACCGAAATGTTTGGTTAGGCATATAATTAGGAATGGAATTCAAAGATAAACATGAAGGCTTAAAATAAAACTAAACCATAATAAAGAGTTTCAAAATTTTCAAAAAATAACCTATTTTTTTTCTTTTTTCTTTTCAAAACAAAGGCCATAAATAATTTGTCTTTTCATTTTGAAATTGGCCACATAATTAAACATTTCTTTTTAGCATACGTTTTCTTAAATTTCTCCAAAAATAACAAAACAACCATATCTCAACATGAAATTTTATGAAACTCAAAAAGTTAGTGTTATACGATAGGTTGGAAAATTTGGCATTGGTGAATAAATGAAATGATAAGTGGAGTTATAAAATGGAATAGGAAAAAGGCTCAAAACGGCAAACTAGGGTAATAATTTTTGGGTTAGCGAGAAGGCTCAAACAAAAACAAAGATGGCCTACATCATTTTCATCTCCTAAAATTTGCCTAAAGTATTAGTTTAGAAAAATTTCAAAAAGTAGATCCTGGATATTAAATAGAGACTAATGAACTTATTTTGAAAATAAGAATAATACGAGTATAAAAACATTCACATCTACTACACTACTCAAAGTTGATATTACAAAAATTATCCAAAAACAAAAAAGAAAAATACTGGATGAAAGGTTTTTAGGAAGTAAAGAAAATAAAGAATGAGAAACTATAATAGAAATGCGAGTTTAGAAAAACGTTTCACATTAACATGCTATCGTGAATTTGGAACACAACACGACCAACATTTTTCTTATGACATATAATTAGAGAGATCAATTAGAAAAATTATAATTAGCTAAGTCATTATTGGAAATTTTGAGAAAAACAAAACAAAATGCAAGGGGTACTATTGAAATACTAAAATTAGTTTAACCTATTAAAGTAAAAACAAATAACATAATTTTTTTTTATTTTGAAATATTGTTTTTTTGTTTTTGATTTTTTCAAGGAAAAAAATAAAGATAAGAGAAGGAGGAAATCCTCCCCTAAGCTTAAAATGGACATTGTCCTCAATGGAGAAAGGAGGGGAAGGAGAAAGAGAAATTAAAATAGAAATAAAATTACAGAATTGAAAAACAGGTACTTCTCCGGATTTATGAGTCGCGAAAGTTTACTGATGTCGCTCCCCCATGCTTGCACTTTGGAATTTCTTGAAATGTCATCATTGGACTTCGAGATGGATTCAATTGCATTGGAGAAGGCGATTGCAGAAGCTTAAGCTTTGTAGAGCCGTCTGGGGCAAAAAGTGTAAAATAAAGAAAATAGAAAAATAACTTCGGTTGCCTCCCAAGAGCGCCCTTTGTTTAAAACGTCATTTGAGCTCGATGCAACAAAATAATATTATCCAAAAATAATTTGTCCAAAATAATATTTATTGTTTTAAACAAAAATAAAAAGTCTTAAGCTAGTTAAAGTTCATGCCGAAAAAACTTAACATTGTTCAGACTGACATCATCACCACAGAAATAATGTTTAAGATGCTGACCATTCACTTTGAACTCACCCTTATCAGGGTGTGAAAATAAAATTGTGTCATACGAAAAACCTTCTTTTATAGAAAATGGCTTAGACCAACATGACTTTAACTTGCCCGAAAATAAATGTAATCGTGAATTATATAAAAGAACTTGGTCTCTCGGTTTGAAGGTTTTTGGATGCCTTAGGTGTTTGTTGTGAAAACGCATCGTCTGCTCTTTATAAAATTTGTTATTTTTGTATGCATATGAGTGCCACTCGTCGAGTTCGTTAAGTTGATATTTTCACAAATCGCCGGCAGAGTGGGGATCGAAATTTAAAAACCTTAAAGCCCTAAAAGCACGGTGTTCTAATTCTACGTGTAAATGGCATGATTTTCCATAAACCAACCGATACATCATACATCCGATGGTCGTTTTGTACGTTTTTCGGTTGGCCCATAGATCATCGTTTAATTTGGTTTACCTGTCTTTTCTAGAGGTGGAAACAGTCTTTTCTAAAATTCATTTAAGCTCTATGTTCACTACTTCAACTTGTCTGTTAGTTTGGGGGTGGTATGCAGTTGAAAGATTATGCGTTACGCAGTATTTAATAAGAATTTTTGAAAACTGCCCATTACAAAAATTGAACCCCTATCGCTAACGATGGCTCTTGGTGTACCGAATAGAGAAAAATAATTTTTTCAAAAATGTAATTATGACTCAGGCGTCAATTGTTTGAGGAGCTTGGGCTTCAGGCCATCATGAAACATAATCTACCGCAACTAAAATAAACTTGTTCCCCAAGCTAGAAGGAAGAGTGCCAACAAAATCAATTCCCTAAAGGTCGAAAACTTTGCACTCAAGGAAATAATTTTGCGGTATTTCAATTTTTTTTGGAAATATTTCCCGACCATTGGCACTTAACACACCTACTCACAAAGGCTTGCACGCTTTAAACAGGCAAGGCCAGTAAAAACCCGCACAAAGCACTTTGTGAGCGGTGCGAAAAGCTTGATAATAACCACCAGTCGGTCCTTCATGGAAATGTTTTAAAATATCTAATCCTTCGTCAAAATAGACACATCTCCTTATCACTTGGTCCGCACAGACTCGGAAAAGATGTTGGTCCTCCCAAAAATAGTTCTTCAACTCAGAAAAGAATTTCTTCTTTTGTTGAGATGAGAACTCTTTCGGGAGTACACAAGCCACTAAATAGTTGGCTATGTGCGCAAACTAAGGAGAATGGGATGTGTTAATAAATAGAAGCTTCTCATCGGGGAAGAAATCATTAAAAGATTTTTAATCTAATTTTTCTATATACATATTATCTAATCGTAAGAGATGGTCTGCGGCCAAATTCTCGGTACCTCGCTTATCATGGATTTTTAAGTCAAACTCCTGGAGGAGCAAGACCTAACAAATCAGACGCGATATGGCATCTGTCTTAGCAAGAAGATACTTGAGGGCCGAGTGGTCCATAAAAACGGTAATCTTGGAAAGCGTAATATATGGACGGAATTTATCAAAAGAGAAAATAACAGTTAGGAGATCCTTATCGGTTGTGGTATAATTCTCTTATGCCGATGTAAGTGTTTTACTTGCGTAATAGATGGGGTGGAAGTTTTTAGATCTTTGTTGTCCTAGTACGGTTCCCACCAAGAAACTACTTGCATCGCACATAATTTCAAAGGGGAGGTCCCACACCGGAGCTATCATAATAGGGGCATTAATTTACTTTTTTTATTGATTCAAAGACAAATAGACTTAGGTCATCAAAAATAAATGGGGCATCTTTTTCAAGAAGTTGAGTAGGGGGTTTGGTGATTTTGGAGAAGTCTTTTATGAAGCGGCGGTAGAAGCCAGCGTGTCCTAAGAAACTTCTTATAGCTTTGACGTTTATAGGAGGCAGCAACTTTTCGATAACTTCTATCTTAGCTATGTCTACTTTAATTCCTCTCGCAGAAATCTTATGAACCAAAACTAACCCTTCCCTCACGATAAAATGGCATTTTTCCCAATTTAGGGCGAGGTTAGTTTCTTCGCAACTTTCTTAGACTTTTTCTAATTTTTCTAAAAAACTATCGAAGGCATCGCCGAACACGGAGAAATCATCCATAAACAACTCCATTATGCTTTCTACGTACTTGTCAAAGATAGCGAGCAGACATTGCTAGAATGTAGCTAGCACATTGCACAACCTAAACAACATTCTTCATTAAGCAAAGGTGCTGAAGGGACAAGTAAACATAGTTTTATCCTAGTCTTCGGGAGAGATGAGGATTTGAAAGTACCCCAAAAGACCATCGAGAAAACAGTAAAAGGTATGGCCGGATAATTGCTCTAAAATTTGATCGATGAACGACAAGGGGAAGTGGTACTTGCGGGTGGCATCATTTAACTTACGATAGTCAATACACATTCGCCACCCCATCATCGTCCATGTCGGGATTAAATCATTATTTTCATTACTAATTACAGTTATCCCTCCCTTTTTTGGCATTACCTGGACAAGACTAACCCACTTAATATCAGATGTAGGATAGATAATTCCTGTGTCTAACAGTTTAATAACCTCGCCCTTTATGACTTCTTTCATACTTTGATTTATACGGCGCTGAGGTTGGATTGAATTATGCGAATTATCTTCCATTAGAATTTTGTGGGTGCAGAAAGATGGGCTTATTCCCTTGATATCAGATATCCGCAAGGAAATAGCTCGGCGATGTTTACGTAATACAAGTAGGAGCTTAACATTTTGCACTTCAGTCAGGTAGGCCGAAACTATTACTGGTAGCTTGGAGTCCTATTTTAAGAAGACATACCTAAGATGTTCGGGAAGTTCCTTTAATTCCAGGGTAGGGGGTTCTTCATACGTCGTTTTTGAAATACTTTCTTTTTCGAAAAAAATGTCTTTGTAGACTTTTTCTTTATACGAAAAATTGAAAGGGGTGGAGCTAGTGACCATGGCGGTTTCTTGCAGAAATTCATTTGGAAGAGTTGAAGAAAAACAAAAATCAAAAATCTCACTTTCACTTTCATAAAGGAAGTAGGAAGATTCTTCTTCTAAGGCATCTAATAAAAAAAAGAGTCGTAATTCTCTAGGGTATTCTTCATTGAGGGGGTTATAGAGAAGGTCACTTCGTCGTCGCCTCCTCGTAGGAAAAGCTTACCATTGCTTACATCAATGATAGCTCGGGAGGTGACAAGGAAGGATCGGCCAAGGATCAAGGAACCTCGATGTCTTCTTCGATGTCCAATATGATGAAATCTACTGGGAAGATGAATTTGTCGACTTTAATTAAGACATCCTCAACGATTCCTAACTGGTATTTAACTGATCTATCAGCGAGCTGGATACTCATGTGTATGGGGTTGTGGATACCAATCCCTAACTTCTTGAATAATGAGAGGGGCATCAGGTAGATACTCGCACCTAAGTCGGCCAATGCATGCTTTTCAAAACGATCACCAAAGACACACGAAATAGAAAAACTACCTGGATCACTGATCTTCTTTGGCAAACCGTTTGTCAAGATCGCAGAGCCATAAATATTTAGTGTGACATGCGATAAGTTTTGTGACTTCTTTTTATTTCTCAAAAGTTCCTTTAAGTACATAACGTACTTCAACATTTGGGAGTTTGCTTCGTGGAAGGGTAGATTTACGTGGATTTGCTTAAGTATTTCTAGGAAGCGGGAGTCTTTATCATCCTGATGTTGCTTGTTAAGTTCAAAAGGGTATGGTTGAGTTGGATCAATTTTAAAGATGGGTGGTGGAATGAGATCTTTTTCTACAACAGAGAGAGGAGTGATAACTTCTTCTTCAATATAGGGTGAAATGATCGGCGGAGGGTTGATTTTTTAAAATGGGGGCGGAGCTTGCTTCAGGCTCTTCGCTTGTTGATGCACAAAATGCGAAAAGGACTCGGGCACCACTAGCTAACTATTCGAACACTGGGGAAAGAAGAAGAAGCAAACTTGAAGCAGTAGTCTACTTAGAGGATGAGAGAAAAGAACAGAAGAGCCGTGAATCACGGCAACACCAGACTTCGCCCACCGCAGCCTGAATACAACTCTTGCGACGGGCTTGACTTTGATTGTAAACGATGGGTTACAAAAAGCGGAAAGAAAACAGTGCAGTAGGCAAGTCGGAGTCCGCAAAGCTCGAGATTCGAGTTCGCAGCCTTTAACAAGTATGCTCTTGGGCTCGAGTAAGCGTGCCTTGGGTGTACCACTTCCCCCTATTTATAGATTTGGGGGCCTGCCCAAATGGGAAGGGCTAAAATAATCGGCTGCCCGGGGTACAGGAGAGCCGGGCAACGGTGACGGGAACCAAAAAAAATGGACAAGCAGTCCACACGAGATAGGAGGACTGGGCTTGCGAGCTGGGGCATCCCTTTGGCCTTGTGGAGCGTAATCCTGACTAGAGGGGAGTGACCTAAGCGGACCGACGCTGGAGTCCTCCTAGTGACGCCAGATCTAGAAACTGACCAAGGTGGGGCGACCTGAGCGGACTGAGAACTGGAGTCCGCTTCTGGGGGTGGGTGCCTTGACGACCTGAGCGGACGGAGGGGATCGAGTTCGCCGAAAGAGGAGTCACTGGGCATGTTGCGGATTATGGGGTTAACATAATCCCCGCACATTTTCAAGTTGTTGAAAATTTCGTAAATGTTTCCTTAACCGCCGAGTCCGCAACTGTCATAAATGTTCCCCAGGCTATAAATGCGGTCGGAAGAACTGCATTCTGCCAGAACTGTCTGCGCCACGGGCCGATACTCACCACTTGCGGTCTGCACTCTCCACTTCGGCATAGCAAGACTTAGGTCTTTCTTTGGCAACCTTGCCTCAAGGACCGACAAACCTGAGGCAAACACTCGGATTAAGAAAGCAGATCACCGGAGCGAGACAGCCGTCCGCCACGTTAGGGAGAGTACGCAAAAGTAAAAGTCGACCACTGACTCAACCCGCAAAAATAAGGAGCAGGAGCTCGAACGGTCAAAAGTTTCCACCTGCCATCCCGGAGTGCGGATATGATCTCTGATTCGTTATGGATTTCTAAACAGAACCCTGCAAACTCGGGGGGTATGTCCATAATCGTCTCTGCCTCAGGGAAACACATGCTGCAGATAGATACCGAGAAGGAGGTCTTGTGACCGGGATTCCGATAGCTGCATACTGAGGAGATGCGGATTGCTGATCTAGAGGCTGAAAAGCAAACAGAAAAGGTCGGGGAAGATGAGCAAGTGGATAATCCGGCTGATGAGCAAGTTGCGGAACCAACGACTTCTTTGAGCGTAGCCGGCACCAATCAGGACGCTGTCTGCGCGAATCTGCCGGACTCTCAACAGGTTGTGCTGGCCTTGGAGAAAAAGGGCCCTGAGAAGAAAAGGAAGAGGGATAAGTCTACTGTTGTCGAGCGAGTGGAAAAGAAGTTGTGGGCTCAGAAAGAGAAGAATGTCTCTGTGCGTACGGGTGCTGCGAGCTTGCAGCACAGGCCGTGAGATAAAGAAGTTCCCGACGCGAGCTTGGTCACACCGGATGCCACTATCTCGGGGGGCGACTCCTTATCAATGGTCATCTTTTCTACCACTGAAATACTTAACAATGTTAACAACGTGCGGCTTGCTGACATTAATCAATCTCTGCTTTAGGTGTTGCAGTCCGATGTCGAGATAATGGGAGAGAAAGTTGCCGACCCCGCCCCCTCTCTTGTGGATGACAAAAAGGGGAAGATGGCAAAAGAGCAAATCGCTATCATGTAGGCCAAGGTCGAGGAGGTCTCTGAAAGGCCTGAAGCGGACATGCGAGCTGAAGACCTGCGAACTGCGGTAGAGTTGATGCGGTCAGGCAAACTACAGCCGCTGCCCCGACGGTTTCAACATCGATGGATTTATAAGTCTCCACCCGGAAAGTCGCGGCTGATAAAAATTATTTCGGAGACCGAGGAAATAGTTGCTTCCAGTAAATAAATTGCCAGGCAGAAGGCAAAAGTTTATTGAAGGTGGAAGCAACATTTGATCACTTTTGATCCGGAGCGCATGAGGCAGCATGTGGTGGATAGTTGCCAAATTGCTGCGATGATTACAAAAATGACTTTTTTACCTTTTTAAGCCTACCGTGATCTGGAAATTGAGATGAATTTTGTTCCCTTTGTTGTAGTTCGGAGCTTGCCACCAGGTTTTGTGGAGGCTTGTGAGATTGTGCCATCGCCCGCAGATGCACTGGCACAAACTGTGATGCCTCTCCCCACTGAGACCGCGCAAGATGAACAGTCCATTCTGGACAAGTATATTTCGTTAGCAAAGAAATATGAGGAGGAGCTGAACGAAACTCGTGCTGAACTAAGCAAGAAGAAAAAGCGAGAAAGTATGTTGGAGAGCCAGGTTATCAGCATCTCCGTCATGGTGGAAAGCTTAAAGAAGGAAAAATAGCAGCTAAGTGAGGATGCTCGCCAGTACGGAAGCAAATCCTTGGCCGTGGTGAGAGAAGGGAAGAAGCAGGTCGCCGAGGTCGCCGAGATCGTAGGAGTTCGGTCTCAAATGCTGGCTCAGACCGCTCCGGGGGATGCATCAGCCCCGGCGGCAAGCAGGCAACCCGCGGTGATCGCAGATCTGAGGTCGGCAGGCGAGCTCGTGATCCCGTTCAGCCGGGTTGTCAGGGACACTGCCCGCATGCATTGCACCTTCAACAACATGCATCACCTTGTCCAGCAGCTATATAGAGAGATACTGCGAGGAAGCGACCAAGCGGCTTATCTTCGGACGGATAAGGAGGGGCGACCTGGCCGTCAGACGGACAGGGAGGAATGACCTGCTCGTCGTTCAAGCCGCTAACCTTGCGAACGCTTATTTTTAACATTGTATAATTTGATGTGGATTTACTATTCTTGTCGTGATGCGGACATCATTTGGTTTTTGTATAACAGTGTATTGTTGGTATTATTGTGTACTCTTTATATTATGCTGCGATTTGTGTGATGAATGCTTTTTTGCAGGATGTTTGAAAGCGACTTATGCGAACTACTATGTGCGAGCTGCATTTTTCGTGTGCTGAATGTTTACGAGCTGAGCGAACTATGCCTGTTATTATTTGAATTTACAGGAAACACGAAGAGGATCGAGCTGTGCGGATTGAGCTATCAATCCACAAAACCTTGTCTTAATTTGCAGGGAACTTGAAAAGAAGCGAGCTGCACGGATTGAGATATCAATCCACAAAACCTTATCTGAATTTGCATGGAACCTGAAAAGAAGCGAGCTGCGCAGATTGAGATATCAATCCGCAAAACCTTATCTGAATTTGCAGGGAACCTGAAAAAAAGCGAGCTGCACGGATTGAGATATCAATCCTTGTGGATTGGCTGTCATCTGCATGTCAGAATTTTTCTATAAATCGTGTCTCCGCTTCCTTTCTGTATTAGAAAAAGTTGACGCTGAAGGATCTGCGGTCTGAAAGAATGGTGTCCGCACGTACTGATGCCGCAGCTGCCTTTCACTCTGCCAAACACAAAAGAAGCCGACTGACCATGACCGACCTTGAGATCTTCCGGGAGAGGTACATGACGGGTACGCCAGTGCTCGCACGCCTACCTGAGGATCAATAACAACTGAACTTTTCCACCGCTACTTTGATCGCGGTGCCCATAGATCATTTTGACTGTGGGTTCAAGTTCCCCCTTCTATGGGAGGTCGTCGAGATCTTTGAGCACTACGGGGTTGTTCCAGGTCAGCTCGCGCCCAATACTGTGACCGTGATCTACAACTACCTTTCTTACATGCTCTGAAAGGATCTAGTTCTCCCTAAACATATTCAGAATGATCTTCTCTATCTGCTCGACAACTCCGTCCAAAGATCACCAGTACAAGGGCGTAATCTACTTTTACTGCCGAGGAATGAAGGTTGCGGGCTTGCCGAACAAAATCCACAACTTGACCTCGAGGTATCTTATTTTTGAGGGTGACTTAGGGTTCCTTCATACTAACCCGCAGGTGTGCGCGGACATTGACTTCAAAAGTGCGTCGTTGAATATGGTGGAGTCCGCCATCGTTGAATTTTTGGCCGGGGCAAGGCTTGATATCGAACACAATATCCCGTTGTTCCCGGCCTGGATACTATAAGCCACCAGGAGAGTAAGTATTGTGACCTGACTTTGTATCTGCACATTCTGAGGTTGTATAACTAATGGGTTTCTTCTTTGCAGCGACCTTGGCGGTGCCGGCAAATTTACCTCAAACACCCGTCGGGCTGACTCCTACACAAGGAGAAAGAAAAAAGGAAATCGCAAGGAAAAGAAGGGAGGACGACGATCCCACGGCGGACTATTCTTCATTCGGGAGCTTCGATATGGCGGGCTTTGGGAAGAACCAGAGGGATCTAAGGGGTAACCCAATGATCCACTGGCACGAGAAGAAGAAGTTCGTCTTCCTCTGCACTGCTCTTCCCTCCTGGAAGAGTCTGCATACTTCTCTCCACTCTCATGTGGCGATTTCTACTTTATACGGGAAGCAGAACCTACGTGAGCTGCAGAGCATTGCCCCTGCCGACCTCCCCCTACTCGCAGCTCAAGCTAGCGCGAATAGCGCCGTCACCAGCCATTTTATGGGTCGGGTAACACGCGAACTGCTCAGGGTGAATGAGCGTCTGTCGCGAGAAAATAAGTCTTTAAAAGACAGGAATAAGCGACTAGGAGCAAAAGTCAACAAACACAAGGAAGAAAAAGTTGTAAGTATCAATAATTGCCGCAGTTTGTCGTCAATCCGTTGCAGACTAATCTATTTACTTTCTCTACAAACCACATACGACGTCACCTACCCCACCTTCCAGCGCGCCATGTTTCCTTTTGTGAAGGAAAGCGTGGAAGTCGCCGTTGAACGTTTCATCAGCAACGGATTTACGAAAGAGGGTGTGGATTCCGTCTCCTTCTTGCAACTGTTCCCCGAACTAAAGGAAAAAATCACCGATTTCGAGCGGGATGCCAAAGGGAAATCAGTTGATGGAGAGGAAGAGCCCCTGATGAAGAGAACCCAGAGGTCGCTGCTTCAGACCAACCAGGAAGCCAGTCCGACCAATCCGCTTCTTCTGATTCCGACGGAAGCAGCGATCGAACAGAGCCCGCGAATGCGAGCGGACGAAGTCAGACCAGCTCCGGCTCTGATGGCAGAAGCAGTAGTAACTCAGACGACTATTCTCCTGTGATCGATGTGGACGGGTCGAGTCTAGAAGGGCCTATCGAGAAGAAGTAAAGGACAAAATAGGGACATTGCAAAATTTTTTTTATTGTAAACGATGCGGACTCCGTGCGAGTTCGCTAAAACATGTTAAATTTTTAAATGAAATGAGAAAGATATTTTGATGTCTTATGTAATGCTCTGACCTTCTCTTGTAACTATAGGTCGAACTTCGTATACCAATCCACCTCATATAGATGTTGTCCGCGCGATGCAATTTTTCAGTCCGTAAAAAATCCTTGTCTAAATCGTTTAATCATAGCTCATTGCAACATGAATTTTATTAAGCAGGATCTTAACGAGTTCGAACAGCAATCCACGCCTTGCAGAAACCGGATCACCCTTTGCAAGTTTTAAGATTACAAAGATAATAAGAGCTGTGATTAAGGCTAGTTCCAACAGAATACTGCCGACATGCGAGCTTGGAGGATTTAGACCACAGTCCGCTGGTAGTTATAGTCGAATCATTGTGAAAGTAACATTGTTAAACCCAAAAAAACCCAGCGGATTGAGCAGACTAGAAAACCAAGGTTTACTTATGAACAATAAAATAATAGATCAACCCACAAAACTGCTGATTGGGCGGACTAGAAAACCAGAGTCTGGCAAAGTGCTTATTATAATCATAGAAATGACCTATAGCTCATGAACAAGTGGGCAGGTGTGGCTAGTGCGGCATGGATTTCCACACCGGGCCATGAACTATAAGGTCAACCCAAGGCAAGTTGGACTGAGCGGACTAGAAAACTTGAATCCGGCAAAGTGCTTACTCATCGAAATGGTACACTGCCCTCTTGCTTGGAGTACAGCCTAGATTGATCCTTTGAGCAGGTGCGGCCAGAGAGGCATTGCTTTTCCTATGATTAACAAGGTTGTGGGTCTCCTGCAGGCACTGCTTGAGGGTACCAAGAGTGTTTGAAAGTCACAAACCCAGACAATCTGCAGGCAGGTGCGGCCGGAGCGGCATTGCTTTCCATGCGTGATCGTCAAAGTTGTAACTATATCCCCTAAATGGCATGGTAGAGCTGACCGCCACTCTGTCCCTCCAATATGTAGAAGTGGGGTCAGGTACTAGCCGGGATCCGAAGTCCAGTATCCTGCCGTAGTAGAACCGGTAAGCTCCCACTACATGGTGTGAAATCTCCCCGCAACACGTGGTCTTTGTGGTGTTATGCTAATAACAACGGTTCTAAGGGAGGTTCTTGTTGAACTCGGCGATGTCTCCTGGCATTAGGTAACTGCTGGATTTGCGCAGGGAGCAAAAGAGAGAAAACACCCAAAGAAATGTTTGTATGAAAACTTTGATAAGTACCAAATTTCGAGAAATTTGTGTAACAAAGAAAAGAGAGTTCAGGGATAGAACCGTTTGGGATTGCCCTTGTTTAATGTGTTAATTGTCAACATGTGATTCAAAATGATACTTGAAGAGGTGTCAGCAATAAGTTTTTTTATTAATTATAAACCTCTTTAAAAGTTTACATAAGAAGGAAAAAAGAAAAGAAGAGGTCCAGGAATAGAACCGCTTTAAATCATCTCCACTCCATGTATGTGGCATATCATCTCCTTCATATGTTTGCAGGAGATAAGCCCCACAATCGAGCACTTGCTTGACAATGAATGGCCCAGCCTAATTTGGATTGAGCTTTCCCACTGAGCCGGCTCTTGCCGCAGCATCCAACTTTTTAAGAACCAGATCTCCCACTTGAAAGTGGTTGATCCTCACGTTCTTATCAAAATAGCGAGCCATCCTTCTCTTGATTTCCTCTTGTCTGATTGCAACCTTATCTCTGATCTCTTCGATATGCTCCAAGCTGAATCTTATTTCCTCATTATTCAGTTCCAACCAATATTCCATGCCTTGCCTTGCCAGCAGAACTCAAGGTGACGGGACTTCAAATTCAACAAGAATTAGTGCTTCCGATCTATGAGAAAGCTTGAACGGAGTTTCTCCTGTCGTAGATGAAGGCATTATTCTCAGGGTCCAGAGAACCGAAGAAAGTTGATCGGCCCAACTGCCCCTGAGATTCTGTACTTTCGTCTTAAGCAAGTTTAGGATCTGTTTATTGGCTGCTTCCACCTGACCATTTCTTATAGGATGGTGGACTGATGCAAAGCGTAAATCCTATCTGATTATCTTGCAAAAATCTATCATCTCAGCATTATTGAATTGTGGTCCATTATCAGTGATTATCGCCATTGGGATACCATGTCAGCTGACTATCTCTCCCCAAATAAAATTCTTTACAATCTGAGTTGTGGTCTTTGCCAATGACTTGGCCTCGATCCATTTACCGAAGTAGTCCATCATGACTATGATGAAACGCCGCTGTCCCCTTGCGATGGGAAAAGGACCAATGAGATCCATCCCCCAAACGACAAAGGGCTAGGGGGTTGCGATTGATCTAAGGGACTGAGCAGCCTGATGTTGAAGTGGAGAGAACTTCTGGCACCGAACACAATTTTTTGTAAGACCTTCAAAATCTTTTTTCATGGTAGGCCAGAAATAACCCTGTCGCAGGATCCTTCTTTCCAAGGTTCTAGGTCCTGAGTGGCTTCCACACACACAAGAATGTACTTCTCGAAGGACAGTAGGGACTTCATCTTCCGACACACATCTTGCTATGGTAGACAAGATAGTCATCCTATAGAGAATACCGGATACTATGTAATAGAATGCTGCTTTCAACTTGAATCTCTTCTTATCTTTAACTGACTGATACAAGTTTCGAGTTGATAGGTAGAGGATGAGTGGGTCCATCCAAGGGGAATGCTGGTCAATCTGCATCATCTCTTCCTCCTCCACTGTCGGGAGGAAGAGTTCAGAAGTCATTCCTCCTGACGTCAGTCCGTACTTGGCAAGAACATCTGACTCCTCATTATCTATCCTCGGAATGTGTTCAATGGTAAAACATTTAAATCTTCCGACCTCAATCTTTACAAGCGCGAGATAATTCTTCAACATCGGCTCTTGGGTCTCAAAGTGACCCAGAACTTTTGATGTCATTACCAGGGAATCAGTCTTTATGTGAACATGGTCGATCCCGAGCTCTCTTGCAAGCCTCAAGCTGGCCAACAAGGCTTCATACTCTGCTTGGTTGTTGGTCACCGGAAAATAAAACATGATTGCCTGCTCGAGTTTGACACCATTCGGATTTATAAGAACCACTCCTGCTCCGGAAGAATTTCTGCGTGAAGCCCCATCAACATAGATGATCCAGGCCAGAGGAGATCTTTCTGCCTGATTAGAACCAGATTCTGCTATATAAATCAGAAAATCAGCAAGCACCTGCGCCTTGATAGCCGTCATGGGCACATAAGAGATTTCAAACTCACTCAGCTCGATTGCCAATTTAGCTAACCTTCCCGATTGTTCTGGCTTCTCTAGCACACTCTTCAAAGGTTGATCAATGACTACTTGGATTGTGTGCGCTTGGAAATAGGGTCAGAGCCTACGGGCAGACATAACCAATGCCAAAGCCAATTTCTCTAGGATCAGGTACCTTGTTTCTGCATCTTTAAGAATGTGACTGAAATAATAGACCGGAAATTGTCTCCGTCTTTCCTCTCGTACAAGAACAGATCTGACTGCCTCGGGGCCAACTCCTAGGTACAAGAACAACATCTCCCCTTCTCAGGGACTTTGCGGTAAGGGTGTTGAAGCTAGTCTTTTCTTTAACTGCTCAAAGGCTTGAGTGCACTCTCCCGTCCACTGAAACTTAGATGCTCCCCGAAGAGTTTTGAAAAATGGCGCACTCTTATCTCCTACTCGAGAAATAAATCTCTCGAGTCCGGCTAACCTCCCCCCTAACTGCTGGATTTCTTTTGGAGAACGGGGAGGAGCCATGTCAAGGATGGCCTTAACCTTGTCTGGATTAGGGGCAAGACTCTCTAGAGTAAGGAGGTGACCGAGGAATTTCCCCTTACTTGCTCCAAAAACTCATTTTAGTAGGTTTTGTTTTATCTTGTATTTTCGCAAAGTGGAAAAAGTTTCTACCAAATCGTGTAGATGTTGCGGAAGAGACTTGCTTTTAACCAAAAGATCGTCCACATATACTTCAAGGTTTTTACCATTTTGTCCTTTAAACACATGATCCATCATGCGTTGATACGTCGTGCCAGCATTTTTAAGCCCAAAGGGCATCACAAGATAGTAGAAGCAACCATCGTTAGTAATAAACAATGTGTGAGGGATATCGAGCTTATGCATTCTTATTTGGTGGTAACTAGAGAACGCATCTAAAAAGCTCATAAAAGGATACCCTCTCGCAGAATCAACTAAAGAATCTATCTGAGGCAAGGGGTAGCAATATTTTGACACATTTTATTCAATCGGGTGAAGTCTACACATATCCTCCGCATACGCCCTGGTTTTTTAACCATTACAATATTTGAAACCCACTTAGGATATTGAATTTCTTGAATAAAGCGCGCCTTGAGGAGTTTGGCAACCTCCTCCCTGATTGGCTCTGCCAGCTTGACCGCCGCATCTCTCTTCTTTTATTGCACTGGCTTGGCGGTTGGGTCAATGTTGAGATGATGGCAGGCTACGTCAGGATCGACTCCCGGCATGTCCTCCACTGACCAAGCGAAGAAATCCAGGTTTTTTAGTAAGCAAGCTATCAACTCTGCCTTTTGATCTTCTGGCAACTCTGAGTTGACGGAGAGCTTTCTCTCCTCCCCTTCAGCAATGGGGATCCCTTGCATCTCCTGGGCAAGTTCCAGTTGAGTGCCTTCGCTAACAATGGCAGCTTCTGATTGAGTAGATACTTTTGCTACCACCGAGAAGATTGGAAGGGAAACTTCGGTCATGTTAACTGTGCGGAGGTAGCATTCCCGAGCTTTCCATGGGTCACTTCTGACCCTGCATTGATGACCATCTTTATTGAAATAGATAGCCAGGTGGTAGGTTGAAAATATTGCTTGGTACTTATTTAGCACAGGCCTCCCGAATATGGCGTGATAGCTTCTTGGAGCATCCACAACTATAATCTGAATCTGCTTGGTCCCCCCCCCCCCAAGCCTTACGGAGTATAACACTTCCCTCGACTTCCTTCCTCTCGCCAGAAAAGCCATAGAGCGGCCCTTCGGTGTAAAGAACAGGCTTTCCAGTCTATAGGGCTTCAAAGGTTGGGTTAAAGAGGAGATTAACGGAGCTGCCAGTATCAATAAGAATCCAATCGACTATATAATCTGCGATGGTTGCTTGGACCACAATAGCATCATCAAAAGGATTAGCGATCCGAGGAAGATCCTCGGGACCGAAGATGATGCTTCCCGAAGACGGGGCAGAGGAAGAAGTAGAAGCAATCTCTGCTCGGGTGACTCTTGCAAGGGAGGACTTCTGAGTGGACTCAGTTCCTGCTCCACCGTGAATGTAAAAGAGTCTCCCCAATGCTCCTTTGTCGACGATATTGCAGCATTCATTCTGAATATTTATGGGCCCCAGACGGCCCTCATCCTCTATCTCTACGCACTCTAGCTGAACCTCTTCCACCTCCTTGCATTTGGAGGTGGAAGGTTTTTAAGGATCATTCCTCCTCCCAAGATCTTTGATCTTGCCTTCGACAAATAACCTTTCAACCAGCTGCCGAAGGGCCTTGAAATCTTCAGTAAAATGGCTCTTTTCTTTGTGAAATTCGCAGAATTGAGAGTTATTTTTGGGCTTCCAATCCCTTTGAGGCCCTTGCCTCTTTTCCTCTGATTTCTTCTGGATGATCTGGACAACCTATTCAAAGTCGAGCCCCAGATCTGCGAACTCCTCCACGGAGCTGCTCTCATGTGGCCTTGAAGCAGGCAAGGTTTTCTAAAGAATGGGTAGAGCCTGATGGGGTATGGCAGGAGTGGCGGCCAATAGCAGTCTCGGATCACGAAACTATTGATGGTCGATGAAAGGTTTATTGTGACGGAGGTTTTGCCCCCTCTGAGAAGGAGGCTGGAAATCGGGCCGAGGAGGCTTGCTGTGGTGGTGGCTGCTGGAAGAGGCATTGGAAGAATCCCTTCCTCCAGCCTTAGCTATCAGGGATGAAATGTAGGTGGGGTTAGCATTCTCACATTCAATGAAGCGATTGACCATCGCTATCAGTTCCTGGTAGGTTGATGGCGCCTTTGTTGTTACTTTAAACTTAAGTGGGCCTTCCCGGAGGCCGTGAATCAAGGCGACCTTATAGTAGTCGGGGATCACATTCCTCACCCCCTGGATCTCCTTCTGGAACCAGTCAACGAACCGTGCTACTAATTCATTGTCTCTTTGTTTGATATCAAAGATGGCTGTCGGCCCATCTTTCCACTTCTTTGAGATAGCAAACCTCAGAAGGAGTTCGCTGCGAAGCTCAGCGAAGGAAGAAATCGTGCCTGAGAGCAGCTCATAAAACCACTCTCTTGCCTGTCCATCAAGAGTGGTGACTAGAAGCTTGCACTTCAAGGCATCGAAGAGGCATCTCAATGCAACTGCCCCCTCGAAAGCCTGTAGATGGGAAACTGGATCGGTCTCCCCAGAGTAGAAGGCGAGACGGGGTTCTCTTAAGTTTTTGGGTGCTGACTCCCATCGGATTATATAAACGAAGGGAGAAGGAGTATCAAGTTTTGCAGAAGAGCTGACTGTCGCACAAGGGTCCGCGGGCTCATCAGACTGCCGATCCACAAAATCAAGCCGGCGGGCTAGAGTCTCCCTGGCCGCCTCTCTAAAAAAATCCATCAGGGGGGCGAACTGGTCAGCCTGAGGCCACAGAGGAGCTATAGGCTGAGCTTGGTGGTGAGGCTGGGGAGTTATTGTAGGTGACTGTTGGAGAGGGGTTTGGCGAGCTGGAGTCCTGCGAACTGGAGTCTGGCAAACTGGGGTTTCAGCAATATCTCCTGCGGCCTGGGGAGCAAGCCGCTGAGTTAGCCTGTGCAGAGCTTGGCTAATAGTATCAAGCAGCTGGTCGGTCTCTCTACGAGATAACTCGGCTTCCTAGTGAGACTATTCCAAATCTTCCCACAACGAATCATCTGGTGAGGTTGAGCGGTCTGATCGGCGAGCTCGGCGGTCTGGCATCTCTATCCACGGATTTCAAAGACTGATTGGATCTGAAGGTCATGTGCTAACTGTTGATGCACAAAATGCGAAAAGGACTCGGGCACCATTAGCTAACTGTTCGAACACTTGGGAAAGAAGAAGAAGCAAACTGCAAGCAGTAGTCTACTTAACAAATGAGAGAAAAGAATAGAAGAGCCGTGAATCACGGTAACACCAAACTTCGCCCGACGCGGCTTGAAGGCCACTCTTGCGACGGGCTTGAATTTGATTGCAAATGATGGGTTACAAAAAGCGGAAAGAAAACTGTGCAGTAGGCAAGTCGGAGTTCGCAAAGCTCGAGATTCAAGTCCGCAGCCTTTAACAAGTAGGCTCTTGGGCTCGAGTCAGCGTGCCTTGGGTGCACCACTTCCCCTCTATTTATAGATTTGGGGCTTGCCAAAACGGACAGGGCTTAAATAACCGGCTTCCTTGGGTACAGGAGAGCCGGGAAGCGGTGATGGGAACCAAAAAGAAATGGACAAGCAGTCCACGCGAGATAGGCGGACTGGGCTTGCAAGCTAGGGAATCCCCTTGGCCATGCATAGCGTAATCCTGGGTGGAGGAAACCGACCTGAGCGGACCGACGCTGGAGTCCCCCTAGTGACGTCAGATCCAAAAACTGACCAAGGTGGGTCGAACTGATCGGACTGAGAACTGGAGTCCGCTTCTGGGGGGTACCTTGACGACCTAAGCGGGCGAAGGGGATCATGTCCGCCGAAAGAGGATTCGCTGGGCATGTTGCGGATTCTGGGGTTAATATGGCTAACCATACCAGAAACTTGCTTCCCACTCCAAAGAGTTATAGCTTTTGCTTGTTTTCTCGGGTTAGGCTTGGTGTTGGCAGGAAGAGACCCGGCGGGTCGCTCAGAAATAATTTTTGCGAGATGTCATACTTGATTCTCTAAACTTTTAACTGTCCCTGCTAGGGTTCTTATAGTAGCATCATTAACATTCATATATTTTGAAAACATTTCCTCCAAAATTGGAGGTTTTGGAAAATTTTGTGGGGGTGGTGGTGGTACAGAAAAATCATTTTGGTATGGCAGGCGCATTGCTTTTGAGAGATTACTCCACAAAAAATTCGGGTGGTTCCGTAAAGCGGGATTTTCACTATTCAGAAAAGCGAAACCCGGAGCAAGAAAATTAGTAGCAAAAAAATTATGAAAAGCATTTCTAGGCATATTATTAACATAACCCAATTGTTCGGGAGCAGGAGTTGCAGATTCTCGTACCTGAGGGGTGGAGGAAGCAGTCATATCCGTTATCTTTTTACTTAATACTTCCACTTGCAGAGCTAGCTAGGAGACGTTATCTACTTCAAAGATACCTGCAGGTTTGTTTGGGCAGGACCTAGGCACATTCCACTGATATGTGTTCGTGGCCATGTCCTCGAAAAGTTCAAGAGCTTCTTCCGGGGTTTTGTGGTTTAAGGTACCACCGGAAGCTGCGTCTATCATTTGCTTTGTGCTTTGATTTAGCCCGTTATAAAAAGTCTACACCTACAACCATACAGGCAGCGCGTGATGTGGGCATCATCTTAAGAATTTTTTAAAACCTTTCCCAGGTTTCATACAAGGTTTCATAATCTATTTGTCCAAAGGCAGAAATATCGTTCCAAAGTTTTGCGGTTTTAGCTAGCGGAAAATACTTCGCTAAAAATTTTTCAGTAAATTGATCACAGGTGGTGATGCAGTTTTTTGGAAGTGTGTTCAACCATTGCTTAGCCTTGGTTCTTAGGGAGAAAGCGAAGAGTCTTAGACTAATTGCATCATTTGTAACACCATTGATTTTAAAGGGGTCACAAATCTTTAGAAAGCTAGCTATAGGCGTGTTCGGATCTTTATCTTGAAATCCGTCATATTGCACATATTGCTGCACCATTTGAATTATGCTAGGCTTAAGTTAAATATTATTATTAGCTATAGCAGGGCGAACTATGCTTGATTTTGTACACTATAGATTCGGTCATGCATAATAGGGAATAAGCCTATGTAGGGCTTCCTCTATGACGGGCTCTTTTATTCTTATAGTAGAAATTGACTTGGAATCCTCAATCGGCAGTTGGAAAGTAGGACCTTGAAATCACAATCTTATCCAAAGAGTACGCTCAATTTTATGGTCCATGTCAAAAAAAACCGACGGATTTCCGCGGGTCATGCACTAGCAGAAAGGAAGATGAAGAAAGAGAAAAATAAACTATAAAAATAGTTACTTTTTTGTTTGGAATAGTTTTTTTTAATGTTTTAACTCCTGAACTTTCCAAGGGCTACTCGATAAAGGGATTACAAGGTATTAGACAAGATAATGGTATTTATGCCACATTGCCCTTTTTGAGAGAGTTAGGTGGTGTAGAAAAATTATGATGTGGGTTTATATTAAGAGTGTTATTTTTTTTTTTGAATTTTTTAATTTTTAAGAAAGAGGGTGAGAAAGAGAAGTGATAAAAGTAATAGGTTCGTGTTTTTGAATTATCAATAAGAGTTGATTCCCCGGCAACGGTGCCAAAAACTTGGTGTCTTCTAATCGTGAAGAGAATAAAATTGAACTAGGCAAGTATACCTATCAAATTGTAGCTAGGGGTCATATGTGTCGTATTAAAATTCGGGAACCGTTGAGTAATCTTACTCACACGAAGACTATTATCTTATCGAAGAAACTTTTAGGGTGTTAACTAAATTAAAAGAAGAAACTACTTGCATAAAGAAAATCACTCGCACTTAATTAGAGAGGCAATAACTAGCGATTAAAAAGTGGGTTAAACAATGATAAAGAGAAGCACTCGATCGAGAATCACCTCTGTTTAATCAAAAATGCGATAATAAACACTAACTTAATAAGGCAAAGGACCTTAACCGTGGAGCTTCCTAAAGCATGAATACGCTTCTCTCAAAGACGTGCCAACCTGTGTTTAGGAAGGTCCAATCGAACTCTCGTCAAAATCGGAGGCCTAAAGCTCGCTTTACGCTATGAACCCCACTATTGGATTTTACTCCAATCCGGGAGATTTAACGTTTGCCTCTCTCGATGGGTGCGTGCAACTCTCTTTACTCTTGAGTGTTTACTCCAAACTACAAGCGTCTCGTCTAGCTAAGAGTGGAAACAAATATGGAAAATATATATCGATGATATATCTCCAAACACGATTAATCAAGAGTAAATCAAGGTCTAAACCTTACAAAGAAAAAGGAAACTATAGAATCATAACTTAATCAACTCGAACCTCGGATCATCAAGATCGAGTAAAAGTAGGATTAGTTACTCATGGTGAAGTGAAGGAAGAGAGATGATTAGGAGTGCATAGAAACAAAATAGAGACAAGTAAAAGCAAACAAACTTTATATTAAATCAAACAGAGAGCTTACAACATGAAATAAAAGATATTATACTTGCAGGAAATGAAAAACTAAGCTAGCACTAAAAGTAAACTACAAAAGAAATTCAAGAACTGTTACAGAAGTGTAAAACTTAAAACAGAAAAATTGAAATGAAAAAAGGAGAGAGGAAGAACAGTAAGGAAGAACTCAAAATGGCAGCACTTCCCCTCTCCAAAGTTGTATTTTTTCTACACAAGGGGAGGGGCTCTATTTATATATTCTTCAAAGATCAGGAAATGCCCATGCATCCAGCCATGCACTGGAGTTGACCTTAGTAAAAAATCTGGAGGGAAATGATGATTGCCTCTGTACGAGTGACATGCATTTATGGCGGCAGCAGGATTTTGTGGAAAAACGGGACTTTTCTCTGGCAGTGGGGAAAGCTTGACGAAAGAAGGAGAGGGGGCTCGACGAAATCATAGGATAAGGATGGAGAGCTCAACGAACGAAGAAAAGAGAAGGTGGACAAGAGGTCGACGAATGGAGGATAACGTCGAACGAAGATAGTGGAAGGGAGGTCGACGAACTTTGAACTGAAGGCCAGTTCGACGAAAGGAGGAAAACGTCGAACACAGAAAGTGGAAGGGAGGTCGACGAACATTGAACTGAAGGTGAGTTCGACAAATGGAGGAAAATGTCGAATGCAGAAAGTGGACTGGAGGTCGACGAAATTGGCGTAGCTTGATGAAATTGGCTGAGCTCGACGAAAAGACGGAGCTCGACGAAAAGGCGGAGCTCGACGAAATTTGAGACGTTCATCGAATGCATATTGAAGGTGGAGCTCGACGAAATTGGCGGAGTTCGTCGAACACAAAATGAAAGCGGAGCTCGATGAAATTGTAGGATTTCATCGAATGCAGAATGAATGCGGAGCTCGATGAAAAGGCTGAGTTCGACGAAATTGGCTGAGTTTGACGAAAAGGCAAAGTTTGACGAAATTAGCTGAGCTCGACGGAAAGGTGGAGCTCGACGAAAAGGCTAAGCTCGACAAAATGGTGGCTGAAAGAACCGTTCGTCAAATGCAAAAGATGCATTTGACGAATGCTGAGGTCGACGAATTCTGGCGAGCTCGACGAAATTGGAGACGTTTGTTGAACGTAGAATGAAGGGGGAGCTCGACGAACGGAGGAAAACGTCAAACGCAGAAGGTGGAGGAGAGGGTGACGAATGCTTAGGTCGACGAATTCTAGCGAGCTCAGCGAAATTGCTGAAAACCTGAAAACCCACAAAGAAAAGAGAAAACATTAGTGTTATTAATATATATACATAAGGAGGTCAAAATAAAGCTTTCAAAACATGATTTATATAATAAAAACCTGTAATTACCCGAGTAGTTTAAACTATAAAATGTATTATCACAGATTCTATTAAATTCAGTTTTATCTAATACGCAGAATAGAGTGTTCATAGTCTTATCATTGCTCAAACATCTGAGCTTGTCAGCATCATCCCATTTATCGTGTGGTTTGGCTAAGACGTTATCACCTACAGTGGTAGTGGGTTTAGTGTATTTCATCTCAATCATGGCCAACACATCCATGCTTTGTGTCATCAGAAAAATTTTCATTCACGTTCTCTAGTGACTGTAGTCACTCCCCATGAACAGTGGGGGTCTACTCACACACTGTCCCACAGGAAATGCGTGAACCGCGTTGGCCATCTTACTTCAGGTTTTTTAGGCTTTTTAAATTAACCTGCCTCTGATACCACTTATAGGATCTAGTGTCAAACCTTACAGGCGGGAGGTGAATAAGGTTAATGACATTTATTAGAAATTCAAATAATTTCTAACCAGGAAAACTAGTTCTGGAAGCTAGCGCGGGGCGTTAGGTAGCTAACGTGCGACAGCGTGTCACAGAACTTGTTTTTCTGGGTAGATTCCTCCTTGGAGATCATTGTACCCTTTAGAAAATCACAGGATATCAATCATAACATTATACGAAAGTAAAGAAATAGAAAATGAATTTCATTACAAACTAAATCAACAACTGTTTTAACGATTACAAAAACATGATCTCTGTGATGCTGGAGATCAAAGGTGGTGAATGAAAACAAATTTTGGTTTTTTATACCGACACGCTACCAGGCCAGTTGGCTCTCTTCCTTTCCCTCCAAGAAAGGTCTTTGAGCTGGCTCTTCACCTTCATGCAAGGAAGTGTCTTAGTTCCCCGCTAGATCACCCGATCTAGACGTCCCTTCCCCGGGATGATTTCTCACGGAATCCTCCGTAGATTCTGACGACCTTTTCTGGTCAATTTCCCTCATCACAAGTATACATAAAAAATAAAAAAAGACAATAAATGTATAAGAGATTTAAAATTGAATCTCCCTCTTGACGATCCCTCCGTTGAGCGATCCGCAATCGGTGCTTGAAATCTTCGTTTGCTCGCAACCGATCAACTCTTCATAGTTGTTGTTGTCCTTAGCTCGCCGGAGTTCATCATGCATGAACGAGAGGGAGGCGATATTCTTTTCCTTCGATAAAGACGGCGGAACTGACCGCAAAGAGGCAGCTGAACCCTAGGAATAAGAAACTGAGTCTCTTTTTGTCTTTTTCAGGAATACAGAAAACGAGATGCCTTTTATATGTCTTTGTAAAAACACGCTACCGCTGGTGGTAAGAATAGCGCCCGGCGGTAGGTTCTCGCACTTGATGCTGACACCAATCCTGCAACTTTGGAAAAATATTCAAAACAAATATTTTCCTTTTTTCCATGATAACACGGCGCGGTAGGAAGGTATTGCCTGGCGATAGTCCAGGTATCACCTGATGGTAGTCCAGGAATCTCGACGAATCCATCACAATGATCGTTGAGTGGGGTAGCGAGGCGCGGTAACAAGTTAACGCTTCCGCGATAGATTCCGGAGATCCTAGATGAAATTAGTCCTCGAGCTAGCATGGGCGGTAGTACTAGCGCGGAGCGTTAGTAACCCGAGCGCCATGTTTATTTAGTCATGTCTACCGAATGATGGTAACTACTACCGCATAGCGGTAGGTTCCAGATGAGGGATTCTTGCATTGCTTGGACCTATAAACCTACACACTCTAACAAATACAAGATGTGATCAAATCTAATATGGGGTTTGATATTAGCAAACTGAGGATATGTATACCTTTGTCTCAAACAATAAGAACTTCACATTTCAAAAGAGGAAGATCGTTACCCAATAAGTTTTTTTCGACGCAATGGATGAGAAACTACAAATGAAAATGACCGCAACGAACTCGCCTCCACGGATCTTAACTCGACTCGTGACTCGGAGCTATGAAGCTCTAGCAATGGCTGGATCTCCTTCTTCTTCCTTTTTCTTAGCTCTCCCCTCTCTCTACCTCTTCGAAATATAATAGCCTAAGGGAAATGAGGTTCAAACCCTCATTTCCCGACATTACCTCAACGGGGAAGTAGTTCCATAGTCGGATCTTGCTTAATTTCCATGAGCGACCACAATTCGATTTATATTTCCTATTTTTAGCGTTACCTCCGCGCGGTAACAGGATACCGTCATGTAGTATCTTGGTCGTTGGCTTCTCGCCATATCCTAACATTTAAACACGCCACTCGAACGCCGACATGTGGCCTCAATGCCATCAACTCGATGCTCACTACCGCCAGGCGGTATCTCTACTGCCGGGCAGTAGATCATAGAGAGCTTTAGAAATTAAATTAGCTACGGTACCGCCGACCCTAGGCCTACCGCTTGGCGGTAGCACACTGAGAGCTATTTCTGGTAAAATCTAGGGTGTTACAAAGACTGTCGAGTTCTTGACAGATAATTCCTGGAATTCTTCAAGAATGAAGAGCTCAAGAGTGAAGGATCCTTCATCAAAAGTAGTGTTAGAAATTTTGAAGTTAGAATGAATTCTAGCTTCATAAACCAATTCCTGAGAATTCCTGAAGTTGAGGAAGAAGATGAAGCATCCAGCCATGCACTGCAGTTGACCTTAGTAAAAAATCTGGAGGGAAATGATGATTGCCTCTGTACGGGTGACATGCATTTATGGCGGCAGCAGGCTTTTGTGGAAAAACGGGACTTTTCTCTGGCAGTGGGGAAAGCTTGACGAAAGAAGGAGAGGGGGCTCGACGAAATCATAGGATAAGGAGGGAGAGCTCGACAAACGGAGAAAAGAGAAGGTGGACAAGAGGTCGACGAATGGAGGATAACGTCGAACGAAGATAGTGGAAGGGAGGTCGACGAACTTTGAACTGAAGGCCAGTTCGACGAAAGGAGGAAAACGTCGAACACAGAAAGTGGAAGGGAGGTCGACGAACATTGAACTGAAGGTGAGTTCGACAAATGGAGGAAAATGTCGAATGCAGAAAGTGGACTGCAGATCGACGAAATTGGCGTAGCTTGATGATATTGGCTGAGCTCGACGAAAAGATGGAGCTCGACGAAAAGGCGGAGCTCGACGAAATTTGAGACGTTCATCGAACGCATAATGAAGGTGGAGCTCGACGAAATTGGCGGAGTTTGTCGATCACAAAATGAAAGCGGAGCTCGATGAAATTGTAGGATTTCATCGAACGCAGAATGAATGCGGAGCTCGATGAAAAGGCTGAGTTCGACGAAATTGGCTGAGTTTGACGAAAAGGCAGAGTTTGACGAAATTAGCTGAGCTCGATGGAAAGGTGGAGCTCGATGAAAAGGCTAAGCTCGACAAAATGGTGGCTAAAAGAACCGTTCGTCAAATGCAAAAGATGCATTTGACGAATGCTGAGGTCGACGAATTCTGGCGAGCTCGACGAAATTGGAGACGTTTGTTGAACGTAGAATGAAGGGGGAGCTCGACGAACGGAGGAAAACGTCAAACGCAGAAGGTGTAGGGGAGGGTGACGAATGCTTAGGTCGACGAATTCTAGAGAGCTCAGCGAAATTGCTGAAAACCTGAAAACCCACAAAAAAAAGAGAAAACATTAGTGTTATTAATATATATACATAAGGAGGTCAAAATAAAGCTTTCAAAACATGATTTATATAATAAAAACCTGTAATTACCCTAGTAGTTTAAACTATAAAATGTATTATCACAGATTATATTAAATTCAGTTTTATCTAATACGCAGAATAGAGTGTTCATAGTCTTATCATTGTTCAAACATCTGAGCTTGTCAGCGTCATCCCATTTATCGTGTGGTTTGGCTAAGACGTTATCACCTACAGTGGTAGTGGGTGTAGTGTATTTCATCTCAATCATGGCCAACACATCCATGCTTTATGTCATCAAAAAAATTTTCATTCGCGTTCTCTAGTGACTGTAGTCACTCCCCATGAACAGTGGGGGTCTACTCACACACTGTCCCACAGGAAATGCGTGAACCGCGTTGGCCATCTTACTTCAGGTTTTTTAGGCTTTTTAAATTAACCTGCCTCTGATACCACTTATAGGATCTAGTGTCAAACCTTACAGGCGGGAGGTGAATAAGGTTAATGACATTTATTAAAAATTCAAATAATTCTAACCAGGAAAACTAGTTCTGGAAACTAGCGCGGGGCGTTAGGTAGCTAACGTGCGACAGCGTGTCACAGAACTTGTTTTTCTGGGTAGATTCCTCCTTGGAGATCATTGTACCCTTTAGAAAATCACAGGATATCAATCATAACATTATACGAAAGTAAAGAAATAGAAAATGAATTTCATTACAAACTAAATCAACAACTGTTTTAACGATTACAAAAACTTGATCTCTGTGATGCTGGAGATCAAAGGTGGTGAATGAAAACAAATTTTGGTTTTCAATACCGACCCGCTACCAGGCCAGTTGGCTCTCTTCCATTCCCTCCAAGAAAGGTCTTTGAGCTGGCTCTTCACCTTCATGCAAGGAAGTGTCTTAGTTCCCCGCTAGATCACCCGATCTAGACGTCCCTTCCCCGGGACGATTTCTCACGGAATCCTCCGTAGATTCTGACGACCTTTTCTGGTCAATTTCCCTCATCACAAGTATACATAAAAAATAAAAAAAGACAATAAATGTATAAGAGATTTAAAATTGAATCTCCCTCTTGAAGATCCCTCCGTTGAGCGATCCGCAATCGGTGCTTGAAATCTTCGTTTGCTCGCAACCGATCAACTCTTCATAGTCGTTGTTGTCCTTAGCTCGCCGGAGTTCATAATGCATGAACGAGAGGGAGGCGATATTCTTTTCCTTCGATAAAGACGGCGGAACGGACCGCAAAGAGGCAGTCGAACCCTAGGAATAAGAAACTGAGTCTCTTTTTGTCTTTTTCAGGAATACAGAAAACGAGATGCCTTTTATATGTATTTGTAAAAACACGCTACCGCTGGTGGTAAGAATAGCGCCCGGCGGTAGGTTCTCGCACTTGATGCTGACACCTATCCTGCAACTTTGGAAAAATATTCAAAACAAATATTTTCCTTTTTTCCATGATAAGACGGCGCGGTAGGAAGGTATTGTCTGGCGATAGTCCAGGTATCACCTGATGGTAGTCCAGGAATCTCGACGAATCCATCACAATGATCGTTGAGTGGGGTAGCGAGGCGCGGTAACAAGTTAACGCTTCCGCGATAGATTCCGGAGATCCTAGATGAAATTAGTCCTCGAGCTAGCGTGGGCGGTAGTACTAGCGCGGAGCGTTAGTAACCCGAGCGCCATGTTTATTTAGTCCTGTCTACCGAATGATGGTAACTACTACCGCATAGCGGTAGGTTCCAGATGAGGGATTCTTGCATTGCTTGGACCTATAAACCTACACACTCTAACAAATACAAGATGTGATCAAATCTAATATGGGGTTTGATATTAGCAAACTGAGGATATGTGTACCTTTGTCTCAAACAATAAGAACTTCACATTTCAAAAGAGGAAGATCGTTACCCAATAAGTTTTTTTCGACGCAATGGATGAGAAACTACAAATGAAAATGACCGCAACGAACTCGCCTCCACGGATATTAACTCGACTCGTGACTCGGAGCTACGAAGCTCTAGCAATGGCTGGATCTCCTTCTTCTTCCTTTTTCTTAGCTCTCCCCTCTCTCTACCTCTTCGAAATATAATAGCCTAAGGGAAATGAGGTTCAAACCCTCATTTCCCGACATTACCTCAACGGGGAAGTAGTTCCATAGTCGGATCTTGCTTAATTTCCATGAGCGACCACAATTCGATTTATATTTCCTATTTTTAGCGTTACCTCCGCGCGGTAACAGGATACCGTCATGTAGTATCTTGGTCATTGGCTTCTCGCCATATCCTAACATTTAAACACGCCACTCGAACGCCGACATTTGGCCTCAATGCCATCAACTCGATGCTCACTACCGCCAGGCGGTATCTCTACTGCCTGGGAGTAGATCATAGAGAGCTTTAGAAATTAAATTAGCTACGGTACCACCGACCCTAGGCCTACCGCTTGGCGGTAGCACACTGAGAGCTATTTCTGGTAAAATCTAGGGTGTTACAAAGACTGTCGAGTTCTTGACAGAGAATTCCTGGAATTCTTCAAGAATGAAGAGCTCAAGAGTGAAGGATCCCTCATCAAAAGTAGTGTTAGAAATTTTGAAGTTAGAATGAATTCTAGCTTCTTAAACCAATTCTTGAGAATGCCTGAAGTTGAGGAAGAAGATGAAGTCACTAGTGCTGATTATGACCGAGCCCTCTCATTTTGTGACTTGTAAAGAAATCTATAACAATCACACATAAAGAAATGAATTATGAAGGCAAGCTATTGACTAATATTATTTGTAAAGTGTTCTTGTGTAAGACAGGGTCGCAAGACCATATGTTAGGAGAAATGTTCTATCTGCTGACAATTGTGATTTGCAGAAAGAGAATGAACTGGTAAAAGTTTTTTTTACAGGATTAAGGCATGCTTCTTAGCCCCAAATTTTGGAAGAATCATCTCTCTCTACATCAACCAGATGAACAAGAATCAATTTAATATGTCCACTGGTATTCAAATTTGATCATCACCTGAAAATGATAGACCATCAATTTTTGCTCAATGGGATAGGAGAATTCCCAGGAAGTTGGAAGAGAGAGATGGGTGAATGTTCTGGATTATAGGACAGACCTCACACTGAAGCCATAAGGAAGGATGTGCCTTCACTTCTCCCTATAAAGCATCCGAGATTGTTGGTGCAACTACAGGGGGGAGAGAATTTAGTTGTCGATGTTGTTGTTGAAATTCCTAAAGTGTAAACTAAATCTCCAATTATTGATGTTCAGATAGAGTCGGATGTTTAGCTAGAAGCACATGCTATTTTGGGATCGACTCATGGTGGAGTGTTAGATTTAGAATAATTTCCAACTGAGTTTGAGGGGGAATCCTTAACGAAAGACTCGCTCCAAGAGGACCTTAACGCTGAAGTAGTTTTTATTGAGGGAGCAGGATTTTGTTATTCTCTTTGAAGAAGTCAGGGAGGCTGTGGTCAAGCCTCCTTCCCAAGAACCAATCTTGCTCAAAGACCACTCAGGGGGAGCTAATTCCATTAGTGCTAAGACTAATGTTGAAAATTTTCCAGCTCCTAGGTCTCATGGTGAGAGTGCCACTACTATAGAAAGTTCCTTGTTAAAATCTATAGAAGCAATGCTGGTAAAGCATAAAGACCACGTTAATTTCTCTCTACAATAAGTTTTCAGCAAAGTGCTTGAAGTGGAAAAGGATCTGAATTATGGCCTAGCTCAATTCAATCATAATATGGATAAGTTGAAGACATCACTGACTGAATGGTTAGCTCTAAGGGAAAAAGGGCATAGTGCATTCAATCTAGAATATTGGCCAGGTCTATAATGAGGCAGTTCACTTGTGTCAATCTCATGATGCTATAATACATTCACATGATGTGAGCATGCATCACATTGACAGGAAAATGGGAATTTACAAGGAAGAGATCATCCAAAACCTTATTTCAGAAGTTATAAAGGGGGAGGGTAGACTATAAAGAATAATGAGTGAGCTGAATCGGGATAAGTATAATAGAATGCATAGTGTCAATGTCTATAGTTATCAGAATATCAAGAGGCTGCATGAAGAGCTGATAGGGAGAGTTCCAATTCAAGCTCTACTTTTTGAGGGAGAATAAACTACTGCGAGTGGAGAGATCCATGCTGAGGGTGTAAAATATTTTGAGCAACATCTGAAAGGTGAGAGTATGCACCTCCTGAAGAATATACTCAAGTATGGTCTGATATTGTTAAAGAAGAGGTAGATATTCTTGAAGAACATTCCAGAGCACCTCAAAAGAGAAGAAGATATGGAGAAGGCCCATCAGCTTGAAGATCTGATCCAAACATAGAAAATAGGGAATATGCTTAAGTGTGTAGTCCTATCTCCAAAGTATTTATTTTTGGACACATTCAGTATAGTTGACCTAACAAATGAAGAGCCAAAGATATATTATAGCAAATAGGAATGGGATAGGCATGAAGTATCAAATATGAAGAGGAGGCTTCATTTTAGATAGTATGGAAGAGACAATCCTGATGCTCCCCTCCTCCACAAAAATATTATCCGAAGCCTTATGCATATTTTGACAGGTAGCATGAGAAGAATAAGGCCAAGGACCATTCTTGATACTACCATTTCTTTATATTCTTTTATATTGTGAATGCCTTAGAATGCCCACAAGAAACTTTTATATAAATATTGATATTTTGTTAAACTCTTGTTATTTTAAATTCATATATCTTTTCAGTTCCTTCTTTTTCTTTACTTTATTGTCCGTGCAATTCTGCTTAGTATATAGGGTTCTGACTTCTTGATGAGTCTGATATTTAAAGTGTTTTTCGGACTCATATGGTCTTGTTTTATCACTCGTGCACTGCATTTCAATCGTATTTCGGTAATATTTGCATTGTTCGGTCATTGACCATTTCGTGCACGGTTTTGGCCCATGGGTGTGCAATTGCACATTCTTTTGTTCGGGGTATGCACATGGTGCTCCCCATGGCCCTTTCTGTGGTTGTGGATTGCAAGTTATTGCTAGGAGCTGGAGCTCCAGTTGGTTTCATTGCTGTGTAGATAGTCAGGACGTCCCAGACTCATTTTCTAGTTTTTGTGTAAAACGCACGGCCGTGCGAATTTATTCTCGCACGGTCTCTTGGCAATCGTGCATTTTACACAGTAATTCTGGGGACTTTTGTGGCTACCCTTGCGTTTTGTTCCCGCACGGTGTTAGACAAACCGTGCGAGAAGGAATCACACAGTCTTTATATTTTTCACTGAGTTTCAGCTTCCTGTGGTTAATCGTGTGTTTTCCATCACGCACGCACGGAAGCGCCCATGCGCAAGTAAAATGCACGGTTCTCTTGTACCATATTGATGTCCTGCGCTCTGTGTTTACCCGTGCGATTTCCTTCACGCACGGGCGGAAACACCCGTGCGCGAGTAAAACACACGAGTCAACGCATCTTCATCCACAAGCTTGGCCTGGAAGTTTAATAATGCACGGTTAGCGCATGGTCGTGCGCAAAACTGTGTGTGCCTATTTTTCAAACCTACTTTATTTAAAGCGCAGATTTCCCACCATTAAAAAAGGATCCATATTCCTGCCATTGCAGCAGCCTTTTAGGGAAAAGCTCCGCCATTCTACCTCCATCCTCCGTATTCCACCAAGGATAGAAGCTCCGACCATGCTCGCGAAGCCTACATCTTGCCGGTGCTTGCTCTCGGCCTTCTCCATCATATCTTGAGCTCCATTTCATGGCTTGACGTTGTATCTATCAAGCAATGGGAAGCGTGCAACTTTATTCTGCATCGTGATACGAAGAAGATGGGTCCATTGGAAGGTAGTGACAGCCCTTCTCTACCCCGAACGTAGTTGAGGACCGAGCTTGGACGTGGATTGACAACCCGGCGATTCCTTTTGCGACCCCTCGATGAGCCTTCAGATTCGGTCGATCTCTTGACTTGTTCTTGCTTTCTTGTTGAATATACGTGTTTAAAACTATTTATGTTAATGATGTGCACTATAGTTGTAAACTTTATATGTTTCATGTCTATGTGAGCTTGTAATGTTTTACTGCTTTAGTTGCTTGAGTTGCGCCTTTTTTTCCATTCGCCACCACGTCCAATTTTGTCGTTCTAGCTATTGTTAGAAGCGTGCATAGCGATGATGTGCTCTCGACCCTCATTCCTCCTTTCCTACTCGTCCATCTGCCCAGCAATTCGGTGCATAGCGGCCCGTGTAGTCTTCCATCCCACCTGGCGAAGCATCGCATAACGGCGTTGCATTGGAGTAGTTTATTAGTGCTTTACTTACTTTATCCACAACCAACCAAGCCCCCCTTTCGTAGGTTATACCCTTGGACTTCAATCTCAAGTCCTCCTCAAAATTAACTCCACCTTGCTGTGTTCCCTCAAGATCGATACTTGAGAAAATTCACCTATTTTATATTAATTGTGCGACCGGTACACTTGCCGTTCAACGCATCAAGTTTTTGGCGCCATTGCTGGGGAACACTGCCGTGTGAGTTTTCTGAATAGAGAACTTGTGATTGTTGCTTTCTTGTTTTTATTTAATTTTCCTGCTTTCCATTTATTTTGCTTCTTTCTTTTTGTCCCTATCAGAATTTGGTTTAGACAGTAAATCCGTTCTATTTTTATCTTTGTGTGTAGCTCCCTTTTTAGTAAAAAATTTTGTTCGCGATGTATTCTGTAGCCGAGTGCCATCTTTATGACACATTGCGCTGATGCATCGATGCCATGACTGTTATGAATGCCGAGCATTGTATTAGATGTTTGCTATATAAAGGTGTATGCCACATGGTGAAGGGCTGCCCTCGCTTGTGCGAGACTTCTTTCTCTGAGGGTGTGTGCGCAACAACCTCCCGTTCATGGAAGACTGTTGTAGACAGGCCTACCAGGGTGTTGCCTTGCCCATGCACTAACATCGCTCATCTAGCTCGATCTTTACCCGTTGAGATTACTGAGGAATCCCTCGCCACATACAGATCCTTCATGGGTCCCTCGTTACCTTATTACGAGCTTCCCTTTAGTGATGACGATCACTCTGGTATTAGCAAGGAAAAAGAGGATCAGGAATCCATGGGCGCTCATGTATGTGATGTAGAGATTGTTCCTGTCAACGGGGTAGCGTCAGCGAATGATTTTGCAATGGGGCCTGCTCATTCTATGCTTGATTTCGAGAGCAGCCTTGCCCCCCCCCCCCCCTGCAATTTTTGTCGGATTGTGTTATTCCTCTTTCTTGTGAGTCGACTGATGATGTCATATTCAAGGATGATTTGATGCCTGAGGTTGCACCAAGGTTGAATGAGCAATATTCTCTTTACGATGTGGAGGTTTGCACTTCCCTTTTGGACGAGACTGTCCCTCAAACACTTGCGGACCTCGAGTTCTCGGATTCCCCCCGATACAAATCGTATGATACCGAGGATCATCGTTGCTCGGATCCTGCTGGGAGTGAGACTGGGAACAATCCCCCTATTTATGTTTATTTTAGTTCTTCCTCTCATTTATTACTTGATCCCCCTTCATTATCTGACCCTGTGCAGGTTGAGTCTCCACGGGTACGTTGGGATGAAGATGAGCCTTGTGTTCATGTCATCGCCATCGCTTCCTGCCAACCTGTGGTGGATGATGCCTTGCTTGGCAAGGATCTATTTTGTGGTGAGATGAGCGAGGACCAGTGCTCGTCCTCTTCTTACTTCTTATTTCCTCTAAATGTATTGGGCAGGTATTATTATGTAGGTAGATGGGTAACTGATTTATCTCTGTATCGGTACTCGTTACCACAACGGATATTAGGCCAGTTACTAGTGCACTTTTCTTTTCATAGGCCCATTAGTTAGGACTTTTTGGCTTTTGAATAAGTCGTGTTGGGATTACAATAACCCCAGTACTTATATAGGAGTAAGTATAGTTAGTTATTTTTACTGTTTTAAAATCTGTTTTACATTTTTTATAGCTACTATAAGCAATTTTTGTTGGAGCTATTTTGTAGGATGCCTTTCCTTGGTGCGGCGGGGAGAGCTAAAAATTTTTGAAGGTTTTGCTTCATGCTTTAACGCCAATATTATGGTATGCTCATTTGCTGAGCAGGGGTAACCACTTCCTTGACTTTTACATCATTGTTATTATTGTAAATCTTGTGATAGGGTTTTTAGTTTAAGTTTGGTGGGGGAGAGTTATGCGTTACCTATACACATGCACTACTATCACTTGTACACCAAAAGTATATTTTTCATTTTTTGTTTTTATATTATCATGCCTGCATTATGCACCTACACCCACATGAGCGCGATCTTAAACACGCACTCGGCTCAAGTCAAATGTATTTCTTTTGTGTTAAATTTAAAATAGTAGTTGTGGCTTAGGATTTTAGGGTAGAGTAGTGTGAAACTCGTGCAGTGCTCCTAATCGAGTACTCATGGTTTGTGTAGAAATAGTATAGATTAAATTTTTCTTTATGCTCGTAGATTTATACTTTTCTGCATTTTTAAATATCGTTTGTACTACTCAAAATTTCTAAATCTGGAGTAATCGAATGGTAGAGTAAGAATGTGTATAGCCGTCACAAGCCTTGTATTACTCGAGTCGGGAGGAGGGTCATCTTTCTCGATGGCAAAGAACTTGTCCCAAGCTACTCTCTAAGCATTGGTGCATGGTTTGTCAAGCATGAGTTTGATGTAGGCCATCATTTTGGCTCGGTTGAGCCTTGTACCCAGTCCTAACGTTAATCCTTATTAGCTTATGTTGTTCCTATCCCATCTTTTGTTTTAGCCCCACTTCACGATCACTAGAGCCTAAAAGCCTTTCCCAGTCGCACACCCTGATCTCTAAATTTCCTTATATTACTTCTCACTTGGTGTTGTTGTGGTGCAGTTTTGTGTTTGTGAGGTGCAGATTTCATGATTATGTGGCTGAATATGATATAAAAATTTTGGAAAAAGAAAAAAGAAAAAAAAGAGAGAAAAAGAAAGTTGTTTGATATTAAAGAAGAAAAGTTTAAATGAAAATTCCATTTGAGATTTTGTGCTGGTAATCGGTTGATGAGTCCAATTTATATAGAGTTTTTCAGACTCATCTGGGCTTGTTTTATCACGTGTGCACTGCATTTTAACTGGATATTGGTTATATTTGCATCGTTCGGTCTTTTACCTCATTGTACACTATTTTGGGCTCATGGTTATGCAGTTGCGCATTCTGTTGATGGGGGTAAGCACTTGGTTCTCCCCATATTACTTTCTGCTACTTTGATTGTTTTTTGTGTTGTTGGAGGGTCCTCCTTTGCTATATGTTTGCTGCATGCAGGTGGTCGGTTTTCCTCTTTTCATAGTTCGGATTTGAGGAAAACGCACGGTCGTGCGTTTTCTTAGCGCACAGTTACTTCTGGTCATGTGTTTTCTGCAAGTTATTCTGGAAGGATTGACCGGCCCGTGTGATTCCTTCACGCACGGTTTCTTCAAGACCGTGCGCGCAGGAAACGCACGGTTTTCCTGTAACTTTTGTTTTTAGGCCATTCTGTTGTTAATCGTGTGTTTTCCTTCACGCGCGGGCGGAAGCTCCCGTGCGCTAGTTAAACGCATGATTCCACCCGGTTGCCTGCGTTTTGTGCATTCTATCGTTACCCGTGTGATTTCGTTAGCGCATGGGCAGAATCGCCCGTGCGTGAGTAAAATGCACGGGTCAATGCTTTTTCTTCTTAAGGCATTTTCTGGAGATTAATATTGCACGGTTCACGTACGGTCGTGCGCCAGACCGTGCATGGCCAATTTTTTTGACTTTTACTATTCAAGATGCAGATTTCTTCTTGAGCAGAACAACTCTTTTTCCCCCCCGCCATTTCCGCTCCTTTGAGTGGGAAATCATCCCTCCACCCTTCACTCTCTCTCTCCTCCGTGGGAAGCTCCTCCGACCACCATTTCTCCTCCGAAAGCTTGCAAAAGTTCCGTCTCCGGCCATCTTCATCTTCTCCGACCTCCAAGCTACCATCTGAGCTACTTTTTACTGCACTTGAGAGTTCTCCATTTTGATCAGACTTAGCGACTCAACACCAAGAGGACGGGTTAGAAGAAGGAAGTGACAGCCCTTCTGGATCCCAGACGCCTTCCGAAGACTGAGCTAGGACAAGGATTGGCAACCTTTGCTTCCGGCCTGTGGGTGTGCAATTGTGCATTCTGTTGATGGGGGTAAGCACTTGGTGCTCCCCATATTTCTTTTTGCTACTTTGATTGTTTTTCTGTACTGTTGGAGGGTCCTCCTTTGCTATATGTTTGTTGCTTGTAGGTGGTCGGTTTTCCTCTTTTCATAGTTCTAATTTGAGGAAAACGCACGGTCGTGCGTTTTCTTAGCGCACGGTTACTTAAGGTCGTGCGTTTTCTGCAAGTTATTTTTGAAGGATTGACCGGCCCGTGTGATTCCTTCCCGCACTGTTTCTTCGCAACCGTGCGCGAAGGAAACACACGGTTTTCTTGTAGCTTTTCTTTTTAGGTCGTTCTGTGGTTAATTGCGTGTTTTCCTTCACGGACAGGCGGAAGCGCCCGTGCGTGAGTTATACGCATGATTCCACCCGGTTGCCTGCGTTTTGTGCATTCTGTCATTACCCGTGCGATTTCCTTAGTGCACTGGCGGAATTGCCCATGCATGAGTAAAACGCATGAGCCAACGCTTCTTCTTCCTCAGGCATTTTCTGGAGATTAATATCGCACGGTTCATGCACGGTCGTGCGCCAGACCGTGCTTGACTAAATGATTAGTGTAACTTTCATTTCCTCCTCTACTCTGATACCTACCTAGAGTCTCTTAATCCTTGAGAGCCAATCCTCCGCTTGGGCGGGGGAACCCGCCCCAGTAAATTGAGGAGGATTAAAGCTCATGAACAGCTTCAATTGTTTATCTGCCGCCCGCGGATAAACTACAACTTCCAATAGTTCTTGCCTTTTCTCAGCATGCATTGGCACCACTACAGGTCGAGCCTGCCCAGCTTGCTGAGCATTCATAACTGCAATTACTATCTCCATAATCAAACGGTCAGTTTCAGCGGATGGAGGGGGTGTGGGCACCTCAGCCGGTGCCGCACTTTCAACAGAATGTTGAGGTTCCAACTTACCCGCAACACTTCTAGTCACCTATATGTGTAGGAACACAATTTAGCGACTAAACAAATGACAAACATACAAAAATGAACACACAGGTTCAATAAACAAGTGTATTTACATTCCTAAGGGAACATTCTTGAGTTCAATTTATGTGTTATAACGGCAACACTTACATGTGCTCGCCACCCCTCAAATGAATTCGTCCGCGAATTCGGAAGAGATCTACCAACGAGCTGATACTAATTGTAACACCTCTACCCGTCATGTAGGATATAATAGAGGGTCCGGCCAGGGCCCCACACAATATTACACAAACAGCCGGAGTTGTCACGAAATAATACCAAGAACCATCGCACCCTAACACAGAGCATTCTAGCAGAAGCTTCAGGGTTGAAAACTTGAACTCAACAATAACAGAAATGTCCACTTTTACTAAATAGGAATGTATACAACCAATTACACAAGGTACATAGCTTTATGGCTTTTATAAGTTCCTCTTAACATAAGGAGTGGTTTACAAACATCGGCACGCAGGACGGCCACACATGAACAAGAGTAAGCAAAACAAGGCCTTTGAGGGCAGCAACGCAGCTTGGGCTTTAGCCCGCTAAGTACTGCTTGGAATAACACCACTTGTACCTGCAAGAACCAATCCACTAACCGGTGGCAAACAGGGCAACAGTCTGCTGACCAATTATAACGACCCTGCCCCTGGCATGGGGCAGCGTAATTGCTCCCCTACATAGCATTTTACATCACATACATATATATTCAACCACCTAGGCAATATATATCACAAATGCCGGCTCGACGGACTGACATTTTGTGCACTCAGGGCACATTCTGGTGTATCGGAAACACCGGATCCCACCACTGTTCAGAGGTCCCAGACATGACGGTTCATTATGAGCATTCCTAGTCTTATCAGCACGCAAGCCATCGACTCTCGCTATGTGATCCTAACAGGGCCTTAAGTACCCAAGGTTAGACAACCATAACGCGGGTACGGATCCACCTTTCCCGTTTCTCAAAATCGTCAGACTCAAGACTGGACTGACGCGGGTACAGCTTCACCTTGCCCGTTCGCCACCATGGCATTTCCCCAGTTGCAGCCCAATGGCTCAACTTCATACCATATGGCACTCACGACCACAAGAGTTGAACCAAACCCTCACAATTTCCTGGACTTCCTCCGGTACTTCCTGCGGCACCAAGCCACAAGCATCCACCATAGATTTCATGCACACAAGTAATAAAAATGGTTTCTTCTCCGATGTGCAAACAAGCATCACCAATCTAGACCAACATGTCTAGATGGGCTTCTCACAGCATGCCTAACTGTACTCACACTTCCGATTCTAATGCAATACAACAAGGGACGAACAACCGACCCAAGGGAATCACTTCGCCATCCACCTTTTGGTGGAGGATTCCTATGCACATGCAGGAAAGAAGGAATTCACTTGTCCAAGAAGGAAATCATTACCCTTGGAAGACGCTTCAGAGCCATGGGGAGAAAAGTAAATGGATGAACGTTCTCGCAGCAGCCTTGCCTTTGCAAATCCGAACTCGGCCCGCGATTCAAACCACTGTAGCACCACCGGTGGCCGGAATCCTCTTCTTATTCCTCCTCTTGCTCTCCTCTCTCTCTTAACTTAATAAAGAGAATGACACAACTAAAATGAGCCTTCTCCTCCTCAAGGCCGGCCTTATCACCCCAGGTAAGAGCCTAGACCATTGGATCTTGGTCAAAGAAAATGAACAGTTCAGATCAGCCCTTAAACTGATTTCCTGGACTGAACACGAGTTGTGACACTCACGTATCATAGGTCGTGTTCCTGAAGCGGCTAAAGAACCAACTCACCCAGTCGAGAACACGGTCTTAGAAACGCCCATGTCAAACACCTGACACGCCCATGTCAGAAAGAACACAGTCGTGTGACTGGCCGTGTCACTTCTTCAACACAGGACCAGATCACCCGAGAAGAACACAGTAGAGGAACACGCCCGTGTTCTTATCCATGTGCCAAACACGCCCCTATGACACACTTGTGTCACAGGCTGTGCTCACCACTTAACGCTACCTGGTTATTCCTACGAGCAGGACACGCCCTGGGACACGCCTGTGTCTCAGGACGTGTCGCCTCTCGACGATCGTCGATCGTACTATCTCGAGAACTCGAGTCGACGCCTAAAATAAAGGACACGCCCTGGAATAGGCCCGTGTCCCACGCCGTGTGCACTGTACACGCCCGTGTCCCAAGTCGTGTAACCCATCCTGACCCATTTTGTGACTTATGGTTTTTGGGGTGTTACAATCCTCCCCCCTTAATATAAATTTCATCCCGAAATTTGTACGCAACAAGGGAACAAACATCACAATGCTATCACGCTAACAGATCTGTTACAACAGGATGTACACGGTCAATAATTTATACAAAAAGCTCGGGAAACTCAGCACGCATGGTCTGCTCTCGCTCGTATATTAGCTCCTCACGGCCACAATTGTTCCACCGGACTTTGATCGTCCCGATCATCTTGTTCCGCAACTGTTTTTCAGCTCGATCCTCGATTCGAATATCCCTAAACTTCGTCGTTAGCCTACTATCGACTTATACTTAATCTGCAACAACCACTTGAATTGGCTCTCTTACCACTTTTCGCAACACCGAGACATGAAACAAATCGTGTAAACTGCTCAGCTCTTGCGAAAGTGCTAACCGATAGGCAGCTTCACCAATATGTTCGACCACTTTAAACGGTACCAGATACCTCGGGCTCAACTTTTTCAGATGCCGTATCCTGGACACACCTTTGAATGGTTTGATTTTCAAGTACACCGAATTGCCCACTGCAAACTCCACATTTCGATACTTGGCATTGTAATACTTAGCTTGCCTATCTTGAGCCACCATCAATCTTTCGCGTATCAACCGTATAATTGAGTTGGCATCATCTAACTCTTTTCGCTAGTACAACTTCGTTTCACCAGTCTCCGCCCAAGCCAAAGGTGTACTGCATTTCCTACAGTATAAAGCTTCAAAGGGCGTCGTCTGGATACAAGCTTGGTAGCTGTTGTTGTAGGCGAATTCAACCACACCGAGATGATCTTCCCAATTCTTCCCGAAAACCAGCGCACACATTCAGAGCATATCCTCCAAAGTCATGTTGGTCCTCTCGTTCTGACCATCCGTTTGAGGATCGAAGGCCATGCTGAAATATAATTTTGTACCCAACAGTTTGTGGACTAATCTCCAATCACCCAAAGTGAAACGCCCATCTCGATCACTAACGATGCTACGGGGCATACCGTGCAATCGTACATTAGTATCCACGTATATTTTTGCCAATTTCTCGACTGAATCGTCCCTACGATTCGGGATGAAGTGCGACACCTTGGTTAACCGGTCCACAATCGCTCATACCGCATCATTTGCACGTTGTTATCTCGGCAATCCATGCGCGAAATCCATGGAAATATCATGAAAATTTCCATACAGGGATAGGCAACAACTTCAGTAAACCACCCGGTTTTTGGCACTCCGCCTTTACCAAAGCACATGTTTGACACTTAGCGACATTGTGTGCTATGTCCTTCTTCATTCCAGGCCACCAGAACAGTTTCTTCATATCTTTATACATCTTCGTGCTCCTGGGGTGAACCGAATATCTGGTGAGGTGGCCTTCGTACATCACCGCTTCACGAAGCTAACCCCTATCCGGGACACACAAACGACCGTCCTTCCGAAAAAGACCGTCATTAAACGAAAAACTAGAGTCCGCACTTTCCGTTGCATAGTATTGTATACTTTCATCAAGTTCTGTTGCTTGCCGAACTCTGTCCTCCAGGTCACACAGTATCTCCATCCAGTTTAAGCACGCATTTGCAGTGGCATTCCTTTCAACACAAGAAATATTTAATGCCTCCAGTTCTCGAATTAGGCTTTCATCATTCCTTTGAAGCCAACTTGCCCTTGCCGGAGTCCGACGGCTCAAGGCATCCGCGACTAAATTCCCATTACTAGGTGTATAATGAATCTTGAAGGTGTAGTCACCAAGAAATTCCATCCACCTTCTCTGTCGCATATTAAGATCTTTCTGATCCAACAGATATTTCAGGCCCTTATGGTCCGTGAATATATCAACTTTCACGCCATACAGATGATGACGCCATAGTTTAAGTGCAAATATCACCGCCTCCAATTCAAAATCATGGACGGGGTAATTACGTTTATGCACCTTCAACTTGCGTGAGCCATAAGCTATAACTTTTCCTAATTGTAAAAGAATGCAGCCTAAGCCCTCCCTGATGCATCACTATAGACCTCAAAGTCGTCTTGACCACAAGACGATGTTAAGATTGGCGCGGGTGTCAAACGACTCTTTAGCTCTTCAAAAGCTCGTGCGCACTCCGGCGTCCAAATGAACTTCTGATCCTTTCACGTCAGTGTGGTGAGAGGCAAAGCTATCCTCGAGAAATTCTCTACGAAGCGCCTGTAGTAGCCCGTAAGCCCAAGAAAACTCCTGACTTCTGCTACTGAAGAAATAACAGACCACTCCCGTATAGCAACTATTTTGGAAGGATCCACCGCAATGCCCTCTCCACTAACCACATGGCCAAGGAAATCCACTGAAGATAGTCAAAACTCACACTTAGAGAACTTACCGTAGAGCTTATTCTTCCTCAGGGTGTGCAATACCATCAACAAGTGATTTGCATGATCTTCTTTGTAATGGGAGAATACGAGGATATCGTCAATAAAGACGATCACAAAGAGATCCAAGTATTCCCTAAACATTGGATGCATCAAGTACATGAATATCGATGGTGCATTAGACAGCCCAAACGGCATTACCGTGAACTCATAGTGACCATAGCGTGTTCCAAACGCTGTTTTGGGTATGTCACTTTCACGAACTCTCAACTGATAGTAGCCTGACTTTAAATCCAACTTGGAGTATATAGTCGTGCCAACTAACTGATCAAACAAGTCATCAATCCGTGGATTTGGATACTTGTTCTTTTCTATTAGTTTGTTCAGTTCTCTATAGTCAATGCATAGACGCAAGCTGCCGTCCTTATTTTTCACAAAGAGAACCGGTGCGCACCAAGGCGATTGACTTGGGCGTATATAGCCTTGCTCTAGCAATTCTTGCAATTAAAACTTTAGTTCTGCCATCTCCTTTGGCGCTACTCGATAAGGCGAGTGGGCCATAGGTTTCGCACCTGGCACCAACTCGATAGCAAAGTCAATTTCTCTTTGGGGTGGTAACATCGAAAGATCTTTTGGAAACACATCAGTGTACTCCAATACAATTGGCACCTAACTCACTTTGGCCTTCGGCTCCACCGCCTCAATGAGTGTGAAGAATAACTCTGCACACTTCCGAACTGCCTGAACGACTTGGAGAGCAGATATCAATACCCTACTCATCCCTCGCATGCCACTGAACTTGGACTCTTGTTCGGTTTTTTTCACCAGTGTAACCTCTTTTGAAGTGCAATCTATGCAAGCATGCTGCTCTGGAAGCCATCCCATACCAAAGATTATATCAAACTCTGATATGGGCAACACTAATGTTTCCACCTTAAAATTCTGAATCCCTATCTTGACCTCAACACAACAAGACTTATCCGCACACATCAAACATTCGTTAGGTAGTAACACCTTCAAACTGTCTATCGTGGTCCGTATAGGCACCCCGATTCACAAGATGAAATCTTCCGTCAAAAACAAATGTAAAGAACCTATATAAAAAGTGCTCGTGCCGGATAGTCACGTATAAGGACAAAACCTATAACACCAAGATTAAAACAAGTACAACACACAACATAAAAGAAAATTAAACTCGTCGTCACCTGTGACGACATCGGCCTGCTTAATGGCCTCCTATTTCCCAAGGTTGAAGACCCGGGGCTGCGCGTGCGATGCATAAGACTTTACCACATAAGATGCTCCCGTCTTCTTTTCACCCTTTGGAGGGCAAACTAGGAAATCACGTGTAAGGTGTCCCAACTTCCCACAAGTAAAACAAGCGCGAGATCCAGCCCCCATATGGCAAAGGGCCATGGAGCTGTAATCGTGTGCAATCTCTGAGACGGGAGTAGTTGAAGTGGGGCGAACTTCTGACACTCTCTGCATCTCCTTGCAAATTCTTCAGCATCCTTCCTGAGGGTAGGCCAGAAGCAGCCCTGCCTCAGCACCCTCCCTTTCAGGGTCCGACTCCCTGAATGGCTTCCGCATTCCCCCGAGTGAACTTCCTCAAATACCCTTGACGCCTCCTTCTCCTATACACACCGAGCTAGTAAGCCATACAACGTTTTTCGATAAAGGATCCACTCCTTCAGCAGGTAATAGGCCGACTTGTACCTGACCTGCTTCTTCTCAAGGTCCCCCTCGGGTAGACGTCCCGACGTCAAGAAAGTCACAAATGGGTCCATCCAAGACCCCTCCTTGTCCACTTCCATTAACTCCCCTTCCTCTAAAGAAGGTCTAAAGAGCTCTGTCATTATCCCTCCGTCCTGAGGGTCGTGCTTTGCGAGCATGTCTGCCCTAGTATTTTCCTCTCTTGGAACATGATGGATTAAGAAGCTGTAGAACTGTCCTATGATACCCTTTATCTTTACCAGGTATAATTGGAGGGTCGGTTCTCTCTCTTAAAACTCTTTGTTGATATGCCCCGCGACCACCAGATAATTCGTGGAGACTCTGATGTCCTATATGCCCAGCTCACGAGCCAGCCTGAGCCCAGCGATGATGGCTTTATACTCGACCTGGTTATTCGTGAGGGCGAAATGGATCTTCAAAGCCTGCTCGATTCTTGTCCCCTCGGGACATGTTAAGACCACCCCTCCTCCGAAAGAACTTCTGCCCAAGGCTCCGTCCACGAGCAATTCTCAAGCCACCACGGGAGATTCCTCTTCCTCTTTGACCTCAACCACATAATCTGCTAATAAATCCGCCAACACCTGCACCTTGATAGCTACCCGAGGGATGTAGGCGAGGTCAAACTCACTAAGCTCTACCGACCACTTGGCTAACCTCCCCGAATGCTCCACCCCCACTAGAATGCGGCGGAGAGGGTTTTCCGTCATGACCTGAATATCATGGGCTTGGAAGTATGGCCTGAGCTTCCGGGTTGAAACGATGAGGGCGAAGGCTAGCTTTTCAACGATGGGGAACTTTAGCTCCGCCTTTTTGAGAACCCTGCTCACATAATTTATGGGGAACTGTTTCTTACCCTCTTCTCACACGAAGACCGAGCTAACTGCCCCTGTCCCTACTCCCAAGTAGAGGAACAAACTCTCCCCCTCTCGCGGCCCTTGAAGTAGCGGCGCCTGGGTGAGCTGTTGCTTCAAAGCTAGGAAGGCCTTCTCGTATTCGGGGGTCCACTTAAATTCCTTCCCTCCCCTCAGAGTTCGAAAGAAGGAGGAACACCTCTCTCCTGCCCTTGGGAGGAACCTGCTCAACCCTGCCAACTTACAGGTAAGACGTTGGACCTCCTTAGCATCCTTTAGAGATTCCAACTCCAGGATTGCTTTTACCTTATCTAGATTAGGTTACACTCCTGAAGGGGTGAGGAGGTGGCCTTAAAACTTCCCCCTTCTGACCCCGAATACACATTTTAGAGGGTTGAGTCTCATTTTATATTTTCTTATAGTTCTAAAAGTTTACTGCAGGTCCAATACGTGGGACTCGAGGTATCATCTCTTAATCATCGGGTCGTATACATAGACCACAAGGTTCCGCCCCTTTGGCTCCCGGAATATCCGGTCCATCATCCTTTGGTAGGTCGCCCCTGCGTTCTTCAATCCGAAGGGCATCATATTGTAACTAAAGCACCCACACTCGGTGATGACGGTGACATCTTTGATGTCTTGGTGTGCATGCGTATCTAGTGGTAACCTGAAAAAGCATCTAAAAAACTCATTAGTGGAAAACCGACAGCTGAATCAACCAGCGTGTCGATTCGAGGCAGAGGGTAACAATCCTTCGGGCATGCTTTATTTAAAAGAGAGAAGTCGATACACATTCTCCATTTCCCCTCCCCTTTCTTTACCATTACATCATTGCTCACCCACCCCGGATACCTACATGCAGATATGAACCCTGCCCGGAGCAGCTTCTCCACCTCTTCCCTGATAGGTCTGGCCATCTTGGAAGCGATGACCCTCTTCTTCTGTTGGATTGGGCAGACCTTGGGGTTGAGGTTGAGACGGTGGCACGCTACGTCCGCGTCGACCGCCGGCATGTCAGCTACACTCCAGGCGAATACATCAATGTTCTTTTGAACGCACCTCCGGATCTCCTTTTGATCCCTTGAGGTGAGCTCTCCGCTGACCTTGATCTTCTCTTTTCTCCCATCCTTCGTGAGAATGTCCATCTCCAGAACCTCCAATGCTGCCCTCAGCCTCAAAGGCTCCTGCTCTTCTTCTTGCTCCCTCGGGTTTTCCTCCTACTCCCTCGACCTGCGCTCCACCACTTCCCGCTCCTCATCAACTGCAACCACTCTCTTCAATGTCCTCCCCCTCTCTTCCTCGGGACTCCTTCCTGGCAATGATCCCTTCTGGCTGAGTCTCCATTCTAGTCGACTCCCTCATTTCCCCTATCTTCTTTTTCCTGCCCCCGACACCTTCTACCTCCCTCCTACCTTCTTGCTCTCCCGCCATCTCTGGCTCCACCACAATACCTCTCTCCACTTCAGCCACCTCTCTCACCTCTTGCTCACCTCCATCCACCTTCTCTCTTGCAATATCTGGCTCCACCACAATGCCTCTCTCCACTTAAGCCAGCTCTCTCTCCTCCTGCTCACCTCCATCCACCCTCTCTCCCTCCATCTCTGGATCCACCGTAATGCCTCTCTCCACTTCAGCCACCGCTCTCTCCTCCTACTCGCCTACATCCACCTGCTCTCCCGCCATATCTGGCTCCACCACAATGCCTCTCTCCACTTCAGTCACCGGTCTCTCCTCCTGCTCACCTCCATCCACCTGCTCTCTCGCCATCTCTGGCTCCACCGCAATGCCTCTCTCCACATCAACCACCTCTCTCTCCTCTTGCTCACCTCCATCCACCTGCTCTCCCGCTATCTCTGGCTCCACCGCAATGTTTCTCTCCACTTCATCCACCTCTCTCTCCTCCTGCTAACCTCCATCCACCTGCTCTCCCGCAATCTCTAGCTCCACCGCAATGCCTCTCTCCACTTCAGCCACCGCTCTCTCCTCTTACTCACCTCCATCCACCTACTCTCCCGCCATCTTTAGCTCCACCGCAATGCCTCTCTCCACTCCAGCCACCTCTCTCTCCTCCTGATCACCTCCATCCACCTGCTCTCCCGCCATCTCTGGCTCCACCGCAATGCCTCACTCCACTTCAGCTACCTCTCTTCTCCTACTCATCTCTATCAACTTGCTCTCCCTCAATCTTTGGCTCCATGACAATGCCTCTCTCCACTCCAGCCACCTCTCTCTCCTCCTGCTCACCTCCATCCACCTGCTCTCCCGCCATCTCTGGCTCCACCGTAATACCTCTCTCCACTTCTGGCACCGCTCTCTCCTCCTGCTCACCTCCATCCACCTGCTCTCTCGCCATCTATGGCTCCACCACAATGCCCCTCTCCACTTCAGCCACCGCTCTCTCCTCCTGCTCTCTCTCTATCCTCCTCTCGAGTTCTTCTGCATCACCCTTCTATGAGATGGTGTTCACTGCCGTCACATAGAACTCTCGTGCCGCCTTCGGATCTCCCCATACCCTGATCTGTGTCCCCCCTGAATTGGGCTTTAAACACTGATGGAACGGGGACGGTACGCATCTGATGGTGGTGATCAAATGGACACCAATGATTGCATTGTAACTGCTGGGGCATCCACTATTACAAAGAGGTAGTTTCTAGACACCCCCCCCCCAGAGTTACCTAGAGCCCTACTCCTCCCTCAACCTCCTTCGCTCTCCTGAGAATCCAAATAACGGTCCGTCCGCCGCCAACACTCTCCTTGCTTCCACTCTCATCTCATTGAATGCCTTTTTAAAGATGACATTTAAGGAACTCCCATTATTTACCAAGATTCTGGACACCGTGAAGTTTTCAATAGGAGTCCTAATCACCAGCGTATCATAGACGGCATCTTTGTGATCATGTAGGTCCTTCCTAGAAAAGTAATCTTTTCATTTTGGGGTGGGGCTTGCGATGTCGATGCGACGCTCCGACGGTACATGGTGTGGAGGCTGGCCTTGCGGGTAGCCTCAATCCCCCCCCCCCCCCGTGGAATACCCTGATCCCCCGTCGATCCCCTATATCTGATCGATCCACACACCGGTCCTCCTCCCCGGTTCCCTTCATCTCAATTATCCGCACTCGCAGCTACTGCTCCCCTACTCCCTTCCCCCTCTTCAACTCCAGAAATTCTGGGCAGGTAGCCATCGCGTGACCTTCCTCCTCGTGAAAGTCACAATACAGCAGGGTGGATCCCCCATCCCGACTCCCTTCTTGGGGGTTCCTCCTACTCCCCACTCCCGCTCCTTCTCTCCCACACTCTCTTCCTCTCCCTCTTCCCTAGTCAATGGCCATAGCTTTCTGAGGCGGGGATGGGAGCGGTCTAGGACCATGTCACCACCCCAGCTGATGGAACATCCCCAGTCCTCCCTGGTAGTAGCTCCTTCCCCCCACGGGAAAACATCTTCCCTGCCCTTGAACGGGGCCTTCTGGCTGCCTCCAACCCAACTCCTGATGCACCGGCCCTCTTGGTTCCTCCCTTCTACTTCCCTCCTACTTCCTTGCTCCTCCCAGTTCCCTCTGCTCCACCTCTGTCAGTCTCACCAACTTCTTATCAAAGGCCAGGTTTGCTACCTCCATAGATATTTCCTACGCCGTCTTCTCCATCAACACTTCAAATGACAACGATGGCTTCCTGGTCAGGATCATATTAAAAAAGCCCTCCTTCAGCCCCACAGTGAAGGCCATCTGGAGAGTGAAACCGGGCACCTTCGGGATGTCTAGAATATTCTCCTGGAAGCGGTCCACGTATTGAGCCAAGGACTCGTCGGCCTTTTGCTTGATCAAGAAAATGGACTTTGGGTTCTTCTTCCTCTTCTTAGAGGTCGAGAAGCGCAATTAGAAGCTTCTGCTTAGGTCCTCGAAGCCGTAAATCGACTCTGCTGGGAGTTGGTGGAACTAATCCCTAGCCTTGTCCTTCAGGGTGATGGCAAAAAGGCGGCACTTAAAAGCGTTCGTCATTGGTCTGATGGACACCATGCCTTCGAACCACTGCAGGTGCTGGAGGGGATCGTCCCTCCCCACATAGTATGTCATCTCGGGCTCGGGGAACCCTTCAGGGATGGGTGCTGAGAGGATCAACTTATAGAAGGGAGACCCTCTCTCCGGGAGTCACGCCACCTCCACTCGCGCGACCATCCCTCCAGGCGAGATGACGCTCGCTTGGCTGGAGAAAAGTTATCTGCCCTCCATGTCTCGTCGGCTTCCTTCCGCCACTACCTCCTTCCCCGGTCGCCTTATGGTCGCGTCCTCTCATATCCTTGCAAGGTCGATCCCCTCGCGGGGCGCAAGACCAGGAAACTGGGGTGGAGGGGTCTCACATTCTCCTTACTTCGAGATCTACTTCAGCATGTCCATGATCCCCCCAATTGATGTCATGAACTCCGCCCTCCCGATATATCCTCCAAAGTTCGGGGACCTGTCTCCATCTCCTTCAAGATCTCCCGCCATGAGGTAACCCAAAGTTCTTCTGTGCAAGATGCTGATCCACGCTCACCGCACCAAAAAAATGTTGGAACTAACAAGGTTGGTCCCTCCTAAAGCCCGGAACTAAAGGTGCAACTCGCACTTACTCTCTTTTGACCACCTTCTTGACAAGGCTCTCGAAAGACTAGACTGGGGGCTCCAGTACGGAGGTCCCACCTCATACCTGGAAGAATCGGAAATTCTTCCCCACCCTAGCCAATGCTAAGCTAGGTGCCTTAAAAGAAGAGAATGAGAGTTTGGAATGTATCTCTTTTAAGGCACCTTACCGGTCAATTTATAGGCTCCTGAACTGGGACTGCCAATAACCAAATGGAGCTGTCCTGAAATTACTAGAATACCCTTAATTGGGTCTTCCAATAGCCAAACTCCGTTGTTCTGAAGGTCTTTATGCAGACCAGCCAGGGCAAAAGCGTAAGATCTAATGGGGCTAAAAGATGGACCCGGCCGTACCTGAACTGGTTTTGAACCGAACTGGTGCTTGGCGAGAACTACCTTCTATGGTCCTTGAAAGACTTTATTTCAAGAGCCTAAACACCTAGAGAGGGGTAAATAGGTTCTAATCTTTTTGTGTCTTTTTAATTTTTAGGCAAACAGTTATAAGACTCCTTTCAGCACAGATCAATCAATGTACAGAAAATAAACACATCACAGTAAACACCAGACTTATAGTGGTTCCCCAAGATATGGGTACATCCACTTTCCACCTTCGCCTACCCAGCAGATAACTGGATTCAGCCTAACTTCCTTCCACTGGCTTAGATCCTCAGATCTTACAATCTCAGAACCAAAGATGGTTCCTACACCTCAGACTTAACACAAGTCCTACCTCAGATTCTTCTCCAGAATCCTACCTCAGGCCTCAGCCCTACCTCAGCCTTTATAATTAGGCTTACAACTCAGAATTTCCACAATTCCTACCTCAGGAACACAACCCTACCTCAGCCTTTATAAATTTAGGCTTACAATCTCAAATCTAACAGAAGATCCTAAAAGAATTTTTGAGTAAAGCGTAATTGAAAACTTCACCAGCTAGATTTCTCTATTGATGTAGTCTTCTTGATAAGTTCTTGGATTGACTGATCCTTCTGATCCAACCTAACTTAGCTTTTCACTGCTTCTTGATTAGAACAAAATAAGTTGGATCTTCTCTGTTGATGAAGATGATCTTCAATCAGCTTCTTCCTTAAATTCAGATAGAACTCTAAATTTTTCTTGCAGACAGCCCTTGATCTGTCAGAATTCCTCTTATTGATGCCTCATGTTTTTGTTCATATCTACTTTGTCGTTTCCGATTTGTCTCTTATATAGAGCTTGCTTCATGGTTACCGGCTGATCCGGTTCATAACAAACTTCTGACAGTTCTGACTGTGGTGTCAGACCGGCTATTTTTGACAACTGTCAAGTCATTAGTAACATCACAAAATTTTTCAATATCTTTTCAACTCAGCATACAACACTCAGCAGACTGCTTCACATGTGTCGACACATATAGACTAAGTGTCGACACAAGTCTTCATGGTGTCGACACAATTACTCCAAGTGTCAACACAGTCATACTTCTGCTTCTCGACACTGCTTATGTTATATGTGTCAACACAAGTCCTGTGTGTCGACACAGCAGCTTCTTGTCTGGACATTTCTGTTGCAGACAGTTGGTGTTGAGTTGTTGGGTATTGCATCCACAATGTACCTGATTTGAAGAAGCCCCTGTGCAAGCCAAGGTAAATAGACAATGTATTTGATGAAATATTTTTTAGTTGTGCTTGTAGTTATTCCACGCTAAGTACACACCAATGTCAGGGTGCAGTGGGTCAATATACGCGGGTCTGTGCAACGTAATCCCTCGTTGAGCAGATCAGTGTGTTGGCCTACGTGTAGACTCTCTATTGGGGTGTGCTTAATTTCAAGTACAGGGATATGATAAAGCAAGAGCAGACAAGGAGCAAGGATGGGCCAAAGACCAGCTCACGGGTCGATAGACGAAAATCGTCTAAGTATAATTCGTCGAGAATCACTAGGTGATTCTCGCCGATTCGTCGAGAATCACTAGTGATTCTCTACGAGTCGTCGAGAATCACTAGTTGATTCTCGCCGGGTTGGGCCGGCTATCTTGACACAGATAGGAAAATTATCTAAGGCAGAATCGTCGAGAATCACTTATGATTCTCACCGATTCGTCGAGAATGACCTTGCATTCTCGACGATTCGGTGAGAATCAAAAGTGATTCCCACCGATTCTCCCCGGCCCCTACAACCTGTGTTGCCTGAATTCACCAAGTAGAATTTGGCGAGAATCGTAGGTGATTCTCGCCGATTCGTCGAGAATCACCTTCGATTCTCGCCGATTTTGACTTGGCAAATTTTCAGAAATTTCTGGACCGGTCCACGTTACCTGCAGCTGTTTGAACCGGACTTTGGTCTTTACTGCTGGTGGTGCCCATAACGGTCATCTCTTGACCTAGTGTATAAATACTCTGGTATTTGTGTACAGTAGAAGACACAGACGACATACGAAAGAGAGCGGCCGACCAAACCCTAATCTCGCGATCTTGCTCCGCCTCCGTCGCCGCAGCCGATCACCGAAGCCGATCTCGATCTCCTCCAGATCCTCGGTGATAGAAGCCAAGTCCCGCACAGCGTCTCACGTGTCTATCCAGAGATCCTTTGTCTCTTGATTTGAGATAGGGAAATTTTTCCCCATCTGAATCGATCGAGAAGATCGATCCTCGTGTGACCGTTGGTAGACCTTGCCGACTTCGCTAAGAAGATTGGATCTCCAGTGCTTTGCTACTGTGTTCAGTTTCCGCCGCCAACACCGAGAGCCTTGTCGCCGCTTGACGCCGCCGCCGGTCTCGGGGAGATCCTCTCCAAGTGAGATCTAGGGTTGTGGACTCTACGTTGACTTCAAGAACACGTCGTCGAACGAAGAGGGACACCCTATTCTCCATACGTTGTTTGTATCTCTTACAAGCTATTTTCATTTCTTTGTAAAGGACCGTTTGGTCTCTAGTTGTAGGGTTGGGTGAAACCCGAGTTGTGGGAGTGTTGACTCCTACGTGTGGAAGGGTTCCTTCCGTTAGTGCAAGGATTGGATTTCAATCCTGTTGGTGAAGTGACCGAGTCATCCCTAGTTGGGAGATAGGTCGAAGGGGGAAAGTGGACGTACCCAAATCGGGGAACCACTATAAATTGCTTGTGTACTTTCTGTGCTGTGTTGTTTTATTTTCTTGTGCAGGTAAAACTTTAATTCCGCAAATACGCTGCAAAGACACCTATTCCCCCCCCATAGGTGTAAGTAGTTAACACTATGTGGACTTTCAAGTTGTATCAGAGGGAGGTTACTCATCAAAAAAGTTCACACCTTGAGTTGAATCCTGCAACCAGTGTCAAGAAGCAGTCAGATATCTTCCATGGATAGACTCAAGCACTCCGGCAAAATCCCAGTATGCACCACACTGAACTTTCCCATCTGGAAGGAAAGAATCAGATTCTACATGGAAGCAGTCGACCCCCGGCTCTTCATGATAGTGGAGGAGGGACCTTACATTCCCATTAAGGCCTCCACCATTGATCCAACCAATAAAGTACCCAAGAAACTTTCGGAAATGGACAAGGACGAAATGGTGTTGTTCGGACTCGACAAGAAAGCTCAGAACATCCTGGTGAGCGCAGTTGACGACTCTATGATGCAGAACTTCAGCAACTGCAGGACAGCCAAGGATCTCTGGAGCTGTCTGATTGTCCTAATGGAGGGCACAGATGATGTGAGGGACGATCGGAGATCCCTCCTCAATCAGAAATATGAGGCCTTCAGACAAGGGCCAAAGGAGGAGATCGGAGTCACCTTCAAAAACTTCCTCAAGATCGTCAATGCACTCAAAGGATATGGAAGAGTGTTCACTGACGGTGAACTCAATGATAAGTTCCTTAGGTCCCTCACTAAGGAATGGGACACAAAGATCTGTGCCATCCGCGAGCTTGGCAGACTTGCGGAAACTGATCCACAGATTCTGTTCGGGAAGCTCATGTCCTATGAGCTTCAGTTGAACACAAGGAAGGCTGAAGAGGAAGCAGAGAAAGCCGCGACCAAGGAAAAGACGGTGGTACTGAAAACCATTCAATCCAGAAAGGGCAAGGGTGTCGCTTCTTCCCGTGCGTGGAAGAGGGATGAGGAGAAAGACTCTGAGCCAAGCTCCTCAGGATCAGAGTTATCTGAGGAAGATTTACCCCTTATCACACGGGAATTCAAGAAGTTCCTCAAGCTGAGGAATCAGAGAAAGAGAAACGGCTCCTCCTCAAGGGATCAGAAGAAGAACTATTCCTCTGACAGGTATGTTTCCAAACCGAACAAACACTGCTCTTCTAACATTATATGCTTTGGTTGCAACAAGCCAGGACACGTCGTGGCCGATTGCCATCAAGGCAAGAGGGAAAAGGGAAACGGAGAGGAGCACAGGTCCTCAAAAGACAAGAAGAAGGAGAGGAGTTACATCGCAAAGAAGCCAAAGACGCTGAGTGAATCTGACACGTCAGACACCAGCGATGATGAGGAAGCCTACTTTGGGCTAATGAGTCGCTCTGACTCAGAAGGAGAATGCCCCCCATTTACTGGGAAGGTAAAAGCTCACACCCCCCTCTCCGACTCTGACTCTGATCCTGAGTCTCAGGATGATGACCCTGAGGATAGCCCTTCTGCCCTTGAAGCTGAGCTCCTCGAAAAGTATGAGCTTCTGCTCAATACATTCCTGAAATGTCGAAAGAAACTGAAGGCGGAGAAAAAAGAAGTCAAATTCCTTAAAGGTGAGAGTGTATCCCTGAGGGAAGAGATCACCAGTTTGATCTCCCTCAAACAGGAGCACTTGGACCTGACTTCAAAGCATTCAGAGTCTCTTAAGCTCCTTGATCTTAAGTAGGAGGAAGTCGACAAGTTGGAAGAACTACTTGCGGCAGAAAGGAAGATCGTCAAGAGCTTCTCTATGCCAAAAACTGTTCTTCCATTAGTTGATACCTTCTCTGCTCAAGCCAAAGGAGCTGGCCTGGGGCATGTTGGGGTATCTAGTTCCTCATCCAGGAGAAACAGGAACAGGAGGAAGAATAAGGCTGCCAAGAAAGCCTCTGCTGATGAGAAAGGAAAGGCCCCACTCAGCCCTGTTGAGTTCAGAAAGCCTAGCTTTCCTTGTAACCAACATGACTTTGAGTCAACATATGGGCATCACTTCAGGCCCTCGGCTGCAAAGCCGAAGAGCCGATATGATGGGTGGACCTTTCCCCGTAACTTCAGTGAGAGTGTATTCAAGGCACCTTATGAGGAAATCCACTTGGGAAATTATGGTCAATTCTCTAGCGGCCATAATAGGAAGGAGGCACCTAAAGCCAAGCCTGTTACACTGGAAAGCCAAGAGGTGAAGAAGTCATGTGACTGTGGTCATCATGTTGCCTCCACCTCCTGGTCTTCGGCCCCAGCTGAACCCCACGTTTCAAGGGTAAAGCAGGCGCCCAAGAGGAAGTATAACAGGTTTGACTGCTGGTGCTGTGGCAAAATTGGTCACTTTGTCGTGGATTGTTGGTTTAATCCAAGGTATAACGAGACTCTTTATGTTAGCAATGCGAGGCCGACCACTCGTAGAGTTAACCAATCGAGGGGGAGTATGCTAATAAGGAATCTAGGACCCAAGTTCGATTGGGTTCCTAAGGCAAATTAATTCTGTTTTGCAGGGATGTCCAAGGGCCAACAAAACTCCCATTTGGTATTTGGACAGTGGATGCTCCCGTCATATGATTGGGACAAGAAGCCTGCTGCGGGAGTACTCTCCAGTCGAGAATGGACCCAAAGTCATCTTTGGGGGATCTGATCGGGGAGTCACCAGAGGTTACGGTATGATTTCCAACGGTATACTCTCTATCTCTGACGTAGCTTATGTTGAAGGGTTAAATCATAACCTGATCAGCGTAAGCCAGTTATGTGATAAAGGGTATGACGTTAAGTTCTGCAAGGATAAATGCCTGATAATATCATGTGCCTCTTCGGAGACAGTATTAACTGGCATTAGGAGTCGAAATATTTTCTGTTTAGATTTTCTCAGTCTAGATTCTTCCTCCCCCGTATGCCTAGTAGCAAAAGGCAGTGCATCTCTTTGTGAACAATGGCACAAGAGATTGGCACACATTAATTACAAGACAATTAATATGCTGTTTTCCAAAGACTTAGTAAGGGATGCTCCCATTATTAAGTGCATTAAAGATAGCCCATGTCCTGCATGTCAGATGGGCAAGCAAACTCGGGCTACCTTTAAGGGCATCCCAAACAAAGATTCCTCCAGATGTCTTTATCTTCTGCACATGGACTTGTTTGGTCCTATGCAAGTTCATAGCTTAGGAGGGAAGTCGTATACGCTAGTGATTGTAGATGATCACTCTCGGTTTACGTGGGTGTTCTTTTTAAAACGCAAGTCTGATACGTTTGACATCTTCACCAATTTTGTCAAGCAGATACAGAACGAACTCAACTGCTCGGTGTTCAAAATCAGAAGTGACCACGGAACAGAGTTTGAGTCTGGGGCTATGACAGAGTTCTGTGAAGGACTTGGTATCTTTCATGAGTTCTCCTCCCCTCGCACTCCTCAACAGAATGGAGTGGCGGAGAGGAGAAATAGAACACTCATTGAGGCGTGCACGACAATGTTGAATGACGCTTCTCTCCCGGAATACTTCTGGGCCGAGGCTGTCAATACGGCTTGTCATGTACAAAACCGGGCGTTGATTAACAAGAGCCATCGTAAGACTCCCAATGAGCTACTGAAAGGCAAGAAACCAACCATGTCCTACCTGAGGATCTTTGGCTGCACATGTTATATACTGAATAACGGGAAGTACTCGCGTACTAAGTTTGGTGAAAAATGCTTTGAAGGCATATTCATGGGCTATAGTAGCCGCAGCCGGGCGTATAGAGTTTTCAACAAGAAATCCCTAGTGGTAGAGGAGTCAATAAATGTTGTATTTGATGAAGGAAGCTTGCTTACTGGCAAGACATCTAGTCCTCTTCCTGAAGATGCAGATGCCAGACTCGAACGGTTGCAATTGGATGAGCCCGAGAAAGATGCAACTCCAACATACGTCAAGGTGTCCACTTCTACGCAGATCGGAGAAGTTGAAACTCTAAATGTAGCAAATCCTTTAGAAGAAGGAGATGCCCATGAAGTAGTCGATGCTCCTGATGCCAGACTTCTTCAGCTCAGACACGTGAGGGATCATCCAAGAGATCAGATCATCAGAGATCCTCGTGACGGAGTCAGAACTCGCCGAGGTACTATTAACGAGATTTTGCATCTTAGCTTCCTGTCACAGGTTAAGCCAAAGAAGTTCGACAAGGCGAACAAAGATGCTGCATGGATTTTGGCCATGCAAGATGAATTGCATCAGTTCGAAAGATGCAACGTTTGGACGCTTGTGCTCAGACCACAAAAGCAGAATGTGATTGGCACCAAGTGGATCTTCAGAAACAAACTGGATGAACATGGTGTCATCATAAAGAACAAGGCCAGACTAGTGGCTCAAGGTTACCGACAGGAGGAGGGGATTGATTTTGACCAGACGTTTGCACCAGTTGCACGGCTCGAAGCAATACGGCTATTCCTAGCCTATGCCTCCCACAAAGGATTCACAGTTTATCAGATGGACGTAAAATCGGCTTTCTTGAATGGAGATTTGAAAGAGGAAGTATACGTCGCTCAACCTCCAGGTTTTGTCAATCCTACTTATCCTAATCATGTATATTTTCTTAATAAAGCGCTATATGGCTTAAAACAAGCTCCTCGAGCTTGGTATGAGACATTGTCTAGTTTTCTTCTTGAGAACAAGTTCTCTAGAGGAAAAAATAGACAAGACATTGTTTCTCAGGGAAGTCAAAGGCAAGATTTTGCTGGTGCAAATCTATGTTGACGACATTATATTCGGCTCAATTGACAACAATCTTTGCAAAAAGTTTTCCAAACTTATGCAAGGAAAGTTTGAAATGAGCAGTATGGGGGAGCTGAAGTATTTCTTGGGACTTCAAGTGAAACAGTCTGAGGAAGGAATCTTCATCTCTCAGACGAAGTTCACAAATGAACTCCTCAAGAAATTCGGAATGGAGAATGCAACCTCTATGAGGACTCCAATGGGATCCACTATGTCTCTGGATAAGGATGAGAAAGGTTTAAACCTTTCGATGAAACCAAATACAGAAGCATCATTGGATCCCTGCTCTACCTTACTGCCAGTAGACTGGATATCATGTTCTTCACATGTGTTTGTGCCAGATATCAGGTGAACACTAAGGAATCTCATTATGTCGCTGCAAAGCGAATTCTTAGATACCTTAAAGGTACACCCAATCTTGGCTTGTGGTACCCGAGAAACAATGATGTCGAGCTAATAGGTTTTTCAGATGCTGATTTTGCAGGGAGTAGGGATGACAGGAAAAGCACCTCCGGGACGTGCCAATTCCTCGGAAGAAGGCTTATCTCCTGGAACAGCAAGAAGCAAAATTGTGTCGCAACCTCCACAGCAGAGTCTGAGTACATCTCGGCAGGAAGCTGTTGCCCACAACTCCTATGGATACGGAACCAGTTAGCAGACTATGATCTCCAGTTCAAGGAAGTACCGATATACTGCGACTCCTCCAGTGCAATTGCTATTGCCAACAATCCGGTATCGCACAGCAGAACGAAGCATATTGAAGTGCGTTACCATTTCATTCGGGAGCACGTGGAGAACAAGGACATCTCTCTCTGCTATGTCCCCATGGACAAGCAGATTGCAGATATTTTCACAAAGCCCCTAGACGAGGCCAAGTTCAGTCTCTTCAAAACTGAATTGGGGATGCTCAACTATGAGGAATGAAGTCTCCAAACGCTCCTGGCTCGTGCATCTAGGGGGAGCATCTGCCAGAAACTCAAGTGAAAACATAAGTGCACGAACTGAGGGGGAGCATGGTGTCAGGTGCACCAGACCCAGATTTGCAGAAGCCGAAAAGGGGGAGATTACCCTCTCGGCTAAGGCTAAGGTAGCTCAATGTTCTAGTTTGCTCTCAAGTAACTGGTAATGCATATCCCTAACACCTCACTTTTAAGTTTCGGTTTTTCATTCCTATATGCTCTATTCACCTTAGCTTGTAGGGTTTAGGCTTCTTCAAATAGGGGGAGATTGTTGGGTATTGCATCCACAATATACCTGATTTGAAGAAGCCCCTGTGCAAGCCAAGGTAAATAGACAATGTATTTGATGAAATATTTTTTAGTTGTGCTTGCAGTTATTCCACGCTAAGTACACACCAATGTCAGGGTGTAGTGGGTCAATATACGCGGGTCTGTGCAACGTAATCCCTCGTTGAGCAGATCAGTGTGTTGGCCTACGTGTACACTCTCTATTGGGGTGTGCTTAATTTCAAGTACAGGGCTATGATAAAGCAAGAGCAGACAAGGAGCAAGGATGGGCCAAAGACCAGCTCACGGGTCGATAGACGAAAATCGTCTAAGTATAATTCGTCGAGAATCACTAGGTGATTCTCGCCGATTCGTCGAGAATCACTAGTGATTCTCTACGAGTCATCGAGAATCACTAGTTGATTCTCGCCGGGTTGGGCCGGCTGTCTTGACACAGACAGGAAAATTATCTAAGGCAGAATCGTCGAGAATAACTTATGATTCTCACCGATTCGTCGAGAATGACCTTACATTCTCGATGATTCGGTGAGAATCAAAAGTGATTCCCACTGATTCTCCCCGGCCCCTATAACCTGTGTTGCCTGAATTCACCAAGTAGAATTCGGCGAGAATCGTAGGTGATTCTCGCCTATTCGTCGAGAATCACCTTCGATTCTCGCCGATTTTGACTTGGCAAATTTTCAGAAATTTCTGGACCGGTCCACGTTACCTGCAGCTGTTTGAACCGGACTTTGGTCTTTACTGCTGGTGGGGCCCACAACGGTCATCTCTTGACCTAGTGTATAAATACTCTGGTATTTGTGTACAGTAGAAGACACAGACGACATACGAAAGAGAGCGGCCAACCAAACCCTAATCTCGTGATCTTGCTCCACCTCCGTCGCCGCAGCCGATCACCGAAGTCGATCTCGATCTCCTCCAGATCCTCGGTGATAGAAGCCAAGTCCCGCACAGCGTCTCACGTGTCTATCCAGAGATCCTTTGTCTCTTGATTTGAGATAGGGAAATTTTTCCCCGTCTGAATCGATCGAGACGATCGATCCTCGTGTGACCGTTGGTAGACCTTGCCGACTTCGCTAAGAAGATTGGATCTCCAGTGCTTTGCTACTGTGTTCAGTTTTCTCCGCCAACACCGAGAGCCTTGCCGCCGCTTGACGCCGCCGCCGGTCTCGGGGAGATCCTCTCCAAGTGAGATCTAGGGTTGTGGACTCTACGTTGACTTCAAGAACACGTCGTCGAACGAAGAGGGACACCCTATTCTCCATGCGTTGTTTGTATCTCTTACAAGCTATTTTCATTTCTTTGTAAAGGACCGTTTGGTCTCTAGTTGTAGGGTTGGGTGCAACCCGAGTTGTGGGAGTGTTGACTCCTACGTGTGGAAGGGTTCCTTCTGTTAGTGCAAGGATTGGATTTCAATCCTGTTGGTGAAGTGACCGAGTCATCCCTTGTTGGGAGATAGGTCGAAGGGGGAAAGTGGACGTACCCAAATCGGGGTACCACTATAAATTGCTTGTGTACTTTCTGTGCTGTGTTGTTTTATTTTCTTGTGCAGGTAAAACTTTAATTCCGCAAATACGCTGCAAAGACACCTATTCCCCCCCCCCCATAGGTGTAAGTAGTTGATACTAGGTGGACTCTCATGAGTGTTTGTAAAATGGCATTGAGTGTGTGTCGACACAAGTCATGTGTGTCGACACAATTACTTCTGAACTCAACACAGCCTTTTTATAGTTGGTGTGTCGACAAAAGTCCTTTGTGTTGACACATTTGCTTCAGGTGTCGACATATCTCCTGAATGTCGACATAGCTTCTGTTTTAAGTGTCGACACAGGTCCTGCTTCAGATGTCGACACATTTCTGGATGTCGACACAACTGCTTCTTTAGGTGTCGACAAAGCTCTGATTGTCGACACAGCTTCTTTATATGTGTTGACACAAATTCTGGGTGTCGACAGAACTTCCCTGAGTGTCGACACAATTTGCCTGTATGTCGACACAGCTTGCCTGAGTGTCGACACAAGTTTCCTGACTATCGACACAGTTTCTTCACAAGTGTCGACACTTGTACTTGGAAAATTTTCCATCAAATACTTAAACCTGCACATTGAAACTCAAACTCCTATCAAATACAAATTGATTCAAATCATTAACTAAGTTGTGGCTTCTCCAAATCTAGTACACATTTTCCATTGTACCCAACAATCTCCCCCTATTTGGAGAAATCATAACCTTTAGTCAAAGATATACATATCTTAAGATAAAACAAAATTGTAATCGAAGTAAAAACATTTCAGAGCAGGTTATTACATAATCATTGTAAACAACAAACACTTAATATTGAAACAAATTTCATTAATCAGAAAAACTTTGGTTTACATGAATTTCTTATAGAACAAAAGAAACAATTTAGTACATTGTTCTATTACATAAACCTAGCAATCCTATTACTGACTAGGCTCCTTAATAACTATTCCTTTGCCAGACTTGATTTTAGCCTACACAAGAGGTTTAGCAACCTCAGCTGGCTTTTTCCCTTTTAGAGCTTTCTTCTTTAATTCTTCAGCCTTGATCTTCTGTCTTTTAAAATAGTGGAAAGGTTTGGGGAAGTACTTGCTTGGTTCTTGAGCATTAGCAGGCAGCTTCCCAGCCTTAGCACTTCTTCTATGTTGAAGAATTGCTTCTTGTCCTGCTAGATATTTTTCCACTCTTGTTCAGAATACCACTTACCCCTGTCATGGGTTTTATCCTTTACAGCTTTCCAGGCAGTAAGTATGATGTTTCTAGAAGTTGGGCTCCACTGCTCAAAATCTGGCTTCAGCTCAGCCAGCTCTCTGAATCTCTTCTTCGAAAGTTGAGCTTCCTTCTAAGCTTCTAATGCAGCTTCTGACATTTCAACCTTTTCCAGAATTATATTTTGTGCCTCTGGTGGAGGACTATACCATTTCAGCACTTCTTCTTGAACCATCACAAATTCAGTTGGGGGGTAGATCACCTGAACAACTTCAGGCTAATCTCCTTCAAAATATTCAGGTTGTATCCCAGACTCAGCTATATTAGCATCATCACAAAGAGGAGGATATCCAAAAGTAGCTCTGATGCAATTGGTAGTCCATTTAGCATGGTCAGAGCTGGCTTTGACTAGGAATCTCTCCCCCTTTATGACTTCTCTTACAACATGATCTCTTAAATCTTCTTTCTGGAATCTTATTTGATCAGCAATATATTCAGTTCCTTCTTTAAAATAAGCTCTGAATTTTGTCAGGAAAGTTTTAATTTTCTCCTGAGATTCTTGAAATGTGGCTTTGACAGCAGATATATCTTCCTAGATTTGCATGGAGATTTCAGCCTTCAGAGTAGTGCTTGAATCAGTGAGCTTTGTCAATATTTCATGATGTGAATCTTTGAGATTTTCATTCATCCTTAACTGATTCTCCAGTACATATCCCTTCTTTACTTCAATTTCATCCACTTTAGCTTGGATATTTTGCTATTGCTTGGCCAGGAACACCACAGCATTACCTCCTTTATGGAAGCAATCTGTCATCTCCTTCTTATGTTTATTCACTTCAAATCTAATTGATTTGATGTCATGGGCTAATTAAAACTATAACTCCTTATGAGTTTCATCCACATATTGCTCTATAGACTGTCTTTGATTATCCAGTTTTAGTTGCATCTGGACCAGTAAAGAACTGAAGTCCACAGTTGATGTAGATGGTGATGTTCCCACTTGCAAAGCCTTCTTGTATCAAGAACTCTTTTTCTTTAAAACAGTTAGCTTCCTTTTCTTAGCCAATGTGGATTCTTCATCTACAGAAGATTCAGTTGTACTATTAATATTAACAGTATTCTTTTCAGTTGGGGTATCCTTCTCAGTATCCTTTGATAACTCCCCCCTTAGTCCTTGGAATATGTTTTCGTCTCTCAATATGCTCCCCCTCAGTTCTATCTGGAGGAAGATCAGGAAATAATTCTTCCATTGTAAATTCCTTCTGAATTTGTACAGAAGGAATAAGATTTGTTTTGGTTTAATGACTTAAAAGACTTTCTTTTTACACAAAAGTTTCCCCCCTGAACAATTATTGAGAAGAATACTATCATATATCACTAGATTGTGGAGAAGATACTTACTGGCTCATTTTGAGCATCTGTCTTATCAGTTTCTTTAACTGGAGTGTTGATTTTAGATACTACCTTCATGATTGTAACTACAGCTAAATCACTGTCTAGGACAGCATCATTAATACCTCTCCCTTGGGCAGGCAGCTCAGTTTCTTGTTCAAAGTGTTCTCCCCCTTGAGTTGAGTCAACTTGTTTCTCCTGAGGCTCACTGTCCTTTACTTGATCATGTTTTTCCTATTGGTGCTGGTCTTCATCAGAACTGAAGACCACTTCCTCTTCAGAATCACTTGAGGAATCAGCCTGTACAATCACTTTCTTTTTCTTCTTGTCTATCTTAGGCTCTATTTGTTTGGGCATTTTGATACTCCATTTTGGGCAAATGCCGCCAGAAGGAGGGTAAACAAATGAAGCTCTGGCAGTGTTTGCTCCGTTTCCACCAGCCCGCCTTGAGAAACGCCCCAAAAAGCTCCGTTTGGAGCAGCCACCTCACCCCTCCAATTCAAACACTTCGTTTCCACCCGCCGGATCGATCCGCCACCGCCGAACCAAATGAAGCATTAGTTTGCTCCTTGAGAGCTGGGAATTCCTTGGTCAGAACTCTGTCCCATCTTGACAGTATCCTCACATCCATTTTCCTCATGTGATTTTTCTTAGAGTCATTTGCTTGTTTCAGAACATCTGGAATTACTGATGTTAAGCATAAACTGAGGAACCTTCCCAGGTTAGGTTTCTTAAATCCTTCTTATATTTTATCAAACACTACTGCTGCCCAGTGAGTATTTATCTTGAATATAACCCTCACCATAAGATTGAACATGTGAGCAGAAATCCTATCATGTCCACCAGTCTTGCAGATTATCACTTTGCCCACAACTTCTGAAAGAAATTTTCCTTGGGAATTCATCCCTTTTCTTTTGATAGATGATCCAATCTTAATACTGGGACTCAGTCCACACCAGCATAAAGCTTCAGTTATCTGGGAAGGAGTTATTTTGTCTGTATCCTTGATCAATGGTAGATGTAGTGCTTTCCTGATTGATTTCATTGTAAGCATCACCCGGGTATCTTGAATAGACGCCTTGATTTTTTGTCATTCAGTGTCCACAGTACCGGTTGAGTAGAACTCCTTGACTTCTTTTTTCCATATTTTGGTCGGTTCAGAGACGAAAAATTTTAATCCATTTTCAGAAATTAGGGCAATGACTCCCTGAATTTCATCAGAAGCAGTCGTGAATCCTTTGCAAACCAGTTCATAACCTTCATTAACCTTATCTTCTTGGTTTGGCGCCATTGACGTAAGTGCTATAGGACAATAGAAGAGAATGTTTATGTCGACATAAGGTGTAGATTCAAAAATTCTAATAGCGTAGTCGACCAAATTTTGGCTTCACCTATTTATAGTACTTGAGTCAAGGGCAGATAAAAAGTCGGGCTTAAGTCGACAAATCAGTTTTTGTGTCGACAAAAATGACCTAGGTCTTGACAGAACTTAAGTTAAGTCGACATGACTATGTGTCAACATTCAAATGTCTAAGTCGACAAAACGTGTTTTAAGTCGACATATCTATGTGTCGATATACTTGAGTCTGTGTCGACACGTACCACTTTAGTCTCGACAGAGTTGTGTCGACACCAACTTTTTGTGTCGACACAAATATCCTCTGGACATATAGTCTTGACAAGGTTGTGTCGAGACTTTTTGTGTCGACACCTGTTCTTCTATCGACACAGATACTGTTTCTGTGTAGACATATCCTTGTTCTGTGTCGACACAACACACTTGTGTCGACACAAACTTTTTACTTAGCCAAATTTCAACAAAAATTTTGTGCTTATATATGCTACTAATGGAAACCAGTGTTAACGTTGTCTAGGTTCAACATACCTAATTCAATTTTGAAATTATTGAATTTAGTTTCATCCAGTGGTTTTGTAAAAATATCAGCTATTTGATTATCAGTTTGAACAAACTCTAGATTAATATTTTTCGTCTCTACATGTTCTCTGATAAAATGAAACTTAATATCTATATGCTTGGTCCTACTGTGTGATACAGGATTCTTAGCAATAGAATTAGCACTTGTAGAATCACAAAATAGTGGTATTATACTTACCTGGATGTCATAATCTTCTAGTTGATGCTTCATCCACATCAATTGTACACAGCAACTACCTGCAGCTATATACTCTGATTCAGCTGTTGATATAGCTACACTGGTTTGTTTCTTGCTGCTCCATGACACCAGCCTCCCACCAAGGAATTGACAGGTCTCTGTGGTACTTTTTCTGTCTTCTTTGCATCCAGCAAAATCTGCATCTAAGAAACCTATTAATAGAAAATCATTATTCTTAGGGTACTAAAGGCCTAGATTAGGTGTACCCTTAAGATATCTCAAAATTCTTTTAACTGCAGTATAATGAGATTCCTTTGGGCATGCTTGATACCTAGCACAGACACATGTTGCATACATGATGTCAGGTCTACTAGCAGTCAAGCATAGTAGGGAGCCAATTATCCCTCTATAAAAAGACTCATCAACAGGTTTCCCTGCTTCATATTTGCAAATAGGCATAATTATTCCCATTGGAGTTTTCATTGTAGAAGCTGAGTCCAAACCATACTTATTAATCAACTCCTTGGTGAACTTAGACTTGGATATGGACAACGTACTCTCAGTCTGTCTAACTTGAAGTCCCAAGAAGAACTTCAGCTCACCTATACTGCTCATCTCAAACTTCCCTTGCATAAGTTTTGCAAACTTCCTACAAAGGTTGTTTTCAGTAGAACCAAAGATAATGTCATCCACATATATCTGGACTAGTATTATCTTGCCTTTTGATTCCCTATAGAATAGAGTTTTGTCTATCTTTCCTCTAGAGAATTTATTCTCAATGTGGAAGGCAGACAAGGTTTCATACCAAGCCCTTGGAGCTTGTTTCAAATCATATAGAGCTTTCCTAAGCCTATATACATAATCAAGAAAGTGAGATTCTACAAAACCCGAGGGTTGTTATACATAGACTTCTTCTTTTAAATCACCATTCATAAATGCTAATTTCATATCTATTTGATATACTTTGAACCCTTGATAGGCAGCATAGGCTAAGAATAGCCTTATTGCCTCCAGCCTTGCTACTAGAGCAAAGGTTTGATCAAAATCAATACCTTCCTCTTGCCTGTAGCCTTTTGCTACCAGTCTAGCCTTTTTCTTGACTATAGTGTCATTCTCATCAAGCTTGTTTATGTAGATCCACTTAGTTAATATTATGTTGTGATCCTTAGGTTTTGGCCCCAGTTCCCAGACCATACACCTTTTGAACTGGCTGAGCTCTTCTTGTATTGCATTAATCTAGTTGGTGTCTTGCGTGGCCTCTTCAATCTTCTGGGTTCTATCTGAGACAGGAAGCTAGAACATAAAACTATGTTCATGCTCCGTCTCCTTGTTAGAACACCATGATTTGCGTCACCAATGATCTGGTGAGCTGGATGATCCTTCAGGTGTCTCCTTGCTGGAGGAATTCTGTCAGCATTATGGCTATCTCCAGTTTCCTCATCTTGATGCTCCACATTTTCTTCTTCACCTAGAGGGACTTGATCTCACCCTGGATAGCTGGCATCTTTATCCTCATCCAATTTAGCAGGAACATCTTCATTGATGGTCAGCTTGTCCAGCATATCTGTTAGACCTGTAGAACTAACTGATTAACTAGACAATTCACTGTTAATAAACATTGACTCATCAAATACAACATGCACAGATTCTTCTACAACTTGAGTAGTCAAGTTGTAGATCCTGTATGCTCTACTATGGTTGATGTACCCAACAAATATCCCTTCTAGGGATTTTGCAGCAAACTTAGTTTGGTAGTGTTTACCATTGACTAGTACAAAACACTTACTACCAAAGATTCAGAAATAAGATATGTTTGGTTTTCTGCCTTTTTAAATATGGATGGAGTCATCTTGTGTTTCGTGTTGATGGAGGCCCTATTGAGCACATGACATGCAGTATTTACTGCCTCAGCCCCGAAGTATTTAGGGAGAGTAGTGTCATTCAGTAGAGTTCTACGTGCTTCAATTAGAGTCCTATTCTTTTTTTCAGCAACACCATTTTGCTGAGGATTTCTAGGTGAAGAGAATTCCTGATGAATCTCAAGTTCTTTACAAAATTTTGTCATACATTCAGACTGGAATTTAGTTACATGGTCACTTTTGATTTTGACCAATGAGCTGTTGTATTCATTCTATATTTGTCTGACAAAAGTCTGGAAAATAGTTGGGGCTTAAGATTTCTGCCTCAAGAAGAAAACCCATGTAAATCTAGAATAGTCATCCACAATAACTAGTGTGTATGCTTTCCTGCCAAGACTATGGACTGTCATAGGACCAAACAAATTCATATGCATGAGATACAAATATCTCTTTGAATCTTTGATGTCAAGTGACTGAAAAGAGGACTTAGTCTGCTTGCCTTTTTGGCAAGCTGAGCACACACCCTCTTTTATGCACTGAACTTGAGGACCATTCCTCATTAATCCCATGCTGAACAGCAGTCCAATTGACTTATATTTCAGATGAGCTAGCCTCTTGTGCCATTTGACACATAGAGAAGCTTTCTCTCCTGCAACTAAATAAATAGGTGAGTTGTTAGACTCACACTCTAGGTTAAGGCAATACACATTTCCTTTCCTCGTGCCAGTCAAAATGATCTCTTGATCACTTGACCTTTTTACTAGGCACTCCCCTTTGAGGAAAGAAATATCATAACCTAGATCACTAAGTTTACTTATGTTAATCAGGTTATGTTTTAGACCCTTTACATAAGCCACTTTAGTGATTGTAATTGAATCACAAGATATGTTATCAAATCCTTTGATGATTCCCTTTTCTGATCCACCAAAGATAACTTTTTGTCCATTCTTTATGGGCACATAGTCCCTCAACATTCTCCTTGTTCCAGTCATATGTCTGGAACAACAACTATCCAAGTACCATATAGGGGTATGGTCACTTGGATTTACCTGCAAGAAATAAAGAATCACTTACCCTTAGAACCCAACTTGATAGTGGGTCCTAGGTCCTTGTCAGTTTGAAACCATGTGACTGATCTAATAAGAATCCTACTTTTTGTTTTAACACTTATGTTAAACCAGCAATCCATGGCAAAGTGGCTCACCTTGCCACAACACCAACACTCAAACCTATTATACCTATTCTTAGGTACAGGCCTTCTTACTTTGTTGTCAGTAGACTTATTAAGTGTTGGTGCTAGAATAACATTCTTCAAAAACTCCTCTTGAATATGATGGGCATGCCTATAGATTGGTCTATTGGCATTAGTACCCTGTCTCATGAAATTTTCATGCTCACAGTGACCATGTGTAATGTCATGATCATACATGTTAGTAGGATTCACTACCTTTTTAAAGAAAATAGGGGGATTAACAGCTAGAGGATGAACCGTGGCTTTACCTTTTCTATGAGAATTGGTAGCCCTTGTTCTTCCCTTAAAGCCTAGACCAGTCTTTCCTTTTTGTGAAACAAAATTATTTATCAAAGGAAAGACTGATTTTGTCTTGGAGAATTTTGCCACTAGCAATCTCTTTTGCTGAAGTTTTCCCTCCAGTTTCTTGATATGATTCTCTTTGAATGAGATTGTGCTCATCTGAATAACTGTAATGTTTTTCAATTTGGCAACCTCATTTAATTTTTGATCCAACAGTTTTGCTGAAACTACTACAGCCAGCTTAAGAGACTCAATCTCTTTGGCTTGCTCTTTAACAAGAAACTTGCTCGTCTTTAGATCATGCAACAACCCACCATACTCATTAATGAGTTGGTGAACATCCCCCTCAGACTCAGATCCATCCACATCTTTTTAAAAAGATGCTTCTGATTCTGATCCAGTAAAGTAATCTTAGATTAGGGGTAAATTGTTTACCTTACTTGGTCTAGGCTGATCCTGGCACTTATCTTTTTCAGATTGAGCCATCAGCCTTTTACAGCAATATTCTTTCGCTCCATTTATGGAGTCCAGCATCTGTAGGAATTCTAGTTCCCTAGAATCCTCTTTTGTTTAGAAGAGTCCAACATATGCTTCTGCCTCTTCTTCTTCAGATTCTGAAGATGAAGAGTCTGTCCAACTCTTCTCCTTCTAAGCCACTAGAGACTTCTCCTTCTTGCCTTTGACCAGCTGCTTCTTCTTATCCTTTGACTCTTTTCTTTTGTCAGCACAGTCAGCTATGACATGCCCAGACCTATTGCAGCAATAACACACAATCTTAGAATTAGATTGTTTACCAGATTTAGAAGCATACCTGTCCTCCAAAGGTGTTTTCTTCTTCCTGTAGTATTCGTCCTTGGAATAGGATGTATATGAAGGCCTGGTTATCCAATTCTTTTTCTTCATGAACCTTTGGAATTGTCTTGTGAAGGCAACAAAGTCTTCATCAGATGTATGACTATCTTATGTACTTGTTTCAGGAACACCTTCTTCTGCTTCAGTACTCCTTCTAGGTGGAGAAGAAGATTTTCTCCTACCCTTCCTTGAGCCCTCAGCCTTGAAGGCTACTGACTTTTCTTTATGTTCAGATCTGCTGCCCTTCTCTTCCTCTTTCCTAGCAGTAAGCTGCATTTCATATGAAAGCAGTTTTCCAAAAAGTGTAGGTGGTGGTGTGTCAGCCAGTTTGGCCACTTCCCTGATGACACATATCTTAGTGTCCCAATCCTTTGTTAGGGACCTAAGAAACTTGTCATTCAGTTCATAAGTACTAAAGACTCTTCCATATGTCATCAGTTCATTCACTATTCTGAAAAACTTTTTATAGCATTCAGCTATACTGTCAGTTTTATTCTGCCTAAATCTCTTATATTCCTAATTTAGCATAGACTTTTTGTCCTTTCTGACTTCTTATGTGCCTTCCATATAGACAATCAATGTATCCCACATTTCTTTGGAAGTTTTACAGTGCACAAGATTCTGGAATGTTGCATCATCTATGGCACTTACAATTATATTCTGGGCTCTTTTATCTAATGTAGCCAAGATGATTTCATCCTTAGTCATCTCTGAATAACTCTTTGGAGTTTGAATGTTTGCATCAAGAATGGAAACCTTCATTGGGATGAAGGGGCCTTCCTGTACTGTGATATAAATTCTTGGATCAGATGCTTCCATAAATAGCCTTACCCTTTCTTTCCCAATGCCAAAAGATTCTTTCCTTCATATGGGCAATTTCATAGATCCAAATTCCTTTTGATTTTCACTTGAACCCATTTTTGTTATCTATTATTTGCCTTTGAGAAATCCTCTGACTGTTAGGTCAAATTTTGAGGAACCTCCCTTTGTTACCACTTGAAAGACTTTGTTTCAAGAGCCTAAACACCTAGAGGGGGGGGGGTGAATAGGTTCTAATTTTTTTGTTTCTTTTTAATTTTTAGGCAAATAGTTATAAGACTCCTTTCAGTACAGATTAATCAATCTACATAAAATAAGCACATCACAGTAAACACCAGACTTATAGTGGTTCCCCAAGATATGGGTATATCAACTTTCCCCCTTCGCCTATCCAGCAGATAACTGAATTCAGCCTAACTTCCTTCTACTGGCTCAGATCCTCAGATATTACAATCTCAGAACCAAAGATGGATCCTACACCTTAGGCTTAACATAAGTCTTACCTCAGATTCTTCTCCAGAATCCTACCTCGGGCCTCAGCCCTACCTTAGCCTTTATAATTAGGCTTACAACTCAGACTTCCCACAAGTCCTAACTCAAGCACACAACCCTACCTCGTCCTTTATAATTTGAGGCTTACAATCTCAGATCTAACAGAAGATCCTACAAGAATTTGATAGTAAAGAGTAACTGAAAACTTCACCAACTAGATTTCTCTGTTGATATAGTCTTCTTGATAAGTTCTTAGATTGACTGATCCTTCTGATCCAACCTAACTTAGCTTTTCAAAGCTTCTTGATTAGAAAAAAATAAGTTGGATCTTCTTTGTTGATGAAGATGATCTTCAATCAGCTTCTTCCTTAAATTCAGATAGAACTCTGAATCTTTCTTGCAGACAGCCCTTGATCTGTCAGAATTCTTCTTATTGATGCCTCACGTTTTTGTTCATATCTACTTTGTCGTTTCCGATCTGTATCTTATATAGAGCTTGCTTCATGGCTACCGGCTGATCCGGTTCATAACAAACTTCTGATAGTTCTGACTGTGGTGTCAGACCGGCTAGTTATGACAACTGTCAAGTCACCAGTCACGACACCAGGTTCTTCAATGTCTTTTCAAATCAGCATACAACACTCAGCAGACTTCTTCACATGTGTCAACATATATAGACTAAGTGACGACACAAGTCTTCATGGTGTCGACACAATTACTCTTAGTGTCGACACATTCATACTTCTTCTTCTCGATAGTGCTTATGTTGTATGTGTCGACACAAGTCCTGTGTGTCAACACAGCAGCTTCTTGTCTCGACATTTCTATTGCAGATAGTTGGTGTTGAGTGTTTGTCAAATGGCGTTGAGTGTGTGTCAACACAAGTCCTGTGTGTTGACACAATTACTTCTGAACTCGACACAGCCTTTTGAGAGTTGGTGAGTCGACACAAGTCCTGTGTTTCGACACAATTGCTTCAGGTGTCGACATATCTCCTGAATGTCGACATAGCTTCAGTTTTAAGTGTCGACACAATTCCTGCTTCAGCTGTTGATATATTTCTGGATGTCGACACAACTGCTTCTTTAGTTGTCGACAATGCTCTGAGTGTCGACACAACTTCTTTATAAGTGTCGACACAAATTCTGGGTGTCGACACAACTTCCCTGAGTGTCGACACAATTTGCATGTGTGTCGACACAGCTTGTCTGAGTGTCGACACAAGTTTCCTTAGTGTCGACACAGTTTCTTCACAAGTGTCGACACTTGTACTTAGAAAATTTTCCTTCAAATACTTAAACCTGCACAATGAAACTCAAACTCCTATCAAATACAAATTGATGCAAATCATTAACTAAGTTGTGTCTTCTCCAAATCTAGTAGACATTGTCCAATGTCCCCAACAGTCCTCTCGCCTGGAGAGAGTACAGTCTCGTTAGTGAGAGCTCCCCTCTGGAGCCCTCTCGCTTGGCGATTCGGCCACTAACCCGCGAGTGCCTCCTCCCTTGGCACTTGCTCGCCCATTTTATAGCGCAGCTCTCGCTTAGACCTTCTCGCCTGGGCCCTCTCGCCTAAATCCTTCTTGCCAGGATCCACTCGCTCTGCGAATTGATGATGGCCCTTGGCCGTCTCGCCTAGCTCCCTTCGTCAAGCCTATGGCACCTGGGAGCCCGAGGTTGTACACTTCGAGAGGAGTTGATGTTTGAGGATCATTTTACGAAGTACTCTATTCACATGTGCAGTACAAAGATGTACTTGGATTGAAGAAATCCTTTCGGTGGCCTGTTTTGAAGCGGGACGTAGCTTTGTATGTGAGTCGGTGCCAAACTTGTTCCATAGTGAAGGTCGAGTGTCAGAAGCTAGGCGGGATCATGGAGCCTCTATCTATACCCGAGTGGAAATTTGATGATATCTCCATGGACTTTGTGCATGGCTTACCTCGATCGTAGCAGGGTAACGACATGAATTGGGTGATCGTTGATTGCTTGACCAAAGTAGCTCATTTCATCCCAAATCGGGAAGATGACAGCTTGGAGAAGCTGGTAGAGTTGTATGTTCGCAACATTGTGCGACTATATGGTATTCAAAAAGTATTGTTAGTGATCGCGATGGACAATTCACGTCCAAAGACTGGAGGCTGGCTCAGAAGAGTCTTGGAACGAAGCTCAAGTTTAGTACGGTGTTCCATCCTCAAACTGATGGACAAACCGAAAGAACGATTCGTAAAATGGAGGATATATTGGGAATGTGTACCCTTGATTTTCGGAAATAGTGGGAAGACCACTTCTTCATGGTGGAGTTTGCCTATAATAATAGTTACTAGGCAAGTATAAAGATGGTGCCATACGAAGCTTTGTATGGAAGGCGATGTCAAACGCCAATGTCTTAGATAGAAGCGGGAGACACCAAACTTTTGGGAAAAGAAGTGGTGGCTGATGCATGCGAGTTGGTGTGAACCATTCAGGAGCGCATGAAGTTGCCCAGGACCGGAAAGCAAAGTATTTTAATGCTCGCCATAGGAATGTGGAGTTTGTTTTCGGCGATTGGGACTTTCTCAAGATCAAGCTGTTTAAAGGCATTTTGCGGATTCGTTGATTCAAGAAGTTGAGTCCGAGGTTTTTGGGATCGTTCGAGGTTTTAGAACGTATTAGAGAAGCGGCTTACCAGTTGGGGTTGTCCATGGAGCTGAGTGGATTACACGATGTTTTCTATGTCTCCATCTTGAGGAAAGCCTTAGTGGAGGCTAGTGTGTTGATCGAACCGTCGACGGTGCCGATAGAAGAGTACTTGAGTACGAAAGACCGTCCGGTGAGCATAGAGGATTCAGAAGTTTGGCAGTTGAGGAATAAAGAGGTGAAGCTCGTAAAGGTGTGTTGGGACAACTGCGGGCGGGACGAGTTCTCTTGGGAGAGAGAGAAAACCATGCGCGAAGATTATCCCGATTTGTTTGTATAATGTTGATTGGAACAGTGTTCGATATGTTGCAATAGTTTTTTGAGATGTTGCAACATTTTTTCTTGCTGTTTGCCTGAATGAAAATGGTTTACGTAAAGTTATTGTAATAATGTTTAAATTTTTTGTAATAATTTTATTAACGTCTTCCTATATGAAGATTAATTTCAGGGATGAAATTTTTATAAGGGGGGAGGAGTTGTAAAACACTAAATTTGTGGAACTAGAGCAGTTCGACGAAAGTCGAACTCTGGCCGTTCGACGAAAGTCAAACTCTGGCCGTTCGACGACAGTCGATCTCAGGGCCATTCGTCAAGCTTAGTTCCATACATCGAACTCAGGGCCATTCGTCAAACTCAGGCCATTCGACGAATTTTAAGCAGTTCGACTAAATTGATGAAATGCGGGGTTTCATAGATCGATTTCTTAGCCGTTTGATTTAACAACATAGTTGATCCTTGAACCCGGGATCATCTTCCCAAAGGGATTTAGTAGGGTTAAATGGTTCTCTCCCTCATTTGTTCTCATTTTGGAGTTGACTTAGGGTTTGAGAGAGAGAGTTTGGTGGAGGAATAGAGGAGCTTTCTCCGCCATTAACGGAGCTTTAGAGCTCCGATTGTCGTTCTGAGGACAGATTCGTGGAGAGGACTTTAGGGCGGTTGTTTTCATCCGTGAAAATCAGGTTTCCATGGCAAGGAAGAGGAGTCCTAGGGTAACGACATTTCTCCTCTCAGTTATAGGATGCGTGCATGGAAACTTTTCCTTTTCTTGATTTTATTTCAAGAATTTAGGCACTAGATCTCTCAAATGAGAGGGGTTTGGGTTGCCATGGTTCAATAGGAACCACCGGGTCGATTGTGTCTGTCCCCGACATGATATTGCATTAGAGATCTGCTCTGCTAGTTGATTAGGCATTGCGAATGAAGTTGTAGTCTCGACGGTTAGTCTGACTCGGTGATGTTGCATAGCGAACTTAAGGATTTTGGCAGAAATCCATTGCGGCAAGATGTCGTTTGTCATATATGCCCACTTTTTTGAGTGAGTACATGTAGCCGGAACCGGACAGGGTTAGATCCGCATTGGCGGTAGATGGTTTCCTTGGTGCGTGGGGACGTTACAGTACGAATGATGGATTAGGGTGGGCAAGGCTATGTTTGTGATGTGCTAAGGCGTGATTTTGTCTCTGTGGTCGGCTTGCTATCCCGTAATTTACAAGTCATGTGGGGAGAGTGTCCCGGCAAGACTAGTCCCCTTCTATGAAACTGACGAGAACGCCAAGCTTAGGACAAGCCCAGGTATGGAAGCCTACGAGCTGTTGGGATCCAGCAAGGGTTCTTAGAATCTGTTTGTGTGTGAGATGGAATCCTGACATGAGAAGTCAAAGCTTGCAGGAAAACCTTCGTTTGACACCCACAAGCAGGTGGGCCCTTTACATGAGTTTTGTGTGGCATCTTGTATTCCATTAGGGGCAAATTGAAGTATCTTTAAGTGTGTGGCTTGAATGCTGATGGGGAATTTGGAAGTACCCACATGATGTGCTATTATGTTTTGTTAGAATCGTGCGCTATAGGGTGCCTTGGGTGAAACCCGAGGTTTCATACATGTTGTAGTGTAGGCCCTTTATGATTATATGTTCAACATAGAGAACATGTTTATTGTATGAGGCATCCAAACCTGTTTTGTATCTTTAAATGTTTATGTATATTGCATACACAGTGCTGACTTGAAGGGTGGTGGTGTACCCCGGGGTGCGCTAGGGATGACCAGGAGGAGATATTTTTGTTACACAGTTAAGTTCAACCTTTGTTGAACCACGTCACCACAAATCTTTATAGGGCAAGGATTGCAAGCAGGAGCAAGCTCTCCAGCCAATAAGGCCTAAGCCTCTTGAAATGAACCTTTATTTGCTATGTTTTGATGTTATGATATGATCCTTGAGATGTAATCTGGCTTGCATGTCGAGGTAGCCTAAGAGTGCTTATTCACGTTGATAGGATTGATATTCAGTTTTGGAATCATGTTGTGTAAGGCCTTAAATCCATTCTGATACACTTGGATTGGTGGATAACTTCCTATTTAGTTGTATGTTTCCGCTGTTTTATTCTCAGTTATGAGTTGGGTAGTTTTATATCATCTTTTAATGCATAAGCTGTTGCGTCTGTATGTTGTGGGGCCCCGGTCAGACCCATATTATATTGTCATTACATGGGAGGTGTTACACCGACAATCTAGGTGCTTCACAGAAGGTGAGGGGGGTGTGGGCACATCCTTCTCTATATCATCAGGGTGAGGTCTGTCTTGCAATCCAGAACCTTCACCCATCTCTCTCTCTACCCATTCCTAGGAATTCTCTTTTCCCATCGAGCAAAAATTGAAGCATCTATCTTTTTTAGGTGATGAATTTCAGTACAAGTAGACATATCAAATGAATTCTTGTCCAGTTGGTTGAAGTACAGAGAGATGATTCTTCCAAAATTTGGGGCTGAGAAACATGCCTTAATTATGTCAAAAATAACTGCTCCCTGGTTCATTCTTTTTCTACAAATCCCAACTGTCCGAAATTTGAACATGTCTCCTGAGACCTAGCCATGCAACCCTATCTTACACAAGAACAATTTCCCAATAATATCAGTTAGGAATTTTTATTCATCATTCATTTTTAGCGTCTGATGGTTGTAGTTTTTTTTCCAAGTCACAAAAAGAGAGTGCTCTGTCATAATCAGTGTCAGAGATTTCCTCTTGTTCTTTAACCTCAGGCATTCTAAAAAATTGGTTTAGGAAGCTTTGTTTTATTCTCACTTCAAAGTTCATAACACTGCTTTTGAATAAAGAGCATTCACGTTTGAGTTATGCATTCTTGTAGAATTCTAATACTTCTCTGTCAAAAACTCTGCAGTCTTTTTCCACAACAAACGTCATTGTGACGGTTTCCAGCAAAAGAATGATATTATGGAATTTTTCGGAAGCCGTTGAAAATCCAAAGCATGCAAGTTCTCCTCCCACTAGAAGATTGGCAAGGTCTTTGCGAGCCATTTCTGATATAAATCACGGAGAAATGGAAGAAACTTCTAGAGAATTTGAGACGGAATGATGGAGCTTTCTACAGGCCGATGGGAAATCGAACGGACGGAGAAGTCTCAACGAAATGAAGATAGGTCGCGTGAAGTCTTGAATGTCCTTGAACTATATATATATATATATATATATATATAAAGAGAGAGAGAGTGTGAGAGAGAGAGAGAGAGAAATTGAAAGGGCGCGTACGTGATGAATTGAGAGAAATAATTCTTCGGATCCAATAATAAAGAATGTCTAAGCCATGTCCAATTCATAAAATATTTACGAAGTTACACGTCTAATTTGTTGAATGCTTATGATATTACACGTTTAATTCGTCGAAAGAGTCTGAGACCTCTCGTCGAATCATCGAGTATTCACGAGTATTCGTAGAATGTACCTGTGATTTCTCGATTGATTTCCCGAGTGCTCATGTGATGACTTGATGAATTTGAACTTCACTTGGGAAGATTTCTTATGATTCCTTGACCACCTTAAGAGTCCTTGTTAAGCATTCAAGGTTCAATTTTGAAATACATGAACTTGGCTTCATCTATCGGCATCGTGAAAATATTTGCAACCTGCTTGTCCGTTGATATATAGCAAAGGTTGATATCCTGATTCTCCACATGCTCCCGAATGAAATGATAGCGTATCTCAATGTGTTTTGTTCGGTTGTGAGAAACTGGATTGCTGGCTACTGCTATTGCGCTGGATGAATCACAAAACATAGGAATCCCCTTTAGCTTCATATTGTAGTTTTTAAGCTTATTTCTAATCCATAGAAGTTGTGCGCAACAACTGCCTGAAGAGATGTACTCTGACTCAGTTGTTGAAATTGCCACACAATCTTGCTTCTTATAACTCCATGAGATAAACCTTCTTCCAAGGAATGGACATGTCCCAGAAGATCTTTTTAGGTCATCCCTGCTTCCTGCAAAATCAACATCATTAAGGAAGGTTGCCTTCACATCCATTTAATAGACTTTAAAGCCTTTGTGAGCAGCAAATGCTAGGAACAATCTGATTTCTTTGAGTGTGGCCACCGAAGCTAAAGTCTGATCGAAGTCGATCCCTACTTCTTATCTGTAACCTTGAGCTAACAACTTGGTTTTATTCTTTATGATAACTCCATTCTCGTCCAGCTTGTTTCTGAAGACCAATTTTGTCCCTATAATATTTTGACCTTTAGGCCTTGGTACTAGCTCCTACACCTTATATCTTTTGAACTGATCGAGCTCTTCTTGCATTGCAATGATCAATGAAGCATCCTTTTTGCTTCTTCGAAATTCTTCGGCTCAATCTGGGAAAGGAAACTCAAATTCAATGCTTCTTTAGTTGCACTTCTTGTTCGAACTCCTTCACTAGGATCTCTAATGATCAGATTAATAGCGTGATCTCTTGATTGTCTGATCACTAGATTCTAAGCATTTACACCAGGAGGTTCTGCTTATTCTAGTGCACGTTCTTCAACTTGAAGTTCTTTAACTTCAATCAATCTTGGAGTATTGACTTTTATGGATCTTGAGACTCTTCTTTAACAACTTCTTCTAATATTATGTCTTTTAGTTGCGAACCTGCTGTAACAACTCTACCTGTCAAGAAGATTATAATAGAGGGTCCGGCCGGGGCCCCACACCATATTCCACAAACAGGCGGAGACGCTACGAAATAATATCAAAACCAATGCATCCTAACACAGAGCATTCTAGTGGAAGCTTCACGGTTGAAAAACTTGTACTCAAGCAAAACAAGAACTGTCCACTAAAAACATAGGAATGTATACAACCAAAGTATCTGACCTTAAGGCCTTACAAATTTCTCTTAACAAGGTGTGGTTTACAGACATCGGCATGTAGGCCGGCCCCACATGAACAAGAAGAAACAAAACAAAGACTTCGAGGGAAGCAACGCAGCTTGGGCTTCAGCCCGCTAAGTCCCGCTCGGATCATCACCTCCAGCACCTGCAAGAACCAATCCACCAAGCAGTGGCAAACAGGGCAACAGTCAGCATTCAGCTGACCAATTATAAGGACCCTGCCCCTGGCACGGGGCAGCGGAATTCCATCCCTGCATAGCATTTTCCAATATGATATATATATATCAAACCACGCAAGACATGCACGACCGCATAGTCAATTAATATCACAAACATCGGCACGACAGCCCGACGCTCCGTGCACTCAGGGCAGATTCGGGTGTACCGAAAACACCAGATCCCACCAATGAGCATTCTAGTCATGATCGGCACGCAAGCCGTCGACTCTAGCTATGCGATCCTAACATGGCCTTAAGCACCCAAGGTTAGACAACCATAATACGGGTATAGATCCGCCTATCCCATTGCTCACATCGTCAGATGCAAGGTTGGCCTTACACGGGTACAGCTTCAACATTCTCGTTTGGCACGAAGCCCTTTATATACAGTTGCAGCCCAACGGCCCAACCTCACACAATGTGGCAACTCACGGCCACAAGATTTGAACACAACTCTGACAATTTCCTGGACTTCCTCCAGTACTTCCTGCTGCACCAAGCAACAGGTATGCACCATAGATTGCACACAAACAATCAAATTATCGGAGATTCCTCCGAATGCAAACAAGCATCACCAATCCAGGCCAACACGTCCAGATGGGCTTCATACAGCATGCCTAGATCCGGACTCTAAAGAGGGGGACTTCACATATCTACCCCAAGGGACACCACAACCCACCGCACACTCGCGGGGATGGGTTTTCCCTATGCAAATGCAGGAAAGTAGGACTTCACATATCCAAGATGGAAATCGTTACCCTTGGAATTCACCTCGGAGCCATGGAGAGAATTGAGACGGATGAAAGCCTTCATAGAAGCCTTGCCTTCGTAAATCCGAACTCGGCTCGTGATTTGGACCACCGCCGCACAACCGGCGGCCGAATTCCTCTTCTTCTTCCTTGCTTTGCTCTCCCCTCTCTCTTAACTTTAGAAAGAGAAAGATGAAACTCAAATGAGCTTTATCCTCTTAAATCCAAGCCCTATCAACCCAGGGAAGAGCCCAGACCATTGGATCTTGGTAAAAGAAAATGAACGGCTCTGATCAGCCATGAATTTGATTTCCTGGGCCGAACACGGGTTGTGACACGCCCGTGTCCCAGGCCGTGTTCCTGAAGCGGTGCACAACCGACTTTAAATAAACCAGAACACGGGCATTGACACGCCCGTGTCAAGCCTAACACGCCCGTGTCACACAGTACACGGCCGTGTACCCGGCCATGTCACCCCTATAACACGATCTCCAAAATTTCCCGAGCAAGACACGACTAAGGCACACGCCCGTGTCCCTAGCCATATGCCAAACACGCCCCTGTAACACGCCCGTGTCACAGGCCGTGTTCCACACTCGACGATCAGGGCTCGAGAACTCGTCGATAATAGGGACACTACTTGGGACACGCCCGTATCCCAGGCCGTGTACACCTGACACGCCCTGAGACACGCCCGTGTCTCAAGCCGTGTCAGCCAACCTGAATCCCACTTTGGCTTTTTGAGATTTTTGGGGTGTTATAATCCTCCGCTCCATAATAAAATTTCATCCCAAAATTTGAAGACAACAGGGAGATAACAACATAACACAATCAGAGACACTTATGTTTCTATCACATATACAAACGAGCAAACAGGTTACGAAAATAACTCGGGAAACTCGGCTCGCATGATCTGCTCCCGCTCCCATGTTTGCTCTTCTCGGCCACAATTGTCCCACCGGACTTTGACCATCCCGATCGTTTTGTTCCACAACTGTTTCTCGACTCGATCCTCGATCCGAATGGGCCTCACCATTGTCGTTAGCCCATATTCAACCGGCACCCGATCATTCTCAATCACTTGAGCTGGATCCTTGACTGCTTTTCGTAGTACCGAGATGTGGAACATGTAACGACCCCATCCGTTAAATGACGTATAGTAGAAGGTCCGGCCGGGGCCCAACACTATATGCCACAAATAGACGGTGAGGTCACAGGATAATACCAAACCATACACGAATCCTAACTCAGAGCATTCTAGCGGAAGCTTTAAGTTGTAATTTGAACTCTAACCAGGAATGTCCAATATATAAACCACATTTATATATAACCACGGAATGTACACAAATACATATAGTTTGGCCTTAAGGCCTTACAGTTCCTCTTTTTACACCGTATGGTTTACAAACCTCGGCGCGCAGGCCGGCCATACATGAGTAAAAGAAAATAAGCAAAAACATTCGCTTAGCCTTCAAGGGCTAGCCGCAGCAGCAGCAGCAACAGCAGTAGGGCTTCAGCCCATCACTTACCACTTGGCTCTCCAGCACCTGCATGGGAACAATCCACCCAACCGGTGGCAAACAATGCAACGGTCAGCATTCAGCTGACCCAATTATAACAATCCTACCCCTTTCTCGGGGCATTAGCATTCTTTCCCTGCAAAGCATGGCATCATCATATAGCAACTATGTGCGCGCAGGCACATTCAAGCCATCACAACTATCGGCCACGCTGCCCGACAGTCCGTGCACTCAGGGCACATTCTTGGTGTACCGGAATACCAGGGTCAACACCACCGTCTACACGGTATTTGAGCATTCTAGTCTTTCCGGCGCGCAGGCCTAAGACTCTCATTAGGCGCTCCAACAAAACCTATAACCAGGCTTCCAAGTCGGACGGACCTAACACAGGTACGGATCAGCCACCCCCCGTTGCTCAAGTCGCCGTGCCACCTCGAATACGGAAGTATCCATGGCTATTTATAGGCGCGGGTCGGTTTCACCTTTCCTGTTTGGCAATCTGCCTTTTCATCGAGTTGCAGCCCAACGGCTCAACCGCTCATAAAGTGGCAACGCACAGCCACAAGAGTTGCATCCAACCCTCTTCATTTCCTGGACATCATCCAGTACTTCCTGCTGCACCAAGCAACAGGTAGGCACAAGGCAACACAAGCCATAATCACGGAGCCTTCTCCGATATGCAAACAAGCATCACCAATCCAGACCATGTCCAGATGGGCTTCACACAGCATGCCTAGAGCCGTACTCCAATTCCGGCCTCTAACAAGGGGGACTTCACATATCTACCCCAAGGGACACCACAACCCACCGCACACTCGCGGGGAAGGGTTTTCCCTATGCAATGCAGAAAAGAAGGACTTCACATGTCCAAGAAGGGAGATCGTTACCCTTGTCGATCTCTTGGGAGCCATCGAAAACTAGCCGATGAGAAAGAACCGCAGCAGCCTTGCCTTCACAACGCCGGCTTCGGATCACGAATCGGACCACGGGAACTCCGCCGGTGGCTTGATCTCCTCCTCCTTCTTCTTCCTCCTCTCTCTTTCTCTCTTCCTTAAGCAAATGAGGAATGACTTTCTTCATCAGCCTCTACGGATTAAATCCAGCCAGGAAATCACCTGAGCCCTTGGATCAAAAGGGAGAAATCTGAACGGCCACGATTTGCCCAAAAACTCAATTTTTGGCTAACACGGCCTGTGACACGCCCGTGTCACAGGCCGTGTACCCTTAAGCGGCACACGCGGTATTCGAACCGACTGAGATCTACCAGATCACGGGCATCGACACGCCCGTGTCGAACCTGACACGCCCGTGTCATTCCTGAGACACGCCCGTGTCACCCCCGCCTCATCATGCTGCAAGTAGTACACGGGTCGGAACACGGCATCGGACACGCCCGTGTCTAACCTGACACGCCCGTGTTCAAGGCTTGGTTCAAGGCCGTGTAATCTTCTGACTCAAAACGCATTTTATTTGCGTGACACGCCCTGGGGCACGCCCGTGTCCCATGCCATGTACCCCCGACACGCCCTGGGACACGCCCGTGTCCCAGGCCGTGTAAACTGACCTGCACCTCAAAACCATTTTGAGTCTTTTTGGGGTCTTTTTGGGGTGTTACAATCCTTCCCCCCTTCACAAAATTTCATCCCGAAATTTGCACGGTAAGGAAACAAGAACCAACAATACGATAACTTGAGAATTCTGATATAACAAAAGTACACGGTCTACAGTTTATTCAAACAGCTCGGGAAATTCAGCTCGCATGGTCTGCTCTCGCTCCCATGTTAGCTCTTCACGGCCACAATTGTCCCATCGGACCTTGACCATCCCGATCACTTTGTTCCGCAACTGTTTCTCGGCTCGATCCTCGATCTGAATGGGTCTAACCCTCGTCGTTAGCCCATACTCGACCGGTACTCGATCATTCTCCACTACTTGAGCTGGATCCTTCACCGCCTTACGAAGGACTGAGATGTGAAATACATCATGTAATCCACCCAAGTCAGCTGAAAGTGCTAGTCGATAAGCAGCTTCCCCAACTCGCTCCACTACCTTAAACGGACCAAGATACCTCGGACTTAGCTTTTTCAAACGCCGAATCCTGGACACGCCTTTGAATGGTTTGATCTTCAAATATACCCAATCACCCACCGCGAACTCCACGTTCCGGTGTTTGGCATTGTAGTACTTTGCTTGACGATCTTGGGCTATCAATAGCCTCTCCCGAATAGAGCGTATGAGCGAGGTAGCTTCTTCGACTTCCTTTTTCCCACTCAGCTTAGATTCGCCTGCTTCTGCCCAAGCTAACGGTGTATGGCATTTCCGACCATATAAAGCTTCAAATGGTGCCATACCAATACTTGCTTGGTAGCTATTATTATAGGCAAATTCGACAAGAAATATATAATCTTCCCATCTCTTACCAAAGTCTAGGGCGCACATGCGGAGCATATCCTCCATCGTCCTGTTGGTTCGTTCAGTCTGGCCATCTGTTTGGGGATGAAAGACCGTACTAAACGCTAACTTTGTACCCAACATTTGATGAACTAGCCGCCAATCATTCGATGTGAACCGCCCATCACGGTCACTAACGATGCTCCGAGGAACACCGTGCAGTCGAACAACCTGCTCCACATAAAGCTTGGCCAAGGTTTCCACTGAATCGTCTCTTCTATTTGGAAGGAAGTGCGCCACTTTTGTCAACCGGTCCACAATCACCCAGATTGAATCATGACCGCGTTGAGATCTCGGCAACCCGTGCACGAAATCCATCGAAATATCATCGAACTTCCACTCCGGAATAGTTAATGACTTCAGGAAACCGCCAGGCTTCTGGCATTCTGCTTTCACCAACGCACAGGTATTGCATTCAGCCACATAACGTGCTGGAAATCTCGCACCATCGGGATGTCTATCACTGACTCCTTAACTTCCGCCATCTCAAATAGAATCTGATAGACCTCCTCTCCCTGCAAGTGGGCCTTAACGGCCTGTACCGAAGATAAGAGTATAGGACAGACAGGTCTTATACCTTAGATGACAATGAAAGAGCCCCCGTGTCTCACGGTGATCCTCTTCGTCTGGCAGTCAATCTGGGCATGGTTCCAGTACAGCCATACCATACCCAGGATCAAGTCGTAGTCTGTCAGCCTCAAAATCGTCGCTGGAGCCTCGAATGCCTTTCCACCAATTTCTGCCTCCATATTGCAGTGATCCATGGTAAGGAGCTCAGATCCATCCGGTAGTCACACCCTCATCCTCGAGCCTGTGAGTCGCTCCACGCCTTCCAGTCCTTCTACGAATGTCTCCGACACAAAGGAGTGAGTAGCTCCAGTATCTAACAGCGTGCGGGCAGGCTTGCCACTGATGAAGACTATACTTGGGGTGATTAGATGTTTTAGGGTTCTATAATGAGTTTTACCTTCCTTGCTAATCTATCTAGTGCGGTTCAAAGTTTTAACAATTGAAAGGGAAATTCTATGAAAATAAAGAGACATTGCAGCGTACCTGCTATGACCTGCTCCGGATTCCGAGGCTGCGCAAGGTCCAAGGCATATACCTGCTCCCTTTCTTGTCTACGATCTCCCCCCTGGTATCCACGACAGCAGCCGCGTCCTCGGCCTCTGTAATGCTGAGCTGGTGGGCCACCCTGTGGTGCTGGAGGTGGTGCCCCCCTCATGGGGCAGTTCCTCCGGATATGCCCAATCTGATGACAAAGGAAGCACTCTGGTGGGGGATACGCCATTCCCCCGGGTCTCGGCATCTCCTGCATCCGAAGAGGATGAGGGGCCAATATCACCTGTTCCCTCGGCTCCTGCCTCACCTCCTGACGAGGTAGGTCCTCTGTCCTTCTCCCCTCTGGTATAGCACCTCGCCGCTGGTCATTTCTAACTCTCCGTCCCTGATCCTCTGCTGGCCTCTTCCGGCCCCGGGTGGTGTGCCAATCAGCCTCAATCCTCTTTGCCATCTCCAAAATCCGGGAGATAGGCCCGTCGGATACAAACAATAAAGCCTCCCTCAAGTCCTCCCGCAGACCCTTATAGAACCTCCTAATGTACCCTGCTTCGTCCAGCTGGTAGGAATCTGCATATCGAGCCAGATGGTCGAACTCCCGATGGTACTCCACCACCGTCCGGGTGCCCTGCTTCATCTGTAAGAACCGCTCCTCCAACTCATCCCTGGCCGACTGTGGAACGAAATGCTCCAGCAGCGCGGCCTTGAACTCTTCCCAGGTAACCTCCGCAACCTCCCTATCGGCAAATGTCGTGTCCAACAGCGTCTTCCACCACCTCTTGTCATGGGACTCCAGGCAAGAGACAACCAGAGCCACCCTCTCCTCCCAGGGACACCGTATCGCGGTCAGCATCTCGTACATGATATCCAGCCACTCTTCCGTCTGAACCGCCGACTCTGTCCCCAAGTAGGACGGGGGAGACAGTCCTCGGAAGATGCTCAGCCAGTTGGCTCCCGGATTTGGCTGCGGGACCGGAACCTGCTGGGCCCTAAAAGCCTCCAGGATGGCAGTCAGAGTCTGTCCCTTGTCTGACTGAAGGAAAGGAGTGGGGATCGATGGAGGTGGTGTAACACCCTGAGCCTGCTAAACTCCGCCTTGTGGCGTAGGTTGTGCTGGAGGCTGCGTAACAAAAACCTATACTGAGAAAACGTTCAATATTAAATAAAAGTGGACAATTTATATGTGATCCCTATATTGGCACACTACTTCTTCCGCTGCTTAGTTTGTCCCCAAACTAAACTCGAGCGGGGGTGACCCAGGGATAGTGGACTGCTATCTTTTTCAGATCGATGTTTCCCTGTGATACCACTTGTAAGACCCCTTTTTTTTCTTTTTAAAACCCGGGGTCTTAGGCCCAGAATCGCCGCTTTGCGGTGACACCTTCACGTCCTGAATGGTCATCACCACAAGGCGCTGATTCTGCCGGTCAAATTCGATCACAAAAAGGTAGCACGATAATTGAAGTAAGAACAAGTCCACTGAATGTAAATCACATATATAGAATAAAATCTCCACGAAGGGAGTGTCCACAGAATAACAATAATCAGAGTACTATAAATGTGGGTTTATGCCCGGTACATCATATCCTCACTACAAATCTCTCATGCGGAAGCAAAAACAAAACTACTCAAGTTCGAGACTCACAGTCCCGGCTGTATGAACTCCAGAGCTAGACTGCCCCATCTCCAAGCTCAATGGTCTCTGGGGCTGCTCCTCAATGCTGGGCTCCGCGATCCCCTAAATGATGCGGTTCGAAAACCGTTAGTCATAAAGACTAAGCCCTATCATCCCCTACCCCTTCCCCCATGGCTCCTAGGTACCGAGCGGAGAGGAAGAAAGGGAAGGACATGAAGGTGGAGATTTAATCAAGAAAAAGATGGTAGCGGAACTAATCTAGCAATTCTATAAATAATATGACAGAAACAGAAAGTAGGAAAGGTAACCTTAACTTATGTGTGAAAGCGCATAAGCCAAAGGATCTTCTGCATGGCTCCCATCGTATAGAGTGTCCCATACCACTTATACGTTGGGGTGTCGGTTATCAAACAGCAGCATATACATATATAGAATTTAACCTTAATTTATAAACTTGCCAACACAAGCTTATAGACCAAGGGGTCGTTTTGCAGGTCCTAATGTATAAGCGTCCCATACCACTTATACTTTAGATGTCAGGGTTAAATGAATCGATTATGCTGTGACATGCAAGTGGGTATGATGAAACATGCAAGTGCAACTCACACACCCGACTCTGTGCACACAGACCTTTAGTTCCCCCTTTCGGAGCCGTTACCTCCCAGGATACCTCCGTAGTGGCAGACGGAAGCGGTGGGTTTGGCCTCGCCCACCTATCACATGCCTCAACGCTTGGTGCACTAAGCGGGCGCCTCCGTACTCTTGCCGGCTGGCGCACCGGACTTCTATTGGCGAAGTGCTAACCATACTTGCCGAGTCAGCATATTGGCATCGGTGCATCGACCCTCCAATACCGAAGACCCACCACAATTTTCATTCCTTTTATGCACATGCAAGTTTAATCGTAAACACACAAAAACCGAGCCCAAGCTCCCCGGACCAAAACGTCCGTCTCTTAACCAACCGAGTCGAAGCTCCCATCAATCTTCCTGTACCAACAGTGTTTGTGAAAGGTGCAGCCCTAATTACTAAGTTACTCTTGTCAGTTTGTTATTACAGTTTACGTTAACCCAGGACTGCCCCCGGTATTCCCCGTGAAGGGCTCTCAAAGGGCACTAAGGAACTATGATGGTAGCTGAAGCCCATCGTTCCCTTTCGCAAGGCACTTATTGTTATTGGTTGATACCCTTTACCCATTCCCTTCTCATATTACGATAGACTATCCTAGGGTGATTTTTAACCTTCCTCTCTTTGGGAAAGACGATCTTTCGTCGAACCCGAGCACCTCTTAACTCCAGCTATCACTACTTCTCTTTACTCTTCATTTCATCCTATTGTGATATCATCCACAATTGTCCACCCAGACAAAATGACTAACTCCAACGACTTTCTCAGATCATGTCCTATTGCAATTCACAAATTTGCTATATGTAGACCAACCTAGACTATATGTCGAACCGGTTATGCAATGATCCCAAAACTCGTCCAAATGCCCTAAATTATTTACTGGAGACTTATCATGATATAAATAGCCTAAATCCAGAATATGGTAATTTTTCTAACTTATCTGGCATTTAATTAATTTTCTCAAAAATCCCAAGGGCAACCGGTTTGAACATGAACTACCCTAAGTTCTCATGTAAGATGTCCAACAAATTTATACTAAATAGTAGGTTATCTCAATAGGGTAAATCCAAAGTATCATAATTTTTCTATCATCAAAAGGGCACTAAAACTATTTTAGCAATATTTACTATCTTCCATTATCTATGAACCAAGTACAGAGAATATTCCTCCAAAAATTATAAATAATTTATAATATGCAGATAAAGGCCTAAAAATAGCACTGGCCCAATTTCATAATTTTTCATTAATAAAATCATCCCTAAATAATTTTCAAAGCATAGAACCCCTTTTTAACTTTTGTGAAGGAGTACTGGATTTACTCAACTAAAAATTATACAAAAATTTAAGGGTAACCATTCTGTCCTAAAACCTTTATTTCCAAGATGTCATGAGATTTCCATGAACAGAAAGGTACAAATAATTAAAACATCAATTGGGGTTAAAATCAACTTTACAAACGAAGTGCTGGAAATAAACATCATAAAATTCCAGTAAAATTTCTATAAATTCTACCCACTTCAAAACTAACTCTACCCGAGTTTCACAGCCTTTAGATAATTATTAGTGATGGATTGTGCTTAATTAGTATTTTAACCTAAAGCTAAGATTAAGGTTTTAAGGCATCTACTTGTCTCCAAATTCTCCAAGATTCCATCCAGACGATTATTATCATGCTAATATCAACTCTACAGAGTTTCAAGGCAATACGAGAGCAATTGCCCCCATATCCTTCACAACCCTCAAAACCCTCCATCTAGGATTTGAGTTTGGATCCTAGGGTAAACCAACCCTAAACCACACCATTTTCTCCAAGTGGGTTATAATAACCCTTCCAAGTCAATGGTCAAGATATCAGCCTCAGTTGAGGTGATATGACTGTTCTAACTTCTAGTGCACTTTTTACTCAAAAATGCTTCACTATTGCCTCGTTAAGAATAGGTGACTCCCTGTCCAAAACTCATCCAAGTGAGTTGGAAATTTGTACAGAGCTAAGTTATGTACCAGGGACCACTCATCAAAATTTGGGAGGGTTTGGAGGACATTTGACTACTTAAATAATTTCCTCTAAGTTTATTAAATTAAAACAAAAACTTTAGTCAAAGTGTCTCCAAAAATTCCCATTTTTGGACTGCCTTTAGATATAGCTAAGGTTAACCCCTTCCCCAAATTTCAAGTCATTTGCACAAGGGATGAAGCGTGGACATCCATTTTAGTTTCTGCCCAACCCTAGGTACAGCCCCCATTAAAACGAGTGCTGCGGTCAAACCGCTTACCCAAACGAGTTGAAACTAATTTTAAATTAATCTAGACTCGAAGGGCTACGACTTCCGTGACAGGTCATTTTTCCTAAATCGGCCTCTAAGTGCCTCAATTTGCAGCCTCAAAATATACTCAAATAATTAAACTTTTCATTATGTACTATATACATAATTTATATATTTTAAATTGATTTTACTCTTCATCTTCTACAGAAACCCAAAAATCAGAACACAGAAAACCCATATTTCCTGTAGCTCTTTCGTGATCCGACGCCGGCTATCCGGTCACTTCCCTGGCCAACCTCCACCACCACCACCTCCGTTGAGGCGATGTCTATCGGTCGGCGGTGGTTTGGCCGCCGGAGGTGGCGGTTTCCGGCGAACTCAAAACAATATTTTTCCATGGTTTTCCATGAAAACACGAGGTTGGTCCGGCTCCTTTGAGCACGTACTTCATTTCTAAGAACCTAATATCTACCCAAAAGAGAAGAAGTAGAGGAGGACCTTGTTCGCGGTTTGGAGGCGAGATGAATGACGGGGTGCCATGGCGCAGTGGTGGCGTTGCCAAACTTCTCCTACAGCAAGAACAATTATCTGAATCTGTTTGGTCAAGAGTGTAACCTTCTCATCTTGCTCTAAGGGGTCTTTTATAGATCAGAAAGTGGGGAGGGGAAAGGGGTAAGCAATTATGGTCATGAAGGCTCCTCTTAATGGTGTTTCGGTTATGGTAGCGGCAGTTGAAACGCTGGAAACGAAGAGGTGTTTGCCAGGTGGCGATTTCCTATTGGACCAACATTTCCTTATTTTATTTAATAATTAGAGTAGGAAACGACCCATAAATACTCCTGGTGTAACTTCCCATACCAGCATTTATTACCACGCGTGTTAGAATAATTTCTGGCCTGAACCGGCGTTTCGGCCTCTGTCACGGGCGTGACATGTCGGTCACGGGCATGAAAGACCTGCGTGGAAAAATCTGTGTTCGGCGATCGTTTTCCTGACCTCGACGATCGTCGAAGGGGGGGGGGGTGGTCACGGGCGTGACGGGTCGATCACGGGCGTGACATGCCAGTGTTGAAAATTTTGAGCTCGACGATCGTTTTCCTGAGATCGACAATCGTCGAAGGGGGTCACGCCTTTGGTCACGGCCGTGACACATAGGTCACGGGCGTGACATGGTCAAGTCTGCAAATTCCGACCTCGGCGATTGTCTCGCTGAGATCGACGATCGCCGAAGGGGGTCATGCCCTAAGTCACGGGCGTGACACCTGGGTCACGGGCATGACAGGCCCGGGCAGCAAGTTCGACGATCGTCTCACGGAGATCGACGATCGTCGAAGGAGTCACGCCCTATGTCACGGGCGTGATACATAGGTCACGTGCGTGACCAACCCGTGACCTGAAATCTCAGTCGATGTACTTCAATTCTTGGGCTTCTAGGCTTCTCTCACGACAGACCGACTCCTAGGGGTCTAGCCGGAAATGGGATGTTACACCGGCCCCAAGGGGTTGGCCGCCTCTTTTCTCCCCAGCCGCCTACGGCGAGGCCGGGCGGGGAGGCACTGTCACCTAAGGGGATGATTGTTCCTTTTTCCCCAGTCACCTACGGTGAGGTCTGGTCGGCCACCTCCCCCTTTGGCCGCACACTATTTGGGCACCCGAGGGATCGCCCTGCCTTCAAGGGATGGCCGCTTGATGAGTTGTTAATTTTCGTATTTTTACGTACTTTATTCAAGTCATTTTACTTCATTTTCATTATTTTTAGTCATTTTTCTTCAATAAAATGTTTCTTTTTGGTAAATATTGTTTTAACTTAGTTTTACTTTGTTTTTTAGAATTTTTTCAGAAAAAGCCAAATTTCTCAAACTACACGCCCGTGTCCTGTTCGACACGCCCATGTCCAACCGCTCGACGTTCGACGTTCAATGTTCGTTGAACCAAGCTTGACGCTTCTAGAAACCATTCATCGAACTGCCAAACACGCCCATGTCAAATATGTGACATGCCTGTGTCGATCGCCGCTCGACGTTTGTCGATCGCCGCTCGACGTTCGTCAATCGTCGCTCAACGTTCAATGCCAGATGTCCAGTCAAACCCCCTACATGCCCGTGACTCCCCTGTTACGTCCATGACCGACATGTGCCCCGTCTTAGAAGCTTCCAAAAATTGACCAGTCACAAAAATTACGCCGTCTTCAGCAAGCCAGCATGACACGCCCCCTGTCACGCCTGTGAACAGGCCGTGTCGCCTCCGAATTTTTTTCTTATAAATAGAACTTCGCTGTAAGGTCCAAGGGTTCAAAATTTTGGGCCAATTTTGTTATTTGTGGGCTGCTTGGGTGCACTTCTTGCTATGTAAGGAGAATTTTTCTCCCATCTCTTTTATTTTTTTTTAGCTTTGTAATCAGCTTTTTCCTTAATAAAATATGTTTGATTTTCTCTCCTTATGTTGTCTTGAAATGGATGTGAATGCCCCACTATTGTTCTTATTTTATCCTTTTTTTATTTGTCTTTCTCTTAAAAATTTGTGTGTGTGTATGTGTTTAACTTCATGTTTTTTTTGTTTTCATAGTTTTTGTTTTGCTGAGCTTTTGTTCTAGGTTTTCATTTATAGTTATTAGTTGTTATGTTATCTTTTATTTTCTTCTCCCTTAGGATTGTTTAAGTTTAGGTTTTTTAGTACTTTCATTTCATTTTTATGATTTTATACAAGTGTTTTCAAAAGGGCTTTCTATCTTTTTTTTACTTTGTTTTTTTTATTTTTGTAAAACTTTTATTCTTTTCAATTTTTTTCCACTTTTTAGACTCTTTTGTAAAATTATAACAATGAAAAAGTTATTATTTTAATTTTTAAGATATGTTTGTTTTCTTTCTCTTTTTGTTGTGAGTGTGTGAATGTATGAGATAATTTTTCTTGCTTTCTTTTCTTGCTTTCATTATTGCTTTCTCAATTATGTAGAGTGTGTTTGTGTGTATAAAATTATTTTTATTGCTTTCTTTCAATTATGTAGAGTGTTTGTGTGAATTTACTTCCCGCCTACTCATTTGAGTAGGACTCGCTTTCATTTCACGCCTACTCATTTGAGTCGGACTTGTCATTTTCCGCCTACTCGTTTGAGTAGGACTTATCATTTCCCGCTTACTCATTTGAGTAGAACTTGCCATTTCTCGCCTACTCGTTTGAGTATGACTTGTCATTTCCCGTCTAGTCGTTTAAGTAGGACTCTTAATGCATTTATTTCCCGCCTACTAGTTCGTGTAGGACTTGTAATTTCTCGTTTTTGTGTAACTTAGCTTTTTATTTTATGATTTTGAAAGGTGTGAGTTCTCGTTTTAGTTAGTTTTATAATTTTCTAATGTTGTGTTCTTTTCTGTCCCTTTTTTGAAACCCTTTAGTGCTTAGTCTCGAATTCAGGCCTCATTAAAATCATAAATCGTCCCCATACTGATGAGTGGCTAATCGTTCTTAGCCCTCGGCATCGAAGAGCATTGGGACATATGAAATCACTCTAAATAATTAAAGGTCTTTTTCTCACTTTAATTAAAGGGCTTAAGGTTTGCCCCGGGTTTACGATGCGTAGAATCACATATAGATCTGTGGGCTCTATTTTTGTTTTCCATATGCTAGCTAGTCGAGAGGCCGTGCATATGGAATGATCACCCTTGGGTAAAAAGAGTTGCGTGCAGACCCTCGAGAGAGGAGAAGCGTAATTCAACCGGATTAGGTTCCCAACCCAATAGCGGGGTTGTTTGGGTAATGCGGGCATTAAGAGGAATCCTTCATCGGAGGAGAGTTCGGTTGAATATTCTTAATGTTCAGGTGAGCGATATCCCTATAGCTATGTGAGCTCATGTTTGTGGAACCTCCATGGCCAGGTTACCTTTAATTAATTTGAAAATTTGGTTCTCTAATTATAAAGAGTGGTTTTATTTTCGATCTGATTCGATGTCGAGCGTTAACCCTTCATCGAATTTCCTAACTCATTTTTGTACATTTATTTTATTCGCCTTAATTAATTAAAATACCTACCGTATTTTCAGTAAAATAATAGTTACTCCGAAAAGAGTAAAAATATCAACCCGACCTGAGGAAAATACGTCCTCGATAATCTCACTGAATATCGAGTACTACTTGTGATAGGTGCACTTGCCTCCTTTCGTAAAAAACTCGCTTTTTAGCAGTGTGCGACATTCGACCAATCAAACGAACCACCTAAATAAGAGTCGGCTTCGTGGCCCATCATGTTTTTGGCGCCGTTGCTGGGGAACCTTCGAGTTGTTATTTCAAATTTTGGAGTCTATTACTTTTACCTATCTTCTAAGAACTAACAAAAAAACTTAAAAACTCTATTTAAAAAAATTAATAAAAAAGGAGTATATTTTTTAGTTAATATTTTATGGTGTATGACCCGTGGACAAGCCTCAGAGTCTGAAAATTTTGATTTTGATCCTGAGATCAAACGCTCCCTTGCGCGTATTCGATCTCAATGCTGAAATCCTTTTTTAGACCCTGAAGAATCTATCGGATAACCCTCTGTCGTAGTTATGGCCGACCCATAACCCTTCCAAAGTGGCCAAGCGTACTATGTCTTATTACGCCCGCCTAACCTGGATGATACTGGGTCTAGCATTGTTCACCCTACAGTGGCGAATAATAATTTTGAAATAAAATTGAGTGTCTTTCAAATGATCCAAAACGTCATGCAGTTCGATGGACTACCGGATGTGGACTTGAATGTTCACTTGTCTTACTTTTTTAGAAATTTGTGACACCTTTATGATTAATGGCGTCACTGATAATGCCATTCACTTATGCTTATTTCCTTTTTCCCTTAAATCCAAAGCGAAGGTGTGGTTGAATTCCCTCTCGCGAGGATGTATCACCACCTGGGCCGATCATGCGAAATGGTTCTTAACGGAGTATTTTCCGCCCGCAAAAACTGCAAAGTTCCGCGCGAACATTTCTCCGTTTGTGCAGAATGATTCCAATTCTCTATTTGAGACTTGGGAGAGGTTTAAAGAATTCCTCCGCAAGTTTCTGCACCATGCGCTGCTTACGTGGTTGCAGGTCCAAATCTTTTACAATGGGCTTAATTATCACATGCGTCAAATGATTGACGCGGCTATCGGGGGCACTTTAAATAATAAAACCCCTGAGGATGCCCAAGCGCTTATCTAAGAGAAGTCTATGAATGCCTACTAATGGAATGTCTCGCGGGGATGCGCCAAGCACGCGACCTGCCTTTTTGAAGTGGATGCCAACTTCTCTGTTAACGCTTCAACTTGAAAGGTTAACAAAGTAGGTGGTGGAGATGACTAATGCCTCCTCCACTCTACCTTATTTTATTCCCCCCAACATTTGCGTGGCCGAAGAGTTCGTAGACTTCATGGGAAATTCGGGTCGTCCTTCCTTCAACCCCAACAACAACTCTTATAGTAATAACTATAATCTGGGTTGGAGGAATCACCCCAATTTCTCTAGGAGCAATGCGAATAATGCGCAGCGCCCCCTAATTCTTTTGTGCCCGCATTTTTCCCATCTCCTCCTCTGAAACCTTCTCCGGTTGAGGATAATTTTTATAAATACATAACATCCAACGAGTCAAATATCTGAAACATCACCGGATCGCTAAAAAATCTTGAACAACAGGTTGGACAGCTGGTGAAATGATGTCCGAGCGCGCGCTCGAGGCACTGTCGGGGAACACAGAGACCAACCCTCGAGAGAATGCCAAAGCTACAACCTTCTGTAGAGGTAAATAGGTCGTCGATCCAAAACGGATCGATCCGCAGGTACTTATTTCTCCTCTGACCCCTCTTCCCCCTTCTTCGATTACGCCGCCTTTAACGATTTTAAACAAAAAAATTATTTTAAACTAGGCCATGCCGTATCCACATAAGTTAGATAGTGAGCGTAAGGACGTGCAATATAAAAAAATTATTTAACTATAAAAACAAATTCATATTAATGTTCCATTCTGCGAGGCGATCTCGTAGATGCCTAGGTATGCGAAATATTTGAAAGAACTTCTTTCTAATAAACAAAAATTATAAAATATTTCACATATCTCTCTCAACCCAGACTGCTCAGCGGCTCTTACTAATAAATTGCCCCCAAAACAAAACGAAGCGGGACGGTTTTCTATCTCATGCCTTTTTGGCAATATATTAGTGAAATACAGTCTAGCAGATTTAGGCGCGAGCATTAATTTGATGTCGTTCTCGCTCTTTCAAAAATTAGGTTTGGGCACACCGGCCACTAGTAATATGTGTATCCAATTAGCGGATCGCTCGGTTAAGTTCCCCGTCGGGGTAGTGGAGTACTTCCTTATCAGAGTTGACAAGTTTATCTTTTTGGTAGACTTCATCATCTTGGACATCGAGGAGGACACTGATGTACCAATTATACTCGGTCGCCCTTTTCTCGCCACCTCCCGCACATTAATTGATGTGAGTAGTGGTCGTCTCCTCCTTCGGGTGGGGGATGATAAGGTTACTTTCTCTATTCATCCCTCGATGGAGGACTCATCATCGAGCAATGATTTCTTTTATAATTTAGATACTTTTTTCAGAGATCGTTCTTCTCCCGCTTTCGAGTCAATTTTTCTTAACGACGATATTTTTGCACACGAAACTTTTAATTGTAAAGAGGATAAATCTATAGGTTAGCCTTTTGAACCAATTGGTTTGAAAGACATTAGAATCAAAACCTCGCTAGAAGAATCGCCCATCCTAGACCTCAAACCCCTACCCGAATCTCTCAAATACGTTTTTTGGGAAAAAATGGTACCCTTCCCGTTATCATTTCTTTGCATTTGAGTAATTCAGAGACTCCAATTTATTGGAAGTTTTACTTAAACATCGCCATGCAATTGCGTGGCAAATTTCCGATCTTAAGGGGATTAACCCCTCTTTTTTCACTCATAAGATCTTCCTTAGCGATAATTGCCGCAAAACCATTCAGCCGCAGCGACGTCTTAACCCAAACATGAAAGACATTGTTAAAGCTGAAATAATTAAGTTATTAGATGCTGAGATTATTTATCCTATTACAGATAGTGCTTGGGTTAGTCCCATTCATGTCGTGCCCAAGAAGGGCGGTCTAACCATAGTGGAAAATGAGCACAATGAGATCGTCCCATGTAAGACCCCCCCCCCCTTTTTTCTTTTTCAACCACCGGGGTCTTAGCCCAGAACTGCCGCTTTGCGGTGGCACCGACTCACGGGAAGGTCGCCACTACAAAACGCCAATACTGCCGGCCCTTTTCGATCGCAGAATGGTAGCTTAATAAAGTAAAAGCAAGTCCACAATAATCACATGTATATAAATAAATCTCCACGAAGGGAGAGTCCACAATTGTAATAAAAATCAGAGTACAAAAGGCGGGCTTGTGCCCAGTACATGTAATCCTCACTACAAGTCACTCGCGGAAGCCAAACCTAAACTAAAATTAAGCGTCACCGTAACCGTCACTAAACCGAGAGCACCCAAGCTGGACTGGCCCATCTCCACCGACTCTGTACCCTACTGTTGCTGCATCTCTGGGTGCTTCTTCCTTTTCGGCCTATCGTCGCCGCCTCGCGATCCACGTCTGCGTCTACGTCTTCGGCCTACTGGCTGCTGAGCTGGTGGGGTCTGATGGTTAAAACGCCGGCTCTTATTTAAGTGTGAAAGTGGGGGTTTTTATTTAGAAAAAGAAGAGCGTTTTATTTTATTATAAACCGAGTTTTAACGAGAGGGAGGCAAGTGCACCTATTGCGTGTAGTACAGGATATTCCGGTGTGGAATATCGGGGTCGTATTGTTCTCGGGGCCGGCTTAGCTATATCTACTCTTTCCATGAAAGCCTATTATTCTACCGATAATATTTTAGGTTTTATATAAAAAAGGAAAATGGCATAGAAAATTATATAGAGTGCATAATAATAATAAAGCATAAAAAGAAAGAAGGAAAAATGCAGTAAATAAGTGCGGAAGTCCGATGACCAACTTAGCGCGACGCTATCAAAAAGAGAATTGAACTAAAGTAAACTTTTAATAAAAAGAGATCCTAAATTTCAATTTAATTAAGGCGGAGACTCGGCCGTGGAGGTTCATTAGATATGAGCTCACCTTGGTCTAGGGATATCGCTCACCTGAACGCTAAGACTATTCGACCGATCGTTAGACCGACGAAGGATTCCTCTTAACGCCCGCATTATGTTGAGAACCCCGATATTGGGTGGGGAACCCAATCCGGTAGAGTCACGCGCCTCCTCTCTCGAGGGTTAGCGCGGAGCTCTCTTTACCCAAGGGTGATCGGTCCATACGTGCGGCCTCTCGGCGTTGCGTATGGATAACGGAAATAGTGCCCGCACATCGATATGCGGTCCTACGCGTCGTTAACCCGGGGCAAACCTTAAGAAATTTAATTAAATGGAAAACAGGACCTTTAATTATTTAAAGCTACTTTATCTGTCCCAATGCTCTTCGATATTGAGGGCTAAGGGCGGTTAGCCACTCATCGGAATGGGGACACTTACGCTAGAAAGCGATAAAAGAAAGCAGTAAGAAAGCAGGAAGAAAGCTGAAAATTGCAAGTCCTACTCAAACGAGTAGGACTGAAGAAAGCAGTAAATGCGAATCCCGGCTCGAGCGAGTGGGCGGGGGTAAATTTAAACTCATACACACACACACTCTACATAAATGAAACGCACTCACGCACTCTACTTGAAAGAAAACACACGCACGCACTCTAAGTTTTCCTACTCAAATGAGTAGGAAGAAAATGAAAGCAATAAAAAGACAAGTCCCACTCAAACGAGTGGGCGGAAAATGAAAGTAGAGCGCCATTTAACTCTTAATGAGTAGGCGGAAATAAATGCATACGCACACACTCTACAGAAATTGAAATAAAGCAATAAAATTTAACTCATACACGCACGCACACTTGCAAAAATAAGAAAAACAAAGTTACTGAAAAATTAAAACAACTGCATTTCTACCGCTAAAATGCGGTAGAAATTCATAAAAAGTGCAAATAAAAATTAACCGGACAAAAAGTTTGGAAAATTAAAACGAAAAGCTAAGTGCTCGGAAAATTAAAATGACTGCATTGCTACCGCTAGAATGCGGTAGAAATGCATAAAAAGTGAAAATAAAAATAAACTAAAGCTAAACGGGTGCGGAAAATGAAAATAAAATGGACATTATAACGGCTTGAAAGTGCGGAAAATCCTAAACTAAGCTATGTTAAAAGGCTTATAAATGAAGAAAACATAAAACATAAAAGAAAAGAAATAAGATTGCTAAAGGGAGAGTTGCTTAGATCCATTCCAAACACGTATAAAGAGAAGAAAAACACGTTTTATTAATTAAAAGAACAAGTTACAAGACACAAAAAATAATAAAAACTAAGGAGAGAGGGAGAAATTTCCCTTACATAGCATTTGGAATATATTTGGGCAGCATAACACCATAGCAAAATGGACCAAAAAGTGGACAGAAATCTCATACAGCAGCTGCCCTTTTATTGGAAAAACTTCGGGTTGGTCACGCCCTAGGTCACGGGCGTGACAGGGGGGCGTGTCAGTACTGTTCATGAGCTGATCGGTGATTTGACTGGAAAGTTGACTTCGGCTGAAAACGTGACGGTCACGCCCCAGGTCACGGGCGTGACAGGTGTCAGTCACGGGCGTGACTAGGGCGTGGCGGGGAGCTGGATCTGGGGATTTGACGCGAGCTTTGACTTCGGGGCAGCCCACGTGGCTGACACGGGCGTGACACAATTGTCACGGGCGTGACAGGGGGGCGTGACCCGGACAGCTGGCATCCTGATGTCGGCAGCGTTGACTGTTTGACTAAGCGTTGCGTGTCGGCCTCGACACGGGCGTGACGAGCTTTGACACGGGCGTGACGTTGAGCGTGTCGGGCTCAGAACAGTGAAATTGTTGCATTTTGACTGGCTGATTGCGTTTGAGAGCTTGACACGCCCGTGTCGGGCATGGTCACGGGCGTGACAGGACCGAAAATTCAGTTTTCCTGAAAAATTTCAGAAAACAAAAAAGTTAAGTTAGAAATAAAAAATTACAAAAAAGAAACAATTTATTAAATAAAACAAACTAAAAAATATAAAAATAAACAAAAATGACTTAAATAAAATACGAAAATATAGGTATATTTACAACTCATCAAATACCCCCATACTTAAGCTTTTGCTATTCCAGAACAAAAGTTGGAGATGAACCTATAAGGAATTAAAAAGAATCCTAAATTTAACTACCGCTTGATTTAATTGTACGAAAGATCGAAATGAATTTCCGGGGTTTCAGAATTAAATCCTAAATTATGAAAATGTTATAAATAGAGGAACCGTTTCAAAAATACTTCTAAACGAGAAAAATAGAAAGCGAAAATTATTTTGTTAGTTTAATAAAAATGGATTTGAATTATCGAAAAAACTTTTGCTAAAAAGAAATTGATAGGAAATAATTCAATTTAAAAATTATGCTCTCAAAAAGTTTTAAATTAATTCTAGAATCATGAAAAATAGGCTAAGGGGTGATGGCGCGCCCCCTCTACTTGGAGATGATGCTGACGATGATGAGGTTGATCCGGTTGCTGAGGTGATTCAACTAAAGGACGTGAGGCGTCACGATGATGCTAGCGGAAGGCTACGTTACAACCTCCGCCCGCGGCGCGCAACATTCGCCGCACCGCATTAAAACATTTCCCTTTTCATGCTTTATTATTTCTATTTTAGGAATATAAAATTCTCCAAGTTTGAAGTGATAATTTTATATTTAATATTGCACTTTTTATTTTTGCATTTGGACAATATTTTTATTTGGTGTGCATTTAACCATTTGGATGGATGAGATTACATCTCCATCATGAATGGTTAAAGCTTGTTTGTAACTCCTATATAAGGAGGCCTTTGTTATGAGATAATTAGAAAAGATTGAACCCTAAAAAATAAACCTCTTGTTGAGATTTCGGCCAAGGAGGTCTCCCTCATTGCCGCCGCCCCCTTCTAGTGGTGTGAAGCCGCCGGCCCCCCTTTGCTCCCTCCATCCGGTTCGGTGCGACTCCGGCACGGCTTCCTTCGGTGCGACTCCGTGGAAGAAGGTTGCAAGCCCTTCAGTGTGACGCCGGTGGATCCGTGGAGAGAGTGATTCTCCCACAGTTATCTTGTGTGAACGTTCTCCGGTTGGGTAAAATATCTCATCCCTCCTTGTGTGATTTCTTCTAATTAGTTGTGGTGGATCGCGAATCGTTTTTTCCGCTTTGTTAAATCAATCGCTGCACTTTTCATTTCGAAATCGCCGTTGCTAGACTTTTTATTTCCGGATCGGGTGGATCCTATTTGCCGGAGCGGATCTTGGCCTATAGCCTTGGTTTTGCTCCCAAAAAGGTTGGCAATCTTTATGTTAATTTGGGGAACGATCCAACTCAAATTTCGATCGCTATTTTCGAGTCGACCAATCCTCCTTGTTATTTTTATGCGCTGCGTTTGTGACGAGGAAATATTGTGGGCGATAGGTGCTGTGTAGGTGCGGTAGATCTAAGGCGATATTGGGCGAGGAGTGAATTATTTCCGTAGAGATCTCCGATTCCGGACATCCTACATCAATTTGGTATCAGAGGCGGTCGTTTCAACTTCCACGTTGCAAACATCCTCTCTGCGTTCGTCGTTGGTTGATCTGAATTTTCTAAGATCTGAAATTTCGGATTGGTCTGCGTTTAGTAAATCCGTCGAAATTTTAAACTTGTCAAAAAAATCTGACAAAAAAACTGTAGCTTCATGCACTTATTTCCAGCAACTTTAAAACAGAAAATTTTTTGATTCGGCCGCGTTAAGTCTGCCTGCAAATTAGAACATCGTAATTCTGTCTAGTTGGTCTGCAAATAGCGGGCTGAAATCTTCGTTTTTCAGCAAAATTTCAAAAAAAAATTTCTTAACGATGTACGTGTTTCTCACATCACGCTTGTCAAAAAAAAATTATTTTCATTCTAGCTACAGCCCTAGGAAAAATTATCTTTCATAATTTTCTGGGTCTTGCATGCACACTAGGCTAGGTACGGAATATACGGCGTCGTCTACGTCTAGGATGGCTGAGAACGGGAATGAACTTCATAACGCTGAAGCGATAGCTGGTCTACGTAATGATATGGCGGAGCTTAAGGCCACTTTAGCACAGATTTTACAAAATCAAGTTAGGCCACAACCACCACCCGCTAATGTTGAGTTGCCCCGCCGATGCCAACACTTCTCCTATTCGGATTCGGTTGGGGACTCCCCACGAGTGCCCCCTCGAGGCCGTCGCCACGAGCGAGAGTTTGACATTACTAGGGCCATGAAGATTGATTCCCCCACTTTCGACGGCATGGGAGATCCACAGAACTTCCTTACGTGGATAGTGGACATGGAATGTTACTACGACTGGCACCATCTCACGGACCCCCAAAAGTTCCAAGTTGCCAGGATGAAATTGACAGGCCGTGCCAAAACTTATTGGCTAAATGAAGAGCGTAGGCTAGGTGCGGGAGACGGAAACCCAATTATTGGGTGGACCGTAATGAAGAATTTGTTGACCGATCAGTACGTTCCCGCGTATCATCGGACACAGATGTTTGACGAGCTTGCCACCCTGCGGCAGGGCTCGAATTCAGTAGCGGAGTATATGGGAGAACTGAAGGACCGAATGGTGCGTTGTGATCTGAAGGAAATCCCCGAGGTTACCCTTTCTAGGTTCCGTAAGGGCCTTCAACCTGATATTCAGTGGAAGCTCTTGCGTTATGGCCACACTGATTTGAACACCACATTCAATGTCGCCCTCGACATTGAAAAACACTTAGCCTCTAAGGCTCACTCACGTTATTCTCATGCGAAAGGAAAATCCTCTACCGGAGCATCTTCCTCCACCTATCAAGATAAGGGGAAGTACCTGTCGGCCGAGTCCAAGTCTGTCGTGATCACGGCTAGGAATACCAAGAACCCCGTGAGTGAACGCATTCCAATCGGAAAGGTTAGCAAGACTAACACCACATGCTATTCTTGCGGCATCCAAGGCCACTATGCCTTTGAATGCCCAACGAGAACTAAGGCCATAGCCCTGATAGAGTCGACGACCGATCTGGCGGACTATGTCTATGAGGCTGCTGAGTAGAGCGACCCAGAAGGGGTCCCAAGTGACTTAGAGGACGATCACCCCCTTATGGTGATGCGTTGTATCTTGACCACTCCTCGACCGTTAGATGATTGGAAGAGGACGAGCATATTTTCTCTGATCTTTAAGAGTGGCGAAAAGCTTTGCAAGCTTATTATAGATAGTGGTAGTTGTGTGAACGTAGTATCTGAGAACGCAATAGCACGTATGTCCTTGACCACGGAACCACACCCGACTCCGTATCAGGTTGCTTGGATCAACAAGATCTCCGTGCCTGTTACTAAGCGATGCCTGGTCCCACTCTCATTCAAGTCTTATGTTGATGAGGTGTGGTGTGATGTCCTTCCGATGGACGCCTGTCATGTGTTGTTGGGCCGCCCTTGGCTATACGACCGTGATGTCACACATTTTGGTAGAGCCAACTCCTATGAATTTAAATTCAATGGTAAAACCATCACTTTGAGGCCCACCATCCCAAAGGAGCCCGTAGTCTTGGCTAAGGATACCACTATCCCTGTAGAGAGAAAGACGTTGAGTCTAGTTGGTAGGAAAGAGTTTGTGAGAGACCCGTTCGTTGATGGAATTATGTATGCGCTAGTTCTCATGAGTGCGAAACCCGATTCTAGTATTTTGGATGAGCTGCCTAGTGAGTTATGGGTACTATTGGAAGAGTATAAGAACGTGTACCCAGATGAGATGCCACCTACATTACCCCCGCTTAGGAATATACAGCATGCGATAGACCTCATCCCAGGGTCTTCCTTGCCGAATCAGCCCCATTACCGACTCCATCCCGCGGCTCACAAGGAGTTGCAGACCCAGATAGAGAGCTTGCTTGAGAGGGGTTTTATTAGGACTAGCATGAGTCCCTGTGCGGTACCAGCCCTCCTTGCCCCCAAGAAGGATGGTACATGGAGGATGTGCGTTGATAGCCGAGCTATCAACAAAATCACCAGCAAATATAGGTTCCCTATTCCCCGCCTAGATGATTTGTTGGATGTCTTGTCTGGAGCCACCATATTCTCCAAGTTAGATCTTCGGAGTGGCTATCACCAGATTAGGATACGAGAGGGCAATGAGTGGAAGACCGCATTTAAGTCGAAGGATGGTCTGTACGAGTGGTTTGTGATGCCTTTTGGGTTATCCAACGCCCCGAGTACCTTCTCCCGGATGATGACCCATGTCTTCCAGCCATTCATGGGGAAGTTTGTCGTCGTCTACATTGACGATATTCTGATCTATAGCACTTCTACCACCGAGCACATCTCCCACATGAGAGTGATCCTTTCCACCCTGCGGAAAGAGACTTTATTTCTCAATCTTAAGAAATGCACTTTCTATGCCTCGGAGGTAGAGTTCTTAGGCTATATAGTCAGTTCTGAGGGTATCCGAGTTGACCCGGGTAAGGTTCAGGTTATTAAAGACTGGCCCGTACCAACCAACCTACGTGAGGTGCGTAGTTTCCATGGGTTAGCCACATTCTACTACCGTTTCATACGGGACTTCAGTAGTATTATGGCGCCTATCACGAACTGTATGAAGAAGGGAGAGTTTACGTGGACGAAGTCCGCCACCTATGCTTTGGAACGAATAAAGAAGCTCATGACTGAGGCACCTGTCTTACGTCTACCCGACTTTTCTAAAGTCTTTGAGCTCACATGTGATGCTTCGGGGGTTGGGGTTGGAGGTGTCTTGAGCCAAGAAGGCCATCCCGTTAGCTACTTTAGCGAGAAGTTGTCGGGCCCCAAGTTGAATTATTCCAATTACGATAGGGAGTTCTATGCAGTAGTCCGATGTCTACACCATTGGAGGCACTATCTCCTCTCCAAGGAGTTCGTGATCCTCTCCGATCATGAGGCCTTGCATTTCATTAATGGACAGCATAAAATCAGCCCAAGACACGCTAAGTGGGTAGCATTACTACAAGGTTATACATTTAACCTCAAACATCTTAAAGGAGCGGATAACCGAGTCGCTGACGCCCTTAGTCGTCTTATGCTTTTACTCACTTCTATGGAGGTACATGTTATAGGATTTGAGCGGGTTAAGGATGAGTATGCTATGTGTCCTGACTTCCAAGACGTCTATTTATCAGCCCAGGATAGTTCCCCCACGACGATATCTGCATACGTCATTAAGGACGGATACCTGTTTAGGAGCAGGAAGCTATGTATTCCACAGTCATCACTACAATTACATATCATTTGGGAATTGCATAGTGGAGGGTTGAGTGGGCACTTTGGTAGAGATAAGACGATTACATTAGTCGAAGAGAAGTTTTATTGGCCAAAACTTAAGGCTATGGTAGGAGGAGTAGTGAGTAGCTGCCGAACGTGTCAGGTTTCTAAGGGTGGTAAAACCAATGTAGGATTATATACACCCTTGCCTATTCCCTCCATGCCTTGGGTAGATGTTAGTATGGACATTGTATTAGGCCTTCCCCCTACCCAACGCCGTCATGATTCCGTTTTTGTAGTTGTGGATAGGTTTTCCAAGATGGCTTATTTCATCCCGTGCAGTAGAACAAACGATGCATCTCATGTCGCTAAACTATATTTTAAAGAAGTCGTTAGTCACCGCGGAGTGCCAAAGACCATAGTTTCGGATAGAGACGTAAAATTCACTAGTTATTTTTGGAAAACGTTATGGATATTAATGGGAACAAAGTTATTGTTTTCCTCCGCCTATCATCCCCAAACGGATGGGCAGACGGAAGTATTTAATCGGAGTTTAGGGAATTTGTTAAGATGCCTCGTGAGCGATCATTTGGGCACTTGGGATCTTCTCTTACCCCACGCCCAATTAGCCTACAATAATTCCAAAAATAGGTCTACGGGTATGTCTCCGAATGAGATTGTCCACGGTTATATAGCTCCTGTGCCGCTTGACTTGGTGCCGTTGCCTCCAACATACAAAGCAAGTCAATTTGCACAATCCTTTGCCCAACACATCCATGATCTACATGCACGTATACGGGCCACTTTGACGTCACAATATGACTCTTATCAGGCGCACGCTAATTTACATAGGAGAGTATCAAACTTTAAAATTGGCGATCTGGTTTTAGTCCGTTTAGTTCCCGAACGCTTGCCAACTGGCACCGTAAAAAAGTTAGCACCAAAGCGTGCCGGCCCTTTTCGGATTATTAAGAAGTTAGGTGACAACGCTTTCGTTTTGGACTTGCCTGCTGATTGGGGTATCTCCCCCATTTTTAACGTTTCGGATTTAACGATATTTGTGTCGCCACCACATGAGTTGATTTCTTTGTCGTCTTCTTCTCCCACTTTAAATTCTCATGGGTTGGGGAGTGGTAGAACGGATGATCTCTCTCTTATGGTCCCCACAGGTATATCATCGGATGGTACGTTGCCTTCTTTCTTGCCTACTGCTAATATGTTCCCCAGGTTCCCACGGACATTTTCCACTCCAGAGATGATACTTGATGCTGAGCATGTTACCACTGCTGATGGCGACACCCGCCGCTTCCTCATCCGTTGGCGTGACCACCCCCCTTTGGATGACTCTTGGGTGCTCGAGTTGTAGCTGCAAAGTTTGGATGCCGATCTTCTTCGCCGCTACCTCTTGGACCACGCAACAGAGATGCGTGATTTTGAGCGGGGGAGGATTGATGGCGCGCCCCCTCCACCTCTACTTGGAGACGATGCTGACGATGATGAGGTTGATCCGGTTGCTGAGGCGATTCAACTAAAGGACGTGAGGCGTCACGATGATGCTAGCGGAAGGCTACGTTACAACCTCCGCTCGCGGCGCACAACATTCGCCGCACCGCATTAAAACATTTCCCTTTTCATGCTTTATTATTTCTATTTTAGGAATATAAAATTATCCAAGTTTGAAGTGATAATTTTATATTCAATATTGCACTTTTTATTTTTGCATTTGGACAATATTTTTATTTGGTGTGCATTTAACCATTTAGATGGATGAGATTACATCTCCATCATGAATGGTTAAAGCTTGTTTGTAACTCCTATATAAGGAGGCCTTTGTTATGAGATAATTAGAAAAGACTGAACCCTAAAAAAAAACCTCTTGTTGAGATTTCGGCCAAGGAGGTCTCCCTCATTGTCGCCGCCCCCTTCTAGTGGTGTGAAGCCGCCGGCCCCCCTTTGCTCCCTCCATCTGGTTCGGTGCGACTCCGACGCGGCTTCCTTCGGTACGACTCCGTGGAAGAAGGTTGCAAGCCCTTCAGTGTGACGCCGGTGGATCCGTGGAGAGAGTGATTCTCCCACAGTTATCTTGTGTGAACGTTCTCCGGTTGGGTAAAATATCTCATCCCTCCTTGTGTGATTTCTTCTAATTAGTTGTGGTGGATCGCGAATCATTTTATCCGCTTTGTTAAATCAATCGCTGCACTTTTCATTTCGAAATCGCCGTTGCTAGGCTTTTTATTTTCGGATCGGGTGGATCCTATTTGCCAGAGCGGATCTTGGCCAATAGCCTTGGTTTTGCTCCCAAAAAGGTTGGCAATCTTTATGTTAATTTGGTGAACGATCCGACTCAAATTTCGATCGCTATTTTCGAGTCGACCAATCCTCCTTGTTATTTTTATGCGCTGCGTTTGTGACGAGGAAATATTGTGGGCGATAGGTGCTGTGTAGGTGCGGTAGATCTAAGGCGATATTGGGCAAGGAGTGAATTATTTCCGTAGAGATCTCCGATTCCGGACATCCTACATCAAGTGGTTTGGCGGATATGAAGAAGGCTTGGATTTTTGAGGCGAGGTAATTTTTTCTCGAACCTCCACATATATTTTTTTGGATAATTAGGAAAATGAAATCTTATTTTCCTAACACACATTTTTTTTTCTTTCTTCATAAATATAAATAAACCCAATGCATATGTATAGGAGTAATGAATTTTATCCTCTTACTCCTAACATACAATCTTTTTAAACTATTGGGTGCATATGTTTGCGGGACGAAATCTTATCCCCATTGACATAAGATCTTTTAAGGGTGAGTGTGGAATCATACTGATTAAGGCATGAAAAAAAAGGTGGATGATTTAGTTTCTAAAAGAAAGCTAGAGTTTAATAAAAAATTTCGAGAGCAACCTTTTTAATTTGAACGTTCCTACGTTTCTAAAAGCATAAGTAGAAATAATATGAAATCCATGAATGTTATTTTCTAACATAAAATGCGCTTTTATTCAAAAAATCAGAAGTGAAAATGAGAAAGACAAGTTCCCTATAATAAGAAAAAGCCATAAAAAATTCTTTAAAATCTTAACCCCAGAAATTTAAGTCTATCGAGCTACAATTAAAAAACGAATAGTAAATAAAGAATTAATTAAAATTCGCTTATAAATAAACTCGAAACGATTATTTTGGTGAGCAAAGAGGTTAAGAAATAAGGGATTCGAATTATTTTAAGAAATAATTTTTTGATTTTTATGAGTTTTTCTAATTTTTTTTATATTTTGGGGTTATTATCATTTTTTGGAATTTTTTAAAGGTTATGCAAATTTTTTTGAGCTTTATGAGTTATACAGTTTTTTTTGAATTTTTGGATTTACAGAAATATTTACAAGAAAAGAGAGAGATTTTTTACAAGATAGGAAAGAGAAGTGGAAATAGACAAGAATATTTACAAAATATTTATAAAGTAGAAAAAGGATCGCCCGCGAACAGGCTCTTATTTTGTGGTTGGTTCGATGAGTCGAACGTCGCGGAGCGATGTATCAATTTTTTTTGGGGTTTTCAATTTTTTATAAATAAAAACATGATAAAAAAATTTAGTTTTAAATTTTTGTAATTTTTTTGGATTTTTGTTACGTGCAGGAAATAAAAGGACAGATAATAGGAAACACCCTTATACTTAAGTCCAACATTGTCCCCAATGTTGCACTAAGTATGAGGGACATATATATATAAAAATCTAAGCAATATGTACAAAATTTAAAATTAAAAACAGGGGTTTAGAAATCTTCCCTAAATCGCGTTCGGGGAAGCCCGTTAAGTATTGTCCTGTAAAAGTTAAAAGTAAAAGCAAAAATATAATATAAAAAACGAAAAAGAAAAATTCGGCGAAAATGGTGCGGGTGATAGGGGGCAAGTGGGTGCGACTCGTAAGCTAACGTCTTAGCTAAGTGAGCGCGACAGATATGTGATCCCCTAGCGCTCACAATTGTGAAGCGCGCCGAAACGACAAAATAGATATATAAATAAATTTTTTTTGTGTTTGATATATTTTTTTGCTTAGTTTTTTGAATTTTTTAGAATTTTAAGTTTATGTTAATTTTTTTTTTGGGGTTTTGATTTTTGAAAATAAAAATAAGTAATAAAAATAATTGAAAAGAAGTTAAAGGAAAATAAAATAAAAATGAAAAATATGTTTTTTTTTTGAATTTTATATTTTTGGATGAAAAGAAATAAATTTCATCATTTTTTTTATTAAGTTTTTAAAATTTTAAGTTTTATAAGTTTTTAAGTTTTTTTAAGTTTTTGATTTTTTAAGTTTTTAGTTTTCTGATTTTTTTTTTAGTTTTTTTAGTTTTAAAGTTTTTAAATTTTTGATTTTTAGATTTTTTTTTAGGTATTTATGATTATTAATTAATATTGATACTATTATTATTATTATTATTATTTTGGTGGCCCTTTTTTTTATATATATAAATAGAAATAAAGGGTAAAATTAATAGGTTTCAGGAATTCAAAATAGTAAGTCGAAATTTTCCCCGGCAACGGCACCAAAAACTTGATGGTTGAAACGCTGGCTCTTATTTAAGTGTGAAAGTGGAGGTTTTTATTTAGAAAAAGAAGAGCGTTTTATTTTGTTATAAACCGAGTTTTAATGAGAGGGAGGCAAGTGCACCTATCGCGTGTAGTACAGGATATTCCGGTGTGGAATATCGGGGTCGTATTGTTCTCGGGGGCCGGCTTAGCTATATCTACTCTTTCCCTGAAAGCCTATTATTCTACCGATAATATTTTAGGTTTTATATAAAAAAGGAAAATGGCATAGAAAATTATATAGAGTGCATAATAATAATAAAGCATAAAAAGAAAGCAGGAAAAATGAAGTAAATAAGTGCGGAAGTCCGATAACCAACTTAGCGCGACGCTATCAAAAAGAGAATTGAACTAAAGTAAACTTTTAATAAAAAGAGATCCTAAATTTCAATTTAATTAAGGCGGAGACTCGGTCGTGGAGGTTCCTTCGATATGAGCTCACCTTGGTCTAGGGATATCGCTCACCTGAACGCTAAGACTATTCGACCGATCGTTAAACCGACGAAGGATTCCTCTTAACGCCCGCATTACGCTGAGAACCCCGCTATTGGGTGGGGAACCCAATCCGGTAGAGTCACGCGCCTCCTCTCTCGAGGGTTAGCGCGGAGCTCTCTTTATCAAAGGGTGATCGGTCCATACGTGCGGCCTCTCGGCGTTGCGTATGGATAACGGAAATAGTGCCTGCACATCGATATGCGGTCCTACGCGTCGTTAACCCGGGGCAAACCTTAAGAAATTTAATTAAATGGAAAACAGGACCTTTAATTATTTAAAGCTACTTTATCTGTCCCAATGCTCTTCGATATTGAGGGCTAAGGGCGGTTATCCACTCATCGGAATGGGGACACTTACGCTAGAAAGCGATAAAAGAAAGCAGTAAGAAAGCAGGAAGAAAGCTGAAAATTGCAAGTCCTACTCAAACGAGTAGGACTGAAGAAAAGCAGTAAATGCGAATCCCGGCTCGAGCGAGTGGGTGGGGGTAAATTTATACTCATACACACAGACACTCTACAGAAATGAAACGCACTCACGCACTCTACTTGAAAGAAAACACACGCACGCACTCTAAGTTTTCCTACTCAAATGAGTAGGAAGAAAATGAAAGCAGTAAAAAGACAAGTCCCACTCAAACGAGTGGGCGGAAAATGAAAGCAGAGCGCCATTTAACTCTTAATGAGTAGGCGGAAATAAATGCATACGCACACACTCTATAGAAATTGAAATAAAGCAATAAAATCTAACTCATACACGCACGCACACTTGCAAAAATAAGAAAAACAAAGTCACTGAAAAATTAAAACAACTGCATTTCTACCGCTAAAATGCGGTAGAAATGCATAAAAAGTGCAAATAAAAATTAACCGGACAAAATGTTTGGAAAATTAAAACGAAAAGCTAAGTGCTCGGAAAATTAAAACGACTGCATTTCTACCGCTAGAATGCGGTAGAAATGCATAAAAAGTGAAAATAAAAATAAACTAAAGCTAAACGGGTGTGGAAAATGAAAATAAAATGGACATTACAATGGCTAGAAAGTGCGGAAAATCCTAAACTAAGCTATGTTAAAAGGCTTATAAATGAAGAAAACATAAAACATAAAAGAAAAGAAATAAGATTGCTAAAGGGAGAGTTGCTTAGATCCATTCCAAACACGTATAAAGAGAAGAAAAACATGTTTTATTAATTAAAAGAACAAGTTACAAGACACAAAAAATAATAAAAACTAAGGAGAGAGGGAGAAATTTCCCTTACATAGCATTTGGAATATATTTGGGCAGCATAACACCATAGCAAAATGGACCAAAAAGTGGACAGAAATCTCATACAGCAGCTGCCCTTTTATAGGCAAAAATTTCGGGTTGGTCACGCCCTAGGTCACGGGCGTGACAGGGGGGCGTGTCAGTACTGTTCATGAGCTGAACGTTGATTTGACTGGAAAGTTGACTTCGGCTGAAAACGTGGCGGTCACGCCCCAGGTCACGGGTGTGACAGGTGTCAGTCACGGGCGTGACTAGGGCGTGGCGGGGAGCTGGATCTGGGGATTTGACGCGAGCTTTGACTTCGGGGCAGCCCACGTGGCGGACACGGGCGTGACACAATTGTCACGGGCGTGACAGGGGGGCGTGACCCGGACAGCTGGCATCCTGATGTCGGCAGCGTTGACTGTTTGACTAAGTGTTGCGTGTCGGCCTCGACACGGGCGTGACGAGCTTTGATACGGGCGTGACGTTGGGCGTGTCGGGCTCGGAACAGTGAAATTGTCGCGTTTTGACTGGCTGATTGCGTTTGAGAGCCTGACACGCCCGTGTCGGGCATGGTCACGGGCGTGACAGGGCCGAAAATTCAGTTTTCCTGAAAAATTTCAGAAAACAAAAAAGCTAAGTTAGAAATAAAAAATTACAAAAAAGAAACAATTTATTAAATAAAACAAACTAAAAAATATAAAAATAAACAAAAATGACTTAAATAAAATACGAAAATATAGGTATATTTACAACTCATCAGGGTCCCACCCATCAAGGGGCATTTGACCCGTGTATGTCCCGGCTGGTGACAATGGTAACACGGTCGCAGGGCCAACTCTGTCAGGAACTGTAATAGTCGTGACCCTTCCATATGGTACACCTAAAATGTTGTGGTTCGAAAGCCGTTAGTCATAAAGACTAAGCCCTATCATCCCCTACCCCTTCCCCCATGGCTCCTAGGTACCAAGCGGAGAGGAAGAAAGGAAAGGACATGAAGGTGGAGATTAAATCAAATAAACAGGTGACAGCGGACCTATGCTAGCAATTCTATAGTAAATATGATAGAAACAGAAAGTAAGAAATGTAACCTTAACTTATGCGCGGAAGCGCATAAGCCAAGGGATCTTTTGCAGGGCTCCCATCGTATAGAGTGTCCCATACCACTTATACGTTGGGGTGTCGGTTGTCAAACAGCAAGGAATGGCAAGTAAATGAAAGAACAAGAAATATAACCATTGATTTATAGGGATTACCCCTATAGACCAAGGGGTCGTTTTGCAGGGCCTATCGTATAAAACGTCCCATACCATTTTATACGTTAGGTGGCATGTTTATGCTATGACACACAATTATGCTATGAAATGCACAAGCAAGTGCAACACACCCACCGACTCTATGCGCACAGACCTTTAGTTCCCCCAGTTCGGGAGGCTAGCTTCACCCCCCAGGAACCTCCGTTGTGGCAAACGGAGACAGTGAGTCGGGCCCCCCACTCCTAGGCGGGTAACCACACTACCAGGCCTAGCCCTTCCGTACGCCCCTAGAAGAACACAACCTAGAGAATCCGCGTACTTGTGCTGGCTGTACACACCAGGCTTTTCGCCGAGTCAACGTACCGCTGTCGGTGTGATCGATCGCCTAGTACCGATGACCCACCACTTATATGCACATGCAACCATGACAATTATTATATTTGTACAAATTCTTATATTACCGAGCCTCCAGCTCTCTAGGATACTAAGCCTATACCAAGTCCCCGAGCATCCTGCTCCCTGGACTTCCAAATTACCAACCAAACCATAGTCATTACTAGTAGGCCCTTAGACTATGGACCTACTCTACCCATTCGATACTAATTCTTCTTCCTAAGTGTACAAGTGTAGGTGTGAGGTACAACTATTACTAGGGTTACTCTTGATCATCTTATTCCTATCATTTAAGGTTGACCTTAGACTTCCCGAGGGTTACCCGGTGAAGGGCTCGCAGCGGTACTAGGAGCTTTGATGGGGTGAATCCCAAAACTCCCTTTCCAAGGCACTTACTATACTTGATTGGTTCCCTTAACCCATTCCCTTCTCGCATTACAGTGGGCTATTCCTAGGGTGGCTTTGACTCTTCCTCTTCTCGGGGAGGACGGTCTTCCGTCGAACCCGAACACTACCTACCGCTAGTCAATCTCACCCCCCTACCCATCCTAACTTCCAATAATGAACTTGATTTAACTCATCCTGTCCAAACCAGCAAACTACCAAAAATTCCATCTCCAAGTTCATTACCCACTCTAGCTCCGCTTCTGCAGTTTTACTAAACGAAGACCGTCCTAATCTTTATGAGGTATGCAAGGGGTGGTACTCCCAACTGTCTTCCAAATCCCATATAATATTTACTGGAGGTCTACCATGACCTAAATAGTCTCAATCCAGAAATTAATAATTTTCCTATTTCATTTGGCATTTAATTTATTTATTCTAGGATCCCGACTGCCCTTGTATGAACATGAAGTGCACTAATTAGTCAATAATAAATCATCATAAAGTCAGTAAAAATCATATGAGACATTTAAACAGTAATTCCAAGTTTTGAGAAATTCCAGAGATGTTTATGTCTATAATACCTAATTTATCATTTTAGGCCACTTTTACTATATCATGAAGGAAGTACTGTAAATATTTATCCAAAAATCCCAAGAAAATTATGTAAGCTATATAGTGACCTAAAACCATCATAAACCAAGTACCATAATTTTTTTCCATCATTTGAACTCTGAATTTATTTTAAAGTAAGATACTAATTTTCATAACTTAATGAAGGAGGTACTGTTTTTATCCATCTAAAATTCCAGAGAAAATTACTAGGTGACTATCATAATTTGAAACACCCACTGATCAAATTTTATAATATTGCAATCAATAATTGGGCACTATTTGTATTTTTGACTGTATATCACATTTAGCACATTAAAGAATAAAGTACCCAAAATATTCAGATAAAATTTCCAAAAAATTACAGAAGATATAATATCCTATAAGATGCCCTAATCCAAGATTTCATAATATTCCAGTGAACAGAAATTCCATAATCATCAAAATAAATATCCAGGGCACCATTAGAGTTGTAAATGAAGTACTGTATAAATTAATCCAAAAATCTCAACAAAATTATATTATATCTACTTGGACCATAACCTCACTCTACCCAAATTTTTGCTTGATTTGTAGTTCATTTAATAGCTTAATAATTCAAATTAAGGTTGGTGACCTAAATTAGGGTTAGGGATTTAGGTGGGCTAAAGGTCTCCAAATACCCTAAAATTTTGTCCAGAGAACTATACTGGTCCTATGGTTCTCTCCACCAAATTTCAAGTCAGTCCAAGGTCAATTGATCCCATGACCTTCACAACCCTACAAATCCCCATTAAGGGACCTACCCTAGGGTTCTAGGGCTACCGTACACCAAACCGCTCCAAACTCCCTTGGAGGGTGTGTCATGCCCTAAAAAGTCAGTGACCAAAATATCAGCCCCTGTGGAAGCGATATGGCCACTCAAACACCAAGGGGTGTTTGATCCTAAATTATCCTATAAGGATCATCCTTGGGTTGAACCCAACCCTATTCAAAACATCTCGAAATGAGATGAAATTTTTACCAGAACCTTATGATAAACCCAGGGACCACTCACCAAAATTTGGGAGGGTTTGGAAGTCATTTAGCCATCTAATTAAATTAAGCTATGATTATTGAATTTTTCTAAAAACTATAGACAAACATTCTCGAAAAATTCTCATTTTTGGATACCACCTAGATATAGGTAAGAATAGGCCACACCCCAAATTTCAAATCATTTTGATGACTGGATCGGAGTGGGGAATTTTTTTAAGGCCAAGACAGCCCTATGGACAGACCTCACCGAAAAGGGTGCTGTGGTCTAACAAGGACTCCAAATCAAGTGAAATCAATTTTAAATTAACGTGGACATTAAGGGCTACATTTTGACCATTTTTCCTGTAGGAGTCACTAAGTATTTTTCCCAAATTATTTAAAGTGACAGATAATTTCATTCAGAAATTGTTTTAAAAATAGAATCTAATTTCATGGCACTGTTCATCTTCTCCTACAGCCCGAAACCAGAGCCCTGAAACTCATTTTCCTGTAGCTTTTCCAAAGCTATTTCCCGGCCATCCAGCCATCTTCCTGGCCAGCCACCACCACCACCACCTCTGTTGAGGTGAGGGCTATCGTCGGGCGGTGGCACGGTCGCCGGAGAGGCGGTTACCGGCGAACCCGACTACCATTTATTTTTGAAAACCATGGAAAAACCTCGCTCAATCTTGCTACTTGAGCTCGATATCTCTCCTAATGATTTCTAAGATCTATCCATAGAAGAAAGAGTAGAGGAGGACCTTATTCATGGTTTGACGGCGAGATGGACGTTGGACTGTCATGGCGCGGTGGTGGTGTCGTCGGAATTCTTCTACAGCACCGTACGAGCTCCAAATCCGTCGGGTAAGGGTGGAAACTCCATCTCTGAGTCTAGGGAGCATTTTTAAAGGGAAGAAAGGAGGGAGGGGAAAGGTTGAAACGTTCACGACCATTAATATTTCTTCTTAATAACGTTTCAGTTATGATGCAGGGAATTGAATTGCTGGAAACGAAGAGATGTTTATCAGGTGGTGATTCCCTATTGGACCAACATTTCCTTATTTATTTATATAATTACAGAAGGAAAACGGCCCATAAATACTCCTGGATTGATTCCCATAATCAGAATTGATTACGACATCAGTTACCGAAATTTCCAGTCTGGCTGACGTTTCGGCCTTGGTCACGAGCGTGACACATAGGTCACGGGCATGACAGGCCCGGATAGCCAATTCTGGGATCGACGATCGTCGAACTGAGATCGACGATCGTCGAAGGGTGGTCACGGGCGTGACACCTGGGTCACGGGCGTGACAGGCCCATGTGGCCAATTCCGGGTCGACGACCATCAAACTGCGGTCGACGATCGTTGAAGGATGGTCACGCCCTAGGTCACGGGCGTGACACTTGGGTCACGGGCGTGACAGGCCCGAGCTGCAAATTCTGGGCTTGACGATCGTCGATTTGAGATCGACGATCGTCGAAGGGTGGTCACGCCCTAGGTCACGGGCATGACACAAAGGTCACGGGCGTGACAGGGTCATGAGGCAAATTCCGCGCTCGGCGATCGTCGCACTGAGATCGACGATCGCCGAAGGGGGGTCACGCCCATGGTCACGGGCGTGACACCTGGGTCACGGGCGTGACAGGGCCGGGTTGAAAATTCTGCGCCCGACGATCGTCTCCCTGGGATCGACGATCGTCGAAGAAGTCACGCCCTAGGTCACAGGAGTGACGGGTCGGTCACGGGCATGACCAACCCGTGACCCGAAATCTCGGTCGATTTATTTCAATTTTTTGGGCTTCCTAGGGTTCTGTCACGACCAACCGACTCCTAGGGGTCTAGCCGGAAATGGGATGTTACAAATCCCAATAAACAAAATAAAGATTTCGTCCCCGAAATCAAGGTTAAGCCTACGATACTCTAATCGGGAAAAGGAAGCTTGTAATATCCCATGCAAGTTGAAAGATCTACATCTCTGCGTTACGTTTGCAGTGTGCAGTTTTGATTTTTAAGACCCATTCGTCCAATTGTCAAGGTATACACCCCAATAAACAAAGGATTAGCCCCTATTCTTGAAATTTTCAGTCTTATTGGTTTAAAATAGGAACGCAGATTGATTGTCCAGAGGGGTTTGTGAGGTATACCCGACCGAAAAGTTCTGGATACCTTTGTCGCATCGAGTCCTGTGGCTCCCATGTATGCTCCTCCTGCCCATGCTTGTGCTTGAACCTTCTTCCGACGCAAGACTCCTCTACCTTGATCGGCTCCTAACTAGTTGGAGGACTGGTCCACTGTGGTCTTCTTCCGAGCCCTCCTAAGTGAAGCGTGGAATACGTCGTGCAGGTCCGTACTCTGTAAGCTCTACCATCTGTAAGGGCCCATATCTAGGGCGAATCCGACCACGCACCGGCATTTTTCTCGAATTAAAAATTATCAAGTGAACTGACTAGATAACTTGGAGGCTAAACACTAACTATTCTATTTTTTTTTATAAAAAACAAAAGTTGATTTATTGAAATCTGATTATAATTTTCCATCTCTCGGCTCTGTGTCCATACTTCAAAATTATACATATACGTCAAAATCTGTTTACATTTATACATCCTAAGAGAGAGCGCTCCAGGGGGGGGGCACCTGGCGCTAGATTTAATTTAGTATATATAAAGCCTTTTTACTCCTTTGAAAATAGTGCTTGAGTTTGTAAAACATGCAGAAGTTATACAAACTTAATAGTGTTTTTAGGTTTTAAAAGTGCACCCTAATATAAATCATCCCAACTTAATTTCTGAATACGTCTATATATAAAAAAAGAAAATTTAAATTAAGTTCATAACCCAAACTGTCACCATTCACTCCTTCCACTAACAGCATAAATTAAGCATAAACTCGACACGCACACGCTATCAGCTACGCACACTGGTGCACGCAACTATGATAAGAATGTGTCCAGCCTGTAGCGACCGCCAAAAGACGCGAAAAAAACAAGCTAGGGCCCGACAAATATCGAAAACACTCCAGGATCCTGTAAGGGCCCATAGCCGGGCCTCCAAAACAGACCTGGGGAAACCAAGGGCTGAACTTCTAACAACGGCACGACGGAAAAATGCTCCGACCACGCACCTGTGAAACACCATGCACGGGCCGGATCTTCAAAAACACTCGGTCCCCCCACTTGAACTCATCTTTCTTGATCCGAATGAATCTGTCCACCTTCGTCAACCGATCGACGATGACTCAAGTCAAGTCGTTTCCCGTCCGTGATCAGGGAAGTCCGTGAATAAAACCCATCGCGATGTCCTCAAATTTCCCCTCCGGGGGTACATGTTCTGAGATACCTCATCCTTCTGATGATACAACCCAGCGATTAAATCTTTACTTTCTTAGATATCCCGTATCTTGTTACCCGTCACCTAATTTCACGTGATAATAGTTAATTCTCGTAATTATTCCGTCATATTACTATGTCATTGTCTTGGTAACGCTATGGGTCATCATTCCAAACATTTTTTTTTTACAAAATCTTATGTTTGCCCGAATAACGTCGAATTATATCGACTTCCATCTTACTATGTTTGTTAAGCCACTTTCCCTAAACTAGGTCCAAGGGAACCTAATGCCAACACTAATTGCCTAATAAACAAAAGTTTAGCCCCCAATAAACAAAAGATAAGCCCCTACATATCTTGGGCTAAGTATCTTCGATATTACCCTGTTACATCCGTCCTAGTTGGGTGCACAATCCCTAGGGCATCAATCTTCGACTTGGGGGTCCACCCTGAAACTCGTTAATATACTCCATACTTTAAGCTCTCTGAGTCACATTTACGACAACTTTATCTGGTTCAAAATGTTCCCAATCTCACATGGGTATCTTCCGAACTTGAATTCCTATCCGACCCTCAGTGTTCGTCTCGGTGGTTGCCTCTAGGTAATTTTGTTACCGGTATTGAGGATTAAGACTACTTGTCTTTTACCATTCTGCTAAAGTACTATTGGTCTCAATTCTCCTTAAAGTAGTCTAGCTATCCGAATATTCGTTGATTGGGATAGTAGGGACACCTGAGTTTTCATCTTAGGTAGTCATTCTCGTGCTAAACTCCTCCTTTATTCTCTTTGGGTACCTCCTTACCTTAACCAAATTCATACCCAAGGTCTATTTTGAACTAGGGCATACTATAGGTTGTCCTGGCTAGTCACGAGTCCTAGTTGGTTGAGTCTAAATCATTGGTTAGAGGATGATAAGATGAGATCTTCGTAGCTGGAGGTGTTCCCTACAGGGGGCAGGGTAGGCCACAGGCTACAAGGAAGGATTTCAATTAACGACGAAGTGGACTTTCACATGTGATTTCCCTTATGGGCACACCACTGCTTCCGCTGCTTAGTTTGTCCCCAAACTAAACTCGAGCGGGGGTGACCCAGGGTTAGTGGACTGCTACTTTTCCGATCGAGGTCTCCTCTGATACCACTTGTAAGACCCCCCCCTTTTTTTTCTTTTTCAACCACCGGGGTCTTAGCCCAGAACTGCCGCTTTGCGGTGGCACCGACTCACGGGAAGGTCGCCACTACAAAACGCCAATACTGCCGGCCCTTTTCGATCGCAGAATGGTAGCTTAATAAAGTAAAAGCAAGTCCACAATAATCACATGTATATAAATAAATCTCCACGAAGGGAGAGTCCACAATTGTAATAAAAATCAGAGTACAAAAGGAGGGCTTGTGCCCAGTACATGTAATCCTCATTACAAGTCACTCGCGGAAGCCAAACCTAAACTAAAATTAAGCGTCACCGTAACCGTCACTGAACCGAGAGCACCCAAGCTGGACTGGCCCATCTCCACCGACTCAGTACCCTGCTGTTGCTGCATCTCTGGGTGCTTCTTCCTTTTCGGCCTGTCGTCGCCGCCTCGCGATCCACGTCTGCGTCTACGTCTTCGGCCTCCTGGCTGCTGAGCTGGTGGGCTCCCACCCATCAAGGGGCATTTGACACCTGTATGTCCCGGCTGGTGACAATGGTAACACGGTCGCGAGGCCAACTCTGTCAGGAACTTCAATAGCCGTGACCCTTCCATATGGTACACCTAAAATGTTGTGGTTCGAAAACCGTTAGTCATAAAGACTAAGCCCTATCATCCCCTACACCTTCCCCCATGGCTCCTAGGTACCGAGAAGAGAGGAAGAAAGGAAAGGACATGAAGGTGGAGATTAAATCAAATAAACAGGTGACAGCGGACCTATGCTAGCAATTCTATAGTAAATATGATAGAAACAGAAAGTAAGAAATGTAACCTTAACTTATGCGCGGAAGCGCATAAGCCAAGGGATCTTTTGCAGGGCTCCCATTGTATAGAGTGTCCCATACCACTTTTACGTTGGGGTGTCGGTTGTCAAACAGCAAGGAATGGCAAGTAAATGAAAGAACAAGAAATATAACCATTGATTTATAGGGATTACCCCTATAGACCAAGGGGTCGTTTTGCAGGGCCTATCATATAAAACGTCCCATACCATTTTATACGTTAGGTGGCATGTTTATGCTATGACACACAATTATGCTATGAAATGCACAAGCAAGTGCAACACACCCACCGACTCTATGCGCACAGACCTTTAGTTCCCCCTGTTCGGGAGGCTAGCTTCACCCCCCAGGAACCTCCGTTGTGGCAAACGGAGACAGTGAGTCGGGCCCCCCACTCCTAGGCGGGTAACCACACTACCAAGCCTATCCTTTCCGTACGCCCCTAGAAGAACACAACCTAGAGTATCCGCGTACTTGTGCTGGCTGTACACACCAGGCTTTTCGCCGAGTCAACGTACCGCTGTCGGTGTGATCGATCGCCTAGTACCGATGACCCACCACTTATATGCACATGCAACCATGACATTTATTATATTTGTACAAGTTCTTATATTACCGAGCCTCCAGCTCTCTAGGCTACTAAGCCTATACCAAGTCCCCGAGCATCCCGCTCCCTGGACTTCCAAATTACCAACCAAACCATAGTCATTACTAGTAGGCCCTTAGACTATGGACCTACTCTACCCATTCGATACTAATTCTTCTTCCTAAGTGTACAAGTGTAGGTGTGAGGTACAACTATTACTAGGGTTACTCTTGATCATCTTATTCCTACCATTTAAGGTTGACCTTAGACTTCCCGAGGGTTACCCGGTGAAGGGCTCGCAGCGGTACTAGGAGCTATGATGGGGTGAATCCCAAAACTCCCTTTCTAAGGCACTTACTATACTTGATTGGTTCCCTTAACCCATTCCCTTCTCGCATTACAGTGGGCTATTCCTAGGGTGTCTTTGACTCTTCCTCTTCTCGGGGAGGATGGTCTTCCGTCGAACCCGAACACTACCTACCGCTAGTCAATCTCACCCCCCTACCCATCCTAACTTCCAATAATGAACTTGATTTAACTCATCCTGTCCAAACCAGCAAACTACCAGAAATTTCATCTCCAAGTTCATTACCCACTCTAGCCCCGCTTCTATAGTTTTACTAAACGCAGACCGTCCTAATCTTTATGAGGTATGCAAGGGGTGGTACTCCCAACTGTCTTCCAATTTCATATAATATTTACTGGAGGTCTACCATGACCTAAATAGTCTAAATCCAGAAATTAATAATTTTCCTATTTCATTTGGAATTTAATTTATTTATTCTAGGATCCCGACTGCCCTTGTATGAACATGAAGTGCACTAATTAGTCAATAATAAATCATCATAAAGTCAGTAAAAATCATATGAGACATTTAAACAGCAATTCCAAGTTTTGAGAAATTCCAGAGATGTTTATGTCTATAATTCCTAATTTATCATTTTAGGCCACTTTTACTATATCATGAAGGAAGTACTGTAAATATTTATCCAAAAATCCCAAGAAAATTATGTAAGCTATATAGTGACCTAAAACCATCATAAACCAAGTACCATAATTTTTCTCCATCATTTGAACTCTGAATTTACTTTAAAGTAAGATACTAATTTTCATAACTTAGTGAAGGAGGATACTGTTTTTATCCATCTAAAATTCCAGAGAAAATTACTAGGTGAATATCATAATTTGATACACCCACTGATCAAATTTCATAATTTTCCAATCAATAATTGGGCACTATTTGTATTTTTGACTGTATATCACATTTAGCACATTAAAGAATAAAGTACCCAAAATATTCAGATAAAATTTCCAAAAAATTACAGAAGATATAATATGCTATAAGATGCCCTAATCCAAGATTTCATAATATTCCAGTGAACAGAAATTCCATAATCATCAAAATAAATATCCAGGGCACCATTAGAGTTGTAAATGAAGTACTGTATAAATTAATCCAAAAATCTCAACAAAATTATATTATATCTACTTGGACCATAACCTCACTCTACCCAAATTTTTGCTTGATTTGTAGTTCATTTAATAGCTTAATAATTCAAATTAAGGTTGGTGACCTAAACTAGGGTTAGGGTTTTAGGTGGGCTAAATGTCTCCAAATACCCTAAAATTTTGTCCAGAGAACTATACTTGTCCTATGGTTCTCTCCACCAAATTTCAAGTCAGTCCAAGGTCATTTGATCCCATGACCTTCACAACCCTACAAATCCCCATTAAGGGACCTACCCTAGGGTTCTAGGGCTACCCTACACCAAACCACTCCAAACTCACTTTGAGGGTGTGTCATGCCCTAAAAAGTCAGTGACCAAAATATCAGCCCCTGTGGAAGCGATATGGCCACTCAAACACCAAGGGGTGTTTGATCCTAAATTATCCTATAAGGATCATCCTTGGGTTGAACCCAACCCTATTCAAAACATCTCCAAATGAGATGAAATTTTTACCAGAACCTTATGATAAACCCAGGGACAACTCACCAAAATTTGGGAGGGTTTGGAAGTCATTTAGCCATCTAATTAAATTAAGCTAGGATTATTGAATTTTTCTAAAAACTATAGACAAACATTCTCCAAAAATTCTCATTTTTGGATAGCACCTAGATATAGGTAAGAATAAGCCACACCCCAAATTTTAAGTCATTTTGATGGCTGGATCGGAGTGGGGAATTTTGCTAAGGTCAAGACAGCCCTATGGACAGACCTCACCGAAAAGGGTGCTGTGGTCTAACCAGGACTCCAAATCGAGTGAAATCAATTTTGAATTAAAGTAGACTTCAAGGGCTACATTTTCTATGTTGACAATTTTTCCTATAGGAGCCTCTAAGTATTTTTCCCAAATTATTTAAAGTGACAGATAATTTCATTCAGAAATTGTTTTAAAATTAGAATCTAATTTCATGGCACTGTTCATCTTCTCCTACAGCCTGAAACCAGAGCCCTGAAACTCATTTTCCTGTACCTTTTCCAAAGCTATTTCCCGGCCATCCAGCCATCTCCCTGGCCGGCCACCACCACCACCACCTCTGTTGAGGTGAGGGCTATCGTCGGGCGGCGGCACGGCCGCCGGAGAGGCGGTTTCCGGCGAACCCGACTACCATTTCTTTTTGAAAACCATGGAAAAAACCTCGCTCAATCTTGCTCCTTGAGCTCGATATCTCTCCTAATGATTTCTAAGATCTATCCATAGAAGAAAGAGTAGAGGAGGACCTTATTCATGGTTTGACGGCGAGATGGACGTTGGACTGTCATGGCGCGGTGGTGGTGTCGTCAGAATTCTTCTACAGCACCGTACGAGCTCCAAATCCGTCGGGTAAGGGTGGAAACTCCATATCTGAGTGTAGGGAGCCTTTTTAAAGGGAAGAAAGGAGGGAGGGAAAGGTTGAAACGTTCACGGCCATTAATATTTCTTCTTAATAACGTTTCGGTTATGATGCAGGGAATTGAATTGCTGGAAACGAAGAGATGTTTGCCAGGTGGTGATTCCCTATTGGACCAAAATTTCCTTATTTATTTATATAATTACAGAAGGAAAACGGCCCATAAATACTCCTGGATTGATTCCCATAATCAGAATTGATTACGACGTCGGTTACCGAAATTTCCAGTCTGGCTGACGTTTCAGCCTTGGTCACGGGCGTGACAGGCCCGGATAGCCAATTCTGGGATCGACGATCATCGAACTGAGATCGACGATCGTCAAAGGGTGGTCACGGGCGTGATACCTGGGTCACGGGCGTGACAGGCCCTTGTGGCCAATTCCGGGTCGACGCTTGTCGGACTGCGGTCGACGATCGTTGAAGGATGGTCACGCCCTAGGTCACGGGCGTGACACTTGGGTCACGGGCGTGACAGGCCCGAGCTGCAAATTTTGGGCTTGACGATCGTCGATTTGAGATCGACGATCGTCGAAGGGTGGTCACGCCCTAGGTCATGGGCGTGACACAAAGGTCACGGGCGTGACAGGGTCATGAGGCAAATTTCGCGCTCGGTGATCGTCGCGCTGAGATCGACGATCGCCGAAGGGGGGTCACGCCCATGGTCACGGGTGTGACACCTGGGTCACGGGCGTGACAGGGCCGGGTTGAAAATTCTGCGCCCGACGATCGTCTCCCTGGGATCGACGATCATCGAAGGAGTCACGCCCTAGGTCACGGGCGTGACGGGTCGGTCTCGGGCGTGACCAACCCGTGACCCGAAATCTCGGTCGATTTATTTCAATTTTTTGGGCTTCCTAGGGTTCTTTCACGACCAACCAACTCCTAGGGGTCTATCCGGAAATGGGATGTTACATCCCAACTCGTACTGTTATGGGTTGGCGGGTGTGCATCGATTATAGAAAACTTAAAGATGTCACCCATAAGGACCATTTTGCACTACCATTTTTAGACAAATTCTAGAGCGTTTATCCTGTCATCCATTTTTTTTCTTGAGGTTTATCGGTTTTTTTCCAAATCCCCATTTCCCCTGATGACCAAGAGAAAATAACTTTTACCTGCCCGTTTGGCACCTTCGCCTAGCGAAGAATGCTATTTAGCCTCTACAATATGTCAGCTACATTCCAAAGATGTATGATGGCAATCTTTGGCGAGCTGGTAGGAGACATCATGGAAGTCTTGATGGATGACTTCTCTGTATTCAGATGCTCTTTCCCTGCTTGTCTTCGTAATCTAAATCTTATCCTCTAGCGATGCGTGTACATGCATCTCGTTTTGAATTGGCTAAAGTGTAACTTCATGAATCGAGAATGTTTGGTTCTCGGCCATAAGATTTCATCTAAGGGGATAGAGGTAGATAAGGCCAAGGTAGAAATTATAGAAAAACTTCTGCTGCCAACTACCGTTAAATCCATTAGGAGTTTCTTAGGCCATGCGGTCTTTTATAGACGATTTATTCAAGATTTTTCAAAAATTACAAAGCCGCTTACTCGCCTCCGGGAAAAGGAATCTAGTTTTGTCTCTAGTAGCGAATGCGAGTCCGCGTTTAATTTCAAAAAAAAACATATCAATTTACCCATTTTAGTGGCGCTCGATTGGTCCCTTCCATTCGAGATTATGTGCGATGCTAATGATATTGCCTTAGGTGTCGTCCTTTGCCAACGTGTAGATAAACGCTTTTATCAAATTTATTACGCTAGCAAGACGCTCACTTACGCACAAGTAAATTACACGACGACAAAAAATGAACTCTTAGTCGTCGTTTTCGCATTTGATAAGTTTTGCTCGTATATAACGATATCTAAAGTTATCGTATTCACCGACCACTCGACCCTTAAATATTTATTAGACAAAACGGACGCCAAGCCCCGCCTTCTTCGATTGGTTCTCCTCCTTCAAGAATTTGATTTGGAGATCCGGGATAAGAAGAGCGCGGAAAATTTAGCCGCTGATCACCTCTCCCGTTTAGAAAATCCGGGTGCGATGGCGCTCGTCGAATTTGACATAAATGACAGATTACCCGAGGAACGCCTCCTAGAAATTAATACCACTTCGTCTTCCCTGCCTTGGTTTGCATATTTTACGAACTATTTAGTTGTATGGGTGCTCCCAAAAGGCTTTTCAAGCCAGCAAAAGAAGAAATTCTTTTCTGACTTGAAAAATTTCTTTTGGGAGGACCATTTTTTTTCATATCTGCGCGAACCAGGCGGTCTGAAGATGCGTTGCGGGTGTGGAGTGCGCGCAAATACTTAGGCACTGCCACGAGGGTCCGGCAGGTGGGCATTATCAAGCTAAATAGACCGCGCGGAAGGCGCTAGAGGCGGGCTTCTTTTGGCCCACTCTCTTTAAAGACGCTCACAATTATGAGCGCTCATGCAATAGCTGTCAGCGGTCGGGTAACATCTCGCGCCGCAACGAGATGCCCCAAAATTTTTTTTTTGAGTGCGAAATCTTCGATTTATTGGGAATCAATTTTGTCGGCCCCCTACCTCTTTCTTTCTAAAATATTTATATTTTAGTGGAGGTCGACTACGTATCAAGGTGGGCGGAAGCGCAAGCTCTCCCCACAAATGATGCGCGAGTCATCGTTACCTTTCTTAAAAAACTATTTTTTCGCTTCGGCACACCTCGCGCTATTATAAGTGATAGGGGAACGCATTTCTGTAACACCCAAATGGCTAAGACGTTACCTAAATACGGAGTCACACACAAACTTGCCACCCCCTACCACCTGCAAACAAGTGGCCAAGTCGAGGTAGTAAATCGAGAGATTAAGCATATATTAGAAAAAATCGTTACGCTTAATAGGAAAGATTGGTCTGTCAAACTCGACGATGCGTTATGGGCGTAACATACGGCGTACAAAACCGCAATTTGTTGTACGCCATTTCGATTAGTCTATGGAAAAGTGTGCCATCTCCCCATAGAATTAGAGCATCGCCCTCTTTGGGCTTTAAAACTCATAAATCTCAACGCTAACTTTGCCACTCAGGATAAAAAACTACAAATAAACGAGCTCGATGAATGGTGTGTGAGCGCTTACCAGAGAAATAAGTTCTATAAGGAGCGTTCTAAGTTCAATCACGATCAAAAAATCAAGTCCCCAAATTTTTTTTCTCCGGGCGATTTTGTCCTTCTTTACAATTCTCGTCTTAGACTTTTTCCCGGTAAACTAAAATTGCGTTGGTCTAACCCCTTCAAAGTTGAAGAGGTTTGGCCAGATGGGACGGTACTCGTCTCCCACCTAGAAAAAGGTTCATTTAAAGTAAACAATCATCAGTTAAAGTCATACATAGAGGGCGATCTAGTGATCAGTTTTAACGAAATCATAACTTTCCTCAATATTATAACCCCGCCATAATAGTCAAGCTACACGACTATAAATAAAGCTCTCCTGGGAGCCACCCCACCTCTACCTTTTTCGCATTTTCCTTATTGTGTTTCGTACTTGTTCTAATAATGAAGGGTTTTTGAATGTGCCTACCCGAACACGTTGCAGAGAGGTTCCTACCCTCCGTTTGTATTTTTGTACATATTGCATTTCATTTCAGTTTTGTTCCACATACTTATATTGCAATATTGGGGACAATGTTGAGATTAAGTATGGGGTTGTTTTCATGGTTTCCTTTTTACACTTCCATTTTCCGCACTTAAAAAATTTTTAAAATACAAAAACGAAAACCAAAACAAAACAAAAAAAATTACAAAATGGAAACTTCAAAAAAAAAAACGGATTTTTTTTTCATCAAAATCTTCAAAAAAATTACAAAATAAAAAATTTCCAAAAAAATATATTTAGTTTTACTTTGTAAATATTTTCTATATATATTTTTTGTAAATATTTTTGTAAATATTCTTTTCTCTCCCCTCTTCCTTTCTTCCTCCTCTTTGTAAAAAAACTTTTCTCTTTTTCCTCTCTTATAAATATTTGTTTAAAAATCTCAATAATACAAAAAAAAATTTTAAAAACAAACATAAAATGTTTCTTTTTTGCATTTTTAGTATATATGTATTAAAGAAAAAAAAATTATAAAACAAATAAATCAAATATTCCATTCTTAACCATTTTTCTCTCCAAAAATATAGTTGTAAGTTTATTTATAAGTGAATTTCATTAATTCTTTGATTACTATTCGTTTATTAATTATAGATTGATAGATTTGAAAATCTGGGGATAAGTTTTAAAGAATTTATTATACTTTGTTCTTAAGATAGAAGACTCGTTTATGGCACTACTTCTAACTTATCATAAATAGAGAACGTGTATTATGCTAGAAATAAACAACTATAGGATTCAATTATATTTACTTATAACTTTCTTAAACACATGAACGTTCAATTTATAAAAGTTGCTCTCAAACTTTTTTATTAAAATCTAATTTTCTCATTGAAAACCATTTCTCCCCATATTTATCATGCCTTACTTGGCATGATAACAAAATTTTACTCTTAAAAGAACCTATGTCAATGGGAATAAGATTTCATTCTGTAAACATAGGCATCCAATATTTAAAAAGATTATATGTTACGGAGTAAGAGGATAAAATGCATTACTCCTATACATATACATTGGGTTAATTTGAAGTTATTTCAAAATTTTATATGTTAAGGAAAATAAGATTTCATTTTCCTAAAACATTCAAATGTAAAAAAAATTATTAGAGGTTTGAGTATAAATTACCTCATGTCTAAATTTAAGCCCTCTTCAAAAACCAAAATAACCCCCCACCCCCAGGCAATTTCAATGATTCTAGACTTAATTTAAAATCATTTTTAGAGCATAATTTTTAAATTGAATTATTACCCGTAAAACTCCCACAAACTAAAGTTTTGATAATTCCAAACTATTTTTGTTAAGCTAATGATTACAAAGTTTTACTTCTATTTGATTACATCAAGAAGTCTTTTGGCCAAAACTTTTCCTCTATTGAAATCATGTTCATAATTTTAGGACTTAACTTATGCCCGTATGTTTATTTAGATCTCTCTATTAATTAATTCAAGCGGTAGCTAAATTTAGGATTTCTTATAATTCTTTAAAAGTTCATCTCCAACTTTTACTCTGGAATAGCAAAAGCTTAAGTATAGGGGTATTTGATGAGTGGTAAAAATTCGTATTTTTACGTTCTTTATTTAAGTCTTTTTAGTTCATTTTCGTTAATTTTAGTCATTTTTCTTCAATAAAATATTTCTTTTTTGTAAATATTGTTTAAACTAAGTTTTATTTTGTTTTTCAGAATTTTTTCAAAAAAAAGCTAAATTTTTAAAAGTAAATGCCCGTGTCCCATTCGAGATGCCCCTGTCCTGCCACTCAATGTTCGACGTTCGTTGAACCAAGCTCGACACTTCCAACAACCATTCGTCGAACTTCCAAACACGCACATGTCAAATATGTGACACACCCGTGTCAATCTCGTCTCGACACTCAATGCCTCTAGCTCGACGTTATACATTTGACATTCGTCGAACTGCCAATCACTCATGTGTCAAATATGCAACATGCCCGTATCAATCCCGATCAATGTTCGTCAATCGCCGCTCGACATTCGTCGATCGCCACTCGACGTTCAACACCAGATGTCCAATCACGCCCCCTATATGCACGTGACTCCCCTATTAAGCCCGTGACCGACACGTGCCCCATACCAGAAGCTTCCAGAAACCGACCAGTCACCAAAATTTCGCCGTCTTCAGCAAGCAAGCATGACACGCCCCGGTCACGCCCGTGACTAGGGCGTGTCGCCACCGAATTTTTTTCTTAGAAATAGAACTTCGTTGTAAGGTCCAAGGGTTCAAACATTTGGGCCAATTTTGTTGTTTGTGGGCTGCTTTGCTGCACTTCTTGCTCTATAAGGAGAATTTTCTCCCCCTCTTTTATGTTTGTTTTAGCTTTGTAATCAGCTTTTTCCTTAATAAAATATGTTATATTTTTCTCTCCTTATGTTGTCTTGGAATGGATGTGAGTGCCCCACTTTTGTTCTCTTTTGATCCTTTGTTTTTCTTTTTCTTTCTCCTAAAAATGTGTTTGTGTGTGAGAGAGAGAGAGTTTAACTTCATGTTTTTTTTTCATAGTTTTGTTTTGCTTAGCTTTTGTTCTATGTTTTCTTTTATAGTTATTCGTTGTTATGTTAACTTTTATTTTCTTGTCCTTTAGGATTGTTTAAGTTTAGATTTTTTAGTACTTTAATTCCATTTTTATGATTTTATACAAGTGTTTTCAAAGTTCCTTTCTATCTATTTTTTACTTAATCATTTTATTTTTGTAAAACTTTTGTTCTTTTCATCTTTTTTTCCACTTTTTAAACACTTTTATAAAATTATAATAATGAAAAAGTTGTTATTTTAATTTTGAAGATATGTTTTTTTTTTCTCTTTTTGTTGTGAGTGTGTGAGTGTATGAGATAATTTTTCTTGCTTTCTTTTCTTGCTTTCTTTATCATTTTCTCAATTATTTAGAGTGTGTGTGTATGAGATAATATTTATTGCTTTCTTTCAATTATGTAGAGTGTGTGTGTGTGTGCATTTACTTCTCGCATACTCATTCGAGTAGGACTCACTTTCATTTCCCGCCTACTCGTTTGAGTAGGATTTGTCATTTCCCGCCTACTCGTTTGAGTAGGACTTGTCATTTTCCACCTACTCATTTCAGTAGGACTTGTTATTTCCCGCCTACTCGTTTGAGTAGGACTTGTCATTTCCCGCCTACTCATTTGAGTAGGACTTGTAATGCATTTATTTCCCGCCTACTCATTTGAGTAGGACTTGTAATTTCTCTTTTTTTGTGTAACTTAGCTTTTTATTTTATGATTATGAAAGGTGTGAGTTCTCATTTTAGTTAGTTTTATAATTTTCTAACGTTGTGTTCTTTTTTGTAACCCTTTAGCACTTTGTCTCGAATTCACGCATCATTAAAATCATAAGCCATTCCCATACCGATGAGTGGCTAATCATTCTTAGCCCAAAGCATCTAAGAGCATTGGGACATATGAAATCACTCTAAAAAATTAAAGGATCTTTTCTCACTTTAATTAAAGGGCTTATTGTTTGCCCCAGGTTTACGATGCGTAGAATCACATATAGATGTGTGGGCTCTATTTCCGTTTTCCATATGCTAGCTAGCTGAGAGGCCGTACTTATGGACTGATCACCCTTGGGTAAAAAGAGTTGCGTGCATACCCTCGAGAGAGGAGAAGTGTAATTCTACCATATTGGGTTCCCCACCCAATAACGAGGTTCTTTGCATAATGCGGGCATTAAGAGGAATCCCTCGTCGGACGAGAGTTTGGTCGAATATTCTTAATGTTCATGTGAGTGATATCCCTATAGCTAGGTGTGCTCATGTTTGTGGAACCACCACGACCAAGTTGCCATTAATTAATTTGAAATTTTGGTTCTCTAATTATTAAGAGTCGTTTCAGTTTCGATCCGATTCGATGCCGAGCTTTAACCCTTCTTCAAATTTCCTAACTCGTTTTCGTACCTTTATTTTATCTGCCTTAGTTAATTAAAATCCCCACCGTATTTTCAGTAAAATAATAGTTACTCTAGAAAGAGTAAAAATAATAAACCCAACCCCGAGAACAATACGACCTCGATATTCCCACCGAATTCCAAGTACTACTTGTGATAGGAGCACTTGCCTCCTTTCGTTAAAAACTCACTTTTGAGCAGTCCGCGACGTTCGACCAATCGAACCGACCACCTAAATAAGAGTCGGTTTCGCGACCCATCACCGCTCCCTTTAGCTAACGGGTGGGAGGCCGACTAGGGGATTTGGTCAGCCCCAAGGGGTCGGCCGCCCCCTCCGGCTCCCCTATAGGGGGCGTACGCCACCCATAACCACCCACCAAGTCAGCAGTTAGGTTTGGTTGTCATGGGTGATCACCCTCATTGCCCATTAGAACTTTCCCGAGTTCGGGCGGGCCTATTTTTGTCCCAGGGGCAGGCTTGGTATTTCCTAAAAATAGTAATTCTCGTGATCACTTTTGACCTTTCTATTGGTCGATGCGGTAGATACTAATGGAAATTATGAAGTTGCCCCTCCCCAAACATATAAATAGACCCCTAATCATTCTCATTTCTCGAACTTGGAAGGACAGATCTCTACGAAATCTCTCTTTATCACGCTTTTTTCTCTCTTATTCTCTCTCTCTCTGCAGGCCCACTTCCACTGTGCTCGTCACTGCGGCGAAGGTCCACCGCCCACGCACTCACATCCAAGTCAAAGTTTGTTTGCAACCTCCTCCGCGCACATCAGCATTCGTAGTAAATTGCTCATTCGCTGTCCACAGCTACTAAAATCCAGAGTAGGACTCCATCAGAGCACCCGCAATTCCATCCCTGTACTCAGCCTGTGATCATCCAGGAGCGCACAAGAACTCTCCTGCATGTCGAATGTTATCTCTTTCTCTCCCCCTCAAGTTGTAATGAGGTGGGGCCTATCTACCTCGATTCTGCCAAAGAAGCATAGTAACCCCAACTGAACTAGTGGAGTTTCTGTCGGCACAGTACTGGTCGTGGTTTTTCACCCTATTCAGAGGGTTTTCTGTAAGACCCCATTTTTTTTTCTTTTTCAACCATCGGGGTCTTATGTCCAGAATTACCGCTTTGTGGTGGCACCAACACTCGGGGAGGCCGCCACTACCAAACGCCAACTCTGCCGGCCTTTTTTGATCACAAAGAGAGAGAGTATGTAAATACACTGCATGTAAACATGTCCACATAATCATATATGAATAAAATCATAACAAATCCATCAATATATAGAAAGTAGAAAGTACTGCAAAAGAACAGTACAGATGAAATATATAAGTGGGCTCAGCCCGGTACATCAGAGCCCTCACTACAAATCAGTCATCGCGGAAGCTATAAAAATACTAAACACTCACGGAGCTGGTCACAAGCGCTCTGGAACTAGACTGGCCCACCTCCATGCGCACCGTACTCCGATGGTGCTTGTACCTGGACTGCTGGCCCCTATCTCCAATCCGGAGCTCCTGTAATGTTGTGGTTTGAAAACCATTAGTCATAAACACTAAGCCCTATCAGCCCCTACCCCTCCCCCACGGATCCTAGGCACTGAGCAGAGAGGAGGAAAGGGAAGCTACAAAGGTGGAGAATAAGCAAGGCGGGTGACAGCGTAACTAGTCTAACAGAAAATATATATTGTATAAGCAGCTAACTATGAAAGGTACATCTAGCAGTTCTAAAATAGTGAGCAGTAAGGTAAACATATAGTAAATCAATATATATATGAAAACAAACAGAAAATAAGTAAGTAACCTTAACTTATATGAATGCCCATACAAACTTATAAGTTAAGGGGTCTTCTGTAGGGCTCCCATCTTATAAAAAGTCCCATACCGATTTATACGTTGGGGTGTCGGTTGTATGCAAATATGAGTATAGTGATATGCTATGCCATGATTCATGTAAGTGCAACTCATGCACACGACTCTATGCGCACAGACCTTTAGTTCCCCCTGTTTGGGCACCTAGCTTCACTCCCAGGAACCTCCATAGTGGCAAACGGGGACAGTGGGTTGGGCCCCCCACTCTTAGGCGAGTATTCACACTACTGGGCCTAGCCCTTCCATACGCCCCTAGAAGAACACAACTTAGAGTATCCGCGTACTAATGCTTCCTGTATCCACCAGACTTTCTTTGGCTAAGTTTCTCACACCGCCGAGTCTACGTACTGACGTTGGTGTGAATGACAGTCAAATACCGAAGATCCACCACCTTATTATGTATTTAAACCCTCGAGCCCTCGGCTCCCCGGACTGTCCCGTCCGTGAATCTACCTTCAGAAACTACCGACATAATGACAATCAAACCAACCTAATCTACCTCCCTAACTACTGGGGTGTGTGAATGTGCAACCCTAGTTATACTGTAACACCCCAATTTGTCGTAGGAGCGACGGGGATCGTTTTTGGCCAAGTCAGATTTTTGGTGCAGGTGACACGGGCCCGGACACGGGCGTGTCGGAGGCCGTGTCGGGCGTGTCGAGCTCGAATCGTCGAACTGGCCGTGTAGTCGACCAGTGTAGGTCGACGATGGTCGTGTGGAGGGACACGGCCTAGGACACGGGCGTGTCCCAGGCCGTGTCACTCAAGGGAATCATCGAAGTGGTACACGGGCCGTGACACGGGCGCAGACACGGGCGCAGACACGGGCGTGTCAGATGTGACACGGGCGTGTCAGATGTGACACGGGCGTGTCCCATGCTGTGTCACCAAGCCGTGTACCACTCTGACTGCAAGGCGTCGATTTATTGCACACGGGGGGCGTGACACGGGTCCCGACACGGGCGTGTCGCAGGCGACACGGGCGTGTCGGAGGCCGTGTCACATGCCGTGTGCTGGTTTTCAATCTGGATCGAGACGGCGAATGAGCTACACGGCCAGGTACACGGCCGTGTGCCAACCCGTGTTCGGCCCAGATTTTAAAATTTGAGGCTTAAACGTGGCCGTTCATTTCCTTGGCTTTGGATCCGACGGTGGGGGGCTGCTCCTAGATGGTTTTACCCGGGAATAGGGTTTAGAAACCCTCATTTTCTCTTGAGTGGTTCTCTTTCTAAAGCTAGAGAGAGGAGAGAGCAAGGAGGAGGAAGAAGGGCTAGATCCGGCCGCTAGAGGAGCTTCGGAGTTCCAAATCACAATCCGAGTCCAGATCCGCGGAGGCGACGCCGTTGCGGTGCTTTCCAACCGTATAGTTTTTGATGGCGCCGCGGAAGAATGCAAGGGTAACGATTTCTCATCCTTGGGCATGTGAAGCCCTCTTTTCCTTTGCATTGGAAGCCCTCTCTCGCGAGTGAGCGAAGAGTTGGAGCATTCCTTGGGGTAGATATGTGAAGTCCCCCTTGTATAGAGTCCGTATGCGAAAACGGACATAGGCATTGTGTGTGAAGCCTATCCAGACATGTAGAGCCGGATCGGTGATGTTGCATTGCATATGAACCGGGGAAGACTCCGGGTGTTTGGGGTGTTTTTCGGGTTTTCTACGTGGTAGATTGCATCAGGGAGCCTTGGAGATTAACTCCAAGGTGCACCCGGAAAACTGGGCAAAAGCGGATTTTGCCAACACGGTGGCCGGGGAGCCAACGTGAACATAACCGGGTTATGTGATTGTTGTGGCGGAAACGGGACTCGGTGAGTCTTGACCTGCGCATATGGCTTAAATTGTCATTGCGATATGAGCACGGGTCAGGCGGAACCGTACCCGGTCTATGTCGTTCGGTAGGACCGTTGGCATGGATGAGGGTCTTCGGCGGTCTATGGCTTAAATTGCCGCGACCAAGGCCAGGAAGGCAAAATGCTCATATGGTTGACCGTCCAAGAGGCGGTGGTGGATTGGGAACGTCTATGGCTTGAATTGACGTGACGTTGGCCGGTTCGCCGAGATTGTGCCCTGAGTGCACGGGGTGTGTGGCCGTGCGAGCCTACGCCTGTGTTGATGTGTGTTCGCATTAATATATTGCCTATACTAATGAAGTGCAGGGAAAGAGCATCGCCGCCCCGATGTTGGGGGTGGGATCATTATAATTTGGTTAGCATTGCTGACCGTTGCTATTGTTTGCCACCGGGCGGTGGTTTGTGGGTTGCAGGTGCTGCGGAGCAGAGCGGGAAATAGCGGGCTAAAGCCCTTGTTGCTGTGCCGGCCCTCGAAGGCCTAATTGCTTACGTATCTTTCCTGTTTTCATGTATGGCCGGCCTGCGTGCCGAAGTTTGGAAAACACTATTTTGTTAAGTGAACAATGTAAGGCCTTAAGGCCAGTTCTCTTTTATGTATGAGTACATTCCTGAGTTGGTAGTGGACATTCATGCTTTGTAGCAGGGTTCTTATTTCTTTTGCAAACTAAATAATTTGCTTTCGCTAGGTGTTGTGTAGGACGACATGATTGGTTGAATGGTTTCAACGCGTAACCGACCAGTCTGTCCGTAGTATATGGCGTCGGGCCCCGGTCGGACCTACTGCTATATGCTATGTGACGGATAGGGGTGTTACAAATTGGTATCAGAGGTGGTGAGCACATGCGTGGACGAATTCACTTTAAGGGGTGGTGAGCACATGCGTGTGTCATCGTTATAACATGAAAAGAACCCATGAATGTCCACTTAGGAATGAAAATATACATGTTTGAGGAACCTGCGTGTTCCTATAATTGCTGTTTGCAGTAATTTTTGGGTCGCTTATCGGTGTTTTGCACAATTATAGGTGACCAGAAGTGGTGCTGGGCCGTCTGAACGGCCAGGTTCTGAGGCGAGCAGTGCGTCAAGCGATGCGCCTGCAACACCTCCGTCTGCCGAGACCATTAGGTTGGTGGCAGAAGCGGTCATGGCAATGATCAATGCGCAGCCTGCAAGGCAGGTGCAGCAGCCTGCTCCTGCTATGGAGCAAGTACCGTTTCAGACGGCAGAGCAAAGGAGGGTTGAGCAAGTAGTGTTGGAGCCAGAGTTGCCTCAGAGAGCAACGGAAAGACAACTGAAGCACGTGATGGGCTTTCACCCACCTGTATTCACGGGCGCAGAAACCCCGACCCAAGCAGAGGATTGGCTCTCAAGGGTCAACAGGGTGATGACTGCGACGGAAACGGAAGAGTGGCACAAGACCACTATAGCGACGTTCCTTTTGGATGGGGACGCAAGGTTATGGTGGGAAGGCCTAGAGCTACATCAGTTGCGGGGAAGGCCGTTGGCCGAAGTTTCGATGGAGGAGTTTGCGAGACTATTCATGGCTCGATACCTCCCCTCGGCGCAGAGAATTGCGCTAAAAAGCGAGTTTCAGAAGTTAGTGCAAGGGGATTGCACCGTTGATGAGTACCTCCACGAGTTTACTCGGTTGGGGAGATATGCCGGCGCTTCCTTCGCAGATGAGGAGCGCAAGACGAGCCGCTTCTATGAAGGGTTAAGAGATGATTTAAGGTTGCTACTGTCGGGGCCCAAGGCGCAGGGTTTCATGACCCTGGTCAATTCGGCCCGGTCCTTGGAGAAGGACATGAAGAATGTCCAAGCAAAGAAGGAATCCGGTAGCAAGAAAGCGGAGTCCAAGGCACCGACTACGTCGAAGTCGGGCTACCGCAGATTCTATAAGAAAGCTAAGACGTCGGGTCCAGCTGCTTCAGGTGCCTCGGGGACAACTACCAATCGAACCCCGGGCGCTTGTTTCACGTGTGGGAAGCCGGGGCACTTTGCCCGTGATTGCTGGAGTGGACGCTCAAAGTCCGAAAGGAAACAAGGAGCTACCTACGAGGAGAAGGGCAAAGCGGTGGAGTCGACCGCGTGCCACTATGCTCCTACTCAGTCTAGAGTCTATAACTTGGGCCAGCAGGAGGCCATCAAGCAAGCGGATGTGGTGACAGGTATGAGTTAATTTATAGCAAGTTAGCTTTAATACCGTTATCTATTGCTTGTTAGCCTAATATTGTTTGTATAGGCTTTGTTGTGATTAGCGATAGTCCGGCACGGGCACTGTTCGATACGGGAGCTTCACACTCCTTCTTGTCCGAAAGCTTTATATCGCGCATCGGAGTCCCTTCTTCGATGGCGAAGGACAAGTTGGATGTGATGCTACCGAATGGGTGCTCGATGCGTGCGGACAGGGTGTGCGCCGTAAAGGTTCACATTGGGAGCCAAGAGTTCGACTTGCTAGCATCATTGCTGCTGCTAGTAGAGTTCGACGTGATCTTTGGAATGGATTGGCTGTCAGAGCAGAAAGCTTGGATTGACTGTGACCAGAAGGAGGTCAAGCTGGGTGTAGGGCGGGAGACTATATTCGAGGGGTTAAAGGGGTCGAGCAGGACACTGATGTCTGCTCTTCAGGTGGTGAAGGCAGTTCGTGCTGGTGCAGAGCTGTTCTTTGCAATAGTGGGGGCTGTGGAGCAAAAGTCCCCGTTGGATAGCATCCCCGTGGTTTGCGAATACCCCGATGTGTTCCCGGATAGCCTTCCCGGAGCCCCACCGCAGCGGGAGATTGATTTCACCATCGAGCTCGTACCGGGGGCCAAACCGGTGTCACGTGCTCCGTATAGGTTGGCGCCTAAGGAGATGGCAGAGTTGAAAGTTCAGCTAGAGGAGCTGATGGAGCAAGGATATGTGCGTCCAAGCTCGTCGCCTTGGAGCGCACCGGTCCTCTTCGTTAAGAAGAAGGACGGGAGTATGCGGCTGTGTATCGACTACAGAGAGTTGAACATGCTGACGGAGAAGAATAAGTACCCGATCCCGAGGATTGATGATCTTTTTGATCAGTTAGTCGGATCGTCGGTATACTCCAAGTTGGACTTGAAGTCGGGGTATTATCAGCTGAGGATCAGGGAGTGTGATATCCCGAAGACGGCGTTCAGTACGAGGTATGGGCATTTCGAGTTCACGGTCATGCCGTTTGGACTGACGAATGCGCCATCGGTATTTATGGATCTGATGAACAGGACGTTTAGAGATTTCCTGGATCGCTTTGTGATCGTCTTTATTGACGATATTTTGGTGTACTCGCAGTGCGAAGAAGACCACTACAAGCACTTGCATTTAGTATTGGAGACTTTGAGGAGGAATGAGCTTTACGCAAAGTTCTCCAAGTGCGAGTTCTGGCTACCCTCGGTAGCGTTCCTTGGTCATATAGTGAGTGGGGAAGGTATAGCAGTGGATCCGGCGAAGATTGTTGCGATACGGGAGTGGCCTGCGTTATCTTCTGTCGCGGAAGTCCGTAGTTTTCTCGGGCTTGCCGGATATTACAGGCGCTTCGTAGAGAACTTCTCGCGGGTAGCGTTACCTCTCACGAAGTTGACAAGGAAGGATCAGAAATTCTTGTGGACGCAAGAGTGCGTGCAAGCTTTTGAGGAGCTGAAGAGGCGGTTGACCACGGCGCCAGTGCTTAGTTCGCCGAGTGGGACCGAGGGCTTTGAGGTGTATAGCGACGCTTCGGGTAGTGGCTTGGGCTGCGTGTTGTTGCAGTATGGAAGTGTGATCGCATATGGATCGCGTCAGCTGAAAGTGCATGAAAGAAATTATCCGGTGCACGACTTGGAGTTGGCGGCCGTGATTTTTGTACTCAAGTTGTGGAGGCACTACCTATACGGCGTAAGAGTCGATATATACACCGATCACAAGAGCCTAAAATACTTGTTGGATCAAAAGGACCTTAATATGAGGCAGAGGAGGTGGATGGAGTTCCTGGGGGACTACACCTTCAAGATACATTATGTACCCGGGAAGGGCAACGCAGTTGCGGATGCGCTGAGCCGCAGGGCTCCCGCTCGAGCCAACTAGTTGTCGGTGCATGATGAGCGGCTAGTGCGGGAGTTGGAGGAGCTTGAGATCTGTTGCGTTGACAAGCAGACGAGCGGCAAAGCAATGTTAAACTGGACAGAGGTGCAGTATGACCTGGCTGACCGGGTTCGGCAGGCATTGGAGTTAGATGACTCCATGAAGGAGCTTTTGGAGGCCGCTCTGGATGGGTCAAATTCCCAGTTCTCGGTGGATGATGGTTTGTTAAGGAAGGATCATCGGTTGTGCGTCCCGAGTGGGGGTAACCTCCGGGCGGAGTTGATGTACGAGGCTCATCATACCAAGTACTCAATCCACCCAGGGAGCACAAAGATGTATCGTGATCTCAAGAAGCTGTTTTGGTGGCTGAGGCTTAAGAAAGATGTGGCGTTGTACGTGGCCAAATGCCAAACGTGCGCCTTGGTGAAGGCGGAGTGCCAAAAGCCAGGAGGATTTCTGAAGTCCTTGCCTATACCGGAGTTGAAATTCGATGATATATCTATGGACTTTGTGCATGGGTTGCCAAGGTCGCAGAAGGGGAACGACGCCATCTGGGTGATCGTAGATCGACTAACCAAGGTGTCGCATTTCATTCCGCATAGAAAGGATGATCCAGTGGAGAAATTGGCAAAGTTGTATGTCGACAATATTGTTAGGCTGCATGGTGTGCCCCGTAGCATTGTGAGTGATCGCGATGGGCGGTTCACGTCAACTGATTGGAGGTTGGTGCAGCAGATGCTGGGAACAAAGTTAAAGTTCAGCACAGCTTTCCATCCGCAGACGGATGGGCAGACCGAGAGGGTCAATAGAACGATGGAGGACATGCTCCGCATGTGTGTTCTAGACTTCGGGAAGCATTGGGAAGACCACCTTTATTTGGTGGAGTTCGCGTACAACAACAGCTACCAAGCGAGTATACAAATGGCGTCCTTCGAGGCCCTGTATGGTAGGAAGTGTCGCACGCCGTTATCGTGGCTTGAAGCGGGTGAGGCAAGGTTGTACAAGAAACAGGAGGTGGAGAGTACTACCTCGTTAGTACGGATCATTCGGGAGCGCTTGTTGATCGCTCAGGACCGGCAGGCGAAGTATTACAATGCCAAGCACCGGAACGTGGAGTTCGCGGTGGGCGATTGGGTATACCTGAAAGTGAAGCCGTTCAAGGGGGTTTTGCGGGTGAGACGCTTGAAGAAGCTGAGCCCAAGATACCTTGGACCTTTTGAGGTTCTGGAGCGAGTCGGCGAAGCTGCATACCGTTTGAAGCTATCTGTGGAGTTGAGTGGATTACATGATGTGTTCCACATTTCTGTGTTGCGGAAGGCGGTGCAAGAGCCTTCGTAGGTGATCGCGGTTGACCAAGTTTCGGTGGACGAAGGGTTGACGACTAGGGTCAAGCCCATTCGCATCGAAGATGTTGAGGTCAAGAGGCTTCGTAACAAGGAGATCCGGATGGTCAAGGTCCGGTGGGATAACTGCGGGCGTGAGGAGCTCTCTTGGGAACGGGAGCAGACTATGCTCGAGGAGTACCCGGAATTATTCCGCTCAGGTACTGTTTTACTTTAAGTCCTGTTTTCCCTTTATTAATTTCGTGGACGAAATTCTTTAAGGGGGGTAGAATTGTAACACCCCAATTTGTCGTAGGAGCGACGGGGATCATTTTTGGCCAAGTCAGATTTTTGGTGCAGGTGACACGGGCCCCGACACGGGCGTGTCGGAGGCCGTGTCGGGCGTGTCGAGCTCGAATCGTCGAACTGGCCGTGTAGTCGACCAGTGTAGGTCGACGATGGTCGTGTGGAGGGACACGGCCTAGGACACGGGCGTGTCCCAGGCCGTGTCACTCAAGGGAATCATCGAAGTGGTACACGGGCCGTGACACGGGCACAGACACGGGCGTGTCAGATGTGACACGGGCGTGTCCCATGCCGTGTCACCAAGCCGTGTACCACTCTGACTGTAACGTGTCGATTTATTGCACATGGGGGGCGTGACACGGGTCCCGACACGGGCTTGTGGCAGGCGACACGGGCGTGTCGGAGGCCGTGTCACATGCCGTGTGCTGGTTTTCAATATGGATCGAGACGGCGAATGAGCTACACGGCCGTGTGCCAACCCGTGTTCGGCCCAGATTTTATAATTTGAGGCTTAATCGTGGCCGTTCATTTCCTTGGCTTTGGATCCGACGGTGGGGGGCTGCTCCTGGATGGTTTTACTCGGGAATAGGGTTTAGAAACCCTCATTTTCTCTTGAGTGGTTCTCCTTCTAAAGCTAGAGAGAGGAGAGAGAAAGGAGGAGGAAGAAGGGCTAGATCCGGCCGCCGGAGGAGCTTCGGAGTTCCGAATCACGATCCGAGTCCAGATCCGCGGAGGCGACGCCGTTGCGGTGCTTTCCAACCGTATAGTTTTCGATGGCGCCGCGGAAGAATGCAAGGGTAACGATTTCTCATCCTTGGGCATGTGAAGCCCTCTTTTCCTTTGCATAGGAAGCCCTCTCTCGCGAGTGAGCGAAGAGTTGGAGCGTTCCTTGGGGTAGATATGTGAAGTCCCCCTTGTGTAGAGTCCGTATGCGAAAACGAACATAGGCATTGTGTGTGAAGCCTATCCGGACATGTAGAGCCGGATCGGTGATGTTGCATTGCATATGAACCGGGGAAGACTCCGGGTGTTTGGGGTGTTTTTCGGGTTTTCTACGTGGTAGATTGCATCAGGGAGCCTTGGAGATTAACTCCAAGGTGCACCCGGAAAACTGGGCAAAAGCAGATTTTGCCAACACGGTGGCCGGGGAGCCAACGTGAACATAACCGGGTTATGTGATTGTTGTGGCGGAAACGGGACTCGATGAGTCTTGACCTGCGCATATGGCTTAAATTGCTGTTGCGATATGAGCACGGGTCAGGCGGAACAGTACCCGGTCTATGTCGTTCGATAGGACCGTTGGCATGGATGAGGGTCTTCGGCGGTCTATGGCTTAAATTGTCGCGACCAAGGCCAGGAAGGAAAAATGCTCATATGGTTGACCGTCCAAGAGGCGGTGGTGGATTGGGAACGTCTATGGCTTGGATTGACGTGACGTTGGCCGGTTCGCCGAGAATGTGCCCTGAGTGCACGGGGTGTGTGGCCGTGCGAGCCTACGCCTGTGTTGATGTGTGTTCGCATTAATATATTGCCTATACTAATGAAGTGCAGGGAAAGAGCATCGCCGCCCCGATGTTGGGGGCGGGATCGTTATAATTTGGTCAGCATTGCTGACCGTTGCTATTGTTTGCCACCGGGCGGTGGTTTGTGGCTTGCAGGTGCTGCGGAGCATAGCGGGAAATAGCGGGCTAAAGCCCTTTTTGCTGTGCCGGCCCTCGAAGGCCTAATTGCTTACGTATCTTTCCCGTTTTCATGTATGGCCGGCCTGCGTGCCGAAGTTTGGAAAACACTATTTTGTTAAGTGAACAATGTAAGGCCTTAAGGCCAGTTCTCTTTTATGTATGAGTACATTCCTGAGTTGGTAGTGGACATTCATGCTTTGTAGCAGGGTTCTTATTTCTTTTGCAACTAAATAATTTGCTTCCGCTAGGTGTTGTGTAGGACGTCATGATTGGTTGAATGGTTTCAACGCGTAACCGACCAGTCTGTCCGTAGTATATGGCGTCGGGCCCCGGCCGGACCTACTGCTATATGCTATGTGACGGATAGGGGTGTTACATATACTAGTTGCTCTTTTGGTTTATTATTCCTACAGTTTACGTAAGCCCAGTACTGCCCCCGGCATACCCCGTGAAGGGCTCTCAAAGGGCACTAGGAACAACGATGGGCTGAAGCCCAAAGCTCCCTTTTGCAAGGCATTTAATAGTATTGATTTCTACCCATTACCCAATCCCTTTCAAATTACTTTGGATCTAACCTTGTGTATTGAGATTCTCCCTCTCCAACCGGGGTGAATGATCTTTCGTCGGTCCCGAACACCACTTAACACTAGCCAATCTCACACTCTACTTATCCTGACTTCCAATAATGAACTTTATTTAACTTACCATATCCAAACCAGCAAACTACCAAAATTCCATCTCCACAAGTTCATTACCCACTCTAGTTCAGTTTCTGCGGTTTTACTATATGTAGACCACCCTATACTATATGATGTAAATGATAAGAGTTTCTCCAAATATTCATCCAAAAGCCTTAAGTTATTTACTGGGAGTCTATCATGATATGATTAGCCTAGGTTCAGAAATTTATAATTTTCTTAATTTATTTGTTGTTTAATTAATTTCCTCCAAAACTAGACCATGGGTGATTTGAACATGAAGTACCCTATTTAGGTATGATTAAAGCCCCACAAAATTATGATAAATACTAGGCAGTAACTTGACAGTAACTTCAAATCTCTCAGAAGTTTTACCATATTTAAACCCTTGATCCTTAATTGTGAACATATTCACAAATTAACCACTTAGAGAAGTAAATACTATAAATAAGCTTTCAAAAATTCCAAGAAAATTCAAGTATAGTTGTCATGCCTTAAAAGTAATACTTACAAGGTTTCCAAAATTTTCAGTGAGTATTAACCTCAAAATCTAATTTAGAAATATAACCCTCTTTCTTAACTTAACAATGCAACCTCGGCAAATATTCATCTAAAAATTATGAATTAATTTATACATCAATGTGTTGACCTCATAACTCTACTGATCAAGTTACATAATTTTCAAACAATATATAATCTCTGAATCAATTTTTGAATAGAATTGCATTACTAAAAGACTGTAAAGAAAGTACTAAAAATAAACCTCCAAAAATTATAATAAAATTCCAGTGTAATTATATTAGGCTAAAACACTCTCTGCCAAAATTTCATAGAGATCAAGTAACCACAAAGATCTTTATAGATAAAAGCCTATTGGGGCAAATTTATGAATTATATGATAAGGACTTGAAGTGCTATCCCATAAATTACAAAACAAATACCAGAGGACATGGGATACCCTAGCATCCACTCTACTAAATTTCAAGCTCATACAAGGGCTTTTGACCCCATGCCTTTCACAACCCTCAAAAGACCATCCTTAGGGTTTGGCCTTGGGTCCTAGGGCAATTCTGCCCCGATCCACCTCAAAATACATGAGAGGGTGCTAGGAATCAAGAATAGTCAGCGGTCAAAATCTTAGTCTCTATTGAGGTGATATGACCACTCAAATCAGAAATTACACTCTTGACCTAAAAATCGCTTAATATGGCAAAGCTTAGGTTTGTTCATTTCCAATCTAAAACATCTCCAAATGAGATGAAAAATTATACAGATCCTTATGATGAACCCAGGGACCACTCACCAAAATTTTGGAGGGTTTGGAAGTCATTAAGCCATCTAATTAATTTACCCTAAGATTATTTAATTATTTCAAAAAACTATAGAAAAACATTCTCCAAAAAATCCCATTTTTGGACAGGCCATAGATATAACTAGGTTAGACTCCCTGCCCAAATTTTAGATCCTTTGTACAAGGGATAAAGGGGGGTAACACATTTTAATCTCTGCTTAGCTCTAGGTATAGATCCCACCAAAAGAGGTGCCCTGGTCAAACTAGTAGACAAAATTGACCCAAATCAATTTTAAAATAAAGTAGACCCATAGGGCTAGAAATTATATGTTGACCATTTCCTCATATAGAGCCTCTAAGTATTTTTCCTTAATTTTTCTAAGTGAGTGTTATTTTAGTACAGAAAATCATTTTTAAAAGAGAGAATAATTATCCAACACAGATCTTGAAGCAGATCCAACAGTGCTGGGTCATCTTCTTCCTCCAGCCTAGGGCCATGATTGGTGATGAGTTGTATTTATACCTATATTTTCGTATTTTATTTAAGTCCGTTTCGTTTATTTTTTGTCTTTTTTATTAGTTTAATTCAATAAATTGCTTGTTTTTGTAAATATTATTTCTAACTTAGCTTAATTTTTATTCCAGGAAAATTCCAGAAAAAAAGTCCAAAAAGTCAGAAAAACTGCCTGACACGCCCGTGTCAATCGGCCGACACGCCCGTGTCACGCCAGCCCGACGATCGCCGACCACAGATGCCAGCTCGACGATCGGCCATCATCAAACCCAGCCCGACACGCCCGGCGTCACGCCCGTGTCAAATGCTTGTCACGCCCGTGTCGAGGCCGACCCGCAAGCTTGGTCAACATGTCAACTCTGCCGACATCGCACTGCCAGCTCCCCCGGTCACGCCCACCCGTCACGCCCGTGACTTGGGGCGTGACCGCCACGTTTTCGCCCCGAAGTCAAAGCTCCAGTCAAGTCTACCGGTCAGCTCGTGAATAGTGTCGACACGCCCCCCTGTCACGCCCGTGACCTAGGGCGTGACCAACCCGAAAAATTGCCTATAAATAAAAGCTTTCAGGAAGCTTATTTTGTCCACTTTTTGACCACTTTGCTTAGGGGAGGTGCTGCCCAATTGGATTTCAAACTTATGTAAGGAGATTTTCTCCCCCCTCTCTCTCTCTTAGTTTGTATTAGGGTTTTTATTTTAATAAAATATGAATCTTTCTCTCTTAACTTGTATGATTAATCCAATTGAATGCGCCTACTTAAGTAATTTTTCGTTCCTCTTTTTGTATTTCTTTTATGTTTTCATTTTTTGCTTTCATAACTTAGTTAGATTTAGGGTTTCTCGGCTTTTCTAGCCGTTGTGCCGTCCGTCTAGTTTTCATTTCCGATTTTTTTTTGATTTAGCTTTTCCTCTTTTTCCTATTTTTTTCATTCATAAGGCTTTATAAAAACTCTCCTAAAAGTGTTATTTTCTTTTTTTCTTTAACTTAGGCTCTTTAGGGTTGTAAAACTCTTTTGTCCCCTTTTTGTTTTATTTTCACTTTTTAGGAGTTTTTATAAAAATATAGGAATGAAAATATAGTCGTTATAATTTTTCGCTCACTTTGTTTTATCTTTTTAATTTCAAAACTTTTAGTCCGGTAAATTTTTATTTCATCTTTTTATGCATTTCTACCGCATTCTAGCGGTAGAAATGCTGTTGTTTTAATTTTCCGTTAACTTTCATTTTGCGTTTATTTGCAAAACCTTTTAGCTCGGTTAATTTTTATTTTCACTTTTTATGCATTTCTACCGCATTCTAGCGGTAGAAATGCAGTTGTATTAATTTTTCAGTAACTTTGTTTTTCTTATTTTTGCAAGTGTGCGTGTGTGTATGAGTTAGGTTTTACTGCTTTATTTCATTTCTGTAGAGTGCCTGTGTGTGTGTGCATTTATTTCCGCCTACTCGTTAAGAGTTAAATGGCGCCCTGCTTTCATTTTCTTCCTGCTCACTTGAGTAGGAAAACTTAGTGTGTGTGCGTGCGTTTACTTTTCTGTAGAGTGCGTGTGTGTGTTTTACTTTCAAGTAGAGTGTGTGTGTGTATGAGATAAATTTACTCCCGCCCACTCATTTGAGCCGGGACTTGCAATTTTATCGCTTTCTCAATTATGTAGAGTGCGTGCGTGTAGGAGATAATTTTACCGCTTCATTTATCGTTTTCTTCAATTAAGAAGAGTGTGTGTGTGTGTGCATTTATTTCCGCCTACTCGTTAAGAGTTCAATGGCGTGCTTTTATTTCCCGCCTACTCATTTGAGTAGGCCTTGCTTTATTTAATTTTCTTTATGGTTTTGAAGTGTGCGTGAGTGCCTGCATCAATTAGCTTTCAATTTATCTAATCGCCTTTTTTATGTCTTCTCTTATAATTGTTCAGAACTTAAATTTACACTCACGCTCCACTTAAAAACATAAAGCCGTCCCCATACCGATGAGTGGCTAATTTCTTTTAGCCTTCGGCATCGAAGAGCATTGGGACATAAAAAATGATTTGAAATAATTAAAAGACTTTATTTTATTTTAATTTAAGGACTTAAGGTTTACCCCGGGTTAACGACGCATAGGACCACATAATCGATGTGTGGGCTCTATTTCCGTTATCCATACGTGACGCCGAGAGGCTGCACGTATGGACCGATCCCCCTTGGGTAAAGAGAACCGCGTACGCCCCCTCGAAAGAGGAGAAACGTAGTTCTGCCGGATTGGGTTCCCCACCCAATAGCGGGGTTCTTAGCTTAAAGCGGGCATTAAGAGGAATCCTTCGTCGGTCTAACGATCGGTCGAATAGTCTTAATGTTTAGGTGAGCAATATTCCTAGAGATAAGTGCGCTCATATTTCTGGAACCTCCACGGCCAAGTGCCTTTTTTTAATTTAAAAACAAAGTTTAATAATTATTGAGAATTATTTTAGTCTTAATTCGATTCGATGCCGAACGTTAACCCGTCATCGAACTAACTTAGCAAAATTCTGCTTTCTTTCTTTCCGTTTTTATTAAACTAAAAAAATCCCACCTTACTGTTAGTAAGATAATAGTGTTCCCGGAAGAGTAGATATAATCAACGCGTCCCCGAGAATAATACGACCTCGGTATTTTCCCGAATACCGAGTACTACTTGCGATAGGTGCGCTTGCCTCCTTTCGTTAGAAAACTCGATCTTCTAACCGGCCCGCGGAATCTGACCATTTCGAACCACCCACAGTAGGTCTCTGTTCCGCGGCCATCAATTGGCCGAACCTGGAGCGCATTTCAGACACTGTTGCCGGCCATCCAGCCTCCTCCCTGGCCGGCCACCGCCACCGCCACCTCTGTTGATGTGGTGGCCATCGCCGGGCGGCGGCGCGGCCGTCGGAGATGCCGAATTCGGCAAACCCGAGAGCTAAAATTTGTTGCGGGAAAAACCAGGAAGAGGAGCCCTTCCCGATCGAGCTCCGTTGAGCTTGACTATCGATCCTAAAGAGTTCTAAGATCTACCCGTAGAAAGAGACGAGGGGAGGACCTTATTCGCGGGCTGGAGGCATGCAGCTCGATGGAAAGGAATTGGCACGGTGGTGGCATCGCCGGAATTCTTCTACAGCACAGCACAAAGCTCCAATCCGTCGGATCAGGGTGGAAACTTCATCTCTGAGTCTAGGGAGCCTTTTTAAAGGGAAGAAATTGGGAGCGGGCAGTTATAGGCTGTCCAGCCATTAATGCTTCCTTAAGAGCATTCTTTAGCCATGGTGGAGGGGAGATGAAACGGCCCGAAATAGCTGGAGGAAGGCGGGAAACTCCTCATCTCCCCATGAGGACTTGAATCGAGCCATTAAATAGGAAGGGAAGGGGCCACGGCATCAAGTGCCATTTATGGCTGTGAACGCCGGTTTCCGTCCATGGCTGTGGCTCCTCCTTGTTTTCAAAACCGACGGCCACGTGGTATTGACCGGTCAACATTTTTAAAATAAGACTTGATTGGGTCTTAATAAGAGAAACGAGCTAATAATGCATTCGGGCCCACTATCTAGACCGGCCCAGTTCAGCTGAGCATCAGCCAAGCTAAAACCGCCAGGAAAAGTATAAGTAAAATGGCGTTGAGTGGGCTCAGCTCACTCAACGGCATCCAAGCTACGGCGTTGAGTGAGCTCTGCTCACTCAACGCCATCCATGCTGCGGAGTTGAGTGAGCTCTGATCACTCAACACCATCCAGGATATGGCGTTGAGTGAGCTCTACTCACTCAACGCTATCCAAAATACAGCCCTTCCAGACTATGGCGTTGTGTGAGCTCAGCTCACTCAACAACATCTAGATTATGGCGTTGAGTGAGCTCTGCTCACTCAACGCCATCAAGCCTACTCAAGGTGGCGTTGAGTGCAGTTTGTGCACTCAACGCCGTCTAGATTATGAGGTTGAGTTAGCTCTGCTCACTCAACTTCATCCAGCCTACTTAAGATGGCGTTGAGTGCAGTCTGTGCACTCAACATCGTCTAGCTTATGGCGTTGAGTGAGCTCTTCTCACTCAATGCCATCTAGCCTACTTAAGATGGCGTTGAGTGCAGTCTGTGCACTCAATGCCATCTAGCTTATTGCGTTAAGTGAGATCTGCTCACTAAATGCCATCCAGCCTACTTAAGATGGCGTTGAGTGCAGTCTGTGCACTCAATGTCGTCTAGCTTATGGCATTGAGTGAGCTCTGCTCACTCAACGCCATCCAGCCTTCTTAAGATGGTGTTGAGTGCAGTCTGTGCACTCAACGCTATCTAGCTTAAGGAGTTGAGTGAGCTAAGCTCACTCAATGCCATCCAGACTACGGCATTGAGTGAGCTCAGCTCACTCAACGCCATTCCAGGGTCACGGGCGTGACGGATCGGTCACGGGCATGCAAGGCCCATGTTGAAATTTATGAGCTCTTCGATCGTCTTTCTGAGTTCGACGATCGTCGAAGGGGTCACACCCTAGGTCACGGGCGTGACCAACCCGTGACTCGAAATCTTGGTCGATAGACTTCAATTCTTAGGTTTCCTAGCGTTCTGTTATGACAAAACCACTTCTAGGGGTCTAGTTGGAAATTGGATGTTACATTTTCCAAGTAAAAAGACTTGCCTCGTCTGTGATCTATTTCTGTGACTATTCACGTAACCGACCGCTCCGAGAGTTAAGACGATCTAGTTTGTTCTATCTATTAGGAGCGTAGTCGCGGATCGCAACAAGTTTTATTAAAACATTATATTTATAAATAAACTTTATATATAACATTTTATATAAAAACTGTATATAAAATTTTAGTTAATTTTTTTTTAAAGGTTTTAAATAGATTTATATAAAAATTTATTAATGTTTATATATAACTAAATTAATTATTATATTTTATTATTATTAACCCCAGAATCCGTAACATGTTCAGCAGGACAGATCCCTCTCCTATTCTAGCAGACTCGATTTCCTCAGTTTGCTCAGGTCGTCAGGACCATACAGATCCAAAGCTGCCCCAGCAGCGGACTCCAGTTCCAAGTCCGCCAAGGCCGGATTTCTAGTGCTCCTCCTTTAGTGGTGGACTTGATTGTCCAGTCTGCCCAGCCTAAGTTGATCAGCATCCAGACTGTCCGCCAGCTCTCCAGGTGGACTCAAACGTCAGTCCGCACAGGTCACGGACCCTCAGCCCGGATCGCGCCCTGCAGCCAGATGGAAGCTCCAGCCTGCGAGCCCAGTCCTCCCCTCTTGTGTGGACTGTTTGTCTTTTCTTTTTTGATTCCCGTCACCGCTGCCCAGTTCTCTTGTACCCCGGACAGCCGGTTATTTTAGCACTGCCCGTTTGGGCAGGCCACCGAACATATAAATAGGGGAAAGCGGTGCACCCAACGTACGCTGACTCGAGCCTTGGAGTCTACTTGTTGAATGATGTGGACCCGAATCTCGGTCTTTGGGGTCTCCAGCTTGCTCTCCGTTCAGCTCATTCCTCTACTTGTAATCCGCTTTTTGCAATCAAATGAAAGTCCATCGCAAGAGAGGCATTCAGGCCGTGGCGGGCGAAGTCTTGTGTTGTTGTGGCTCACAACTCTACTGCTCTTTTTCTCTCGTTCGCTCAGTAGATTATTGCTTGTAGTTTGCCTTATCCCCTCCTTTCCCCAGTGCTCGAATCGTTAGTTGGTGGTGCTTGACTCCCTTTCGCTTTTCATGCATCGGCAGTTAACACGTGGCATTCAGATTCAAGTAGTTTTTTGAAACAAACGGACAGACATGTCAGACCGCCGAGCCCGCCATTCAGACCGCTCTAGTTCACTAGAGGACTCGCTCTGGGCGGCCATAGAATAGTCTTGTTGGGTGTTGAACGATCTCGTTGGGACACCGATCAGTGACTTGATACCATCAGTCAAGCCTTGCTCACGCTAACTCAGCGGCTTGCTCCTCAGGCCGTAGAAGATATTACAGATACCCCAGTCCGCCAGACCCCAGTCCGCCAGACTCCGGTCCGCCAAACTCCAGCTCGCCAAACTCCTCTTTGGCAATCACCTGCATTCACTCCTTAGCCTCGCAATCGAGCTCAGCCCGCAGTTCCTCTGCGGCCTTAGTGTGATCAGTTCGCCCCTCTGATAGACTTCTTCAGAGAGGCGGCCAGGGGAACTCCGGCCCGCCAACTCGACTTCGTTGACTGCCAGTCCACCAAGACCGCAGAACCATTCGTTCCAGTCCGCCCCTCCTACCCTGCAGAGTTTGAAACTCCATCTCCATTCGTCAAAAAAATCCGATGGGAGTCTGCTCCTAATAACTTCAGATAACCTCATCTTCCTTTCTACTCAAGGGAGACTGATCCCATTACCCATCTGCAGTCCTTCGAAGGGGTTGTTGCATTGAGATGCCTCTTCGATGCCTTAAATGTAAGCTTTTGGTAACCACTCTCGATGGACAGGCGAGAGAGTGGTTCTACGAGCTGCCTCCAGGCACAATTTCTTCCTTCGCTGAGCATCGCAGTGAACTCTTGCTGAGGTTTGCTACCTAAAAAAATAGAAAAGATGGACCAGCGACTCTATTTGACATCAAGTAGAGGGATAACGAATCGGTTGCACGTTTCGTTGCTCGCTTTTAGAAAGAGATCCAAGGGGTGAGGAATGTGAACCCCGATTATTATAAAGTTGCCCTGATTCATGGCCTCTGGGAATGCCCCTTAAATTTCAAAGCAACAACGAAGGCACCATCAACCTACCAAGAATTGATCGCAATGGTCAATCGCTTCATAAAGGGCGAGAATGCCAACCCAACCTATATCTCATCCCTGACAGCTAATGCTAAAGGAAGGGATGCTTCCAACTCTTATTTTAACAACCATCATCACAATAAGCCTCCTCGACCCGACTTCCAGCCCCATTCTCAAAGGGGGCGAAACCTCAGCCATAAGAAACCCTTAATCGGCCATCAACAACTTCATGATCAGAGACTGTCGTTGGCCGCCACTCCCGCCGTAACGCTTCATGCACTCCCTATTCTTCAGAATGCCTTTCCTAATCCATGGCCACATAGGAACAACTCTGTGGAGGAGCTTGCAGATCTGGGATTCGATATTGAAGAGGGCGTCCAGATAATTCAAAGAAAATTAGAGGAAAAGAGACAAGGGCCTCAAAGAGAGTGGAGGCCAAGGAACAATTCCAAGTACTGCAAATTCCACAGAGAGAAGGGTCACTTGACTGAAGAATGCAAGGCCCTTCGACATTTGGTTGAAAGATTGCTTACTGAGGGCAAGATCAAGGATCTAGGTAAGAAAAGTGATTCTTCAAAGCCTTCCACCTCCAAGGGCAAGGAGGTGGCTGAAGTTTAGTTGGAGTGTGTGGAGATAGAGGATGTAGGCCGTTTGGGGCCTATCAACGTTTGGCCTGAGTGTTTTGATGCAGATGATGAGGGTGCCCTCGGGCGACTCTTCTACATTCATGGAGGAGCAGGGACCGAAGGTACTCGAAAGTCTTCAATCGCGAGGGTTTCCTGGGCGGAGGTCGCCTCTTCTTCCTCCTCTGCTCCATCTTGTGGAGATATTTACTTTGGCAAGGTAGATCTTCCTCAGACTTCCAATCCGTTCGACGATGCTATAGTAGTCAAGGCAGCCATTGAAGATTATACAGTGGATAGAATTCTAATTGATACAGGCAGCTCAGTCAATCTAAAATCCATATAAACCTTCGAGGCCCTGATAACTGGGGAGCCTTAGCTTTTCACCGAAGGGCCGCTCTACGTTTTTTTAGGAGAAAGGAAAGAAGCCGAGGGGAGTGTCACTCTCTTGGTAAAGCTTGGAGGAGCAATCAAGCTAATTCAGTTTATAGTGTTTGATGCTCCTAGTTGTTGTCACGCAATCATTGGAAGGCCTTTGCTTAACGAATATCAAGCGGTGGTTTTGACTTACCACCTTGCAATCATGTTTTATACTGATGGCAGGATATGTAGGGTCAGGAGCAACCCAAGGCATGCAAGAGGGTGCTATCTTCGAACAGTCAACATGACTGAAATCGCCCCTATCGTCTTCCCAGCAGAAGATAAAATGTCTTATCAGTCAGAGGCTATTGTGGATAGTGAAGGAGCTCACCTGGAACCTGCCCAGGTGATGCAAGGAGTCCCCATTGCTGAGGGGGAGGAGAGGAAGCTCTCAATCAACTCGGAGTTACCAGAAGATCAAAAGTCCGAGTTGATCTCTTATTTGTTGAAGAACCTGGATGTCTTCGCTTGGGCAGTGGAGAACATGTTAGGCATTGATCCGGATGTTGCTTGCCACCATATCAATGTTGATCCCAACTTCAAGCCAGTGCAGCAGAAGAAGATGGATGTGGCAACAAAGCTCGATGACTTAATTAGAGAGGATGTCTCGAAGCTCCTCAAAGCGAATTTTATTCGTGAAATTCAATACCCTACCTGGATATCAAATGTTGTAATGGTTAAGAAACCAGGAGGGAAGTGGAAAATGTGTGTGGATTTTACCTGTTTATATAAAGTGTGCCCCAAAAATTTTTACCCCTTGCCTCGAATAGATTCTTTAGTTGATTCTGCGGTAGGGTACTCTTTTATGAGTTTTTTAGATGCATTCTCTGGCTACCACCAAAGAAGAATGCATAAGCCCGACGTTGCTTATACGTCCTTTATTACCAACGATGGTTGCTATTGTTATCTTGTAATGCCCTTCGGGCTTAAAAATGCTGGTGCGACCTATCAACACATGATGGATCATGTGTTTAAGGAACAAAAAGGAAGAAACCTTGACGTGTATGTGGATGATCTTCTAGTCAAAAGCAAGTCTTTTTCACTACACTTGCAAGATTTAGCAGAGACTTTCTCTACTCTGCGTAGATATAAAATGAAGCTCAACCCATCAAAGTGTACTTTTGGGGAGAGTATGGGGAAATTCCTTGGTCATCTCCTTACACTAGAAGGGCTTGCCCCAAACCCTGACAATGTTAAATCCATCCTTGATATGGCTCCTCCCCGTTCTCCAAAAGGAGTTCAGCAGTTAGGGGGGAGGTTGGCAGGTCTCGGGAGGTTTATCTCTTGATTTGGAGATAAGAGTGCGTCATTCTTTAAAACTCTTCGAGGAGCGTCCAAGTTTCAATGGACGGAAGAGTGCTCCCAAGCCTTTGAACAGTTAAAGAGAAAATTGACTTCAACACCTTTTCTACAGAGCCCCCGATCAGTGGAGATGTTGTTCTTATACATAGGAGTTGGCCCTAAGGCGGTCAGCTCGGTTCTCGTTTGAGAAGAAAATAGGAGGCAGTTCCCAATTTACTATGTCAGCCATATTCTCAAAGATGTAGAAACGAGATATCCAATCCTGGAGAAGTTGCCCTTAACATTGGTTATGTCTGCTCGTAGACTCGATCCTTACTTCCAGGCACACTCAGTTCAAGTAGTCACTGATCAGCCTTTGAAAAGTGTGCTGGAGAGATCAGAGCATTCAGGTAGGTTGGCTAAATTGGCAATTGAATTAAGTGAGTTTGAAATTTCTTATGTGCCCAGGATAGCTATCAAAGCTAAGGTGCTAGCAGATTTCCTAATTGATACTGTAGAGTCAAGTTCTAATCAAACAAGAAGGTCTCCTTTGCCTTGAACCATCTATGTTGATGGTGCCTCAGACATAAATTCTTCCAGAGCAGGAGTGGTTCTGATCAATCCAAATGGCATCAAACTTGAGCAAGCAATCAAGTTCTATTTTCCAATTACAAATAACCAAGTAGAGTATGAAGCCTTGTTAGCAAGCTTGGGGCTTGCAAGAGAGCTCGGAATTGACCATGTGCACATAAAGACTAACTCTCTGGTGATGGCATCACAAGTTCTCGATAACTTTGAGACCAGGGAGCCTGTGTTGAAGAAGTATCTTACTCTTGTAAAAGTTGAAGTTGGTAGATTCAAAAGTTTCACTATTGAACACATCCCAAGATCAGAAAATGAGGAGGTAGATGTTCTTGACAAGTATGGACTTCCATTAGTAGGAACAACTTTTGAACTCTTCCGTTCGGTAGTGGATGAAAAAGAGTTGATGCAAATTGATCACCGTCCCTCTTGGATGGATAGGTTCATTCTTTACTTGTCAACTGAAAACTTTAATCAGTCAATCAAAGATTAGAAAAGATTCAAGATTAAAGTAACCTACTATTACCTGGCATCTGGTATTCTATACAGAAAAACCTTCTTGTCTGCAATGGCAAGATGTGTTTCAGAAGGTGAAATTCCTGCTATTCTTCACGAAGTGCATTCTAGTGAGTGTGGAAGTCACTCAGGAGCAAGAACCTTAGAAATAAGGATCATGCAGCAGGGTTATTTCTGGCCTACTATGAAGAAAGATTCGGAGGCTTATGCAAGAAAATGTGTTCAGTGCCAAAAGTTCGCTCCACTTTAGCATCAAGCTTCTCAGTCACTCAGATTAATCGCAACTCCTTGGCCCTTTGCAGTTTGGGGAAGGGATCTCATTGGTCCTTTTCCCATGACAAGCGGACAACGACACTTTATCATAGTATTGATTGATTACTTCAGCAAATGGATTGAGGCTAAGGCATTGGCAAAAACAATGACTCAAGTCATGAAGAATTTCATTTGGGGCGAGATAGTCTGCCGGCATGGTATCCCATTGGCAATAATCACTGACAATGAACAACAGTTCAACAATGCTGAGATGGTTGATTTTTGCAAGCAGATCGGAACAGAGCGGCGCTTTACGTCAGTCCATCATCCTAAAAGTAATGGTAATGTTGAAGCAGCTAATAAGTAGATCCTCAGCTTGCTAAAAAAGAAAGTGCAGAATCTCAAGGGCAGTTGGGCTGACCAACTTCCTTCGGTCCCTTGGATCCTGAGAACAATGCCTTCATCTAAAACAAGAGAAAATCTATTCAAGCTTTCTCATGGTTCGGAAGCTCTTATTCCAGTTGAGGTTGAAGTCCCGTCACCAAGAGTTCTGTTTGCTAGACAAGGCATGGAGGATTGGCTTGAGCTGAATAATGAAGAGATGAAGTTCAGCTTGGAACATATTAAAGAAATATGAGATAAGGCGGTAATAAGGCAAGAAGAAATCAAGAGAAGAATGGCCCGCTACTTTGATAAGAACGTGAGGAACAAACACTTTCAAGTGGGAGATCTGGTTCTTAAAAAGGTTGATATTGCAGTAAGAGCCGGCTCAGTTGGGAAACTTAATCCGAATTGGGCTGGGCTATTAATTGTCAATGAAGAGCTCAAGAACGGGGCTTATCGCTTGCAAACATATGAAGGAGAAGATATGCCACATACATGGAGTGGGGATGATCTAAAGCGGTTCTATTCTTGAACCTCCTCCTCTTTTTTCCTTCCTAAGTAAACTTTTCAAGGTTTTTTATTGATAAAAATCTCCTTGCTAACACTTCTTCAAGTGTCTTTTTGTCTCTTAAATATTGACAGTTAATGCATTGAGCAAGAGCGACTTAAAACGGTTCTATCTCTGAACCTTCTCTTTTCTCTCTTATGCAAGTTTCATAAAAGTTTATATTGATCAAAGTCTTCATACTAACACTTTTTTAAGTGCTTTCTTTCTTTTGTTTCCTGAACCACTCCAACAGTTGCCAGATACTAGGAGACATAGCCGAGTTCAGCTTAAACCTCCTTTAGAACCGTTGTCATTACCATAACACCACAAAGACCACGTGTTGTGGGGAGATTTCACACCGTTTAGTGGGAGCTTGTCGGTTCTAGTGTGGCAGGATACTGGATTTTGGATCCCGACAAGTACATGACCCCACCTCTGTATTATGGAGGGACAGGGTGGAGGTTAGCTCTACCATGCCATTTAAGGGATATCGTTATAACTTTGATGATCATGTGTGTAAAGCAATGTTATACGCACCTGCCCGCGGATCATCTTAGTTTGTGACCCTCGAACACTCCTTGGTACCCTCAAGCAGTGCCTGTAGGGGACCCAGAGCCTTGTTGTTCTCAGGGAAAGCAATGCCGCTCCGGCCGCACCTGCCAAAAAGATCAATTTGGACAGTACTCTAGGCAAGAGGGCAGTGAATCATTTCATTAAGTGTGCAGATCTTGAGATCCAGTGTGGAAAGCAATGCCGCTCCGGCCGCACTTGCCCATTTGGTCACAAGTCTGCAGCTCATTCTTCACAGGAATTTGCTAATGGGCAGACTCTGGTTTTCTAGTCCGGTGAGTCCGCCGGTTTTCCTTGGGTTGATCTTAATAGTTTGTGGCCCGGTGTGGAAAGCAATGCCGCTCCGGCCACACCTGCCCACTTAATCACAAGAAACAGATCATTTCTATTTGATTATGAGCAGACTCTGGTTTTTTAGTCCGCCCAGTCCGCCGGTTTTCCTTGGGTTGATCTTAATAGTTTGTAGCCCGGTGTGGAAATCAATGCCACTCCGGCAGCACCTGCCCACTTGGTCACAAGCAATAGATCATTTCTATTTGATTATAGGCGGACTCTGGTTTTTAGTCCACCCAATCCGCCGGTTTTCCTTGGGTTTATCTTTCAACTGACCTTGCGTGAAAAGCACTGCTATTTGCACCTTCCCGCATGGTTAGGTTCTCATTTCTCTTTACGGATACAATACTGATATCCGCAATAGTCCGCAGATTTTGATCTTTTAATCCGCGGAGTTATAATTCAGTGTTTTATAATCCTCAATTTGTAGCAACGATCGTTGATATTCCTTAGCTCGGAAAAATTTATTATTGATTGATTTATCTGCGGACTGGAATCGATATCCGCCAGAATTCGCCGATTATCTGATTCTTTTTTTAACAAGTTATATGAACCTCGCGAGCTGCAAATCAACTTCCGCGAACTGGATTATTATCAAACTTGGTTATCTTCAAGCCTTAAATATTCTAAGCATGCGACCTAAAGTCTATATAGTGCGGACTTGTTTTCACTAAACAAAGATGGTTATTATTGATCAAACAAAGCAAGTCTCATCAAAGCATTGAAGAAATGAACAATAAAAATAGCAGAAGATACGGACTGGTCCTTTATATTCATTCAAAAAATATTTACATCTTTTTGCCTTTGGCGAACTTGAATGGAGTATGCCTCATTACAATAAAGCAAAAAATGAAATACCACTTTTTTATCCTATGGTCTTTTGTTTCTTCTCTGGAGGCACCTCTGGGCTTGATCCATCAACATTGACTTTATGAGAGTAACCTCCTGAGTCACGACTACTGCTTCCACAAGAACTAGTACTATCCGTAGACTCCGTCCGCCCACTGCCCTCATCAGAACCAGAAGAGGCGGACTGCCCAGACTGGCCCCCTTGTTGCTGACTTGAAGCAGCATCCTCGGGGACTTCGTAATCAACAAGCCCCTCATCTCCTTCTTCTTCATCCTCGTTATCGGCTACTGCTTTTCCCTTCGCAGCCCGCTCAAACTCGGCAACCTTATTCTTCAGCTCAGGGAACAGCTGCAAGAAAGGGACCGTTTTCACTCCCTCCTTCACGAAGCCATCATTGATAAGGCGCTCGATAGCGACCTCAATGGTTTCCTTCACAAAAGGAAACATAACATTTTGGAAGCTATGGTAGGTGACTTTATACGCGGTTTGCAAGAAGAAGAAACGAGTCAGTCTGCCGTAGATAAGCAACAAAGATTGTGGCGATTACCGATACTTACAGCTTCATTCTCATTATGCCGATTGATCCTTTTCCCTAGCCTCTTATTCATGTCTTTTAACAACTTGTTTTCCTGTAGGAGTTGCTCATTCTCCTTAAGCAGTTCGCGGGTCATGCGACCCATAAAGTGGTTGGTGACGGCGTTGCTCGCACTGGCTGGAGCAGAGAGTAGGGGGATGTCGGTAGGGGACACGCTCTTCAGGTCGCACAGGTTACGGTTCCCGTAGAGCATAGAGATCGCCACATGGGAATCGAGGGAGGTGCGCGGACTCTTCCAGGAGGGAAGAGCAGTCGAAAAGCGGACATACTTATTAATTCCAAGCTAGTTGATCATCGGGTTTCCCCTCAGATCCTTCTGGTTCTTCCCGAAGCCCATCATATCGAAGCTGTCAGAGGAAGAGTAGTCTGCAACGGGATCCCCTTCCTCCCTCCTTTTCCTTGCAACTTCTTTCTTCTTTTCTCCTTGAGTAGGAGTTAGCCTGCCTGGCGTCTGGGGCGGATTAGCTGGCACTGCCAAGGTCACTGCAAAAAAGAGAAACTAAATCAGTGCACTACAAGTCGCAGCGGTTAAGCTCCAGGTCGTCGCGGATACAAAGCAAGGTCGCAGGACTTACTCTCTTGGCGGCTTATGGCATCGAGGCTGGATAGTAGTGGGATGTAGTTGTCGATGTCGAGCCTTGCCCTAGCTAAGAACTTGACGATGGCGGCCTTCACCACATTAAGCTTCACGCTTTTTAAGGCGAAATCCGCGCGCACCTGCGGATACGTGTGAGTGAATCCTAGGTTGCCCTCAAAGATGAGGTACCTCGAGGTCCAGTTATGGATCTTATTTGGTAAGCCCATGACTTTCATCCCTCGGTAGTATAAGTAAATGACGCCTTAATATTGGCGACCTCCGGAAGGTGTTATTGAGCAGATAGAGAAAATTTTCCTAAATATATTTAAATAAAATTCGATCTTTTCAGACCACAGGGATGATAAGTAGTTGTAGATCGCAGCTATAGTATTTGGCGCGAGCTGTCCTGGCATTATCCCATAATGCTCGAAGATCTCCGCGACCTCCCACAACAAAGGAAACTTTAATCCGCAGTCGAAGTGATCGATGGGCACAGCGATCTGCGTTGTAGTGGAAAATTTTATCCGCTCTTGATCTTCAGGCAAGCGAGCAAGCACTGACGAGCTCTCCATATGCTTCTCCATGAAGGCGGCCAAGTCGACCTCCGTCAGTCTACATTTCTTATTGTCGGCAGAGTGGAAAGCGACCACAGCTTCAGTATGTATGGACACCATTTTCACATACCGTAGCGACTTCTACTTTGAGCACATTTCCTATACAGAACGAAGACTGGGGCTCTATTTATAGGAAAATAAGTCTGACAGCTTCTTTAGCCAGTCCGCAGAGATCGATCGTTCAGTCAGCGCAGACCAGTCAGTGATTACGGACTCGAAAGAAGTCTGCCCAGCTCGCTTCTTTTCAAGTTTTCTGCAAATTCAGAGAAAAAACTACAAGTGATAACGGACTCGGAAGCAGTCCGCCCAGCTTTCTTCTTTTCAGGTTACCTGCAAATTCAAAGCAAAATCTACATGTGATTGCAGACTCAGAGGCAGTCCACCCAGCTCGCAATTTTCAATATTCGCAATTCACAAACAAATATGCGGGCACATAGTAAGTCGGCAAAGCTCGCATTCAACATCAACTTGTAGAAAAAATTTCATCACGCAGATCGAAGCATTGTTCAAATCACAGAGCAATATCGTACAGAACAAATAGAATTCGCATCGCAGTACAAATGAAACAAATAAGCAATGTTCAAAGAACACACCAAATTATACAACATACAACAAATCAAATCAAACGTTTGCTTATTCGCGGACTCAGCGACCTCTATAGTCAGGTTGGGCAGGTCGCTCCTCCCTATCCTTCCTGAGATGAGCCGCCCGTTCACTCCCTCGCACTATCTCTCTGTATAGCTGCTGCACGAGATGGTGCATGGATTTGAAAGTACAATACATATGGGCGGTTTCCCTATTGATCTGACTAACCAGAACCACGGGCTCGCCTGCCGGCCTCGGCTCCTCGTCCGTCGCAGGTTGCCCACTTGCTGCTGGGACTGAAGCCTTTGCAGAAGCGGGCTGAACCGGCTGTTGCGGCCTCATTGCGGCGACCTCAGCGAATTACTTCTCCTTTCCTTCCCGCACCAGGGTCAAGTACCTTCCTCTATAGTGGCGCGCATCCTCACTTAACCGCTGTTTCTCCTTCTTCAATTCCTCCATATCCACTGAGATTTTGGCGACCTGAGTCTCCAGAGCTCTTTCTCGCTCTATCCGCATCTTTAGTTTTTCTTGAACTCCATTCAACTTTTCTTCATACTTCCTTTCAAACAGTACATACTTTTCCAAGCCAGACTGCTCTCCTTGTGCGGACTCGTCAAGAGAGACCGCACCAGTTTGCACCGATGCATCTACTTCGGTAGATGGCACAATATCGCCAGCTTCAACAGAGCCAGGTGGCGACTTCCGCACCGCAACAAATAAAACAATTACATTAATTCCCAGGTCGCGGCGAACTCAAAAGGTAAGGTAAAATCACTTTTTATAATCATTGCAGCGATCTGGCGACTATCCATGACAGGCCATCTCACGTACTCAGGGTCAAAAGCACTTAGGCGTTGCTTCCATTAACGATGAACTTTTGCTCTTGTTTCGGCCATTGATCTACTTGAAGCAAATATATCATCAATCTCCGTACTAATCTTTACTGGCTGCGACTTCCGGGGAGGAGACTTATAAAGCCACGGACTTTGAAATCGCCTGGGTGCCGGTTGCAGTTTACCTGACCACATCAGCTCAGCGCAGTCCGCTAATCTTCAGCCCGCCTGTCCGCATCGAGCTTTTCTGAGGTAGCCTTGACCTTGGCATTCATGATGGTGAGCTGCTCCTTCGCCGTCTTCTCTCTTTCCTCAGCCACAAGCGAGGAGGGGGGATCAACAGCTTTTTCTCCCACTATCTCAACATCGGACGACAATACCTCCAGCAGAGATTGATTCATATCAGCGAGCTGCTCGTTATCGATGTTGTCGAGTATTTTAGTAGTGGACAAACTGACCGTTGATAAATAATCACCTCCTTGGATTGGAGCGTCCGGAGTGACTAAGCCAGCATCAGGAACCTTTTTTCTCGCGGCTTGTGCTGCAAACTCGCAGCGCCAGTTTGCACAAGAATGTTCTTCTCCTTTTGAGCCCGCAGCTTTTTCTCCACCCGCTCGGTAACCGAGGACTTGTCCCGTTTCCTCTTTTTCTTCTCAGGTGTCTTTTTCTCGAATTCGATGACGCCCAGAGCCATGGAGAACACTGGTGCCTGATGTAGATATGACCGTGATTCGGACGTGACTATAATACAGACACCTAAACATTACCGAACAATAAATAAGAAGAGGGAACGCCGACCAAAAGTGAACGAAAAGGGGTCGAATGGTTCCCAAAATCCAGGACTCGATACCACGTCCTTAGGACCTACCTCTCCAACAAGCACACAAATCACCGTAAGCCAGACTCGATACAACGTCCTTAAGACCTACCTCTCCAACAAGCACACAACCCACAGCACCTACACAAGCATCTATTCATTTCAATATAGCTGTTTCAAGCGCAGCAATAATTTTATTTCGGAGCGGCGGAAAACCTTTAAGAGCGATCGCAATTCGAGTCGTGATTAATTCCCTTGTTGGCACATAAGGTGCGCCGAACGTAAGAGCAAATCGAGGCTAGGCCACGTTACACTCTCGAGACGGATCTTCCCGTTCAGGACAACAAGAGATTCAATAACAACACTTCCAAATTCAGATTTTGCAAGCGACGGATTTAACAATCACGGAAAAAACGGTGCATGAAAAATCTCCACAAACTAAAGCAAGAATCACACAAAGAAAAGAGATTACCCAACCGGGATGAAAGTTCCACACAAAGATAAGGTGGGAGAATCACACTCTCCACGGATCCGTCGGCGTCACACTGAACGGTTTGCAACCTTCTTCCACGGAGTCGCACCAAGGAAGCCTCGCCGGAGTCGCACCAAGGCGGATGGAGGAAGCAAGAGGGGCGGCGGCTTCACACCACACAAGAGGGGCGGCGGTTTTGAGAGGGCTTGGCCGAAATTCTCAAAAGGGGGATTTAGGTTTTCAAATCTTCAATGATCATATTCCTCTTAAACACCTTTTTAAATAGGAGTTTACAATAACTCTTAGCCCTCCATGATGGAGATGTAATCTCATCAATCCAAAAGGCTAAATGCACACAAAAATAAAATATTGTTCTAAATGAAAAAAAATAACACATGCCATGAATATAAAATTATCACTTAAACATAGGATAATTTTATATTCCCAAAATATAAAATAAAGTGCATGAAATAAGAAAAATTATGCTAATTCTTCATGGCAGTTTTAGCACGCCGCGGGCGGAGGTTGTAACGTACACTTCCTTTAGTGTCATCACGACATCTCAAATCTTAATGTCGTAGCGCCTCAGCAACCGGGTCATCATCAATTGGCGACGGTGCTGCATCAATCCTCCCCCACTCAAAATCACGTATCTCTGATGCGTGAGTGGAGAGATAGCGGCGGAGAAGCTCAACATCCAAACGTTGATGCTCTGTCGCGAGTACCTAAGAGTCGTCCGAAGGGGGGCGGTCATGCCAACGGATAAGGAAGCGGTAAGTAGTACCATCCGGAGTAGTGAATTGTTCTGCAGCGAGTATCATATCTGGAGTCAGAAATGTCCTGGGGAACCTGGGAAACATGTCAGCAGTAGGAGTAAAAGAAGGCGACGTACCATACGATGTCTTACTTGCGGGGACCGAAGGAGAGAGATCATCCGAACTACCACTCCCCAACCCATCATAATTTTTAGTGGAGGGAGAAGACGACAGAGAATTAAACTCATGTGGAGGTAAAACAAACAGCGTCAAATCCGAGACATTAAAAATAGGGGAGATACCCCAATCAACAGGCAAATCCAAAACGAAAGCATTGTCACCTAGTTTCTTGATAATCCGAAAAGGGCCGGCGCGCTTCGGTGCAAACTTCTTAACGGTGCCAGATGGCAAGCATTCGGGAACTAAGCGGACTAGGACCAAATCGCCAACTTTAAAGTACGACACCCTCCTATGTAAATTAGCGTGCGACTGATAAGACTCGTATTGAGAAGTCAAGGTATCTCGCATACGTGCATGTAAGTCATGAATATGTTGGGCGAAGGATTGTGCAAACTGACTTGTCTTGTATGTTGGGGGCAACAGTACCAAGTCAATAGGCACAGGGGCCTTGTATCCATGGACAATTTCGTTTGGTGACAGACCAGTAGACCGATTTTTGGAATTATTATAAGCTAACTTGGCGTGGGGAAGAATAAGATCCTATGTGCCTTTGGATCGCTCACTAGGCATCTTAGAAGACTACCCAAGCTTCGATTAACCACCTCCGTCTGCCCGTCAGTTTGGGGGTGATAGGCAGAGGAAAATAATAGCTTGGTACCCATTAAGACCCAAAGTGTCTTCCAGAAATAACTAGTGTAATTAACATCACGATCCGAGACTATTGTCTTCGGCACTCCCCGGTGACTAACTACTTCTTTAAAATATAATTTGGCGATATGAGACACATCGTTAGTTATAGTGCACGGGATGAAATATGCCATTTTGGAGAACCTATCCACAACTAATAAAATAGAATCGTGACGTCGTAAAGTAGTGGGTAAGCTTAAGAAAAAGTCCATGCTCACATCTTCCCATGGGGTGGAAGGAATAGGCAATGGCGTATATAAACAAACATTGGTTTTGGTGCCCTTAGATAATTGACAAGTACGGTAACTACTCACCACTCGTCCAACCATTGCCTTAAGTTTAGGCCAATAGAATTTTTCTTCAACTAACGTAATGGTCTTATCCCTACTGAAATGACCACTCAACCCTCCGCCATGCATTTCCAAGATGATATGGAGACGTAATGACGACTGCGGAATACATAACTTTCCAAGTCTAAATAGATAACTGTCCTTAATGACGAAAGCCAATATGTTCGTGTGGGAGCTATCTTTGGCTGACAAATATGCGTCCTGGAAATCGGGGCATATGGCGTACTCATCTTTGACGCGCTCGAATCCTACCACATTAACCTCCATAGTGGTTACTAACAAGGTTAAGCGACTAAGAGCGTCCGTGACTCGGTTGTCAGCTCCCTTAAGGTGCTTGAGATTAAACGTGTAACCTTGTAAGAAAGCTACCCACTTAGCTTGTCGTGGGCTGATCTTATGCTAGCCGTTGATGAAACGTAAAGCCTCATGATCGGAGAGGATCACAAACTACTTAGAGAGGAGATAGTTCCTCCAATTGTGTAGACATCGCACTACAACATAAAATTCCCTATCGTAATTTTAATACTTCAGCTTAGGGTCGGACAACTTCTCGCTAAAGTAACTAACGGGATGGCCCTCCTGGCTCAAGACTACTCCAATCCCTACCCCAGACGCATCACATGTGAGCTCAAAGACTTTAGTAAAGTCAGGTAGACGTAAGACAGGTGCCTCAGTCATAAGCTCCTTTATTCGCTCAAAAGCATAGGTGGCGGACTTCGTCCACGTAAACTCTCCCTTCTTCATACAGTCTATGATAGGCGCCATAATACTACTAAAGTCTCGTATGAAACGACGATAAAACGTGGCTAACCCATGGAAGCTACGCACCTGACATAGGGTGGTTGGCACGGGCAAGTCTTTTATGACCTGATCCTTGCCCGGGTCAACTCGAATACCCTTAGAGCCGACTATATAGCCTAAAAACTCAACCTCCGAGGCATAGAAAGTGCATTTCTTAATATTGAGAAATAAAGTCTCCTTCCGCAGGGTGGAAAGGATCACTCTCATGTAGGAGATGTGCTCGGTAGTAGAGGTGCTATAAATCAGAATATCGTCAAAGTAGACGACAACAAACTTCCCCAAAAATTGCTGAAAGACATGTGTCATCATCTGGGAGAAGGTACTAGGGGAATTGGATAACCCAAAGGGCATCACAAGCCATTCGTACAGACCATCCTTCGACTTAAACGTCGTCTTCCACTCGTCTCCCTCTCGTATCCTAATCTGGTGATAGCCACTCCGAAGATCTAATTTGGAGAATATGGTGGCTCCAGACAAGACATCCAACAAATCTTCTAGGCGGGGAATGGGGAACCTATACTTGATGGTGATTTTGTTGATAGCCCAGCTATCAACGCACATCCTCCACGTGCCATCCTTCTTGGGGGAAAGGAGGGCTGGCACAGAACATGGGCTCATACTAGTCCTAATAAAACCTTTCTCTAGGAAACCCTCTATCTGGGACTGCAACTCCAGGTGAGCCGTGGGGTGGAGTCGATAGTGGGGCTGATTTGGCAAGGAAGACCCCGGGATGAGATCTATCGCATGCTGGATATTCTTAAGCGGGGGTAACGTGTCCGGAAACTCATCCGGGTACACGTCCCTATACTCCTCCAACAGTACCCGTAACTCACTAGGTAGCTCATCCAAAATACTAGAATCGGGCTTCGCACTTAATAGGACTAGCGCATACATAATTCCATCAAAGAACGGATCTCTCTCAAACTCTTTCCTCCTAACTAGATTCAACGTTTTCCATTCTACCGGAATAGTGGTGTCCTTAGCCAAGACTATGGGCTCCTTTGGGATGGTCGGCCTCAAAGTGATGGTTTTGCCATTGAATTTGAATTCATAAGTGTTGGCTCTACCAAAATGTGTAACCTCACGGTCGTATAGCCAAGGGCGGCCTAACAACACATGACAAGCGTCCATCGGAAGGACATCACACCACACCTCATCAATGTAGGATTTGAATGAGAGTGGGACCAGGCATCGCTTGGTAACGGGTACGGAGATCTTGTTGATCCAGGCGACATTATATGGGGTCGGGTGTGGCTCGGTGGTCAAGGACATACGTGCGACAGCATTCTCAGAGACGACATTCACACAGCTATTACTATCAACAATCAGCTTGCAAAGCTTCTCGCCACTCTTAAAAATCAGAGAAAATATGTTCGTCCTCTTCCAATCATCTAATGGACGAGGAGTGGTCAAGATACAACGCATCACCATAAGGGGGTGATCGTCCTCTAAGTCACTTGGGACCCCTTCTGGGTCACTCTCCTCATCAACCTCATAAACATAATCCGCAAGATCGGTCGTCGCCTTTAACAAGGCTATGGATTTAGTTTTCTTTGGGCATTCGAAGGCGTAGTTACCCTGAATGCCGCAAGAGTAACATGTGGCATTAGTCTTGCTAACCTTTCCAATAGGAATACGTTCGCTCGCGGGGTTCTTAGTGTTCCTAGCAATGATTACAACAGACTTTGACTCGGCGGACCGGAACTTCCCTTTATCCTGATATGTGGAGGAAGATGATCCGGTAGTGGATTTCCCCTTCATAAGGGAATAACGGGAGTGAGCCTTAGATGCTAAGGGTTTCTCAATGTCGAGGACGGCATTGAATGTCATGTTTAGATCCGTGTGGCCATATCGTAAGATCTTCCGCTGAATATCGGGTTAAAGCCCCTTACGGAATCTAGAAAGGGTGACCTCGGGGATTTCCTTCAGATCACAACGTACCATTCGATCCTTAGATTCTCCCATATACTCTGCTACTGAACTTGAACCCTGCCGCAGGGTGGCAAGCTCGTCAAACATCTGTGTCCGATGGTACGCGGGGACGTACTGATCGGTCAACAAATTCTTCATTACGGTCCACCCAATAATTGGGTCTCCATTCCCAACTCCTAGCCTATGCTCTTCATTCAGCCAATAAGTTTTGGCACGGCCTGTCAGCTTCATCCTGGCAACTTGGACCTTTTGGGGGTCCGTGAGATGGTGCAAGTCCTAGTAACATTCCATGTCCACTATCCAAGTGAGGAAGTTCTGTGGATCTCCCATGTCATCGTAAGTGAGGGCATCAATCTTGATAGCCCTCATAATGTCAAACTCTCGCTCATGGCGATGGCCTCGAGGGGGCACTCGCGGGGAGTCCCCATCAGAATCCGAATCGGAGCTTTGTTGGCGCCGGCAAGGCAACTGAACATTAGCAGGTGGTGGAGGTGGCCTAGCTTGGGTTTGGATGAACTGAGTTAACATGTTCCTAAGCTCAGTCATCTCGTTACGCAGCCCTGCGATGGCCTCAGTGTTGGGATCTACATGCTCATTCGCAGCCATCAAAGATGTAGACGGAGCCGAATATTCTAGTCCTAGCCTAGTGCGCATTTAGGATTAGGAAAAACTTGAAAAGATGAATTTTCCTAGGGCTGTAGCTATACTGAAAATAAGATATTTTTATAGATTCCCAAAGTGACTAACACGTAGATCGTAAAAAAATTTTTTTTTTTTGATTTCGCTAAAATATAGGGATTTCAGCCCGCTATTTGCATACCAACTAGACAGAATTACGACATTTCTGAGAGGTCTAAGTTGTTAGCCTAAATCACCTAGAGGGGGGTGAATAGGTGAGTTGCGTGTCAAATGCGGAATTAAAAACTAACACAGCAAATATCAAGCAATCACAGAAGACAAGAGATTTATAGTGGTTCCCCAATCTTGGGTACGTCCACTTTCCTCACCGATCTAGCAAATTACTAGACTCGGCTACTCCACTATCTCGGATTGAAAACAATCCTACACCTCGGAACCACGTTCCTACAAATCTCGATCCCAAAACGGATCTACAAAAACTCGGAAGACAAAACTTCCTACAAGTCTCGGAGAAGAATCTCCTACAATGAAATTTGGTTTGAAAACAAAAATCAAAACAACAATCTCAGATCTGGATCTGTCTTCTTCTTTAGGAACTTCGGCTTGATCAGAAAATGTAGAAGACGACTAGAGAAATATCCACGAATCTGAGATCTAGAACCACCTCGATCAAGAAAGTAGATCTGGAATCTTCAAGGCTTGGCAAGATCGAGTGATTCTCTTTCTTCTGGATCGCTGGAGAGAAGATCGATGAAGACGAAGGTGGCGATCCAAACTTTTCTTCTTCTTCCGTGAACGGCAATGGCGGCGGCGTGAAAATTAGGGTTCACGGAATTTCTCTTTCTTAAAAAGAATATTTCTGTGATTACAATTGAAAAGTCATTTCTGAAAAGACCTATTTATAGGTGGGTTCCAACGGTCATAACATTGATTAATGATGACACGTGGACCAATCAGAATTGACAGATTCAAAGTACTTATGATGAAAATGGACTTAGAATAATTCTGGAGAAATTGACTGCGATACTCGAGTAATGAAGAATATACACGAGTATGGAGAGATGGATTACTCGAGTAGCAAGAAGCAGTATACTCGAGTATAGAAAGAGAGAATTACAGGAGAGAAGAATGTATTACTCGAGTATCAAAAATGGTGTACTCGAGTATCAGAAGTGTATACTCGAGTAATAGAAAAGTATACTCGAGTATCAAGACGATATACTCGAGTATCAAAAAGGCTAAACTCGAGTATAGAAAATATAACTGAGAAATGTTTATATCAGAGTCAATTACTCGAGTATGGAAGAAATTACTCGAGTATCAGAAGATATACTCGAGTATCAACAGACTTACTCGAGTATCAGAAAACACTTACTCGAGTATAGACAGACTTACTCGAGTATCAGAAGATATACTCGAGTATCAACAGACTTACTCGAGTATCAGAAAATACTTACTCGAGTATAGACAGACTTACTCGAGTATCAGAAGATATACTCGAGTATCAACAGACTTACTCGAGTATCAGAAAATACTTACTCGAGTATAAACATACTTACTCGAGTATCAGAGGATATACTCGAGTATCAACAGACTTACTCGAGTATCAGAAAATACTTACTCGAGTATAAACATACTTACTCGAGTATCAGAAGATATACTCGAGTATCAACAGACTTACTCGAGTATCAGAAAATACTTACTCGTGTATTACAAGGAAATACTCGAGTATAAAGGACTTAGGAAAATTCTAAGAGGAAATTTGCTCCAATGCTTCTGTCCATCAATCCAAGTGCATGAAGGAAGTGTATCCCAATAGAGAGGCTATACATGGGCCAACACTTTGGATCACACAATGAGGGATTACATTGTATGGTCCTGTGTTTGGTGACCCATTATAGACTGACATTGGTCTACACTTGGCAATTAGAACCTGCACACATACAACTTAAACACAGCATCAAATACACCTTAATTCATCTTAGTTCAAGGTCTGACCTCCTACAAATCTGAGGTATTGTGGAGACAAATCCCAACAATCTCCCCCTATTTGTAGATGTCAGCACTCTCTATACTAAGGTGAATTGCTTAAGAGTAAAAGAACAGCAAGCATATAACAGGAGAATAAGCTTAACTAAAGCAGAGTAAACAAAATATGGCCATAATCAGAATTAAAGATATATATATATAAGGCAATGTTTTTAAAGCACATAAGCAAAATAGTCCAATTCCACTTTCTCAGATCCACTCATGAAGGAGCATCCTTGTGCATCCTTTCCCTTTTGAGCTGTTGCCTCTCCAGGTAGCTGTAAGGCTTTGGGAAATAGGTCCTGGGCCTGGGAGGAGCAGCAGGGTTGTTGTGTCCCCAGTTTCTGTCATGGAGTCTGATTTTGATCTGAGAGGCTTCATATGCTTTCCACTCTGAGTAGCTGTAGTGATTGTCTCTGTTTTCCCCATGATCTGTCACTAATTTCAGGGTATCAAGAATAAGGGATTTGGAGGTTGGACTCCAAACCTCTGAGTGAACAATTGCTGGATCTCTTCTGGGTTCAGAACGACTTGCAGAAGTACCTTCACCATACTTTCTTTTCCTTTTAGATGGACCTTGAGAACTGGAAACAAAATCATCTTGCCACAAGTCAGAGTAGTTGAGAGGAGGCTCAGTCAGATCACCTTCAGGTCTAGGAGAGAAGACTGGCACACCACTTTCTGGAATGGTAGCTTGGACAGGGGCATCTGCAGAGGGTTGCTCTTCAAGAGGATTGAGGTGCTGAGGAATGATGGCTGGGTTGAGCTGAGCATTGGGGAAGTTCATGTTATGTAGCCACACAGCAGTATCATATGTATAAAACTTTACAGATTGAAGTTGAGAGAGAATGTCTGCTTTCATTTCCTTTACAATTCCATCCACTGTTGTTTGAGCCTGTTTGGAGAGAGTTTCAACTTGTTCCTTTACAGCTATTTGAGCTTGCTCATGAAGTTTGTCCACTTGTTCTTTTACAACTTTCTCCCCCTTGCTGATATCTATGTTTAGCTTTGCAATGGCTTCATCTTTGAAGGTGCTCACTTCATTACACACGTTCACAACATTCAGTTCAGCTCTCTCATCTAGTTTGAGCTGGTTGTGAGCTACTGTCTCAGCCTGATTTCTTAGCTCACCAATGCTTGTAATGGTGTGGTCTATGGCTTTGCCTCCAATTTGGAACAACCTTTTTAACTCATCAGTATTTGCTTGAATCTCAGCAAAGCCTCTGCTCATCTCTGTTTCAAGAGCAGAGACCTTGGATGTTACTGATTGCAGAGAGGCATCAAAGTATTCTCTCTGTTCTTTTAGCATAAGCTCTATCTTGCTAATAATATCTGAGGATGAAGAGGAGGGAGCTGAGGTTGGTTCAGGAGCTGAAGCAGCAGGAGCAAGGGCAGAGGTAGAAGCAGAAGCAGTCCAAGGAGGGATTTCTGAGATCACCACTGAGCTGACTGCTCTCCTGAATGGAACTGGTTCAACATCTTCTTCTGAGGGTAGGAGAGAGGGCATGGAGAAATCCAAATTCTTCAGAGGTGCCTCCACAGGATCTGGAGACATCTCATCATCAGACAGGAGAATATGAGCTGATTTACTAGGCTCACTCTCAGGAGAATGGACTGGAGATCTTGCAGGAGATGGAGCTGGAGTTCTTGCAGGAGACTGAACTGGAGACTTAGCAGCTGAGTCATTTTGGAAGAGAGGGGCATCTGAGCTGAGCTCATCAATGAATTTGTTGATATCCTCAGCTGTAGACAAAAGGGCTGCTGAGTCTGGAATCTCTGAGTCTGCATTTGCTGATTGAACATCTGCTGGAGGAGGAGAGATTGGAGGAGTAGGAATTCTTACTTCTTCTGTTTCTGGAATTACTGATTGTGAAGAGACCTGATTCTGAGGTAGAGAAGAGGCAGGCTCCCCCTCAATTACTGCACCCAGAGTGTCAGCAATTTGATGTTGAGGAGGAGATGGGGTCCTGATGACAGCTTGCTGTCTGGAGGTTTGGGCAGGGTTCATGATCTTGAGGTCATACCTCTGAATGGATGATATTGAGACTTTCTTCATGTGGTGAAGAGGAGTCCCTTTAGAGAAGTCAAATACTGTAGGATTTATCTCATGGAGGAGGAGGGAGATAATCCTGGCAAAGCTGGGATGTTTGACGCTTTCTTTGATCTTATCTAGTATCATCATTCCAAACTGAAACTTCTTCCTGCAGACAATAGCTTGCATAACATCAAAAAGATTTTGTGATACATCTCGAATGGAGTAAGTCTTGCACCAGAGGATTTTGGCAATGATGTCAACTAGAAACTTCCCTTCCGGATTGAACAGAGAGCGGTTCAGGGTTTCACCTCCACCTTCTGGATCTCGACCACAGAATAAGGAGGTGCGGTCGGCATCTGCCTTGTCTAAATCATCTTCTTCGTCGACCACTGGCATCCGAAGCAGAGTGGCGACAGAGGTTTTATCTAACCGAACATCAACTCCCCTTACCTTTGATTTCAGAACTGTACCATTGTGCCTAATCTTCAAGTTTTTGTAGAACTCTTCAACATCAGACAGCAAAAGGCGGCAAGGTTCTTGAAGAACGAAGGTTAATCCGGCCGTATCCAAGAGAATCAGAAGGTTCTTGAAATCATCGGAGATATCTTCTATGCCATCAGTCACTAATTCCGAGCCGATTCCAAACTTGGAGGAGGGAGGAGCCATCAGCGATTCTTCAATGAGGACGACGGAAATCTCTTCTAAATTTCTGAGTCCATCATTGGTCTTCTTTGTTAAGCAGTCCAAGCTCAGTTTTGAAGAATGTAAACTTGGACTCATCCAGCGGCTTGGTGAAGATATCTGCAACTTGCCTGTCTGTGGAGACATACTGTAGATCTATATCTCCATTTTCCACATGCTCCCGGATGAAATGGTAGCGAAGCTCTATGTGCTTGGTCCTGCTGTGGGAGACTGGGTTGTTGGCTATTGCAATTGCGCTGGAAGAATCACAGAACAGAGGAATATTCTGGAACTTCATGTTGTAATCTTCAAACTGATTCTTGATCCACAAAAGCTGTGCACAACAGCTCCCTGCAGAGATGTATTCTGATTCAGCCGTTGAGATGGCTACACAGTTTTGCTTCTTACTGCTCCAGGAAATGAGTCTCCTTCCGAGGAATTGGCAAGTCCCGGAGGTGCTTTTCCTGTCGTCTTTGCTACCTGCAAAATCTGCATCTGAAAATCCAATTAGTTCACTATCATTACTTCTTGGGTACCATAAGCCAAGATTTGGTGTTCCTTTGAGGTATCTCAAGATTCGCTTTGCAGCGATGTAGTGAGATTCCTTAGAGTTCACCTGAAATCTAGCACATACACATGTCGAGAACATTATATCTGGTCTACTCGCAGTAAGGTAGAGCAAGGACCCAATTATGCTTCTGTACTTGGTTTCATCAAAAGGTTTCCCTTTCTCGTCCTTGTCCAGAGACATAGCTGAGGCCATTGGAGTCCTCATAGAGGTTGCATTCTCCATTCCGAATTTCTTAAGCAGCTCTTTGGTGAACTTGGTCTGAGAGATGAAAATTCCATCCTCAGATTGTTTCACTTGTAGCCCTAAGAAATACTTCAGCTCTCCCATGCTGCTCATTTCAAACTTCCCTTGCATAAGTTTAGAAAACTTCTTGCAGAGGTTGTTGTCTGTAGAGCCAAAAATGATGTCGTCGACATAGATTTGCACTAGCAAAATCTTGCCTTTTATTTCCCTAAGAAATAATGTCTTATCTATCTTTCCTCTCGTGAACTTGTTCTCAAGAAGAAAGGTAGATAGCGTCTCATACCAAGCTCGAGGAGCTTGCTTAAGACCATATAGTGCTTTTTGCAATAAGTAAACATAGTTAGGAAAGGTTGAGTCAACAAAACCTGGGGGTTGCTCTACGTACACTTCTTCCTTAATGTTGCCATTTAGGAAGGCGGACTTTACGTCCATCTGATAGACGGTAAAGCCCTTAAGTGCAGCGTAGGCAAGAAATAACCTGATTGCCTCCAGTCTTGCTACTGGAGCATAAGTTTGGTCGAAGTCGATCCCTTCCTCTTGACGATATCCCTTGGCGACAAGTCTGGCTTTATTCTTTATAATTGTTCCGTCTTCATCCATCTTGTTCCGGTAGACCCATTTTGTCCCGATGACGTTCTTATGCTTGGGTCTAGGAACAAGTGTCCAGACTTTGCATCTTTTAAACTGGTTTAATTCTTCTTCCATGGCTAGAATCCAGGATGCGTCGGAGTTGGCTTCCTCAAATTTCTTTGGTTCAACCTGTGAGAGAAAGCTTAAATGTAAATTCTCGTTAGTTGTACCTCGACGAGTTCTGACACCATCCCGAGGATCTCCTATGATTTGGTCAGCAGGATGATCCTTCAAGTGTCTGAACTCTAAAGTCCTTGCATCTGGGATCTCTTCAGCCACTGGAGTTATATCTTCAGCTGGGATGTCTTCTTCATCTTGATCATCTCCCTCTTCAAAGGTGGTTGTAGAGGGGATCTTGATGAACGTCTCATCTTTATCTTTAATAGGTTCATCCAGGCTGAGTTCTTTCAACTTTGTACCTGCATCTACAATAGGCACACTAGACGAGTTGCTTTGCAACAGACTCGTCTCATCAAATACAAGATGTATCGACTCTTCCACAACCAGAGTTTTTCTATTGAAAACTCTATAGGCCTTACTATGGCTACTATAACCTACGAAAATACCTTCAAAGCTTTTCTCGCTAAACTTTGTAGTGTGATACTTGCCATTGTTAAGTACGAAGCACTTACAACCAAAGATTCTAAAGTATGAAATGGTTGGTTGCCTGCCTTTTAGAAGTTCGTAAGGAGTCTTATCATGGTCTTTGTTGATGAGTGCTCGATTTTGCACATGACAAGCGGTGTTGACGGCTTCAGCCCAGAAATACTCCGGAAGTGAGGCATCACTCAACATGGTCCGACAAGCCTCTATGAGTGTTCTGTTCCTTCTCTCAGCCACTCCATTTTGCTGTGGTGTGCGGGGAGAGGAAAACTCATGAAAGATACCTTGACTTTCACAAAATTCTGTCATGGCTCCAGACTTGAATTCCGTTCCATTGTCACTTCTGATTTTGACTACGGAACAGTTGTATTCATTCTGGATTTGCCTGACAAAGTTAGTGAAAATACCGAAGGTATCTGACTTGTGTTTTAGAAAGAACACCCACGCAAAGCGCGAGTAATCATCCACAATAACCAACGTATATTCCTTACCTCCCAAACTTCTAACCTGCAGTGGACCAAACAAGTCCATGTGAAGAAGCTGTAAACTTCTATTGGAATCCTTGCCTATTATGCTTTTGAACGAGCTTCTTGTTTGCTTGCCTTTGATACAAGCGTGACAAGGACTGTCTGTAACGCACTTGACCTTGGGTGCATCACGCACTAAGTTTTGAGAGAATAATTTATTAATAGTTTTGAAATTAATATGTGCTAGTCTCTTGTGCCATTGGTCAGCAAGAGATGCACTACTTTTTGCCAAAAGACACACTGGTGTCGAAGAGTCTATACAAATAAAATTTAAACAGAAAATATTTCTGCTTCGAGTGCCTGATAAAATAGTTTCCATATTGTTAACCGACTTTATCAAACACTTGTCAGCATGAAATTCAACTACGTATCCTTTGTCGCATAGTTGGCTTATGCTGATGAGATTGTGTTCCAATCCTTCAACATAGGCTACATTCGAGAAGGATACGCTACCGTTAGAAATCATACCATAGCCTTTAGTGATTCCTCGATCTGAACCTCCAAAGATGACCTTTGGTCCGTCGCAGACTGAGGTGTAGTTTAGTAGTAGGCTCCTTGTCCCGGTCATATGCCGAGAACATCCACTGTCCAAGTACCAGATTGGCATTTTGGTGGCCTTTGGACATACCTGCAATTACAATCATTTAGCCTTAGGAACCCAAACAAGTTTGGGTCCTTGGTCTCGAGTTAGAATACTCCCCCTACGAGTATTAGCCTTATGAGTGGTCACTCTCACGTTGCTAACCTTAGGGGTTGCAGCATTTTCAGGATTGAACCAACAATCACTGGCAAAATGACCAACTTTGCCACAACACCAACAGTTGAACCTGTTGTATCTTTGCCTTGGGTAGTCCTGCCTGACTTTCTGGAATGAAGGTCTAGCAGGAGCCTTACTTTTGGAGGAAGAGGCTTCATGATGATTGCAGTTACATGAGGTCTTCTCCTTCATAGGCTTTTCTACAATGGGTTTTACTTTTGGTGTCTTTTTGAAATTATGACCATGAGCATAAGGTCCATAGCTTTGAAGCTGAATCTCCTCATAAGGTGCCTTGAAGACACTCTCGCCAAAGTTACGAGGACGAGTCCAACCTTGGTATCTTGACTTAGGCTTCTCAGGGATCGGCCTAGAAAAGTGTCCATAGGTGGACTCATAATCGAGTTCGTTCGTGGGAAAGATAACTTTCTTGAACACAACAGGTTCCAAGGGAGCTTTCCCTTTTTCCTCAGCTAGAGCCTTCCGGGCAGCTTTATTCTTCCTCTTGGCCTTGTTTCTCCTAGAGGATTTACTAGAAGATCCAATGTGGCCTAAACCAGCACCCTTGGCCTTAGCAGAGAATTCAGCAACGATTGGAAGAACTGTCTTAGGCTTAGAGAAACTCTCAACAAGCTTCTTTTCAGCCTCGAGTTGTTTTTCCAGTTCTTTGATGATTTCCTCTTTAAGGTCGAGGTGCTTGAGAGCTTTATTGTATTCCTCCATAGCTTCATTTAGGTTCTCTTGAAGAGAGTTAGTCCTATTGACTTCTTCTCTCAAGTTGCTCTCACTAGCCTGTAGAGAATTGATCTCTTTGGCTTGACTTCTCACCATTCTACGACATTTCTCGTAAGCGGTGAGTAGTTCCTTATACTGTCCCATGAGTTCAGATTCATCTTCAGAGGAATATCCCTCTTGCTCATTGTCATTTTCAGAATCAGAGAGAGGAGTGTGAGATTTTACCTCCCCAGTAAACTGGGGGACTTGTTCATCATCCGAATGAGCCATGAGCCCAAAGTAAGCTTCCTCTTCTTCACTCGACTCAGATGAGTCAGAGTCGCTGAGAGTTTTGCTCTTCTTGGCTACTAGGCTTCTCTCTGTCCTCTTCTTGGGGTGTGAGGATTTCTTTTCCTCTCTTCTTCCACCCTCTTTCTTTTTGTGAGGGCAATCGGCGATGACGTGACCTGGCTTATTGCAACAGTAACAAATGATGTCAGTAGAAACCTGTTTGTTCGGTTTAGGATTATACCTGTCATGGCTACTTGAGCCTTTCTTCCGATGATCACTGTCATGTCGTGATCTTCTATATGAGGCATCCTTGCCTCTCCATTGCTTCTTCTTGTTCAAGAATTTCTTGAACTGCCTTGAGAGTAGGGAGAACTCTCCATCAGATAGTTCTGAGCCAGATGAGCTAGGCTCAGATGATTCTTCTTCATCAGCTTCAGGAACTGGGGCAGGAGAGCTAGCCTTTATCTTCCTTGAGCTATCTGCCTTTAGAGCGACAGATTTCTCCTTGGATGCAGACCTGCTCGTCTCTTCTTCAGCTTTTCTTGAGTTGATTTGCAGCTCGTAAGACATAAGCTTTCCGAACAGATTCTGCGGGTCTGTCTCAGCTAACCTTCCAAACTCCCGAATGGCACATACCTTATTATCCCATTCCTTGGTTAGGGATCTTAAGAATTTGTCATTGAGTTCCCCGTTGGTGAAGACACGGCCATACACTCTTAGGCCATTTACTATTTTGAAGAAGTTCTCAAAGGTGTCAGCTATGGCTTCCTTATGACCTTGCCGGAAGGCTTCATACTTTTGATTCAGAAGGGATCTCCGATCATCCCTCACTTCTTCTGTACCTTCCATTAGAGTCACAAGGGATTGCCACATCTCCTTGGCAGACTGGCAATGAATTAGATTCTGCAGCATTGAATCGTCGACTGCACTTGCTATAATATTTTTAGCCTTCTTGTCCAGAGAGACAAGTGCAATCTCATCCTTGTCTAGATCCATCAGCTTCTTGGGAACTTGCTTGGTGGGATCTATGGTGGATGCAGTCATAGGAATGTGGGGACCTTCTTCAACAATCATGAAGATCCGGGGATCTACTGCTTCCATGAAGAACTTTACTCTTTCCTTCCACATAGGAAAGTTGTTCTTGGTGCAGATAGGGAGTTTAGCAAAATCCTTGGTCTTACTCATGCTTGATACTTTACAAGAAACAACTTAGAAGGATAAGATCAAGGTGTTAACCTTTTAACGATCAACCTGCCTCTGATACCAATTGAGAGGTCTAAGTTGTTAGCCTAAATCACCTAGAGGGGGGTGAATAGGTGAGTTGCGTGTCAAATGCGGAATTAAAAACTAACACAGCAAATATCAAGCAATCACAGAAGACAAGAGATTTATAGTGGTTCCCCAATCATGGGTACGTCCACTTTCCTCACCGATCTAGCAAATTACTAGACTCGGCTACTCCACTATCTCGGATTGAAAACAATCCTACACCTCGGAACCACGTTCCTACAAATCTCGATCCCAAAACGGATCTACAAAAACTCGGAAGACAAAACTTCCTACAAGTCTCGGAGAAGAATCTCCTACAATGAAATTTGGTTTGAAAACAAAAATCAAAACAACAATCTCAGATCTGGATCTGTCTTCTTCTTTAGGAACTTCGGCTTGATCAGAAAATGTAGAAGACGACTAGAGAAATATCCACGAATCTGAGATCTAGAACCACCTCGATCAAGAAAGTAGATCTGGAATCTTCAAGGCTTGGCAAGATCGAGTGATTCTCTTTCTTCTGGATCGCTGGAGAGAAGATCGATGAAGACGAAGGTGGCGATCCAAACTTTTCTTCTTCTTCCGTGAACGGCAATGGCGGCGGCGTGAAAATTAGGGTTCACGGAATTTCTCTTTCTTAAAAAGAATATTTCTGTGATTACAATTGAAAAGTCATTTCTGAAAAGACCTATTTATAGGTGGGTTCCAACGGTCATAACATTGATTAATGATGACACGTGGACCAATCAGAATTGACAGATTCAAAGTACTTATGATGAAAATGGACTTAGAATAATTCTGGAGAAATTGACTGCGATACTCGAGTAATGAAGAATATACACGAGTATGGAGAGATGGATTACTCGAGTAGCAAGAAGCAGTATACTCGAGTATAGAAAGAGAGAATTACAGGAGAGAAGAATGTATTACTCGAGTATCAAAAATGGTGTACTCGAGTATCAGAAGTGTATACTCGAGTAATAGAAAAGTATACTCGAGTATCAAGACGATATACTCGAGTATCAAAAAGGCTAAACTCGAGTATAGAAAATATAACTGAGAAATGTTTATATCAGAGTCAATTACTCGAGTATGGAAGAAATTACTCGAGTATCAGAAGATATACTCGAGTATCAACAGACTTACTCGAGTATCAGAAAACACTTACTCGAGTATAGACAGACTTACTCGAGTATCAGAAGATATACTCGAGTATCAACAGACTTACTCGAGTATCAGAAAATACTTACTCGAGTATAGACAGACTTACTCGAGTATCAGAAGATATACTCGAGTATCAACAGACTTACTCGAGTATCAGAAAATACTTACTCGAGTATAAACATACTTACTCGAGTATCAGAGGATATACTCGAGTATCAACAGACTTACTCGAGTATCAGAAAATACTTACTCGAGTATAAACATACTTACTCGAGTATCAGAAGATATACTCGAGTATCAACAGACTTACTCGAGTATCAGAAAATACTTACTCGTGTATTACAAGGAAATACTCGAGTATAAAGGACTTAGGAAAATTCTAAGAGGAAATTTGCTCCAATGCTTCTGTCCATCAATCCAAGTGCATGAAGGAAGTGTATCCCAATAGAGAGGCTATACATGGGCCAACACTTTGGATCACACAATGAGGGATTACATTGTATGGTCCTGTGTTTGGTGACCCATTATAGACTGACATTGGTCTACACTTGGCAATTAGAACCTGCACACATACAACTTAAACACAGCATCAAATACACCTTAATTCATCTTAGTTCAAGGTCTGACCTCCTACAAATCTGAGGTATTGTGGAGACAAATCCCAACAATTTCCAATTTTTCAGGCTTACCTAACGAGGACGAATCAAAAAATTTTCTGTTTTAATATTGCTGGAAATAATGTCAGGAAGCTACAGAATTTTTTTCAGATTTTTTGACAAGTTTTATAATTTTGAGGATTTTACTAAACGCGGACCAATCCAAAAATTACAGATCTTTGAAAGTTCAGATCGACAAACGAAGAACACAGAGAGGATGTTTGCAACGTGGAAGTTGAAACGACCGCCTCTGATACCAAATTGATGTAGAGACGACCGTGATTCGGACGTGACTACAATACGGACACCTAAACGTTACCGAACAAGAAATAAGAAGAGGGAACGCCGACCAGAAGCGAACGAAAAGGGGTCGGTTGGTTCCCAAAATCCGGGACTCGATACCACATCCTTAGGACCTACCTCTCCAACAAGCACACAACTCACCGTAAGCCGGACACGATACAATGTCCTTAAGACTTACCTCTCCAACATGCACACAACACACCGCACCTACACAAGCATCTATTCATTTCAATATAGCCGTTTCAAGCGCAGTAATAATTTTATTTTGGAGCTGCGGAAAACCTTTAAGAGCGATCGCAATTCGAGTCGTGATTAATTCCCTTGTTGGCACATAAGTTGCGCCGAATGGAAGAGCATATCGAGGCTAGGCCATGTTGCACTCCCGAGACGGATCTTACCATTTCGGACAACAAGAGATTCAATAACAACACTTCCAAATTCAGATTTTGCAAGCGACGGATTTAACAATCACGTAAAAAATGGTGCATGAAAAACCTCCACAAACTAAAGCAAGAATCACACAAAGAAAAGAGATTACCCAACCAGGATGAAAGTTCCACACAAAGATAATGTGGGAGAATAACTCTCTCCACAGATCCGCCAGTGTAACACTGAACGGTTTGCAACCTTCTTCCACGGAGTCGCACCAAGGAAGCCGCGCCAGAGTCGCACCAAGGCGGATGGAGGAAGCAAGAGGGGTGGCGGCTTCACACCACACAAGAGGGGCGGCGGTTTTGAGAGGGCTTGCACGAAATTCTCAAAAGGGGGGATTTAGGTTTTCAAATCTTCAATGATCATATTCCTGTTAAATACCTCCTTAAATAGGAGTTTATAATAACTCTTAGCCCTCCATGATGGAGATGTAATCTCATCCATCCAAAAGGCTAAATGCACACCAAAATAAAATATTGTTCCAAATGAAAAAAATAACACATGCCATGAATATAAAATTATCACTTAAACATAGGATAATTTTATATTCCCAAAATATAAAATAAAGTGCATGAAATAAGAAAAATTAGGCTAATTCTTGATGGCGGTTTTAGCACGCCGTGGGCGGAGGTTGTAACGTGCACTTCCTTCAGTGTCATCACGGTGTCTCAGATCTTTATGTCGTAGCGCCTCGGCAACCGGGTCATCTTCAATTGGCGGCGACACTGCATCAGTACCTCAGCTTGTTTTTCAGTTTGTTCTTCAGCCGGTTTTTACGCTTGCTCTTCAGCTCGTTCCTCAGCTATATCTTCTGCTTATTTCTCCACATGTTCATCAGCAGGCGGCTTCTCCTCAGTATTCAGCTACCGGAATTTTGGTTACGAAACCTCCCTGTCCAAGTATATCCACAGCATGACAGTTCCTGAGGTAGAAGGGTGTATTTCCATACCCCTAGAACTCGCAGGATTCTGGTCAGAAACTAAAGGCGGATTCGATGTTCTATCCGTGCTTTTGGTTGGTAGATTTTGAGCAGCAGAGGCAGTCGTAGATTTCTCATGTTCAGTGTTGCGGAATGAGTTAGTCCTCTCCTATCCCGGTCGTGAACTATCCCCTGTGTGGCGGACTGGCGTCCCGCTTCGATGGATTACTTTCTTAGTCCTGGTGTTCTCCTTTGGCTTCTCTGTCCTAGAGGTGAAGTTGCCAAAGAAAGATCCGAGTCTCGCCATGTCGGACTGGAAAGTGCAGACCGCAAGTGGTGAGAACCAACCCATGGTGCAGATAGCTTTGACAGAATACCGGGTTTTCGGCGGTATTTATAGCACTGACAACATTTATGATAGTTGTGGACTCGGCGGTTAAGGAAACATTTTCGAAATTTTCTGAAACGTGAAAATGTGCGGGGATTATGTTTAACCCAGAATCCACAGCATGTTTAGCAGGACAGATCCCTCTCCTATTCTTGTGGACTCAATTTCCTCAGTCCGCTCAGGTTGTCAGGACCATACAGATCCAAAGCTACCCCAGCGGCGGACTCCAGTTCCATGTCCGCCCAGGCCGGAATTCCAGTGCTCCTCCTTCAACGGCGGACTCGATTTCCTAGTCCTACCAGCCTCAGTTGATCAGCCTCCATATCGTCCACCAGCTCTCCAGGAGGACTCAAGCATCAGTCCGCACAGGTCGCGGACCCTCAGCCAGGATCGCTCCCTACATCCAGATGGAAGCTCTAGCCCGCGAGCCAAGTCCTCCCTCTTGCGCAGACTGCTTGTCTTTTCTTTTTGATTCCCGATACCGCTGCCCGGTTCTCCTGTACCCCGGACAGCCGGTTAATTTAGCACAGCCCGTTTGGGCAGGCCCCGAACCTATAAATAGGGGGAAGAAGTGCACCCAACGCATGCTGACACAAGCCTTAAAGCCTACTTATTGAAGGCTGCGGACTCGAATATCGGGCTTTGCGGTCTCCATCTTGCTCTCCGTTTAGTTCTTTCCTCTACTTGTAATCCGCTTTTTGCAATCAAAGGAAAGCCCGTCGTAAGAGAGGCATTCATGCTGCGGCGGGCGAAGTCTGGTGTTGACGTGGCTCATGGCTCTGCTGCTCTTTTTCTCTTGTCTGCTCAGTAGATTGTTGCTTGCAGTTTGCCTTTTCCCCTCCTTTCCCCAGTGCTCGAAACGTTAGCTGGTGGTGCTCGACTCCCTTTCGCTTTTCGTGCATCAACAGTTATATATATATATATATAAATGATTATATATATAACTTAATTAATTTTAAAATTAATTACTATGATAATTAATTAATAGTAATATTCAATTAATTTTTATATACCATAATATATATTAAAATTTTATAATAATATTTTATAATTTGATTTGCAAATAATATTTATCTTCAGTAACACACACACACAGATATATATATATATATATATATATATATATATATATATATATATATATATATATACGAGCATCTTCACATGAGTTACGTATATGCTCGAGTTTCTCCCCTGTCATAGTACCCTAGTAACGAAGGTACCTTCTCCCAAGCTCTCCGGCTTACGAAAGCTTGATCAACTGATAGTGCATAAGAAGTGTCCATGACCCGCGCGACATTACCCCCACCTTGATAGTATCCCAGCATGAAGAATTTGTAGCTTGCAAACCGTCAAGCTCAAAAATAACCATACGACAATATCACCATGTCTTTGATAATAGTGCGTGGGGTTTTTCTTGTTGAAGGAGCTCTGTTGGGTCGGGACACTGTCAAGGTAGGGGGACTATCATGCAGGGCACAGGGGCTTCCTTTGCACTATCAGTTGATCGAGCGGTGAGTTTGAGGGAAGGTACCATTGCTGACGGATTACTATCACTAAGGAGAGCATCGAGCAAGGGCATAGCCCATGCAAAAAATGCACGTATGTGTGTGTATATATACACACACACACAGATATATATATAGTCATGTTCAGGTGTTGATAGATCGCCTGTGCAAACGTGCAGACAAGGAGAAGGAACCTAGTGGTTGCGGGCTTGCCAGCCACTGTCTGCACTGGGTTTAGCGGCGACCACACCGACGAACCCAGGGCGGCAAGTGGTTGTCAAGCTCGCATCTGCCAACCACCATTGGGATCCTTCTTCTCCTCATTCTCCAGCAGTTGCGGTGTTGTTGGCCACCGCTCATGTGCGATTCGTCAGCGACCACATCAATGAACCGCGGGAGGGTGGTGGATGGTAACACCATAGTCATCGGTAGCTGCTACAAGAAAAAGAGTTAAGCTTGATAGCAGCAGTATCCGGCTCGTCCGTCATCGGCCGTTAGGGGTTCGTCGACGCTTAGGACGATGAACTTGGCGCGGTTAGTAGCTAGTGACCATGTCGCCCCTATATGTCAAGCTCCATGATTGTGGATCATAACAACCCAAATTGTATCCGTTCGGCTAAGATTTTAATTGGCAGGTTCGCACACCAAATCTGTCAGCACCATAAAAAAATTTTCAATTTACAAACACATGGTGTAATATTTGGGTACCAAAACACCCTAAAAACCCCACATGCAATCCTAAATCTTCATTTTTGGTCATTTCCATCAGCATTTGACCTTTGAACCACCCCATTTACCTACAAGCTCCTCCCGCTAAGATTTCACCTGTGCCCCCATGCTTTCATCTTGTTGGGTCCATTGATTTAAATGTCTCTTATTTGAATAAGGTCATAAGTCAATAATATACATAAGCATGTATGTGATATGTGTTCAAGTTCATATATGCAGGTGTCTACTATTGAATGATTAGATAGGTTATATATGTCAGAGGTTTGGCTGGACAGAAGAACAGAACACTTAGGAGAGCCAAAAATTTGGCTAAGTATAGATGCGTTGAGTGATCACACATCACTCAACGTCAGAGGCCAAAATGCGTCAACAGATATTCAGTCACTCAAAGTATCAGTGGGGCGGGACATAAATTTTTGCTAAGTACAAATGTGTTGAGTGAAGAAGGATAATTTGTTGAGTCACACAACTGCACTCAATGCCTGTACCAGTTGTCAGGAAGAGTTTTTCTAAGTCCACAGGGGGTACGCCAAATATCTCGATGTCTTTCATAAATTCAAATTAAAGCAGATAAGGAACTAAAAGATAAAGAACGACGTACTGATCGGACAATGTTATCGTGTTTAAAGCAACAATTAAAGATGTACAAGCCACGTTCTAAAAGAGGCATAGAGCCATTGCCATGGCTGACTTATAAAAGTAGTGCAGGGTCAATCTTTAAAAAAACTTTTGGCGCTTTCACTTAAAAACCCTAATTTCATTTTCTACAAAAGTCAGTTAGCCAAGCTCAAGACATTTTTACTGTTCATCTTCAAGCCTGCTACACAAAACTCAAATTTTCCCAAGCTTAAAGAAGGAGCAGTGCTCTGCAGATGATCTTCATAGATTTAGTCGATACAATATTGAAGACAAACTTTCTAGTTAATGTGAAGAAAGATGACTGTTTTCTACATTGTCCAGGAAGAAGACATTGTGATTTTTCTCTAGAGTATGTTTCATCAAACTTTTACCAAAAACTGTTGGATCTCTGTGAGATCTGAGTTCTAAGCCTGATTTATAAAGGCTGATTTGTAGGACTGTGAAGCAGTCTAAGGTAGGAGTTCTCAAAATCTAAGGTAGGGTCCTGGAGTGGATTTGAAGTAGGATCCTGGAGTATATCTGGGGTAGGATCTTGGTTAAGATCTGAGATAGGAGTTATTGAACTCATAGTTATATGGTCCTGAGGGATCTGAGGTGTAGGCTCAAGGAGCCAAGTATAAAGGAGGAGTTAGCCGAATCTAGCATACTGCTAGATTGGTGAAGGGGGAAAACGTATGTACCCTAGATAAGGGAACCACTATAAATTTTGGGGTTATTTTTTGATCTTGAAAGCTAACTACTAACTTGAACACACATCAAGCTCAAACTTTAAAAGAATCAAAAAGATTTAAAATAAACCTATTCACCCCCAACCCCCTCTAGGTGTTTATCTACCCATTGAAAAGACTTTCAAATCTATTCTTCATCAATAAAAAACCCATCAGCACTTGCCTGCAATCTCCTCCCGCTATCTTTTAACCTACGACCCCATGCTTTCAACTATTCTTCTTCAATAAATTATGTCAGCAAGCCGGCAAATTTCCTCCTACATGACAAGCTCCCACTCTTGTATTCCTCGGCAAGCATACTTAATCGAGTATAGTATAAGATATGGAAGTTATCAAGGTCATATTCTTCTGAGTTTGCTGAATAATTGTACTACGTAATATTGTTATTATTTTTTCAAAATAAATTTGGAGTTTTTGTAAAAGAAGACTGAATTACAATTAAGAAATTAAACGGACTGAAAAGATGGTTATAGGCTAGCACTCAATCATTGAATCACATTGGAATAAAAAAATAGAATTCTAATTCTCTTATTATAGAAGATTTGATCATGGAAGTTCCCAAAATATGAACACTCCTCTCTTGAGAAAATTGTTCACCAAAGCTTGGGTTGATCGACTGAACTCTCATTCTCAAATTGACTCACCTAAGTTTTTCTTTACATTATGAACCCCATAATTTGATTTCACTCCAATTAGGAAGAGTTGCGTTATACTATCTCGAGGGTTGTTTTCTACTCTTTTTTCCCATGAGTAATCGATTCGTACTACGAGCCTCTCGACTAACTAAAGTATGAAAAGAAGAATGAAAGTTATATATTAATGATATAACCTCATAACAATTTGATCAAGGGTAAGCGTTCAACAAAGGAGAAAAGAAATTCTAAATTATAACAAATTTATTTTATCCATGGATCATCTCGATCGAGTACTTATCAGAATTTGTTACTCATGGAGATGGAGGAATCATTCAAAAAAAAGAAATTCATGATGACCAAAGAGGGGTATTAAGGAGAGAAAGAACTCTTACTTTATTATTGCAAATGAAAAGTACAAGTACAAAGGTTACATGCTTAAAAGTACTTAAAGACTGTGAAATACAAGAGGACTAGATGTAAGACCCCCTTTTTTTTCTTTTTGAACACCGGGGTCTTAGGCCCAGAATCGCTGCTTTGCGGTGACACCTTCACGCCCTGAAGTGTCATCACCGCAAAACGCCGATTCTACCGGCCGATTTGATCACAGAAAAGATAGCACAATAAATGAAAAGCAAGTCCACAGAAATCACATGTATAGAAATAAAAGTCTCCACGAAGGGAGAGTCCACAAAAATAGTATAAAAAATATTGAAAGTAAGGGCTTATGCCTGGTACATCATAATACTCACTATAGGTCACTCATGCGGAAGCAAACTATAACATATACTATAAGTCGGCACTCACAGTCCCAGCTGTCTGAACTCCTGAGCTAGACTGCCCTATCTCCAAGCAGGCCGACCTCCGAGGCTGCTCCTCCATGCTGGGCTCCACGATCCCCTAAATGATGTGGTCTGAAAACCGTTAGTCATAAGACTAATCCCTATTATCCCTTACCCCTTCCCCCATGACTCCTAAGTATAGAGCGGAGAGGAATAAAGGGGAGGACATGAAGGTGGAGAATAAATCAAAAGCAGGTGACAGCGGACCTATACTACCAATTCTATAATACATGTGGCAGTAAAGTAAAGTATGGAAAAATAACCTTAACTTATGCACGAAAACACATAAGCCAAGGGATCTTTTGCAGGGCTCCCATCGTATAAAGTATTCATACCACTTATACATTGGGGTGTCGGTTATCAAACAGCAGCATATATATATTGAATTTAACCTTAATTTATAAACTTGCCAACACAAGCTTATAGACCAAGGGGTCGTTTTACAAGGCCTATTGTATAGGTGTCCCATTCAACTTATACATTAGGTGTCAGGGGTTAAATGAATTGATTATGTCATTACATGCTAGTGGGTATGATGAATCATGCAAGTGCAACACACAGACCCGACTCTATGTACACAGACCTTTAGTTCCCCCTTTCGGAGCCGTTACCTCCCAGGATACCATCGTAGTGGCAGACGGAAGCGGTGGGTTGGGCCTCTCCCACCTCTAAACCAGTAAAGCACAGCCGGTCACACCTATCATACGCCTCAACACTTGGTGCACAAAGCATACTCCTGCATACTCTTGCCGGCTGGCACACCGGACTTCTGTTGGCAAAGTGCTAACCACACTTCCTGAGTCAGCGTATTGGCGTCGATGCATCGACCCTCCAATACCGAAGACCCACCACCTTAATTTTCTTTCCTGACTATGCACATACAATATTTATCGTATCAAACCAATCGAGCTGAAGCTCCCTTGACCATCCTGTCCGTCTCTTAACCAACCGAGTCGAAGCTCCCCGGACCATTATGTCCGTCTCTTAACCAACCGAGTTGAAGCTCCCAATTATAATCCTGTGCTAACAGTGTTTGTGAAACGTGCAACCCTAATTACTAAGTTACTCTTATCAATTTGTTCATACAGTTTACGTTAACCGAGGACTGCCCCCGGTATTCTATGTGAAGGGCTCTCAAAGGGTACTAGGAACTATGATGGTAGCTGAAGCCCATCGTTCCCTTTCGCAAGGCACTTATTTTTATTGGTTGATTCCATTTACCCATTCCATTCTTATGTTACGATAGACTAAACTAGTGTGATTTTTAACCTTCCTCTCTTCGGGGAGGACGATCTTTCGTCGAACCCGAGCACCTCTAAACTCTAGCCAAACCACTTATCCCTACTGTTCATATCATTCTATTGCGAAATCATCCACATCTATACACCCAGCCAAAATGACTAACTCCAACAACTATCTCAGATCATGTCTTATTGCAATTTAACAATTTGCTACATGAAGACCAACCTACACTATATGTCGAACCGAATAGGAGATAATCTAGATAATCAACCAAATGCCCTAAATTATTTACTGGAGACTTATCAGGACACAAATAGACTAAATCTAGAAAATTGTAATTTTCTTAATTTATCTTGCATTTAATTATTTTTTTTAAAGCTTCTAAGGGCTACCAATTGAACAGGAAGTGCACTTTTCAGGTATGTATAAAGCTTCATAAAATCATGATAAATCCTAAACAACAATTTAACAATAAAGCCAAGATATAACAATTTTTCTAGTAATTTAAGGACTCTAATTTAATTTTGATAATAAATCTTATCTCCTTTCATTAATGAAGTAAGTGAAGTAGATAATCATCTAAAAATTCTTAATTAATCTTCTAGAGTAGATACTGTCCTAAAATCTTCAGTGGCCAAATTTTATAATTCTTTAATGGGGATTGAGCTCTAGAATAAATAATTACCAAAATCTCAAAAAGTTATATTTGTGAAGCAAGTATTGTAAATGTTCTTCTAAAAATCATGAATAAAATTATACAACTAGATATTGATCAGAAAACATTATTGGCCTGGTTTCATAATTTTATAGTAGGTAATTTGCTCTGAATGATTTATTGATTATAATTGCCATTTTGGAACTTGTGAAGGAAGTACAAGATATAATCAACTAAAATTTGTAACAAAATTCAGAGATATTCATTTATCCCTAAAGCATCTGCTGACTAAGTTCCATCAGATTCAAATGAATAGAGTAATCAAAATAATTAAAACACCAGTTTGAGCAAATTGATACCTAACAAATAAAGTACTTGAAATATAATCCATAAAATACTAATAAAATTACTACGGGTTCTACCTAGTCTAAAACTTACTCAACCCAAGTTTCACAACTTTTAACTAAGGTTTAGTGACTGTTTTCATAATTGAACTTCTACCCTAAAACTAGGGTTAGGGTTTTGAGGTGTCTTCCTACCTCCAAATCCTCTAAGATTTCTAGCAGAGAACTTAGGATACACTTCCTTCAACTCTACAAAGTTACAATGTTACACAAGGGCATTTGCCCCTATGCCCTTCCCAACACTCAAAAACCCTTCCTTTGGGTTTGAGTTTGAACCAAGTGGTAAATCAACCCTAAATCACACCATTTTCCTTAAGAGGGAGACATTAGCCATGCCAAGTCAGTGTCAAAAATTTCAGCCTCTGTTGAGGTGATTTGACCACTCAAAACCCCAAGGGGGTGTTTGGACCTAAATAACCCTATAAGGGTCAACCTAGGGTTGGATAAAAGCCTATTCAAAACATCTCTAAATGAGAATAAAATTTTACCAGAGCCTTTACATGCCCTCTAAGACTACCCACCCAAATTTGGGGTGATTTTGAGGTGTTTATGACACATAATTAATTTATACATGGTTTATTAAATGTTTTCCAAAATCTATAGAAACATACTCTAAAAAAATTCCCATTTTTAGACAGGCCCTAGATATAGCTAAGGTAGACCCCCCTGACCAAATTTCAGCTCATTTGGACAAGGGATGAAAGGTGGGCATCCATTTGAATCTCAGGATAGCCCTAAGTATAGGTCCCACTAAAATGGGTGCTGTGGTCAAATCACTTACCCAATCGAGGTGAAATTAATTTTAGAATAATATAAACTCGAAGGGCTACAACTTCTGTGACTGGCCAATTTTCCTAAAACGGCTTCTAATTGCCTCATTTAATAGCATCAAAACGAGCTTGATAAAAGTGATTAATCATTGTATATTATCTATAGATATATATCATATTTAATATATAGCATTGTTCATCTTCTCAAAACCCGAAACCAGTAACCTAAAAAAGCTTAAAACCTGTAGCTTTGCTTGAGCCATCGCCGGCCATTTGGCCACCTCCCTGGCCAGCCAGCGCCACCACTACCTCTATCGAGGTGGTGGCTATCGGTCGGCGGTGGTTTGGCTGCCGGAGGTGGTGGTTTCCGGCAAACCCGACCACCATGAATTTTTGAAAAACCATGAAAACGCTCACCCAATCCAGCTTTTTTGAGCCTGATGTCTCTCCTAATAATTCCTAAGATCTATCCATAGAAGAAGAGGTAAAGGGGGACCATATTTGTGGTTTGGAGTCGAGCCGATCGTCGTGATACCATTTGCATGGTGGTGGCATCACCGGAATTCCTCAACATCAAGGTAATAAGCTCTAGCTGTATCGGGCAAGGGTGAAAACTTGCTCCCTAAGTCTAGCGACTCTTTTAAAGGAGAAACAAGGCTGCGGGTGGGGGTATAAGCTATCTAGCCATTAATGCCTCCTTAAAAGCATGCTTCGGCCATGGTGGAGGGGAGATGAAATGGCTCCAAAACAGCTAAGAGAAGGCTGGAAACTCTTCCTCTCCCCGAGAGGAGTTGAATCCAGCTGTTTCAAGGGGGATAGGATGGAGCCGAGCCTTAAAAGCCATTAATGGCCATGCAAATCATTGCTCGGCCATGGCTGGAAGGAAGAGGAGATGGTTGCCACGTGGCACAGTCGGTCAAAATCATAAAATAAGACTTAACTAAGTCTTAATAAGAGAAAACGGCCCAATAACGCATTTTGTCCCACTTCCTAGACCGACCCGGTTCAACTGAACCATCAGCCAAGCTTAAAAAGTTTCTAAGTAAAATGGCGTTGAGTGAGCTCAGCTCACTCAATGCCATCCAAGCTACGGAGTTGAGTGAGCTCTGCTCACTCAACGCCATCCATGCTGTGGCGTTGAGTGAGCTCTGCTCACTCAACGCCATCAAGGATACGGTATTGAGTGTGCTCTGCTCACTCAACGGCATCCAGAATACGGCCCTTCCACACTATGACATTGAGTGAGCTCAGCTCACTCAACGCCATCCAGATTATGGCATTGAGTGAGCTCTGCTCACTCAACGCCATCAAGACTATGGCCCTTCCAGACTATGGCCCTTCCAGACTATGGCCCTTCCAGACTATGGCGTTGAGAGAGCTCAGCTCACTCAATGCCATCCAGATTATGGCATTAGTGAGCTCTGCTCACTCAATGCCATCCAGACTATGGCATTGAGTGAGTTCAGCTCACTCAACGCCATCAGATTATGGTGTTGAGTGAGCTCTGCTCAGTCAACACCACCCAGACTATGGCATTGAGTGAACTGAGCTCACTCAATCCCATCCAGATTATGGTGTTGAGTGAGCTCTGCTCACTCAACGCCACCCAGACTATGACGTTGAGTGAGCTGAGCTCACTCAATGCTATCGAGATTATGGTGTTGAGTGAGCAGAGATGGCGTTGAGTGAGCTCAGCTCACTCAACGCCACCCAGACTATGGCGTTGAGTGAGCTGAGCTCACTTAACGCCATCCAGATTATGGTGTTGAGTGAGCTCTGCTCACTAACCGCCACCCAAACTATGGCGTTGAGTGAGCTCAGCTCACTCAACGCCATCCAGATTATGGTGTTGAGTGAGCTCTTCTCACTCAATGCCACCCAGACTATGGCGTTGAGTGAGCTTAGCTAACTCAACGCCATCCAGACAACACCAGATGGCGTTGAGTGCAGTCACTGCACTCAACGCCATTCAACTTATGGTGTTGAGTGTACCCGACGCACTCAACGCCAACACACCTGTAAGGTGGCATTGAGTGCAGTCAGTGCACTCAACACCATTATTCTTATGGCATTGAGTGCACTCGACGCACTCAACGCCCGAGTCCTAATCTTATTTTAAGCAAGTTTCGACCTACTATTTGCAGACCATGGCGATTTTTACCTTCCTACCTAAGCTCTCTTGGTCTTTTGGGTTTCCTATGGTTTTGTCATGACCTAGTCATGGAAAAACCACTCCTGGGGGTCTAGCCAGAAATGTGATGTTACAAATCCCAATAAACAAAACAAAGATTTCGTCCCCGAAATCAAGGTTAAGCCTACGAGGGCTCCTATCCAGGAGAAATAAACTTGAAACATCCCTTGAGAATTGAAAGATTTTACCTCACGACTCCATGTTTGCTATGTGAGGTTTGAAGGCGATAGTTAAATCTAAGAGCAATTCGTCCAATTGACAAAGTCTAGACCCAAATAAACAAAAGATTAGCCCCTATTCTTGAAATTTCAGTTTTACTGGTTTAAAATAGGAAAGTAAATTGACCGTCCTGAGAGGTTGTGAGGTATACCTGACTGAACAGCTCTGGATACTTTTTTCGCATCAGGTCCTGCGGTTCCCAGGTTTGCTCCTCCTGACCAATGTTCCTCCACAAAACTTTGAATAACGGGACTTTCTTGCGACGCAAGGTCCGTACTCCTCTGTCATCGATCCGAACCGGCTCCAAGTGAACTGATCGGTCTGAATCTACCGACCCATCTGTGGTTAAAATCTGCTGCTCTGGGCACAGTAGAGCCCTCCTAAGTGAAGAAATATGGAACACATCGTGTAAACCTGCCAGTTCTAGGGGCAACTCCAGCCTATAAGCTAGGGGCCCGACCCGCTCCAGGATCCTGTAAGGGCCAATATACCTAGGACTGAGCTTATTCTTCCGACCACGCACCCATGACACTCCATGCATGGGCCAGATCTTCAAAAACACTTGGTACCCCACCTGAAATTCCACCTGTCAGTGTCGGGCATCATAGTACTTAGCCTATCTGCTCTGCGCCTCTAACATCCTGTCCCTGATCAGCCTCACCTGATCCTCGGTGTCTTCAAAAAAATATGATCCCAACATCTTCGGATCCTCATCCCAAATCCATGAAAGCGGCGTCCTACATCTCTTTCTGTACAAGGCTTCATAAGGAGCCATCCTTATGTTGGACTGGTAGCTATTGTTATAGGAGAACTCGACCTGTGGTAAGAGCTTCTCCCAAGGTTCCCCATGGTCCAATATGCATAGCCTCAGGAGGTCCTCCAATGTCCGATTGGTGTGTTCCGTATGCCCATCCGTCTGGGGATGGAATGCGGTGCTGAAGGTCAATCGCGTGCCTAAGTAAGTCTGGACGGATCTCCACTCCCTAAAAGTGAACCGGCCATCCCGATCCTACACGATCGTCCAGGGCACCCCGTGGTATCAAACAAACTACTCCACAAATCTCCGCACTAGTACTCCCATAGAGTAATCCTTCATGATCAGAATGAATATGGCCACCTTCGTCAACCGATCGACGATGACCCAAATCAAGTTGTTTCCCATCCGTGATTGGCGGAGGCCATGAATGAAATCCATCACGATGTCCTCAAATTTCCAATCCGGCACCGGGAGTGGCTGTAGGAATCTCACAGGGTTCCTGCACTCCGCCTTCACCAGTTGGCATGCCTCGCAATGAGTCACGAAGTATGTAATGTCCTTCTTCATCCCTGGCCAAAACATCATCTTCTTCAAGTCTGCCGTCATCTTGGTGATCCCCGGGTGTATAGAATATCTGCTACAATGCGCCTCTGCCATTATATCCTCCCGAATCTTGCCTCCTGCGGGTATATAGACCCTTCCTCTAAAATATAGCAATCCGTCTCTCAGGGAATAATCCCCTGTCGAACCCTCCTCCAAGGCTCGGAATATCGGCTCTGCCCTTGCATCTGTCTTCTGTCCATCCCGGATGCGGTCCCGAATATCATCTATGACAACCATCGATCCCAAGTACTCCATGTATAGCTCTGGATCATCCCCGGACACTAGGGATATCTGCATATCTCTAAAGGACCGGACTAGTTCCATGGACATCAGTTATGGTCCATTCCCTAAGGTATCTCCTCTCCGGCTCAAAGCATCTGCCACTACGTTTGCCATCCCAGGGTAGTAGTGCATGGTGTACTGGTAATCCGACAGGAACTCCACCCAACGTCTCTGTCTAATGTTGAGTTCCTTCTATGTGTCCACGTATTTCAAGTTCCTATGATCTGATAAGATGTCATAGTGAACCCCGTAGAGATAGTGTTGCCAAATCTTCAGATCATAGATCACTGCACCCATCTTCAGATCATGCACCGGATAGTTCTTATCATGTATCTTCAACTGCCGGGAGTCGTAGGCTATCACGTGCCCATTCTGCATCAGAACGGCACCCATCCCCTGATAGGATGCCTCTGTGTATACCTGGAATCCCTCACTTCCTGACAGAAGGGCGAGAATGGGAACCGAGGTAAGCCAACCTTTCAACTCCACAAAGGCCGCCTCACACTGTGGAATCCAAACGAAAGGGGATTCATTCTTTGTCAGGGAAGTAAGAGGGAGCGCAATTCGGGAGAATCCTTCGACGAACATCCGGTAATATCCGGCAAGTCCCAGGAAGCTCCATACATTCGTGGCTGTCTTCAACGGTGGCCAGTCCCGCACTGCTTGAATCATGGCCTGATCTACTGCCAACCCCGCTCCGCTGATAATATGACCTAAGAAGGCTACCTCCTTTAACCAAAACTGGCATTTGCTGAACTTTGCAAACAGTTGGTGCTCCCGTAGCCTCTCTAAGGTCAATGTCAAGTGTTGTGCATGATCCTCCTTCGTTCTTGAGTAGACGAGGATGTCGTCAATAAATACTATGACGAAAACATCCAAATACTCTTTGAATACCCGGTTCATGAGGCTCGTTAATGCTGAAGGTGCATTTGTGAGCCCGAAGGACATTCACTGTAAACTCGTACAGTCCGTACCTACTGCTGAAGGCGGTCTTCGGAATGTCCTCCTCTCAAATCCGTAGCTGGTAGTACCCTGACCTTAAGTCGAGTTTCGAGAAGAAATGTGCTCTTTCCAGTTTGTCGAATAACTCGTCAATCCATGGCAGTGAGTATATATTCCGGACCGTCAGTCTGTTCAGTGCTCAATAATCAATACACAAGCGAAGACTTCCATCCTTTTTCTTGACAAATAACACTGCGGCTCCCCATGTTGAAGAGCTTGGCCGGACAAACCCTACCTCTACTAATTCCTTGAACTGACTTTGGAACTCTGTCAACTCTTTTCGGGTCCATCCAGTAAGGGGCCCTAGATGCCTGCTTGGCCCCCGACAAGGGCTTTATCCTGAAGTCCTGCTCCTGGTGCGAAGGTATACCTGGCAGCTTCTCTGGAAAAACATCGGCAAAGTCTCGTATTACTGGAATGTCTGTGACTAATTCCTTGACCTCCGCCATCTCAAATAGAACCTGATAAACTTCCTCCCCTTATAGATGGGCCTTAACGGCCTGAACATATTATAAGAGAATACGGGAGGCAGGTCTTATACCTTCGATAATAATAAAATAGTCCTCGTGTCTCACGGTGATCCTCTTTGCTTGGCGATCAATCTGGGCATGATTCCAGTGCTGTCATACCATGCCCAGGATCAAGTCATAGTCCATCGGCTTCAAAAGCGTCGTCGAAGCCTCAAATGCCTTTCCACTAATTTCTACCTCCATGTTGCAGTGGTCCGAGGTAAGGAGATCAGACCCATCGGGTAGTCGCACCCTCATCACCGAGCCCGTGAATGGCTCCACGCCTTCCAATCCTTCTACGAACGTCTCCGACACGAAGGAGTGAGAAGCTCCGCTATCGAAAAGCGTGCAGGCAGGCTTGCCGCTGATAATGACTAACCTGCTATGACCTGCTCTTGATCCTGATGTTGTGCCAGGTCCAAAGCATATACCTGCTCTCTTCCTTGTCTACGATCCCCAACCTAGAATCCTCGTCCTCAGCCTTGACCTTGGCCTCCAAAATACTGCGCTGGCTGGGCAGCCGGTGGTGTTGGTGGGGGTGGCCCCCTAATGGGGCAATTTCTGCGGATGTGACCAACCTGATGGCAGTGGAAGCACTCTGGCGGGGGATATGCCATTCCCCCGGGTCTCTGTCCCTCCTGTGCTTGAAGAGGTGGTGGAACCACCAACACTGGCTCCCTTGTCTCCTATCTTACCTCCTGACGAGGCTGGTCCTTGACCCTTCTCCTGTCTGTGACATGTGCTCGTCTCTGATCGTTCCTTGCTCTTCGACCATGATCCTCTGTTGGCCGTTTCTGGCCCCGAGTAGCTTGCCAATCAGCCTCTATCCTTTTAGCAATCTCCAGTATCCGGGAAATGGGCCCATCAGATACAAACAACAGTGCATCCCTCAACTCATCTCGGAGGCCCTTGTAGAATCTCTTCATATATCCAGCCTCGTCTAACTGATACGAGTCCGCAAACCGGGCTAGGTGGTTGAACTCTTGGTGGTACTCCACCACCGTCCTGGTGCCCTGCTTATGCTGTAAAAACCTGTCCTCCAGCTCATCCTTAGCCGACTGTGGAACAAAATGCTCCAGTAACATGGCCCTGAAGTCCCCCCAAGTAATCTCTGTAATCTCCATATCCGCAAAGGTCGTGTCCAGTGACGTCTTCCACCATCTCCTGGCGTGATACTCCAAGCAAGAGACCACCAATGGCACTCTCTCCTCTAAGGGGCACCGTATCCCTATCAACATTTCATACATAATATCCAGCCATTCTTCTGTTCGGACAGCTGACTCTATCCTTAAGTAGGACGGGGGAGAGAGTCCTCGGAAGATGCTCAGCCAGTTGGCTCTCGGGTTTGGCTGTGGAGCTGGAACCTGCTGAGCCCTGAAAGCCTCCAGAATGGCTGTCAGCGTCTGCCACATCTCCGACTGTAGGAACGGAGTGGGGACCGGGGGAGGTGGTGCATCATTCAGAGTCTGCTGGACTCCGCCCTGTGGTGTAGGCTGTGATGGAGGCTGCACATCAAAAATCGTTTGTAAGCAATTGACTCAAGCCTAATTTATAGTGGACATTTACATGTGACCCCCACATGGGCACAACACGCTTCCGCTGCTTAGTTTGTCTCCAAACTAAACTCGATCGGGGGTGTCCCAGGGTTAGTGGACTGCTACTCTTCTGATCGAGGTTTCCTCTGATACCACTTGTAAGACCCCCTTTTTTTTTCTTTTTGAACACTGGGGTCTTAGGACCAGAATCGCCGCTTTACGGTGACACCTTCACACCCTAAAGGGTCATCACCAAAAAATGTTGATTCTGCTGGCCGATTCGATCACAGAAAAGATAGCACAATAAATGAAAAGCAAGTCCACAGAAATCACATGTATAGAAATAAAAGACTCCACGAAGGGAGAGTCCACATAAATAGTATAAAAGATACTGAAAGTAAGGGCTTATGCCCGGTACATCATAATCCTCACTACAGGTCACTCATGCGGAAGTAAACAATAAAATCTACTATAATTCAGCACTCATAGTCCCAGCTGTCTAAACTCCTGAGCTAGACTGCCCTATCTCCAAGCGGGCCGACCTCTGGGGCTGCTCCTCCATGCTGGGCTCCACGATCCCCTAAATGATATGGTCTGAAAACGGTTAGTCATAAGACTAAGCCCTATCATCCCCTACCCCTTCCCCCATGGCTCCTAAGTACCGAGTGGAGAGGAAGAAAGGGGAGGACATGAAGGTGGAGAATAAATCAAAAGCAGGTGACAACGGACCTATCCTAGCAATTCTATAATACATGTGGCAGTAAAGTAAAGTATGGAAAAATAATCTTAACTTATGTGTGGAAACGCATAAGCCAAGGGATCTTCTACAGGGCTCCCATCGTATAAAGTGTCCCATACCACTTATACGTTGGGGTGTCGGTTATCAAATAGCAGCATATATATATTGAATTTTACCTTAATTTATAAACTTGCCCACACAAGCTTATAGACCAAGGGGTCGTTTTGTAAGGCCTATTGTATAAGCATCCCATTCCACTTATACATTAGGTGTCAGGGGTTAAATTAATCGATTATGCCATGACATGCAAGTGGGTATGATGAATCATGTAAGTGCAACACACATACCCGACTCTGTGTACACAGACCTTTAGTTCCCCCTTTCAGAGTCGTTACCTCCCAGGATACCTCCGTAGTGGAAGACGGAAGCGGTGGGTTGGGCCTCGCCCACCTCTAAACCAGTAAAGCACAACCGGTCAGACCTATCGTACGCCTCAATGCTTGGTGCACAAAGAGGACTCCTGCGTACTCTTGCCGGCTGGCGTACCGGACTTCTGTTGGCGAAGTGCTAACCACACTTGCCGAGTCAGTGTATTGGCATCGGTGAATCGACCATCCAATACCGAAGACCCACCACCTTAATTTTCTTTCCTGACTATGCACATGCAATATTTATCGTATCAAACCAATCGAGCCGAAGCTCCCCGGACCATCCTGTCCGTCTTTTAACAAACTGAGCCGAAGCTCCCAGGACCATTCTGTCCATCTCTTAACCAATCGAGCTGAAGCTCCCAACTATCTTCCTGTGCTAACAGTGTTTGTGAAATGTGCAAGCCTAATTACTAAGTTACTCTTATCAGTTTGTTCATACAGTTTACGTTAACCCAGGACTGCCCCTGATATTCCCTATGAAGGGCTCTCAAAGGGCACTAGGAACTATGATGGTAGCTGAAGCCCGTCATTCCCTTTCGTAAGGCACTTATTGTTATTGGTTGATTCCCTTTACCCATTCCCTTCTCATGTTACGATAGACTAACCTAGTGTGATTTATAACCTTCCTCTCTTCGAGGAGGACGATCTTTCGTCGAACCCGAGCACCTCTAAACTCTAGCCAAACCACTTCTCCCTACTCTTCATATCATTCTATTGTGAAATCATCCACATCTATCCACCCAACCAAAATGACTAACTCCAACAACTATCCCAGATCATGTCCTATTACAATTTAACAATTTTTTATATGTAGACCAACCTAGACTATATGTCGAACCGAATAGGAGATAATCTAGATAATCATCCAAATGCCCTAAATTATTTACTGGAGACTTATCATGACACAAATAGACTAAATCCAGAAAATTGTAATTTTACTAATTTATCTGGCATTTAATTAATTTTTCTTTAAAGCTTCTAAGGGCTACCAATTGAACATGAAGTGCACTTTTCAGGTATGTATAAAGCTTCATAAAATCATGATAAATCCTAAACAACAATTTAACAGTAAAGCAAAGATATAACAATTTTTCCAGTAATTTAAGGACTCTAATTTAATTTTGATAATAAATCCTATCTCGTTTCATTAATGAAGTAAGTGCAGTAGATAATCATCCAAAAATTCTTAATTAATCTTCTAGAGCAGATACTGTCCTAAAATCATCAGTGTCCAAATTTAATAATTCTTCAATGGGGATTGAGCTCTAGAATAAATAATTACCAAAATCTCAAAAAGTTATGTTTGTGAATCAAGTATTGTAAATATTCTTCTAAAAATCATGAATAAAATTATATAACTAGATAATGATCTGAAAATATCATTTGCCAGGTTTCATAATTTTACAGTAGGTAATTTGCTCTAAAAAATTTATTGACCATAATTTCCCTTTTGGAACTTGTGAAGGAAGTACTAGATATAACCAACTAAAATTTGTAAGAAAATTCAGGGATATTCACTTAGACCTAAAGCATCTGCTGACCAAGTTCCATCAGATTCAGATGAACAGAGTAATCAAAATAATTAAAACACCAGTTTGAGCAAATTTATACCTAACAAATTAAGTACTTGAAATATAATCAATAAAATCCTAATAAAATTACTAAGGGTTCTACCAAGTCTAAAACTTACTCCACCCAAGTTTCATAACTTTTAACTAAGGTTTAGTGACTGTGTTTTCATAATTGAACCTCTACCCTAAAACTAGGGTTAGGGTTTTGAGGTGTCTTCCTACCTGCAAATCCTCTAAGATTTCTAGCAGAGAACTTAGGATACACTTCCTTCAACTCTACTGAGTTACAAGGTCACATAAGGGCATTTTCCCCTATGCCCTTCACAACACTCAAAAACCTTTCCTTAGGGTTTGAGTTTGAACCCAAGGGTAAATCAACCCTAAATCACACTATTTTCCATAAGAGGGAGACATTAGCCATGCCAAGTCAGTGTACAAAATTTCAGCCTCTGTTGAGGTGATTTGACCACTCAAAACTCCAAGGGGGTGTTTGGACCTAAATAACCCTATAAGGGTCAACCTAGGGTTGGATAAAAGCCTATTCAAAACATCTCCAAATGAGATGAAATTTTTACCAGAGCCTTAACATGCCCTCTAAGACTACCCACCCAAATTTGGGGGGATTTTGTGGTGTTTATGACACCTAATTAATTTATACATAGTTTATTAAATTTTTTCAAAAAACTATAGAAACATATTCTCCAAAAATTCTCATTTTTTGACAGGACCTAGATATAGCTAATGTAGACCCCCTAACAAAATTTCAGCTCATTTGGACAAGGGATAAAAGGTGGGCATCAATTTGAATCTCAGGATAGCACTAGGTATAGGTCCCATCAAAATGGGTGTTGTGGTCAAACCACTTACCCAATTGAGTTGAAATCAATTTTAGAACAATCTAGACTCGATGGGCTACAACTTCTGTGATTGGCCATTTTTCCTAAAACGGCTTCTAAGTGCCTCATTTAATAGCATCAAAATAAGCTTGATAAAAGTGATTAATCACTGTATATTATCTATAGATATATATCAGATTTAATATATAGCACTGTTCATCTTCTCAAAAACCCGAAACTAGTAACCTAAAAAGGCTTAAAACCTGTAGCTTTGCTTGAGCCACCGCCGGCCATTTGGCCACCTCCCTGGAAAGCCACCTCCCTGGCCAGCCACCGCCACCATTACCTCCGTCGAGGTGGTGGCTATCGGTCGGCGGTGGTTTGGCCGCAAGAGTTGGTGGTTTCCGGCGAACCCGTCCACCATGAAATTCGGAAAAACCATGAAAACGCTCACCCAATCTAGCTCTTTTGAGCCCGATTTCTCTCCTAATAATTTCTAAGATCTATCCATAGAAGAAGAGGTTGAGGGGGACCTTATTCGCGGTTTTGAGTCGAGTCGATTGTCGTGATGCCATTTGCGCGGTGGTGGTGTCGCCGGAATTCCTCAACAATAAGGTAATTAGCTCTAGCTTTATCAAGCAAGGGTGAAAACTTCCTCTCTAAGTCTAGGGAGTCTTTTAAAGGAGAAACAAGGCTGTGGGTGGGGGTATAAACTGTCCAGCCATTAATGCCTCCTTAAAAGCATGTTTCAGCCATGGTGGAGGGGAGATGAAACGGCTCCAAAATAGCTAAGAGAAGGCTGGAAACTCCTCCTCTCCCCGAGAGGAGTTGAATCCAGTCGTTTCAAGGGGGAGAGGATGGAGCTGAGCCTTATAAGGCATTAATGGCCATGCAAACCGTTGCTCGGCCATGGCTGGAAGGAAGAGGAGATGGCTGCCACGTGGCACAGCCGGTAAAAATAATAAAATAAGACTTAACTAAGTCTTAATAAGAGAAAACGGCCCAATAACGCATTCTGGCCCACTTCCTAAACCGGCCCGGTTCAACTGAACCACCAGTCAAGCTTAAAAAGTTTCTAAGTAAAATGGCGTTGAGTAAGCTCAGCTCACTCAACGCCATCCAGGCTACGGCATTGAGAGAGCTCTGCTCACTCAACGCCATCCATGCTGCGGCGTTGAGTGAGCTCTACTCACTCGCTCACTCGACACCATCTAGGATATGGCATTGAGTGAGCTCTGCTCACTCAACGCCATCCAGAATACGGCCCTTCTAGATTATGGCATTGAGTGAGCTCAGCTCACTCAACACCATCCAGATTATGGCATTGAGTGAGCTCTGCTCACTCAACACCATCCAGACTATGGCCCTTCCCGACTATGGCGTTGAGTGAGCACAGCTCACTCAACGCCATCCAAATTATGGCATTGAGTGAGCTCTGCTCACTCAATGCCATCCAGACTATGGCGTTAAGTGAGTTCAGCTCACTCAACGCCATCAGATTATGGTGTTGAGTGAGCTCTGCTCACTCAACACAACCTAGACTATGGCGTTGAGTGAGCTGAGCTCACTCAACGCCATCCAGATTATGGTATCTAGTGAGCTCTGCTCACTCAATGCCACCCAGACTATGTCGTTGAGTGAGCTCAGCTCACTCAACGCCATTCAGATTATGGTGTTGAGTGAGCTCTGCTCACTCAACGCTACCAAGACTATGGCATTGAGTGAGCTGAGCTCACTCAATGCCATCCAGATTATGGTGTTGTGTGAGCTCTGCTCACTCAACGCCACCAAGACTATGGCGTTGAGTGAGCTCACCTCACTCAACGCCATCCAGATTATGGTGTTGAGTGAGCTCTTCTCATTCAACGCAACCCAGACTATGGCGTTGAGTGAGCACAGCTTACTCAACGCCATCCAGACAACACCAAATGGCGTTGAGTGTAGTCACTGCACTCAACGCCATTGAACTTATGGAATTGAGTGCACCCGACGCACTCAACGCCAACCCACCTGTAAGATGGCGTTGAGTGCAGTCAGTGCACTCAACGCCATTTTGCTTATGGTGTTTAGTGCACTCGACGCACTCAACGCCCAAGTCCAAATCTTATTTTAAGCAAGTTTTGACCTACTATTTGCAGAACAAGGTGATTTTTACCTTCCTACCTAAGCTCTCTTGGTCTTTTGGGTTTCCTAGGGTTTTGTCATGACCTAGGCATGGCAAAACCACTCCTAGGGGTCTAGCCGGAAATGGGATGTTACACTAGAAGTAGTAAAATAGTACATATAAAGTATAAAAGGACTCCAAAATTAGATTCATGTGGTCTGAAGGAGTTGGGCTTTTTTATTCTGAAAAATTTGAGGTTACACGCCCCCAAGTCATTCCCGTGACCTTGGGCATGTCTTGGGCCTAACGATAATGGCTGGACAGGAGAGATCTAGCATTAATTCTATGTGATATGGCTTCGTCATGCCCCTTGGTCATTCCCATTGTTGGGTACATTGAAAAATATGTACCAGATTTGGAGAAGCCTCATCTTAGTCAATGATATGCATCAATTTGTATTTGATAGATGTTTGAGTTATATTGTGCAGGTTCAAGAAGTTGAAGAAAATTTTCTAAGTATAAGTGTCGACACTTATGATGGAGTTGTGTCGACACCCAAGCTAAGTCGACACTTATGAATGATTTGTGTTGACACCCAAGTTAAGTCGACACTTATGACGAAGTTGTGTCGACACTCATACTAAGTCGACACATAAAGAAGTAGCTGTGTTGACACCCAGAATAGTGTCGACACCTGAGGCAGAATTTGGGTCGACACCTAATACAGAAGCTGTTTCGACACTAAGGAGCTATGTCGACACTGGAAGCAGTTGTGTCAACACACTGGACTTGTATCGACACATCAACTCTCAAAGTGTTGTGTCGAGATCAGAAGCAATTGTGTCGTCACATAGGAATTGTGTCGACACACACTTAATGCCATCTGGACACACTCAATATTGTCGACACACACTCAACACCATCTATCTGTAGCATTTATGTCGAGACCAGAAGGACTTGTGTCGACACACAGGACTTGTGTCAACACACAGGACTTGTGTCGACACACACTCAAAGCCGTCTGACATACACTAAACGCCATCTGTCTGCAGCAGTTATATCGAGAACATGAAGGCTTGTGTTGACACACTGGACTTGTGTTGACACTTACAACAGAAGAAGTGTCGAGTAGCAGAAGATTGACTGAGTCAACACATTGAATGATGTGTCGACATCCTGAAGACTTGTCTCGACACTTAGCCTATATGTGTCGACACATGTGAAGTAGTTTGTAGAGTGGAATGTGCTGAGTTGGAAAGTCTTCGACAAATCCACTTACTTGACTAATGACTCAACAACTATCATAACCAACCGGTCTGACACCTCTGTTAGAACTGTCAAAAGGTTGTTACAAACCGGATCAGCTGTTAATAATTGGGAAACTATATATAAGAGTCAGATCTGTGACAACAATGGAATGATGAACGCAACACAAGAATAAGAAGAAGAACGCTAGAGAATTCTTCAACAAGAACAGGGAAAACCCTTACGAAGGCAGATCAAGAGCTGTCTGCAAGGAAGATTAAGAATTCATTCTGAATTTACGGAAGAAGCTGACTGAAGATCATCTTTTACATCAAGTGAAGATCCACCTTATTTTGTTCTATCAAGAAGCTTTGAAAAGCTAAGTCAGGTTGGATTAGAAGGGTCAGTTCATTCAAGAACTGATCAAGAAGGCTACACCAATAGAGAAATCTAGCTGGTGAATTTTCAGTACCTTTATATCATTCAAATTCTTGTAGGATCTATTGTTAGATCTGAGTTGTAAGCCTGAAATTATAAAGGTTGAGGTAGGGCTGAGAGCCAGAGGTAAAGGACTTGTGAAAAGTTTGAGTTGTAAGCCTAGTGATAAAGGTTGAGGTAGGGCTGAGGCCTGAGGTAGGATTCTTGGGAAAAATATGAGGTAGGACTTGTTTAAGTCTGAGCTATAGGAACCAGTCTGGTTCTGAGTTGTAAGATTTGCAGATCCGAGCCAGTGGAAGGAAGTTAGGCTGAATCTAGTTGTCTACTGGATAGGCGAAGGGGGAAAGTGGATGTACCCATACCTTAGGGAACCACTAAAAATCTGGTGTATGTTGTGCTGTGAATTGTGGTCTGTGTTTTAAATTATCTATGCAGAATTTAATCAAGTTGTTTGCCTATAAAAATTCTATAAAAAGTTTAGAACCTATTTATGCCCCTCCCTCTAGTTGTTTAGGATCTTGAAATCAGGTCTTTCAAGTGGTATCAGAGGGAGGTTACTCAAAGATTAACCTAACCGTCTTAGTGAATCTCCAAGGCAAATAATAGATATCAAGAATGGGTTTAAATGAGAATCAAAAGGAGTTTGGATCTATGAAACTGTCAATCTGCAGGAAAGAATCCTTTGTCATATAGAAAGAAAGGGTCAGGTTGTTTATGGATGCATCTGATCCAAGAATCTATATCACTGTACAGGAAGGCCCCTTCATTCCAATGAAGGTATCAGTCCAGGATGCAAATGTTAAAACTCCTAAGAGGTATTCTAAAATGACCAAGGATAAGATCATCTTGGCAACACTAGACAAAAGAGCACAGAATATTATTGTAAGTGTTATAGATGATGCCACATTTCAGAATCTAGTGCACTGTAAATCCTCCAAGGAAATGTGGGACACATTGATTGTTTATATGGAGGGTATAGAAGAAGTTAGAGAGGATAGGAAGTCTATGCTGAATCAGGAGTATAAAAGCTTTAGACAAGCCAAGAATGACAGCATAACTGAATGCTACAAGAAATTCTTCAGGATTGTAAATGAGCTGATGACTTATGGAAAAGTCTTCAACACTTATGAACTGAAAGACAAGTTTCTTAGATCTCTGACAAAGGATTGGGACACAAAGATTTGTGCCATCAAAGAGGTGGCAAGGCTGGCAGATACACCTCCTCCCACACTATTTGGAAAGCTACTTTCATATGAAATGCAGCTTACAGCTAGGAAGGAGGAAGAGAAGAGCAGCAGATCTTAACATAAGGAAAAGTTAGTTGCCTTCAAGGCTGAAGGCACAAGAAAGGCCAGGAGAAAATCTCTTTCTCCTCCCAGAAGGAGTGCTGAGGCAGAAGAAGGTATTCCTAACAACACCTCATCAGACAGCCATACCTCTGATGAGGATTTTGCATCCTTCACAAGGCAGTTCCAAAGATTCATGGAGAAGAAGAAGTGGAGAACCAGACCTTCTACATCCTTTTCCAAGGATGAGTACTAAAAGAAAAAGAAGACTCCCAAGGAGGTCAGGTATGCTTCTAATTCTAGTAAACAATCTAAATCTAAGATTGTGTGTTATTGCTGCAACAGGCAAGGACATGTCATAGCTGATTGTCCTAACAAAAGGAAGGAGTCAAAAGACAAGAAGAAACAACAAGTAAAAGGCAAGAAGGAAAAATCCCGTGTTTCCCAAAAGTAGAAGAGCTGGACAGATTCTTCATCATCTGAATCAGGAGAAGAAGAAGATGTTGAAGCATATGTTAGGCTATTATAAACTGAAGAGGATTCTAAGGAGTTAGAATTCCTACAAATGCTGGACTCAATAAATGGAGTAGAAGAATATTATTGCAGGGGGCTAATGGCCCTATCAGAAAATGATCAATGCCAGGATCAGGCTGGTCCTAGTAAGGTATACATTTTTCCCTTAGATTCCTATTATTTTACTGGATCAGAATTAGTAGCATCAACTTCAAGAGAAGGGGATGGTTTTGATTCTGAGGGGGATGTATATCAACTCATTAATGAGTATGGTGGGTTGTTGCATTCTAAGAAGAGCGAGTCTCTTGTCAAAGAGCAGACCAAGGAGATTGAGTCTCTTTAGCTGGCTGTAGCAAATTCAGCAAAGCTATTGGATCTAAAATTGAATGAGGTTGCCAAATTGAAAAACATTACTATTATTCAGATTGGCACAATCTCTTTTAAGGAGAATCATACCAAGAAACTGGAGGCAAAACTTCAGCAAGAAAGAGAGATAGTGACTAAATTCTCCAAGCCAAAATCTGTCTTACCCTTAATAGACAATTTCATTTCACAAAAAGGGAAGACTGGTCTAGGTTTTAAGGGAAGAACTAGGACCACCAATTCACATAGAAAAGGTAAGGCCCAAGTTCAGCCTCTAGCTGCAAAACCCCCTATCTTCTTTAGGAAGGTGATGAATCCTACAAACAAGTATGATCATGACACTACTCATTGTCACTGTGAGTATGAAAATCTCATGGGCAAGGGTGCAAATGCCAATAGGCCACTCTATAGGCATGCCCATCATGAACAAGAGAAATTCATGAAGTTTGCTGCTTCAGCACCACCACTTAACAAGACTGCTGGCAACAAAGTAGCAATGTCTGTACCTAAGAGAAGGTATAATAGATTTGAGTGTTGGTGTTGTGGCAAGGTGGGCCACTTTGCCATGGATTGCTAGTTTAACACAAGTGTTAAAATCAAGAGTAGTTTTCCTGTTAGAACAGCTGTAGGATTACAAACTAACAAGGACCTAGGACCCAATAGCAAATTGGGTTCTAAGGGTAAGTGATTCTTTATTTGATGTAGGTGAATCCACGTTACCATACCCCTATATGGTACTTGGATAGTGGCTATTCCAGACACATGACTGGAACAAGAAGAATGTTGAGGGACTCTGTACCCATAGAGAATGGTCCCAAAGTCATCTTTGGTGGATCAGAAAAAGGAGTCATCAAAGGATTTGGTAACATTTCTTGTGACTCAATTACTATCACTAAAGTGGCTTATGTGAAGGGTCTGAAACATAACCTGATTAGCATAAGTCAGCCTAGTGATCTAGGTTATGGCATCTCGTTTCACAAAGGGGTGTGCCAAATTAAGAGGTCAAGTGATCAAGAGATCATTTTGACTTGCACTAGGAAAGGAAATATCTATTGTCTTAACCTAGATTGTGAGTTGAACAACTCACCTATTTGCCTAGTTGCATATAAGAAAGCTTTACTATGTGTCCAATGGCACAAAAGGCTAGCTCATCTGAACTATAAGTCTATAGGATTGCTGTTTAGCATGGTCTGGTGAGGAATGGTCCTCAAGTCAAGTGCATTAAAGAGGGGGTGTGCTTAGCTTGCCAAAAGGGCAAATATACCAAGTCCTCTTTTCCTGCACTAGATACCAAGGATTCATTGAGATGTTTATATCTCTTGTATATGGATTTGTTTGGTCCTATGCCAGTTCACAGTCTTGGTAGGAAAGTATATACACTAGTTGTTGTGGATGACTATTCTAGATACACTTGGGTGTTATTCTTAAGGCAGAAATCTGAAACCCCTAAAGTTTTCTAGACCTTTGTTAGATAAGTTCAGAATGAATTTAACAATTCAGTGGTCAAAATCAGAAGTGACCATGGAACTTAATTTCAGTCTGAATGTATGACAAAATTCTGTGAAGAACTTGGGATTCATCAGGAGTTCTCCTCATCTAGAACACCTCAGCAAAATGGAATTGCTAAAAGAAAGAATAGAACTCCCATTGAGGCTAGTAGAACTCTACTCAGTGATACTACTCTCCCTGAATATTTTTGGGCTGAGGCAGTAAACACTGCTTGTCATGTTCTCAATAGAGCATCCATAAATAAGAAACTTAAGTTGACTCCCTATCAGATTTTGAAGGGCAAAAAACCAAACATTTCTTATTTCAGAATCTTTGGTAGCAAGTGTTATTCCTAATTAATGGTAAATACTACCAAACAAAGTTTGCTGCCAAATCCCTAGAAGGGATATCTATTGGGTACAGCAATAACAGTAGGGCATACAAGGTCTACAACTTGACTACTCAAGTTATAGAAGAGTCAGTCAATATTGTTTTTGATGAGTCTAGATTGATTAACAATGAATTGTCTAGTTCTTCAATTAGTTCTACAGGTCTAATAGATAGGCTAGACAAGATGACCATCAATGATGAAGGTCCTGCCAGGTTGGATGAAGAAAAAGATGTCAGCTATCCAGGGGGAGAACAAGTCCCACAGGATGAAGAAGATAATGTGGGGCATCAAGTTGAGGAAACTGAAGAAATTCATAATGCTGACAGGTTTCCTCCAGTAAGAAGACACTTTAAGGATCATCCAGCTCACCAAATCATTGGTGATACAAGTTAAGGGGTTCTAACTAGGAGCAAGAGCATGAACACAGTTCTATGTTCTAGCTTCCTATCTCAAATAGAACCCAGGAAGATTAAAGAAGCAATACAAGACTCCAACTGAATTGATGCTATGCAATAAGAGCTCAGTCAGTTCAGAAGATGTAAAGTCTGGGAACTGGTGCCTAAACCTAAGGATCACAACATATTAAGAACTAAGTGGATCTATAGGAACAAGCTTGATTTGAATGGAACCACAGTTAAGAACATGGACAGAATGGTAGCTAAAGGCTACAGGCAAGAGGAAGGTATTGACTTTGATCAAACGTTTGCTCTAGTGGCAAGACTGGAGGCAATAAGGCTGTTTTTAGCCAATGTTGCCTTTCAAGGGTTCAAGGTATACCAGATGGATATGAAATCTGCATTTCTGAATGGGGATTTAAAAGAGGAAGTCTATGTTGAACAACCCTCAGGTTTTGTAGATTTTCATTTTCCTGATTATGTATATAGGCTTAGGAAAGCTCTATATGGTTTGAAACAAGCTCCAAGGGATTGGTATGAGACCTTGTCTGCTTTCCTTAATGAGAATAAATTCTCTAGAGGAAAAATAGACAAAACTCTATTCTATAGGGAATCTAAAGGCAAGATAATACTAGTCCAGATATATGTGGATGACATTATCTTTGGTTCCACTAAAACAACCTTTGTAGAAAGTTTGCCAAACTTATGCAAGGGATGTTTGAGATGAGCAGTATGGGTGAGCTGAAGTTCTTCTTGGGACTTCAAGTTAGACAAACTGATAGTGGTTTGTCCATATCTCAGTCTAAGTTTACCAAAGAGTTGATTAAGAAGTATGGTATGGACTCAGCTTCTACCATGAAAACTCCAATGGGAACAAGTATGCCTATAGGCAAAGATGAGGTAGGGAAACCTGTTCATGAGTCTTTGAATAGAAGGAAAATTATCTCCCTACTTTACTTGACTGCTAGTAGACCTGACATCATGTATGCAATATGTGTCTATGCTAGGTACCAAGCTTACCCAAAGGAATCTCATTATACTGCAGTTAAGAGAATATTGAGATATCTTAAGGGCACACCTAATCTAGGCCTTTAGTACCCTAAGAATAGAGATTTCATTCTAACTGGTTTCTCAGAAGCAGACTTTGCTGGATGCAAAGAAGACAAGAAGAGTACTATAGGAACTTCTCAATTCCTTGGTGGGAGGCTTGTGTCATGGAGCAGCAAGAAGCAAACCAGTGTAGCAATATCAACAGCTGAATCAGAATATATTGCTGCAGGTAGCTGCTTTACACAATTGATGTGGATAAAATATCAACTTGAAGACTATGACATCCAAGTAAGTAGAATTCCACTGTTTTGTTATTCTTCAAGTGCTATTTCTATTGCTAAGAATCGTGTATCACACAGTAGTACCAAGCATATATAAATTAAGTTTCATTTCATCAGAGAACATGTAGAGAAGGAAAATATTAGCCTTGAGTATGTGAAAACAGATAATCAAATAGCTCATATTTTTTACAAAACCTCTGGATGAATCTAAATTCAATTATTTTAAAGTTGAATTAGGTATGTTGAACCTAGAATAGGTTAGCACAAGCTTCCTTAAGTAGCATATATAAGCACCAAATTTCTCTGGAAATTTATCTAAGTACAAAGTTTTTGCCGACACAAGCAAGTTGTGTCGACACACTCAGTATGTTATGTCGACACAGAAAAAGGATGTGTCGACACAAAAACAGTATCTGTGTAGACAGAAGAACTGGTGTCGACAAAACTCTTTCAAGACTTAAATGGCCTGTGTCGACACAAACACAAGTGTGTCGACACTGACACCAGTATATCGACACATAGATGTGTTGACTTAATAAAAGCATTGTCGTTTCAGACATTAGTATGTCGACAAATAGTCTTGTTGACTTAAACTAAGTATTGTCGAGACCTAGGTCATTTATGACGACGCGTATGCTGATTTGTCGACTAAGGCACGTCGTTTGACCTGCCCTTGACACTAATACTATAAATAGGTGAAGCCAAAATCTGGTCGACTACGCTTTCAGAATTCTTGGCTCTGCACCTTCTGTCGACAAAGACCTTCTCTTATTTTCTCTCTCATCTCTCTCGTCGATGGCGCCTCATCAAGAAGACAAAGTCAATGAAGGATATGAGCTGGTTCGTTAAGGGTTCATGACATCCTTAGAAGAAATTCAGAGTGTAATTGCCCTAATTTCTGAGAATGGTTTGGAGTACTTGGTCTCTGAACCAACCAAGATTTGGAAGAAGGAAGTTTTGGAATTCTATTTAACAGCAAGCGTGGAGACAGAAGGGAAGAAGATCAAAGCAATAGTCCAGGATTCCCAAATGAAACTTACACTGAAGATAATTAGGAAATCTCTTCAGCTTCCTTTGGTTAAGGATAAAGATGAAATAACTCCATCCCTGACTACAGGAGCATTAAGTTGGTGCGGGCTGAGCCCTAATATCAAGGTTTGATCATCCATAACACGAAAAGGGATGAATTCCCAAGGGAAGTTCTTGTCTGAAATAGTTAGGAAGGTGATACTATATAAGACTAGTTGACATGATCGAATTTCAGTCCACATGTTCAATTTGATGACACGGATCATATTCAAAGTGAAAACTAACTGGGCAGCAGTAATGTTTGATAAGATAAAAAAAATTCTGAAGAAACCAAACTTGGGAAGAATCCAAAGTTTATGTTTATCTTCAGTAATACCAGATGTATTGAAACAAGTGGCTGGATCCAAAATCAATTACATGAGGAGAATGGATGTGAGAATTCTGTCAAGTTGGGATAGGGTTCTGACCAAGGAAATTACTACTCCTAAGAAACAAACTAAGAAAGATAAAAAATAAAAGAAAGTTGTTCAACAAGCAGAATCATCGAGTGATTCTGAAGAGGAAGTAGTCTTCAGCTCAGATGAAGACCAGCAACCAAAAGAAGGCCAAGATCAAGTTGTGGGCAGTGAGCCCCAGGAACAACAGATAGACTCCACTCTAGGGGGAGAAAATACTGAACAAACTGAGCTGCCTGCCCAAGGGGGAGGCATTGTTGAAGTTGCCCTTGAAAGTGAATTTGCTACAGATACTGTCATGAACATAGTATCTAAAATCAATAATAAAGCACAAGATAATGTTGAGAAAGAAGCTCAAAATGAGCAAGTAAGTATCTCCTTTAAAAATAGGGCCATGGACAAAAATCTTGATGTCAAGGGAAAACCTTTTGCTGTTCAAACTAATCTTGTTCCTCCTATACATTTGTAGTAAGAGTTCACTATGGAAGAGCACTTTTTTGATTTAACTGCTGCAAGAACTGAGGGGGAGCAATCCCAGCTGGAAAAGGATTTGCCAAGGACTGAGGGGGAGGAGAAGATACATGTCCCATCTACTAAGGACATAGTTGATATACAAAGTACATCTGAAACTTCTGATGATGAAGAAGCCTTAATGGATAAGAAAAGAAATATAGTTGCCTTAAAGAAAAAGAGTTCTGGCTACAAAAAGGCCTTGCAAATAGGCACAACACTACTTGCTCAAGGCATGGACTTCAGTTCTCTACTGGTCCAAATGCAAATTAAGTTGGATGAGCAAAGACAATCTCTGGAGAAATATATGGATGTAACTCACAAGGAGTTGCAATTCCAATTGGCTAATGATATCTAGTCTATTAAATTTGAAGTTAATCAAAATAAAAAGGAAATGACAGATTTCTTCCATAAGGGAGGTAATGATGTGGTATTCCTGGCCAAACAACAACAGGATCTGAAAGTATAAGTGGAAGATATTGCAGTAAAGTAGGGTTATGTACTAGAAAATCAAATAAGAATGAATGAGAATCTTAAAGATTCACATCATGCTATCTTGACAAAAATTGATGCTCTAACAACTGCTGTCAAAGCTGAAGTCTCAAAGAGATCAAGGAAGATATAGCTGTTGTTCAGGCCATATTTCAAGCTGTTGGAGACAAAATTGGCCTCAACGAATGTTCAAAACTGGGGTGCAGCCAACACCTACTTCTCTCCAGCCCTGTCCCTCAACTGGTAGCTAATGACCTAGGACTGAACCAAAGCCTCAGTAGGGAGGTCCCTCCTCACACCCGAAAGATCCTTGAGAGCTTCCCCTCCAAAGCCAAAAGTTGGGCTAGGAGATCCTCAGAAAGCACTAGAGATTCAGAGAAAAATGATAGTCCGCTTTCTAAGGAGCCCTTATGGGTCTATTTATAACCTTTTGCTGACCTGAAGTTACTGAAATACCCCTGAACGGTCTGCCAATAGCCAAATCCCGCTATTTGTAAAGTACTAAAAGCAGCCCCTGAGGGTATAAGGGTAATTTTACCCGAGGGCAATTAAGATATTTTACTCTGAACCCTGGGCCCCACTCGGCGAGAGTTCTATGCCGTAGCCCTCTCGCCTTCATTTGGCGAGAGCTAAAAGGGAGTGTTAAAAGTCCTAGGCTGAGCCACCCCACGCCTTCTCGCCAGCTTAATCCCTCTTGCCGATTCTGCCGAGAGCGGGTCGTGGCTGACCGAGGTTGAATGCTCTCGCCCCTTTCTAGGAGGGAGCTCCTCTAACCTTGACGTCGGTGCTGTTGGACACAACGTTTAGTGAGTGGAGCTCACCCAACGCCCTTGCTGCTGACCACGGCATTGTGTGAGTGGAGCTCACTCAGCCCGGCGTTGAAACCACTCGATGCCTTTTCGCCCGCTTCTGGTCACGGGAGGGACCTCGCTTGCTCCTAGGAGGGAGCTCCTCCGGCGCGAGAGCTCTTATGGTCTTCAGGCCCAAGCTAGCCCGAGGCTGGTCCACCCCGACCATTGATGCCTCCGGGTCCTACCCAGCTAATATGGGTTGTACACAATCCCCGCTCTTTTTGAGCTAGCTCTGCGCTTGAAAAGACATGTGTTGGAACACCCTAATTTGGATTTGGGTCAGGATCACTATGTCTTTAGGACTATTAGATTGACCCATCAATGTATAGCTAAGGGTCATAGGATGTGCTAAGTCAGAGGCTCTCAGAGATTGAAGAAATCAACCAAGAGAAATCAGTCAGAAGAAATCAGAATTCATCCTTGGCGTTGAGCTCCGATCGATGTTTTGAAGTTCAGGCGTCGATCTGAGATCATCGATCTCTGAGCTCAGGATTACGAGGCGTCAAACTCCGTTCGACGATCTCCGAGCTCAGATCGACATTTTCTGTTCCAGACCAGCTCCAATATCTCTGAGCTCAGATCGACGATAGTTGAGCTCAGATCGACGATCATCTCGTTGAGATCGATGATTTCTGCCATCTCTCTGAACACAAGTTCCCAGGCAAGTTTTCAGGATATTCTTGGTTCAATCAAAGTCAGCCGTTCATATTCCAACACAGCTTTATTATAGGACAGTTACAAGAATGTATTTATGGAGATTATAGCTGTTGGAGTAACTAAGAGGCAGAAGTAATAAATGCAAGAATTCAAATGACCATTGGCCTCCTATCAGAAAATATACACAGAGATATAGAGAAGAAAAGAAGATGAAAAAGAAGAGAATAACAAGAATATAGAGAATAAGAAGAAGAGAGAGAATAGTGGAGAGTAGAAAGTAGTACAGGAATCAGAGTTCCAGAAAGAACAAAACATCACCTGTACAGCTAGTGCTCTTCTCAGATCTACTGTTCCAGGAAGCCTGAAGAGACAACTACTCTACAACAGTCTGAAGGCTTACTGGAAGATCAACATCATCAAGGCTTCATCATTCACACTCCAAGAAAACTCACATTTTAGCCTTTGCTAAAATCATCATTTGCTGGAGCAGTCATACATTGAAGACCTATCACCCTATGCAAAGCTCTCCTTCCTGAACAATTGCAAATCTCAGAGGGAGCTTTGACAACACCATCAAAATCCACTTGTGCTTCTCTCAGACTGTTGAACAGAGAAGAAAACATCTACTCTCCCTTCCCCCTGTACAAAGGGTTCTTAAACTCCCTTCAAAAGTTCTGCTTGGTTTCTTAGACCATATCAAAACTCAGTGGTGGCAAGACACCTGATCAAAAAATCCAGTTTGGTTTTTGAGAACCTTATCAAAAGCTTATTGGTGCCCAGGACACCTGATCAACTCATCCTGCAGTGGATTACTACCTAGGGTGGTAGAAGAGTGGATGTACCCAAGTTTAGGGGAACAACTATTAAATTCTTGTGTTGTCTTGTTTGCCTTTATTTCTTGTCTTTATTATTATTGTTGTGTGTTTGCTCTAATCTCTAGGATAGATCTCACTTTCAATTTGTATCAGAGGGAGGTTGGTTATTCAACAACTAGATCTTCACTAGTTTGGTTATTTATACAGGCTAATACCTGAACCAAAAGATCTCTTTTGATCCATCCTAGTTAGATTAGTTATTTTGTTTTTCACATAGCAAGAATATGGAATATTCTAGCACCAGACCTCCTAAGTGCAACATAAACAAATTTGCACTTTGTAAGACAAGAATTAAGTCATTTATGGACAATATTGATGAAGAAATATTTTATGCCATTATGACAGGTCTCCCAACCTCAGCAACAACAACTAAAAGGGCCAGGCTAGCTGATGCTAGAGCCATGAATATCCTAGCACAGTCATTATCTGATGAATTGTTCCAGGAAATTATTGAATGCTCAACAGCTAAGGAGATATGGGATTCTCTTCATCAAATGGCTTCTGAACCAGTGGATGGAACAACAGAAAGAAGCTACAAAATCTTATTTGAAGAAGGAGAATCAGTATCCCTAGATGTCATTTGGGATGTATCAGATGATGAATCATAGTTTGAAGATGAAGAGGAGGAAGCAAGGGCCAAACAATTCTGCTTAATGTACATCAATACTTCCTGCAGCAGTTTAAAGTCTGAACAAACAGAAGGAATGTAACGACCCCATCCGTTAAATGACGTATAGTAGAAGGTCCGGCCGGGGCCCCACACTATATGCCACAAACAGACGGTGAGGTCACAGGATAATACCAAACCAAATACGAATCCTAACTCAGAGCATTCTAGCGGAAGCTTTAAGTTACAACTTTGAACTCTCAACCAGAATGTCCAATATATAAAACCACCTTTATATATATACCACGGAATGTACACAACCACAAGAGTTTGGCCTTAAGGCCTTACAGTTCCTCTGAACATACAGCATGCTTTACAAACTTCGGCGCGCAGGCCGGCCATACATGAGCACAAGAGAAAACAAAACAAAGCCATTCGCTTAGCCTTCAAGGGCTAGCCGCAGCAGCAGCAGCAACAGCAGTAGGGCTTCAGCCCATCATTTCCCACTTGGCTCTCCAGCACCTGCACGGGAACAAACCACCCAACCGGTGGCAAACAATGCAACGGTCAGCATTCAGCTGACCCAATTATAACAGTCCTACCCCTTTCTCGAGGCATGAGCATTCTTTCCCTGCAAGCATGGCATCATCAAATAGCAACTATGTGCGCGCAGGCACATTCAAGCCATCACAACCATCGGCCACCCGGCCCGACAGTCCGTGCACTCAGGGCACATTTTCGGTGTACCGGAATACCAGGGTCAACACCACCGTCTACACGGTATTTGAGCATTTCTAGTCTTTCCGGCGCGCGGGCCTAAGACTCTCATTAGGCGCTCCAACAAAACCTATAACCAGGCTTCCAAGTCGGACGGACCTAACGCAGGTACGGATCAGCCACCCCTCGTTGCTCAAGTCGCCGAGCCACCTCGAATACGGAAGTATCCATGGCTTTTTATAGGCGCGGGTCGGTTTCACCTTTCCTGTTCGGCAATCTGCCTTTTCCTCGAGTTGCAGCCCAACGGCTCAACTACTCACAAAGTGGCAACACACGACCACAAGAGTTGCATCCAACCCTCTTCATTTCCTGGACATCGTCCAGTACTTCCTGCCGCACCAAGCAATAGGTAGGAACAAGGCATCACAAGCCAAGGCATCACAAGCCATTATCACGGAGCCTTCTCTGATATGCAAACAAGCATCACCAATCCAGATTACATCCAGATGGGCTTCACACAGCATGCCTAGAGCCATACTCCAATTCCGGCCTCTAACAAGGGGGACTTCACATATCTACCCCAAGGGACACCACAACCCACCGCACACTCGCGGGGAAGGGTTTTCCCTATGCAATGCAGAAAAGAAGGACTTCACATGTCCAAGGAGGGAGATCGTTACCCTTGTCGATCTCTTCGGTGCCATCGAAAACTAGCCGGTGAGAAAGAACAGCAGCAGCCTTGCCTTCACAACGCCGGCTTCGGATCACGAATCGGACCACGGGAGCTCCGCCGGTGGCTTGCTCTCCTCCTCCTTCTTCTTCTTCCTCTCTCTTTCTCTCTTCCTTAAGCCAAAAGAAGAATGACCTCTTCATTCTTCCTTCACGATTTAATCCAGCCAGGAAACCACCTGAACCCTTGGATCAAAAGAGAGGAAACTGAACGGCCAAGATTTTCCCACAAACTCTATTTTTGGCCGACATGGCCTGTGACACGCCCGTGTCACAGGCCGTGTACCCTTTAAGCGGCACACACAGTTTGAACCGACTGAACAACACGGGTCATCGACACGCCCGTGTCGAACCTGACACGCCCGTGTCGAACTTGAGACACGCCCGTGTCTCCTATTACATCGAGCTGCAACCAGTACACGGGTCGGAACACGGCAGCTGACACGCCCGTGTCCAGCCTGACACGCCCGTGTTCCCGGCCGTGTTCAAGGCCGTGTCCGGCTCTGACTTGAATAGGCCAAATTCGCAAAATAATTCGAACACGCCCTGGGACACGCCCGTGTCCCAGGCCGTGTACACCCGACACGCCCTGGGACACGCCCGTGTCCCAGGCCGTGTAAACCAGCCTGCTACTCAAACTTCATGTTGAGTCTTTTGGGGCCTTTTTGGGGTGTTACAAGGAAAATCAAAACCTGAAGAGGATCAGGTATTATCTAACTTTGTTTTCAGTTCAGTTAACTTAAAACTTCAATTTTGCTGCCAAGATTCAATAAAACCTGAGGAGGAAACAAAACTTCTCAGAGGAATGTTTTCAGAATATATTCAAAGGAAAAAAGAAACATTTTAATCAACGAAATGAGTTCAAATCGTCGAACTCAGATCGACGATCCTATATAAAATTGTCGAACTCAGATCGACGATCCTATATAAAATCGTCGAACTCAGATCGACGATCCTATATAAAATCGTCGAACTCAGTCTGCTTTTTCCTAAATTTGATTTATAATTATAAGGATAAACTATTTAAATTATTTTCAAATCCTTTTTCTATTTGGAACAAATTTATTAGGAAACATCTTTTCTTAAGGGCTGCTTCTATCCTTTTGATATCTTGTTCAAAATTATGTTAGGATTTCTGTATGAGAATTCTCTGTCAGATAACTTTATATTTCTTATAGATCTTTTTCTAAATTTATCTAGATTGAGTCCTCTACTCTAGTTGCATTGGTCAGCAGTGATCATGGCACTGAGTTTGAATCTCTTCTGATGAAAATAAATTCTATAGGAAGAAAGATATCAGACTTTGTTTTTCAGATTCAGAATCCTAATAAAATTTGTTGGACAAATATCATTTTTTTATGCTAACTTATCCTTTCCAAGGAGAGAGCAATCTCTACCATAGCCTTCTGTAGGTACCATCTATAAGAATTAGATGGATGACTCAATCAAAATCCAATTTTCAAAGTCATCCCAGCCTCTTACAGTCACAGTTACTCATCAACATAGGGGGAGTTCTGTAAAGCCAGCAGCAGTCAGTTTTAACAGCAACAGAAGTCAGCAATGCAAAGCTTTTCTTTTTATATCTTATGCTTTGTAATATTGATTGTAATATTTTTATTTTCATGTAAATAGTAATCCTAACCCAAATAGGGGGAGATTGTTGAAACACCCTAATTTGGATTTGGTTCAGGATCACTATGTCTTTAGGACTATTAGATTGACCCATCAATATATAGTGAAGGGTCATAGGATGTGCTAAGTCAGAGGCTCTCAAAGAATGAAGAAATAACCCAAGAGAAATATCAATGTATAGTGAAGGGTCATAGGATGTTTTAAGTCAGAGGCTCTCAAAGATTGAAGAAATAACCCAAGAGAAATCAGTTAGAAGAAATATGAATTCATCCTTAGCATCGAGCTCAGATCGACGTTTTGAAGTTCAGGCGTCGAGCTGAGATCGACGATCCCTGAGCTCAGGACCACGAGGTGTCAAACTCCGTTCGACAATCTCCGAGCTCATATCGATGTTTTCTATTCCAGACCAGCTCCAATATCTCTGAGCTCAGATCGACGATCATCTTGTTGAGATCGACGATTTCTGCCATCTCTCTGAACACAAGTTACCAGGCAGATTTTCAAGATATTCTTGGTTCAATCAATGTGAGCCGTTCATATTCCAACACAGCTTTATTACAGGACAGTTACAAGAATGTATTTATGGAGATTATAGCCGTTGGAGTAACTAAGAGGCAGCAGTAATAAATGCAAGAATTCAAATGACCATTGGCCTCCTATCAGAATATATACACATAGATACAGAGAAGAAAAGAAGGTGAAAAAGAAGAGAATAACAAGAACATAGAGAATAAGAAGAAGAGAGAGAACAGTGGAGTGAAGAAAGTAGTACAGGAATCAGAGTTCCAGAAAGAAACAAACATCACCTGTATAACCAGTGCTCTTTTCTGATCTACTGTTCCAGGAAGCCTGAAGAGACAACTACTCTACATCAGTCTGAAGGCTTACTGGAAGATCAACATCATCAAGGCTTCATCATTCACACTCCAAGAAAACTCACATTTCAGCCTTTGCTGAAATCATCATTTGCTGGAGCAGTCATACATTGAAGACCTATCACCCTATGCAAAGCTCTCCTTTCTGAACAATTGCAAATCTCAGAGGGAGCTTTGACAACACCATCAAAATCCACTTGTGCTTCTCTCAGACTGTTGAACAGAGAAGACAACATCTACTCTCCCTTCCCCCCTGTACAAAGGGTTCTTGAACTCCCTTCAAAAGTTCTGCTTGGTTTCTGAGACCTTATAAAAACTCAGTGGTGGAAAGACACCTGATCCAAAAATCCAGTTTGGTTTTTGAGCACCTTATCAAAAGCTCATTGGTGCCCAGGACACCTGATCAACTTATCCTGTAGTGGATTCCTACCTAGGGTGGTAGAAGAGTGGATGTACCCAAGTTTAGGGGAACCACTATAAAATTCTTGTGTTGTCTGGTTTGCCTTTATTTCTTGTCTTTATTATTCTTGCTGTGTGTTTGCTCTAATCTCTAGGATAGATCCCACTTTCAACACATCCAACCCATTAATATTTATTGGGCACGTGTCACTTCCTGCAAAGAGAATCTATTAGTGGGTCCTACCGCGGTTATATATCTACGCTGATAGACGGCCGTAAATCTGCCCCATGATCGTTGCTGCTCTCCTGGGATTTCGCGCGACCTCACGATGTGCACCAAACAAGCTGGTAAGCCACTCTCGCAGAACCTTCAGGACCGCATAAAAGCGGCGCAAGCACTAGCCCTTGCCAACAGCGCACTAGTGGATCCTTGGCTGGCAAGAGAGGCACCCACTGTGGGGCCTCCGCTACCGCCAAAAGAGAAGAAGAAGAAGGCGAAGAAGGTCAATATGGACCTCTCGCGAGAACACCGAGCCTCTCCAACTTCAAACCCAAGATGTGCGGCCGACCCTCTTCTGCTGTAGAGGGTATGTTTCGCCGACTATCGGACTGCTGTTCTTGAGAATTGGTCACTTAACCTTTCTTGGCAGGTGGTCCCGGAAGGTGGTGTTGGGCTTCCGCCGGTGCCCCCGAACCCATCGACGTCTCGCCCACCTGAGGATCGGCCACAGGACCTGAAAGGGGCTCCTGCCGATGGTTCGGGACCTCCAGGTAGCCCCTTCTATCTTTTTCCTGTTTTTCTTTTGGTAACTCCAACCCCTGGGTGAGACTCTCAAAGCGTCTGCTTCTTCCCGCCCAGGTCTCATCTTGCCGGGAACTGACGTAGGGGTTTCCCCTCGTGATGATCCAGCAGCCAATCCCAATACCCCCGCAGGGGAGACGACTGCCGACCAATCCTTGACGCCGGAGGCCGACCATTCCGTGAGGGAGCACGACCCTCCCCAGACTTCGGGCCCAGCAGAGGTTACGGCGCACGAGATCTTCCGTCCAAGTCGTGGGAAGCCACTCCATCTCCTGTTCGGGAGGGATGCCGAGGGAGAGACCGAGCCATCTCGCCTTCCTCCGGTCGACGGCTCTCGCTATGCTTCTGGTATGCCACATACTTCTGCTATTCTCACCCTGTTCCCGCACTGACTGCCAGGTTGTCTTTTCAGGAGATTCGGACCTGCGATCGGGAGCTGACAAGGATGCGGACAATGATGGGGATAAGGAGGAGGAGGACGGCGACAGCTCGCCCTTCCCCTCTTCTGACGAAATGGAAGGGATCTTGATTGGTGCGGGAAGCGCGAGAAGGCGGGTTAAAAGGGTCGCGGCCATCCTCTCCAAGCTCGTGCGGCGGGAGCGGTCCCAGGCCCACGCGGCGAGAGAGTTTCGCAGGTCGGTGGAGCAAAGGTTGGAGGCCCTGGAGCGAGATTACTTCCTAAGCGAGACGGAGCGGCCGGGAGGCCCTACTGCGGGATCTTCTCCCGGGAGGTGCCTTGCGCGGATACGCGACCAAGCTCACCGGATCAATCTAGAGTGCACCGTGCTCTCCTCTTACTTCAACCCATTGGCACCTCCGAGGACCCGTCAGCGAGAGAGAGGACGCTGGTGCTGGAAGCCTTATTGATTCCTGACATCTCGCCCCTTCTTACCTCTGGCCTTCCCTTCTCGCCATATACCCTGTCTTTTAATTTTGTTCTGAAACTTGGACTGCTTGCAATCTTGTGAAATGCTTTCATTGGTTAACTATTATTGTTACTATTATTATCTTAGGTCTCGGCTAGCGAGAATGTTCTTTGCTTTCGCGTCTATCATGCCCTGCGATTCTTGCGCGAACTAGGGTTGTCGATCAGTCACTGTCAATTTGGGCGGGGGACCGATGCGCCGTTGACCTAGGGCGTGACAGTTGTACCTCCGCCGCCCTTTCTGGGAAAATCATCATTTATCACGGCTTCCTATAAATAGGTTGATCCACCCACCACATTTATTTCCCTGGTCCGGAACCTCCCCCTTTCTTCTTTTTGCTTTCGCGCTCTGCCGAGAACCTCTTGCTTTTGCCTCCCTTCCCTTGCTTCTTGGCTGGTCTCTCCCTCTCTCCTCCTCTCCTGCGACTTCGCCTTCGTGTACTTTAGACATAATGCCGGGATAGAACGAGGGACGCTCTAATTGCGTGGAGGCTTTTCGAAAGCACCAATTTCCGTCGTGCCGTCTGAACCTAGAGGAGTATCGGCTTATTACCTCTCAGTACGTTCCTGCTGGCTTCGCTGCGAGAAACCAAGACAACAACGACAAGGTGAATACTGTGCGAGAGGGGTAGCTCGTGATTCCCCTCGAACACTTCGAGGAGGTCTTTTGCCTCCCTCTTTGGCCGGAGATGCGCTTCGCCCTCCGATACTACGGAGTCGTTCCCGCGCAGCTGAATCCGAATTCAGTCACTATCCTTATAGAGTTCATCTACTACAAGCGATCCGAGAGGATAGAGTTGAACCTTTCGATCTCCCGGAAGTTGTTTGTCTTCCGCGCGAAGGGAGGAGTTGTCTTCTTCTCCGGGCAGCTGCTCAAGACAACCGGTCTCGCCAACAAGCATCATCACTGGGGCGAGAAATTTGTCTTTTTCTCTGGGGACTTCGAGAACGTTCCGCTTGCGCCGATCAAGTATGAGGATACGACCTACATGCCACCATCCCTGGGGTCCTGCGAGAGCGCGCTCCTCAAATTCTTCGGGACCAAGGAGTTCGACATCCCCTTCCTTACGCAGGACGTCGACACTCTTCCCCCCGTTCTTCCTGGCGAAGGCGAGATCTCGCCTTTTCTTTCTTTTGCCCGGTAATCACGTCTCTCCTACATGCATAATGTTACCGTGTTGTCCTTGCAGGAGAGTAGGAGATCCCCTTGCGCCAGCCCTTCCCCAAGATGCAAGCTGTTGAGGGCAATACTGCGGGAGATCCGTTGGCTCTCGCGAGGTCTACGACCCACGCTTGCTGGGACGAGCCTGCTCCGCCTCCGCCGTCTAGTGCCGGGATGCGGAAACCCAACGACTTTTCGTCTCAGCAGATGAAGAGGACGAAGCCGTCTACTGCCGAGAAGGGGAAGTCCATGGTGCCCTCGCCCGCCCGATCTCTCCCGTCGAGCCGGTCCTTCGCCGAGGTTTTAGCGGCGGTCAGCGAGATAAGGTACATCTCCAGGAGCCGTGCTGGGGCCTCTTCCGAGAACCCTCTGGCCGCGATCGAGGTGGGTGGCAAGATGGGCGCCGAGCCAGCGGCTTCCGAGAGCTCTGCCCATCTCCCGCCCATGCCTGTGCCGAAGGGGCACACGAACTTTCGTTTAGGCGTGAAGAGCCTTGATGCGGAAGGGAAACCCTTACTGCAATGGGACCCGGAGGCCAACCGAGTATCCCTATCGACGCTGCTCCCGATCTGGGTAGAGGGTGACGAGGTCACCGGCGAGGCCTTCGCGTTGGGCTACGGCCTATACAGCCAGGAGTTCGCGGGCCTGTACGACCAACTGCCCACTCTCATCCTCGCTTTCGACTCCATCTGGGCCCTGATGCGTGGGTTTGAGCTTGCGCATATGTGTGATTGCCGAAGCATTTCCATCGATCGGAACTTCCTCGATATGTACAAGGAGAGAGAGGAAGCAGTTGGTCGGGCGGCAGCCCTGAAGATCGAGCTAGAGGACGCCCAACGCCTGCTGTCCATACGCCCGATGGAGGAGGTAAGCGAGACCCTTTCAGACCTTCGTTCTCGCCGCTGAGATCCACACCTTCGAGCTCGCCGCTAATAAAATGCTTATATGCAGGACTCTCCGCAATTTATGGTGCTCCGTGCGCAGCTGGCCGGGGTGGAGTGCGAGAACGCCCTGCTAAAGGGCCAAGTCAAGCACATGGAGATGGCGACAGCTGCGGTCCCTCCCCCTCCCACCCTTGATGAAAGGCTGAAGAGCCGGAATTATTCCGAGTATGACATCGACAAGCTATTGCAGGTCAATGCCCAGGCGACGACCAGATTGATGATCGAGACATTGCGGGATGTGGGATGCCTGGACGAGGGTGGCGAGACCCTGACCGCTCTACAGCTCGTTCCCTGGCTCTTCGAGCCAATCCCGAAGCCCTCAGGCGCGCCCGACTCTCCGCCCTCGGACGTCCCGAGATCCCCCACGGCTTTTGGCGAGACCTTTAGGGAGAGCTTGGCTAGAGCTCCCGTAAAGGCTCAGGTAGGAACTCGGGCGGGAGCTCGAGCGGATATAGCGCTTCTCCCTAAGGGGTTTCCCTTTTTTCTACTTTTGTAATGAGTGAGACGCTCTAATTTTTTACAACTATTTGTAATCATGTTTGCATATACAAATTCTTAGTGTTTGTACCCCCCCTTTTTTTGTTGATAGCGAATGCTGCTCAAGGGATCTTCCACCGAGGCCTTTGGCCCCCTCTAGAATAGTCTCTCTTAGCAGCCAATAGGTGAGAATCTGCCGAGAGCTCAAGGCTCAAATACGTCGCTCCTGCGTTTTGCCGAGAACCCTTTGTGATTGTTGTCATTCATAGGCTAAGGGAAGACTGCCCCTCCTTACCTTGCACGAACGATCGGTCTCCTTGCCTAGTCCTGCCGGGAACTCCGTTTGGCGAGATCCCTCGGCAAGGATCTCCTGATTGAGACCTCCCCTGGCCGAAATCCCTTTGGGTCTATCTCTAAGGTGTCTTGTGCCTAGCCTAGAACATCCGTGTCGAAGATTTTCCAAACACCAAACCTATCCCACATAGGAGAGCCTTCAGATCTACCAGCTAGGCGAGAGCCTACGCAGCAGGTCTAACTGGGGCCGAGCCGAGCTCGGGGTGTCAATGAAGATTTCCAAACATAAGACCTCTCCCCCATAGGCGAGCCTTCGGACCTTCCAGTTAGATGAGAGCCTGTGCAGCGAGTCTACCTGGGGCCGAGCCGAGCTCGGGGTGTCGATGAAGATTTCCAAACATAAGACCTCTCCCCCACAGGCAAGCCTTCGGACCTAGCAGCTAGATGAGTGCCTACGCAGCGGGTCTACCTGGGGCCGAGCCGAGCTCGGGGTGTCGATGAAGATTTCCAAACATAAGACCTCTCCCCCACAGGCGATCCTTCGGACCTGCCAGCTAGATGAGAGCCTACGCAGCGGGTCTACCTAGAACCGAGCCGAGCTCGGGGTGTCGATGAAGATTTCCAAACATAAGGCCTCTCCCCTACAGGCATGCCTTCAGACCTGCCAGCTAGATGAGAGCCTGTGCAGCGGGTCTACCTGGGGCCGAGCCGTGTTCAGGGTGTCGATGAAGATTTCCAAACATAAGACCTCTCCCCTACAGGCGAGCCTTCGGACCTGCCAGCTAGATGAGAGCCTGCACAGCGGGTCTACCTAGGGCCAAGCCGAGCTCGGGGTGTCAATGAAGATTTCCAAACATAAGACCTCTCCCCACAGGTGAGCCTTCGGACCTGCCAGCCAGATGAGAGCCTGCGCAGGGGGTCTACCTGGGGCCGAGCCGAGCTCGGGGTGTCGATGAAGATTTCCAAACATATGACCGCTCCCCCAAAGGCGAGCCTTCGGTTTTTCCAGCTAGATGAGAGCCTGCGCAGCGGGTCTACCTGGGGTCGAGGTGAGCTCAGGGTGTCGATGAAGATTTCCAAACATAAGACCTCTCCCCCACAGGCGAGCCTTCGGACCTGCCAGCTAGATGAGAGCCTGCGCAGCGGGTCTACCTGGGACCGAGCTGAGCTCGGGGTGTCGATGAAGATTTCCAAACATAAGACCTCTCCCCCACAGGAGAGCCTTCGGACCTGCCAGCTAGATGAGATCCTGTGCAGCGGTTCTACCTAGGGTCGAGCCGAGATCGGGGTGTCGATGAAGATTTCTAAACATAAGTCATCTCCCCCACAGACGAGCCTTAGGACCATCTAGCTAGATGAGAGCCTGCGCAGTGGGTCTACTTAGGGCCGAGCCGAGCTCGGGGTGTCGATGAAGATTTCCAAACCAAAACATGTTCTCATCCTAACCTTTAAAAGGAGTTGACAGTGGATCAAAGAGTGGGATGCACTATGATAACACATTATAATCATGACAATATTTAGAGACAAAATTACAACCACCTCCTCCCCCTCACGGGTAGAAGCGCCTTAGATCATCACCGCTCCAAGTGTGGCTCAAGGTCCTCCCTTCCACATCCTGGAGGTAGTAGCTTCCCATCCGAAGGACCTCCTTTATTATGTAAGGCCCTCCCAGTTCGGGTTGAGCTTGCCCACGGGGGCTGACCTTCCAACCGCATCAACTTTCTTCAACACCAGATCCCCTTCGGCAAACTTCCTGATCCTGACATGCTTGTCGAAGTATTTTGCCATGAGCCGCTTGATCTCTTCTTGCCTGATGATTGCGACCTCCCGCGCTTCTTCCATCATGTCCAGCGAGAGGTGCAACCCTTCCTCATTTCCAAACCTCCAAGTCTCATCTCCTTCCCCTGCCGCTGCGACCCGAGGGGATCGAACTTCGAATTCCACTGGCAGGACCGCCTCGCACCCATGAGAGAGCTTGAAGGGGGTCTCGCTGGTGGCCGTGTTCGGAGTCGTTCTCAAGGCCCATAGAACCGAGGGGAGCTGTTCCACCCAATTTCCCCTCAGGTTCTCCACTTTTTTCTTGAGCAAGTTCACGATAATTTTATTTGCTGCTTCCACCTAACCGTTGCTCCGGGGGTGGTGGACAGATGCAAATCTGAGATCTATCCCCAGCTGGGCACAAAAGCTGATGAACTCCTCACTGGCAAATTGAGGATTGTTGTCTATTACTATCGTTTGAGGCAACCCGTGCCTGCATATGATCTCCCACCAGACGAAGTTCCTTACAACTTATGAGGTGACCTTAGCCAATGCCTTAACCTCTAGCAACTTTGAGAAGTAATCGATCATGACCAGGAGGAACCTCCTCTATCCACTTGCCGGAGGAAAAGGCCCGACCAAGTCCATTCCCCAAATGGCGAAAGTGCATGGTGAAGTTATGCACCTTAGTCTTTGAGCGGGCAAGAGCTGGAGGGGGGCGTACAGCTGACACTTTTTACATCTCCTTGCGAATTTTGTCTCATCCTTCCTCAGGGTCTGCCAGAAGTACCCCTGCCTAACCACCCTTGCCTCAAAAGTCTTTCCCCCCGAGTGACTGCCGCACTTGCCTGAGTGTATCTCCCCAAGTATCTTCGGGACTTCTTCCTCGGTAACACACCTGGCTAGGAATCCCGACGACATTTTACGATGTAACCCGCCTTCCAACATCAGGTAGTGAGCCGCCTTATGCCTGAAACTCCTGCCATCTTTTCCCTGTTCTGTCAGTTTGCCGTTTGAAAGGAAGGTTACCAGTGGGTCCACCCATGAGGGTCCCTGACCTATCTCCATCAGCTCCCCTTCTTCGATCGTTGGTCGGAATAGTTCGGTCAAGGTCCCTCCTCCATGAGGTCCGAAATATGACAATTGGTCGGCAGCCACACCTTCCTCCCGAGGGACGTGCTGGATTGAGAATGATCGGAAGCCCCTGATGATTGCTCTTACCTTGGATAGGTACTTTATGAGGGTAGGCTCCCGAGCTTCAAACTCTCCTCGAATTTGCGATGCCACCACCATCGAGTCCGTGGAGACCTCCATATCCTGGATCTCAAGCTCCCTTGCTAAACGAAGACCTGCTATCACGGCTTCGTACTATGCCTGATTGTTGGTCACCGGAAAGTGATAGGCCACTGCCTGTTCTATAGCTACCCCTCTAGGGGCTTACCAACACCACTCCTCCCCCCATGGAATGCTTTCCCGATGCCCCATCAACCATAACCTTCCACGCCCCCTGCTTCCACGGCTCCTCTTCCCCGACTTCAACAACATAGTCTGCCAGGAAGTCTTCCACTGCTTGCACCTTAATGGAGAGCCTTGGGACAAAAAGGATGTCGAATTCACTCAGCTCAATGGACCACTTGGCCAGCCTCCCCGAGTGCTCCACCCCTTCAAAGATCTTGCGAAGAGGATGGTCGGTTACCACCCAAATTGTGTGTGCTATGAAATATGGCCTAAGATTTCTTGCCGAAACGATCAGAGCATACGCTACCTTATCGAGGATGGGGTAATGGAGCTCCGCCTTCCTCAAGATCCGGCTTACGTAGTAGATGGGTAGTTGCTTCTTCCCCTCTTCCCTGACTAGAACAGAGCTCACGGCTTCTAATCCCACCCCGAGATACAGGGCTAGATCCTCCCCTTCTTTTGGGCTTTGAAGTAGGGGAGCCTGGGAGAGCTGTCTCTTCAGTCCTTGGAAGGCTTCCTCACACTCGGCTGTCCATTCAAACCTCTGGTTACCCCTCAACACTTTGAAGAATGATGAACATTTGTATCCAGACTGAGAAAGGAACCTGCTTAGTCCAGCCAGCTAGCCAGCCAAGCGTTGAACCTCCTTGGCATTGCGAGGTGATTCCAGGTCTAGGATGACCTTTACCTTATCCGGGATAGGCTCCACCCCTGCCGGAGTCAAGAGATGTCCGAGGAACTTCCCGCGGCTAGCCCCGAAGACACACTTCAAAGGATTCAGCCTCATCTTGAACCTTCTAAGGGTGGCAAAGGTCTCTTCTAGGTCCTGCAGGTGTGAGCTCACACACTAGCTTTTCACTATCAAGTCATCGACATAGACTTCCAAGTTTCTACCTCTCTTCCCCTGGAAGACTCGAACCATCATGCGCTGGTATGTGGCTCTTGTATTTTTCAGCCCAAAGGGCATCATCTTATAGCTGAAGTAACCTTCCCTAGTGATGAAGGAGACGACTTTTACGTCGGGGGGGGGGGTGTGCATGCGAATCTGGTGATTACATGAAAAAGCATCAAGAAAACTCATAACAGAAAAATTGACGGCTGAGTCAACCAGCATGTCGATTCGAGGCAGAGGGTAGCAATCCTTGGGGCATGATTTATTTAATAAAGAGAAGTCAATACACATACGCCACTTCCCTCCCCCTTTCTTAACCATTACCACGTTGGAGATCCAGCCTGGGTACTAGACCTCCGAGATGAAGCCTGCCTCCAAGAGCTTTCTGACCTCCTCGCGGATGGGCTCCTCTAGCTTGGTGGCGATGGTCCTCATCTTTTGGCGTATAGGGTGAGTCCAGTGGTCATGGTTCAGGCAATGAAAAGCCACATCCACGTCAATGCCTGGCATGTCTGCCGCACTCCAGGCGAAGATGTCGACATTGCTCTGGATGAAAGCTCTCATCGGCTCCTGGTCCTCGGGGCTCAGGCCCCTACTGATCCGCACCCTTTGCACCTGCCCTACTCTGGTGGAGACCTCCATCTCCACTACTTCTTCGGCCGGCTCCAACCGCGATTGCTCCCAACCGACCCTTTCTTCTTCCCAAAACTCCAACTCCTCCCCTCCTTTAGCCTCTATTGCCTCCCCCGGCTTCTCCTCCTGGAGCTGATGAATCTCCACATCCCTCGGGCCTCCTGATCAACTCTCGCCACTTGGCCCTCCTCTTCATCCATCACTTCCTCCAGAACCTCGTGCTCGATTCCCGCGGCTAGCTTCTCCTCTACCTTTATTGCCTCCTCCAGGCTCTCCTCCTGCTGCTGCTCGACTTCCTCCCCCCTCCGGGACTCCTTCTCAGCTTCTCCCACCACTTGCTCCACTACCTCCGAACTCACCTCCTATTGCTCTGTGAGCTCTCTCTCCAGCTCTTCTGCCACCGCCATCCAAGACACATCGTTAACTGCCGTCACATAGCATTGTCATGCAACCTTTGGATTCCCCCTTATCCTGACCTGCACCCCTCCATTATTGAACTTGAGACATTGATGAAACGAGGAGGGGACGCAGCGAAAGGCGCTGATGAGGGGACGTCCAAAGATGGCATTTGATGATGCATAATTTGACCTAAATTATTAATATAAAAATCTAAATAATCTAATATAAATATATTTATAATGTTAATTTTATTCGCTAAATCGTATCTTTTTATAATTTTATCCTAACCATGCCTATTTTACTATATTTTCTGCGTGCAGCAAACTTCGGGGCCACTTTTGGGCATGTTACGGCCAGAATCAGATCTTGGGCTGAACACGGAAGTTGTATCCCTCGGAAATACCTTTTCAACGCATGGTTACACGCCTTCATCGGATTTATGTAGCTTCGGGAATCCTCCGTCGAAGTTGCTGTCCAGTAGATTTCCTGCATGAATGATTCTCGTCTTTGAGCAAGAACCGAGGATCCCGGGACAAATTGCATTATCAATTCTAAAAGAACATGCATTCAGTTATGGTGTGCCAAAATAAATGTCGAGTGCACTCATGTCATGGTGTTGTTGAACTATATTCAAGAATGGAATGAAGCTACAATGGTCCGATGTGATTTTTTCTCATAAGTATGAAAGAGGCTAGCCACCTTTGACTTTATATTCAACATGTGTCCTTAAAGGAAGCTTCATGGAAAGAGAGAAAGCTAGCCAACTCTTATCATGCTTTTCATGACAAGTGTGAAAGAGGCTAGCCACCTTTGAATTTTAAACCAACATGTGCTTTTTGACCAAGGGATGCTTCATGGAAACTTCATCCTCATGCCAAATTCCAACTCTACCCCTTTGGTTTTGGCCCTATAAATAGGAATGAAGAAAGGGGGGAAAGTATCATCCTTCCTACTTCATTTGGAGCATTGTAGAGAGCCATTGGAGTTTGTTTTTAGAGTATTTTAGTTTAATATTTTCATGCTTTAATGTTCTTACAATTTCTTTTATCGTACTTGTAATCTTCTTGCAAACTCTCTTTATAATGTCTTTTTTGAAATCTTTTGTAACTTCTTTTCAATAAGAAATAAATTAGTTTGTTATTCCCTTTCCCTCTTTCTCTTTCTTTTTATGCATATTCTTAACATGATTTTCATTTCCTATATTATGAGTAACTAAACTTTGTTTAGTGCTTGATCGAAATGATCCGAGGAATGAAATGATCTCTTTTTCTTAATCCATATCTTCTCTTTCTCTTTGAACAAATGTTTAGGATTTACCCTTGATTAATTTATAGAGAGGTCATATCATCGATATATGATTTTCTCTTCTGTTTCCATACTCTAGTAGCCGAAAGGATCATGCGTATGGATTGATCGCTCATGGGTAAAGGGAGTTGAATGCAATCCTTGAAAGAGGATGACATAAATTTCCCGGATTGGGGTCAAATCCAATAGAGGGGTTCACTACATAAAGCGAGTTTTAGGGGTTTCAATTATAGAACGAAAGTTCGGTTGATCAACCTAAACTCAATTGGGCGTAGCATTGAAAGAGGTGCGTTCATATTTTGGGAACCTCCACGGTCCAAGCACCTTCGTTAAAGAGAATTAGGGATTTATCTATTGTTGGTCATTTTCATTCCAATGTGATTCAAGATCAAGTACTAACCTTTTAAATTATTGCTTAATCATCCTCTTTTATTGTATAACCGTTCTCTTATTTGCAAACCAAATCAAAGTATCTAATTGATAAAATAACAGAAATCTCTTTGAAGTAGAAGTAATCGATGCGCCTTGGTTCTAATACGACCTTGATATTATATCCTATGCTATAAGCCATAAGGTACACTTGCCTTAATCGAATATAGATTCGGAGAACATCATCTTCATCTTCATCTTCTCTTTTTCATAAAACACCTCCGGGATTTTCTCCATCAAGTTTTTGGCGCCGTTGTCGGGGACTTGCGTCGATATTTCAAAAAAAAAAGATAACTGTTAATTTTATCATTTTTTTCTAAAATATATATATCTTAATAATATACCTAAAACCGCCTAAAAAGAACAAAAAGAAAAAAAATTCCATTATTAATTTTTAAACTCATCTTTAATCATTTGTCTTTTTTTTTTCTTCTAGTATATGACCCGAGCAAATTCTTCGAATAATCCTGAATCCCATTTTGATCCAGAAATTGAGCGCACCTTTAGGCGACGCCTTCAATCTCGTGGACAGGATTTACCAATTATTTTTGAAGAATCTATCGGAGATACTAATATAGCAACTAGGGTGACCCCAATCCTAATGAAGCCCAGCAACGGACCGTGTCCTATTATGCACGGCCTAACTTGGAAGGGACACAATCAAGTATTGTCCGCCCTGCAGTGGCAAACAATAACTTTGAGATCAAGTCCAGCATTATACAAATGGTGCAGCAGTCGGTAACCTTCGATGGTCTCCCGGACGAGGATCCAAATTGCCACATTTCAAATTTTCTCGAGATTTGCGATACTTTCAAAATCAATGGTGTCACGGATGACGCCATTCGATTACGTCTTTTTCCATTTTCTTTACGGTCAAAGGCCAAGTAGTGGCTGGGATCTCTCCCTAGAGGATCCATCACTACATGGGCCGAGATGGCGGGAAAATTTCTTACAAAGTACTTTCCTCCTGCAAAAACCGCAAAACTACGCACTGATATCGCATCATATATGCAAATAGACTCGGAGACTCTCTACGACACGTGGGAGTGCTTTAAGGAACTATTGCGTAGATGCCCACACCACGCACTTCCCACTTGGCAACAAGTGCAAATCTTCTATAATGGCTGAATTTCCAAACAAGACAAATGATCGACGCAGCCGCTGGGGGGACATTGAATAACAAAACCCCGGAGGCCGCACAAGAGCTTGTTGAGGAAATGGCCATGAATGCATACCAATGGAATGCACCCCGAGAACGACCAGTTAAGCCAGCGGGAGTTTTTGAAATTGATGCAGCTACGAATCTATCCCTCCATGTTGAGCGCCTAACTAAGCAAGTGGCGGAGATAACTGCTTCCTCCGCCACTCCTCCTTGGGCTAATAATTATAATGTTATTTTTGAAGAACAGGTTGACTTCATGGGAAACGCGCCTCGGCCTTCTTATAACCCGAATAACACACCGTATAACAACACCTATAATTCGGGTTATAGGAACCATCCAAACTTCTCATGGAGCAACCAAGGGAATGCTCAGCGCCCTCCAAATCTAAATCCTGCTTATAATCTAGCTCCCCCACTTAATTTATATCCACCCGGTTTTCCACCGCAACAGCCGAAGCCCTCTTTGCTTGAAGATGTCTTCGCCATGTACGTTGCCACAAATGAATCTAATCTCAGGAACATTACCGGGTCTATTAAAAGCTTTGAAAATTAGGTGGGCCAGCTAGCGAAGATGTTCTTCGAGGGACAACAAGGAACTCTGCCAGGAAACACCGAACAAAACCCAAGGGAAAGCGCTAATGCAATCACACTCCGCAGCGGGAAGGAGGTAGCTTTAAAAAATGACGAACCCATGGTACCTTCTTCTACTCCTCCCCCTCCTATTTTAGCTTCGAATTTACCTACTACGTTTATGTCGCGTGCCTCTAATTCAAATATTCCTTATCCTGCTAAGTTAAAAAATGAGCGTGCCGAGGAGAGTTATAAAAAGTTCTTAGAAATTTTAAAACAAATTCATATTAATGTCCCTTTCTGCGAGGCTATCTCTAACATGCCAAAATATGTGAAATATCTCAAGGAGCTGCTCTCTAATAAGAAAAAGCTTGAGGATATTTCACATATTTCCCTTAACGCAGAATGCTCCGCGGTTGTACTTAACAAATTACCGCAAAAAGTAAAGGACCCGGGAAGGTTTTCCATCCCATGTCTTTTTGGTAATTCGTTAGTAAAACACGCCTTAGCTGATCTAGGAGCAAGCATAAACCTCATGCCATTCTCTCTATTTAAAAAATTAGGTCTAGGATCTCCAAAACCCACCAAAATGAGTATCCAGTTAGCTGATCGATCAGTTAAGTATCCAGTAGGGATAGTAGAGGATGTGCTCGTAAAAGTAGACAAATTCATCTTTCCGGTGGATTTTGTTATCCTAGACATCGAAGAGGATGCCGAAGTACCCCTTATACTCGGCCGCCCCTTCCTTGCCACCTCCCGCGCTATTATTGATGTTAGTGATGGAAAGCTCCTCCTTCGGGTTGGAGACGATGAAATCACTTTTAGTATAAATCCCTCGATGCATAATACCTTAGCTAATGACGATTCCTGCTTTTACCTAGAAGAATGCTTCGAAGGTGAATCTTCTACACTACCCGAGTCTATATCTTCATCGTATAATGAACCCATTATCGCCGAGCGCTTCTGCTTAGAAGAAGTCTCTCGCCCCACACAACTTGAACCACTACACATCGAAACCTTAAAAATCAAAACCTCCTACGAGGAACCACCCACCTTAGAGTTGAAGCAACTTCCCCCTCATCTCAAATATCTCTTCTTAGAAAGAAACTCCAAACTTCCCGTTATCATCTCTGCCGATTTGAGTGACTCAGAAATTTCTGAGTTGGCTCTAGTGTTAAGAAATCATCGCCACGCAATTGCATGGATGTTATCTGATATAAAGGGGATTAGCCCCTCCTTCTGTACCCATAAGATCTTCTTGGAAGAGAATTCCCACAATTCTATCCAGCCGCAACGACGACTTAATCCTAATATGAAGGAAGTCGTGAAGGCTTAGGTAATCAAACTCCTAGATGCGGGGATCATCTATCCCATCTCCGATAGTACTTGGGTTAGCCCAGTACAAGTTGTGCCAAAGAAAGGCAGTGTAACGGTGGTTGCGAATGAAAACAATGAATTAATTCCAACCCGTACTGTTACGGGTTGGCGGATGTGCATCGACAATCGAAAACTTAATGATGTTACCCGAAAAGACCATTTTCCGTTACCGTTTATCGACCAAATCTTAGAACGCCTGTCCGGTCACTCTTTCTATTGTCTTCTCGATGGTCTCTCAGGATATTTCCAAATTCCTATTTCACCCGAGGACCAAGAGAAGACCACCTTCACTTGTCCTTTTGGTACCTTCGCGTATAGAAGGATGCCATTTGGGTTATGTAATGCGTCAGCTACATTTCAGAGATGTATGTTGGCAATTTTTAATGAGTTAGTAGAAGAGGTGATGGAAGTCTTCATGGATGACTTCTCGGTCTTCGGTAATTCGTTTAAAAACTATTTAAAAAATCTTGAGCGTGTGCTTATTCGTTGTGAGGAGACCAATCTAGCCCTCAATTGGGAGAATTGTCATTTTATGGTCCGAGAGGGATTAGTCCTCAGCCATAAAATTTCGGGAAAAGGGATAGAGGTCGACCGGGCTAAGATCGAAGTAATTGAAAACTTCCCCCACCAACGAACATTAAAGCGATTCATAGTTTCTTAGGCCACGCAGTGTTCTATCGACGCTTCATTCAAAATTTTTCCAAAATCACCAAGCCGTTAACCCATCTTCTTGAAAAAAAATCTTCTTTCCTCTTTGATGATGAATGTCTTGTAGCATTTAATTTAATTAAAGAAAAATAAGTAAAATCTCCGATCCTAGTCGCGCCAGATTGGTCGCTCCCATTTGAGATCATGTGTGACGCAAGTGATATTGCCGTCGACGTTGTTTTAGGCCAACGGGTGGATAAATTCTTCCACACAATTTATTATGCGAGCAAGACACTCACGTCTACATAAGCAAACTACACCACCACTGAGAAGGAGCTTCTAGCGATCGTGTTTGCTTTCGATAAGTTTAGGTCTTACATCACTCTCTCAAAAGTTGTAGTCTTCACAGATCACTCCGCACTTAGATATTTATTAAGTAAAGCGGACGCCAAGCCCCGCCTTTTGCGATGGATCCTCCTCTTACAGGAGTTTGACTTGGAGATCCGGGACAAAAGGGGTGCCGAAAATTTGGCGGCCGACCATTTGTCGCGTTTAGAGAATCCTGCTAGTGAAGCATTAATAGAGTTTTATATTAATGATAAATTCCCCGATGAGCGCCTCCTCGCTCTAGAAAATTTTATGAATTGTTCGGCACCCTGGTTCACCGATCTAGCTAACTATTTAGTTGCCCGGGTCTTGCCAAAAGAAATCTCAAATCAGCAAAAGAAGAAATTCTTTTCTAACATAAAGAATTATTTTTGGGAAGACCCCTTTTTTTGTGTTTGTGCGGACCAGGTTGTGCGACGTTGTGTTTCGAGTAAGGAAGGCCTACAGATTTTACGGCATTGCCACGAGGGACCAACAGGTGGTCATTATCAGGCGAACCGCACCGCAAGGAAGGTGCTGGAGGCAGGCTTTTATTGGCCCACGCTTTACAAAGATGCTCACACCCTGGTGAGTACTTGCGATAGCTGCCAGCGGGCCGGCAATATCTCACGAAGGGACGAGATGCCTCAAAATATTTTTCTAGAATGTGAAATCTTTGATCTTTGGGGCATCGACTTCATTGGACCCCTCCCTCCATCTTATCAAAACAAATACATTCTCGTTGCTGTCGACTATGTATAAAGGTGGGCGGAAGCGTAGGCGCTCCCCACCAATGATGCACGAGTCGTAGTTAATTTTCTAAAATAATTATTCTCTCGATTTGGCACGCCGCGCGCTATAGTTAGTGATAGGGGAACCCATTTCTGCAATAGCCAGTTTGCCAAAATTTTGGCAAAATATGGTGTAACGCACAAACTCTCCACCGCCTATCACCCCCAAACGAGCGGTCAAGTCGAGGTTGTCAATCGAGAATTGAAACGTATTTTAGAAAAAACTGTTTCTATAAATAGGAAGGATTGGGCGTTAAAACTAGATGATGCTTTATGGGCCTATCGAACGGCATATAAGACAGCCATCGGCTGCACGCCATTTCGATTGGTTTATGGCAAGGCTTGTCACCTTCCGGTTGAGTTAGAGCACCGTGCATTCTGGGCGCTTAAATTTTTGAATTTAGATTCTACCCTAGCTGCCGATCAACGTAAATTTCAGCTGAATGAGCTCGATGAGTGGCGCGCAAATGCATATGAGAGTAATAGACTTTATAAAGAGCGAACAAAGTTTTATCACGACAAAAATATTAAATTTCCAAGAAAATTTTCGTCGGACGATCTCGTCCTTCTTTATAACTCTCGCCTTCGCCTCTTTCCGGGAAAATTAAAATCACGATGGTCCGGCCCCTTTATTGTTAAAGAGGCTTGGCCATATGGGACGGTTCTTATTTCCCACCCGGAAAAAGGAGAATTTAAAGTAAATGGGCACCGCCTAAAATTATATTTGCCGGGAGACGATCTGGGGAAGAATGATTCGCATGACTTTTTGCCCTAACAATGATGCTCTCATTACCAATTGTTTTATTTATCTTTATTTTTTCGACAATGATTTTTGAACTTGGATAAACTATTTGAATTTGGTCTGTAATAATTTCAACATATTTTGGACTTCTTTTGGACAATTTCTTTTAAACAATATTTTTTTGTTGCGTCAAGCTCAGACGACGTTTTAAACAAAGGGCGTTCTTGGGAGGCAACCCAAGTTATTTTTCTGTTTTCTTTCTTTTTGTTTTTTTTTGTTTTTGTTGTTGTTTTTTTTTACTTTTTTCCCGGGAGATTCCGACAAGCTGAAGTTTTGCGATCGCCTGCTCCAACATTGCTGATTCCACCAAAAGTTAAAGATGATATTTCATGAAGTTCCACAATACAAGTATGGGGGAGCAGTATCTCCCAGCCACTCACAACTCACAAATCCGGGGAAGTACCTGTTTTAATTTATTTCATTTCAGTTTTCTTGAAAAACTTCTCTCTCTCCTTCCCCTCCTTTCTTCATTGAGGACAATGTTTAATTTTAAGTATGGGAGAGTCTTCCTTTATTTTAGTCTTTTTTATATTTTAGAAAATCATAAAAATATTTTATTTTTCTTTAAGCACAAAGCAAAAAAATCATAGAAATAATATTTAGTTCTAATTAGAATAATTATGGTAGAATCAATAGTACCCCTTACTTTATGTTTTGCTATTCTCAAAATATTCTATATAAACATAGCTAATTTTACTTTTTCCAAATCTTTCTTCTTAATTATGTTGTACGAGTAAAGTGTTGACCTATGTTGTGTTCTAATTCTGGGTAGCATGTTCATTTGAAAAGTTTTTTTTCTAAAACTTGCACTTCTCTATGATTTTCATCTTTTATTCTTTTTACTCTCTTATAAATTATTCATCCTCTATTTTCCTTTTGGTTTTTAGAAAATTTTTAAAAGATCACTTTGGATTTGTGTAGTAGATGTGAATTATCCTAGATGCTTATTATTCTTGTACTCATGAAGATTTCATTAGTCTTTATTTACTATCTAGAACTTACCCTTTTCGAAATTTTTCAAACCTTGCTTTAGATGAATTTGGGAGCATGAAAATGATTTAGGCCATTTTTTTTCGTTTGAGCCTTCATGCCAACCTTTTAAATCAATCATTAGTTTGCCTCTGTTGAGCCTTTTTCCATGTTTTACTTGGTACATCCACTTTTTATCTCGCCAAAGCCAAATATTCCAACCTATTTGATCACACTAATCTTTTGAGTTTTATTTAAATTTCACAATTGTGATAGGTTTAATTTTGTGAGATATTTGGAGAAATTCAAATGAAAGACTATGCTCAAAAAAAAAGAAATGAAAAAAATTATGTATTGATTGGCCAATTTCAAAAGAAATTTTTTTTTTCTTACGGCCTTTTGTTTAAAAAAAAGTGATAAAAGAAAAAAAATAATCTTTATACCTTGTTGCATGTGCTTCATGCCTTTTTGTTGTTATTGTATTTATAAAACTCATGTTTTGGTTTAGTGTGATTATTAGCCACCAATTTTATCTTTGAATTCCATTTCAAATCATATACCTAGGCCAAGATTCGGTCCTACAAAGTCCTTTTGATTCATGCTCTTAGGTTTGTTTTTAGTTAAGTAGAGAAAAAGAATAGATAAGCTAAGTTTTTGGGTACGAATTTAGATTCTTGGTTTTAGATTGATATGATTATAATTAGTCTCTTAGGGTATAGTAACAACTCAATGCGCTACTCTTTCGTTACTTTGCTTTAATTCGTTTAAAGACTTTTAGGTCAAAATTTTGGATGATTAATTTTGGTTAGTAAAGTTTTTAAAAATGATCTTTCATAATTAAGTAAAAGCTTTAGATCTATTTTTCATTCTTCCCTACTTAGAATTTCGCAGTGTACTCATGTGTAGCATGATTAATTCTTTTTGATTAGTTAATTTTATGTTAGCTAGTTTTTATTACTTTGCTTGAGGACAAGCAAGATAATAAGTATGGGGGAATTTGATGATGCATAATTTGACCTAAATTATTAATATAAAAATCTAAATAATCTAATATAAATATATTTATAATGTTAATTTTATTCGCTAAATCGTATCTTTTTATAATTTTATCCTAACCATGCCTATTTTACTATATTTTCTGCGTGCAGCAAAATTTGGGGCCACTTTTGGGCATGTTACGGCCAGAATCAGATCTTTGGCTGAACACGAAAGTTGTAGCCCTCGGAAATACCTTTCCAACGCATGGTTACACGCCTTCATCGAATTTATATAGCTTCGGGAATCCTCCATCGAAGTTGCTGTCCAGCAGATTTCCTGCATGAATGATTCTCGTCTTTGAGCAAGAACCGAGGATCCCGGGACAAATTGCATTATCAATTCTAAAAGAACATGCCTTCAGTTATGGTGTGCCAAAATAAATGTCGAGTGCACTCATGTCATGGTGTGTTGAACTATATTCAAGAATGGAATGAGGCCACAATGGTCCGATGTGATTTTTTCTCATAAGTATGAAAGAGGCTAGCCACCTTTGACTTTATATTCAACATGTGTCCTTAAAGGAAGCTTCATGGAAAGAGAGAAAGCTAGCCAACTTTTATCATGCTTTTCATGACAAGTGTGAAATAGGCTAGCCACCTTTGAATTTTAAACCAACATGTGCTTTTTGACCAAGGGATGCTTCATGGAAACTTCATCCTCATGCCAAATTCCAACTCTACCCCTTTGGTTTTGGCCCTATAAATAGGCATGAAGAAAGGGGGGAAAGTATCAACCTTCCTACTTCATTTTGAGCATTGTAGAGAGCCATTGGAGTTTGTTTTTAGAGTATTTTAGTTTAATATTTTCATGCTTTAATGTTCTTACAATTTCTTTTATCGTGCTTGTAATCTTCTTGCAAACTCTCTTTATAATGTCTTTTTTGAAATCTTCTGTAACTTCTTTTCAATAAGAAATAAATTAGTTTGTTATTCCCTTCCCCTCTTTCTCTTTCTTTTTATGCATATTCTTAACATGATTTTCATTTCCTATATTATGAGTAACTAAACTTTGTTTAGTGCTTGATCGAAATGATCCGAGAAATGAAATGATCTCTTTTTCTTAATCCATATCTTCTCTTTCTCTTTGAACAAATGTTTAGGATTTACCCTTGATTAATTTATAGAGAGGTCATATCATCGATATATGATTTTCTCTTCTGTTTCCATACTCTAGTAGCCGAAAGGATCATGCGTATGGATTGATCGCTCATGGGTAAAGGGAGTTGAATGCAATCCTTGAAAGAGGACGACATAAATTTCCCGGATTGGAGTCAAATCCAATAGAGGGGTTCACTACATAAAGCAAGTTTTAGGGGTTTCAATTATAGAACAAAAGTTCGGTTGATCAACCTAAACTCAGTTGGGCGTAGCCTTGAAAGAGGTGCATTCATATTTTGGGAACCTCCACGGTCCAAGCACCTTCGTTAAAGAGAATTAGGGATTTATCTATTGTTGGTCATTTTCATTCCAAGATGATTCAAGATCAAGTACTAACCTTTTGAATTATTGCTTAATCATCCTCTTTTATTGTATAATCGTTCTCTTATTTGCAAACCAAATCAAAGTATCTAATTGATAAAATAACAGAAATCTCTTTGAAGTAGAAGTAATTGATGCGCTTTGGTTTCAATACGACCTTGATATTATGTCCTATGCTATAAGCGATAAGGTACACTTGCCTTTATCGAATATAGATTCGGAGAACATCATCTTCAGCTTCATCTTCTCTTTTTCATAAAACACCTTCGGGATTTTCTCCATCAGCGTTGTAACTACTTGGGGCGTCCACTATCACGAACCTACAGTTCCGTGACAAACCCCCCAGCTTTACATGCAGTCCTACTCCTCCCTCTACTTCTTTCCTTTCTCCAGAAAACCCAAACAGCGGTCCATCTGAGGCTAAGACCCTCTTCCCTTCAACCATCATCTCATCGAAGGTTCTCTTGAAGATGACGTTCACCGAGCACCCATTGTCCACTAGTATCCTGAAGATCGTGAAGTTCTCCACCGCTGTCTGAATCACCAGGGCATCGCAGAACAAATCTTCGTAGTCCGGCATATCCGCGGATGAAAAGATGATTTTTTTTTCTTCCGGAGGGGGGGGGCTAAGGAGGTCGAGGTGACCCCTCTGCAGAACAAGGTTTGAAGGCTCCCCTTGCGGGTTGCCTCAATCCCCACCCCTCCGTGGATCACTCCGATCCCTCCTCGTGTCCCCACGTCTACCCGGTCCACGCATCTATCTTCCTCCCCTCCCTGCTGCACTTCCACGATCCTTACTGGCAGATCCTGTCTCCCCATTCCTCGGGCTTCCCGCATCTCCAAGAACTCTGGGCAAGTGGCCGTAGCATGACCCTCCTCCTGGTGGAAGTCGCAGAAGGGCAACGCCACCCTGCCCCCTCTTCCTTCTCCTCCTCTTCTTCCAGCCCCTCGAACTCCTCTTCTTCCTCCTCTTCATCTACCAACGTCCATCGCTTCCTATGGCGGCAGGACGTGGTCTCTTGTTCCTTGCCTCCATGCCTGCTGATCGAACCTCCTCAACTCCCGAAGGTTATCCCTTCCCTGCGGACCTCCTCCTTGACCCTGGGGTCGACCCTCCTGAGGCGTCCAACCCAACCGGTTGTGTGGCTCCCGAGCCCCCAATTTTTGTTCTGTCCCTGCCTCCGGGGTTCTTCTCTTCTCCTTTCCTCCCTCGGCTCCCTCTGCTCCCTTTGCTCACTCTACTTCCCTAATGATGGTTCCTTCACATCGTCCTCCACCAACCGGGCCAACTTCCTAGCGAAAGCCGGGTTGGCTCTTTCAAAATCGATCTCTTTTGTTTCCCTCTCCATTAGCTCTTCGAACGAGAGAGGGGGAACTCTCTTATGCTCCATGCTAAAGAAACCCGATCTCAGCCCCAGGGTAAAGGCTAGCATCAGCGCATACCCCGAGACTTCCTGGACTAGGAGGATCTCTTCCAGAAACCAGTCGACGTAATGACCCAGCGTCTCGTCCTACTTCTGTCTTACCGCAAACAGGCACTCCGCCTCCTTCTTCCGCTTCTTTGACGTTAAGAACCTCAACAGAAACCCCCTGCGCAGATCTTCAAAGCTGTATATGGAACACGCCGGCAACTAGTGGAACTAGTCCCGGGCCTTTTCTTTCAACGTGATGGCAAACAGCCGACACTTGAATGCATCCGTCATCTACCGGATCGAGACTACATCCTCGAACCACTGAACGTGCTGCACCGGATCATCCTTCCCTGAGTAGTAAGACATATCGGGCTTGCGGAACCCTTCCGGCACTGGAGCCGAGATGTTAAGCTCGTAGAAGGGGCTACTACCTCCTGCTTGGCGAGAGGGCACGTCTCGCGGCCTTGGCTGGCTTGCCCGATTCGTGGTACCATGCCCAAGGAAGAGATCTCGCACTGCCGCCTCCCTCTCGCAAACTTCTGCCGGAACCTCCTTTCTGTGGCGCTGGCCTGGGAAGAGTTCCCGCGTGGCCACGTCTCTCTCGCTAACTTCTGCCAGAACCTCCTTTCCGGGGCGCTGCCCAGGGGCGTTCTCGCCAAGAAGCAGTATCGCCTCCACCGGAACCTTAGGCGTCTCCCACTCACTCCTTGCCGAGAAGGCAAGGCTGATGGTCTATAGGACCTCTTGCCTAAAGTCCTCCAACATCTTCCTTGTCGCTTCCTCCACCGGGGTGGGGATACCCCCTGAGCCATACGCTTCTCCATCACTTCCAGTCATGGGACCAAACTCAAGGCTTTCTAGTACCGGCTGCCTTCCACGCTCACTGCACCAGAACTGTTGGAGCCAAAATTCGCCTCAACGAATGTTCAAAACTGGGGTGTAGCCAACACCTACTTCTCTCAAGCCCTGCCACTCGACTGGTAGCTAACGACCTAGGACTGACCCAAAGCCTCAGCAGGGAGGTCCCTCCTCACACCCGGAAGATCTCTGAGAGCTTCCCCTCTAAAACCAAAAGCTGGGCTAGGAGCTCCTCAGAAAGCACTAGAGATTCAGAAAAAAATGAGAGTCCGCTTTATAAGGATCCCTTATGGGTCTATTTATAACCTTTTGCTGACCTAAAGTTATTGAAATACCCATGCCCAGTCTGCCAATAGCCAAATCCCGCTGTTTGTAAAGTACTAAAAGTAGCCTCTGAGGGTATAAGGGTAATTTTACCCGAGGGCAATTAAGAAATTTTACCCTGAACCCTGGGCCCCACTCGGCGAGAGCTCTATGCCAGTAGCCCTCTCGCCTTCATTTGGCGAGAGCTAAAAGGGAGTGTTAAAAGTCCCTGGCAGAGCCACCCCACGCCTTCTCGCCAGCTTAATCCCTCTCACCGATTCTGCCGAGAGCGGGTCCTGGTTGACCGAGGGTGAATGCTCTCGCCCCTTTCTAGGAGGGAGCTTCTCTAACCTTGACGCCGGCACTGTTGGACGCGATGTTGAGTTAGTGGAGCTCACCCAAAGCCCTTGCTGTTGACCGCAACGTTGAGTCAATGGAGCTCACTCAGCGCGGCGTTGAGACTACTCGACGCCTTCTCGCCCGCTTCTGGTCACGGGCGGGACCTCGCTTGCTCCTAAGCGGGAACTCCTCCGATGCGAGAGCTCTTCTTGTCTTCATGCCCAAACTAGCCCGAGGCTGGTCCACCCCGACCATTGATGCCTCCAGGTCCTACCCAGCGAATATGGGTTGTACACAAGCCTCACATCAGAATATGTCTGATTTCTTGACAAAATTCAGAGATTATTATAAAGAAGGAACTGAATATATTATTAATCAAATCAGATTTCCAAAAGATGATCTAAGGGATCATATTAATAGAGAAGTCATAAAGGGGGAGAGAGTAGTAGTCAAAGCCTACTCTGATCATACTAAATGGATATCAAATAGCATCAGAGCAACTCTTGGATATCCTCCCCCATGTGATGATGAAAATGTAGCTGAGTCTGGAATACAACCCGCTCATACTGAAGGTGATCAGCCTGAAGTTGCTCAGGTGATTTACCCCCCCCCCCCAGTAGATTTTGAAATGATTCAAGAGGAAGTTCAGAAAATATATAGTCCTCTACTAGAGGCACACAATGTTATTATGGAGAAAGTAAAAATGTTAGAAGCTGCCATAAAAGCTCGGAAGGAAGCTCAGCTATCAAAATAGAGGTTCATAGAACAGGCTGAGTTGAAGCCAGACTTTGAGCAATGGAGTCCTACTTCCAGAAACATTATACTGACTGCCTGGAAAACTGTGAAGGATAAAACCCATGATAGGGGTAAATGGTATTCAGAGCAGGAATGGAATAAGTATCAGGCTGGGCAGGAAGCCATTATTCAACACAGAAGAAGTGCTAAGGCTGGGAAGCTACTTGTTAATGCTCAGGAGCCAAGCAAGTACTTCCCAAAGCCATTTCACTTTTTTGAAAGGCAGAGAATAAAGGATGAAGAACAGAAGAAAAAAGCTCTGAAAGGAAAGAAACCTGCTGATGATACTGAACCTCCTTTGTAGGCTAAGATAAAGTCTGGGAAAGGCATTATGATTAATGAGCCTGGTCAGTAATAGGATAGCTAGGCTTATGTAAAAGAACAATGTAATATTTTGTTTTTCATTCTAAAAGAAAATCTGGTAAACATATCATTTTTCTGAATTAAATGAAATCAATTTTAGTATTAGTTTTTGTTGCTTACAATGATCATATGTTAACCTACTGTGAAATTGATGTACATCTATTTCTATTATGTTTTATTATGAGTGGTGTATATCTTTGACTAAGGATTATGACTTTTCCAAATAGGGGGAGATTGTTGGGTACATTGAAAAATATGTACTAGATTTGGAGAAGCCTCATCTTAGTCAATGATATGCATCAATTTGTATTTGATAGATGTTTGAGTTACATTGTGCAAGTTCAAGAAGTTGAAGAAAATTTTCTAAGTACAAGTGTCGACACTTATGAAAGAGTTGTGTCGACACCCAAGCTAAGTCGACACTTATGATGGAGTTGTGTCGACACCCAAGCTAAGTCGACACTTATGAAGAAGTTTTGTCGACACTCAAACTGAGTCGACACCTAAAGAAGCAGTTGTGTCGAAACCCAGAATTATGTCGACACCTGAGGCAGAATTTGTGTCGACACCTAATACAGGAGCTGTGTCGACACCAAGGAGCTATGTCGACACTAGAAGCAGTTATGTCGACACACTGGACTTGTATCGACACATCAACTCTCAAAGTGTTGTGTCGAGATCAGAAGCAATTGTGTCGACACACAGAACTTGTATCGACACACACTCAACGCCATCTGGACACACTCAACGCCATCTGTCTGCCGTAGTTATGTCGAGACCAGAAGGACTTGTGTCGATACAGAGGACTTGTGTCGACACACACTCAAAGCCGTATGACATACACTCAACGCAATCTATCTGCAGCAGTTATGTCGAGAACATGAAGTCTTGTGTCGACACACTAGACTTGTGTCAACACTTACAACAGAAGAAGTGTCGAGTAGCAGAAGATTGACTGAGTCGACACATTGATTATTGTGTCGACATCATGAAGACTTTTGTCGACACTTAGCCTATATGTGTCGACACATGTGAAGCAGTTTGTAGAGTTGAATGTGCTGAGTTGGAGAGTCTTTGACAAATCCACTGACTTGACTAATGACTCAAGATCTGTCATAACCAACTGGTCTGACACCTATGTCAGAACTGTTAGAAGGTTGTTACAAATCGGATCAGTCGGTAAAAATTGGGAAACTCTATATAAGAGTTAGATCCATGACAACAATGGAATGATGAACACAACACAAGAAGAAGAAGAACACTAGTGAATTCTTCAACAATAACAGGGAAAACCCTTAGCATATCCAGAGCTGTCTTCGAGGAAGATTCAGAATTCATTCTGAATTTAAGGAAGAAGCTGACTGAAGATCATCTTTTACATCAAGTGAAGATCCAACTTATTTTGTTCTATCAAGAAGCTTTGAAAAGCTAAGTCAGGTTTGATAAGAAGGGTAAGTTCATTCAAGAACTGATCAAGAAGGCTACACCAATAGAGAAATCTAGCTGGTGAATTTTTAGTACCTTTATATCATTCAAATTCTTGTATGATTTATTGTTAGATCTAAGTCGTAAGCCTGAAATTATAAAGGCTGAGGTAGGGCTGAGAGCTTGAGGTGTAGGACTTGTGAAAAGTCTGAGGTGTAAGCCTAGTGAAAAAGGATGAGGTAGGGCTTAGGCCCTAGGTAGGATTCTTGGGAATAATCTTAAGTAGGAATTGTTTAAGTCTGAGCTGTAGGAACCAGTCTAGTTCTGAGTTATAAGATAAGCGGATCCGAGCCAGTTGAAGTAAGTTAGGCCGAATCCAGTTATCTACTGGATAGGCGAAGGGGGAAAGTGGATGTACCCATACCTTGGGGAACCACTATAAAAATGGTGTATGCTGTGCTGTGAATTGTGCTTTGTGTTTTAAATTATCTGTGCAGAATTTAATCAAGTTGTTTTCCTATAAAAAAATGTATAAATAGTTTAGAACCTATTCACCCCCCCCCCCCTCTAGGTGTTTAGGCTCTTGAAATCAGGTCTTTCACCCGTGACCAAGGTCGTGAAATCTTAAAACTGCTTCTAGCGGGAAAGTCGGGCAGGAGGGCGTGAACTACTGATCTGGAGCAGTAAACGGGCATGACCTAACATGAGCGAGGGCTTGATCACTAGATAGCTGCTAGATTGTCTTGAAGGCGTGTCACGAGCTTGACCTTGATGTCACACCCCCCCATCATGCCCATTAAATAGGGCGTGTAATTTTAAAAGACATTGCTGACGCATTCTGGATTGGGAGACGTGTTGTGGCTGTGACATATTGCCACACCCCTCTATCACGCCCATTACCTAGGGCACGTACAATGAGATTTTTGCATAATTTATCCCATTTGACTCTTGATCATGCATGTTTCTCTAAATTGTTATAAGCCGCCAAGTTATTACTGAAAATACTATAAAAAAATCATTTTAGGGCATAATTAAGATAAAAAATAAAAGTTAATAATTTAATAATAAAATATTATACTAAAATATAAATAAATAAAGCCTATCAAATACCTCATACTTACTCGTTTGTTAGTTCCGAGCAAATAATTCTCCATAACGGTGAGAAAATGTAATGCTAGATAGAAATTTGAAAAGTAAAGAGTAAAATGTGAAGTTTTGCACTGACATGCTTACAAATTTTAGGTGAAAAATCTTCTTGGCATACATTCTAGTTTATGAAAGTTCTAAAATGCATTTCAATTTATTATCTTTACTTTTAACTAGAATCAGCAGCAAATCTTTAACTTAAGTAAAAGGAGAAACTAGCATGATTGCTCAAACTTATATTATTAGATGTTGATGCCCTGGGTAGCCTCTAAAGAAATCCATCAATGACAATTGTCATAGGTTTGCTCGGTCACACCTTCTCACTACACTTATTAAAAACCAACTCTATGAATTCTTTGGAATAAAGTAGGATGTATTTTAAGGCTTGGGCTTATGGGTGAGATATGACAATGTTAAATATGAATGTTTTTCACACTTAGAGCAAATATTTTGTACTAAACATAAAAAAGACAACCACAAAAATAAATGAATGGCACCCCCATACTTGAATTTTGATAAGGGACACTCATTAAACCTATATCAATTTTTGTTCTTTTTTTTTATAATTTTTTTCATCCGAATTTTGCTTATGGTTTTCAAACAAACACCCAATGCTTTTTTTCAAATCTCAGGTCTCTATCACATCAGAAACATACAACTATAATTTTTTTTGAAAAAAATCAAGCTCAAAAATTAAGTGTACAATAAGGTTTGACTTTTTAACTTTAGTGATAGAATGGTGGAGGTGAATCAATAAAGTTTGGGGATATACTCAAATTTGTGTAGACAAAGGTAGTGATTTTTGGTTTGGATGTCAATGCTCAAACAATCCAAAGAAAGACCAAAATCATTTTCGTAGAGTTAATTTCTATGAAGCGCAAATGCTTTGAAGATTGTTAGGGGCAAGTTCTAGATATCAAAAAAGATACCCTTCCGTCTGACACTAGTAATATATTTCTAACGGTCATCTACACAGTCACCCAACTACGTTTTGATATTATCAGATTCTTGTTAGAAGTATAATAAATTATTTTTATGCATTTGGAAAACATAATTCTAGTTGTATATAAAGATGTTAATTATACACAAATACAATCCTAAACGTTTGCGTTTTACTAGAAGCACTACACGAGTCAACGGTTTTACTCAAATAATTCAATACCCAATCAAGCACAAAAACTTCCATGTCACAATGAAAATTTTAAATATACTTAAAACTAGCAATTCAATAAGTGCTAGGAATTTTTGATAATAACTTTTACAAATTCAAAATTTCCTAAAACTTTAATTTTTTGTTAATTCTTAGACTTTTCCAAGATCTATCCCGTGAGTTGTTGGCATCGATACTAGAAGATATGATGGGATGATTATCCAAATCTCGCTTCTAAAAAATTAATTTTTGATTTTTTTTTATTTTTATGTGATTTTTGGATTTTCTGTTTTTTTGTGGTTCTTAAAAATTTATAAACTAAACTATTACCTCATACTTAAAGTTAAAGATTGTCCTCGATGTTTAACGTTAAGTTTGAAGTAAAAATTGTTTGAAAATAATTAAAAAATGAGAGTTTATCAGAATGCTTAATTCTCTGATTTGTCGTTGGGGAGGTCTCTTATAAAAAAACCTGCAAAACATGTGAAAACAAAGAAAAAAAATGAAAAAAAACAAAAACAAAAGAAAAAGATAACTATGAGATATCTCTTACAAAACTTTATTTCCCATGGTATAACTTGACTTAGTGACATTTATTTTATATGTTTAGGAGGTTAAGTGTTTCTATTTTACCAGTATTATGGTCGTCAGGGTGATATAGTTTGAGGCGGTGCCAATTAACTTTAAAGGAGTTGTTTTCCGGTGGTCAATAAGAATAGGGATGAGCATAATAATTGAAACTCATTATTCGCTCGAAAATCGTTCGATTTTTTGATCGAATCAAAATCAAATTCAAATGAACCGAAACAATTTGGCTTGAATGAAATTAACTCAAAATCGATTTCAAGTCAATTTCGAGTCACATGGAAGTCGCGTGTCTGTTGATTCGAGCCGGATCTATAAATTATTATTTAAATTTTTTATTAATTAAATTAGTCAGAAATTGACATTCTTAATTATTTAATTTTTTATTAAATATTATCATAATGATAAAATGACTTGCCCTCTGCGCCTTTACGCCTCACGGTGCAATATTGTAGGGAAATTTTTGGGTCCGGGCCCCGTCTCCAGATTTAGAGATGGGTCCGTTCCGATTTTGACACGTGATATGCTTTTAATATTATCTTTTTTTAATACTGCGATCTCAGGAAATATCTTCGCGACATTTTTTGATTGAAAATAAAACTCGTCTTCCTCATTTCGTCGGGCCTTAGGTATTTCCGTGAACGATTTCAAAGTTGCAAAGAGTTTTCTTCCGTTTTCTTGCTGCTCTGTCGATCGATAAACGGTGTTTAAGCTAATACGCTATTCATTTTCCTCGCTTTCAATTCCTCATTTTCTTGCTTCTCTGCCGATAGGGTAGTATTTCCTCATTTTCCTAGCATTTCCTTTTACTACCTACAATAATTTTGGATTGTCCCTTTAATTGTATAATATACCAAATTTAATTTACTTACGTTCAATTTTATTTTTCTTGCGATCTTTTTCGTATTTCTACGATCAGTTTTGTATATCTTGCGATCATTTTTGTATATCCTGCCATCATTTTTTGTATATCCTGCGATCATTTTTGTATATCCTGCGATCATTTTCGTATATCCTGCGATCATTTTTATATATCCTGCGATTATTTTTCTATATCCTGCGATCATTTTTGTATATCCTGTGATCATTTTTGTTTAACTTACATTCACATTTGCTGAACTTACAACCGCTTATCTATTCTATTTTGTAGAGAGGTAGAGGAGCTCCAAGGTTAGTACAACGCACATTTTGTGTACCAAATGTTCAGGGTATAACTTCTCCTTCTCATTCAGGACACATTCCGTCTCCGCCATTAGCGACAGGAACCCAGGATATAGCTAAAATAGTGGAGATGTGAGGTTACGAATCTCGTCGGTAATGACAATGAGGAATAAAAAGTTGTGGCAAAATGAGGAAGAAGACCGAAGGCAAGCCAAAAAAGCGCGGTGGATAGTCGGAATTTTTGTCAAAAAAAAGTGCGAAAAGATAAAAAATAAATTGCCACATGTCAAAATCGGAATGGCCCCGTCTAAAAATTGGGAGACGGGGCCCGGCCCCAAAAATTTCCCAATAATGTAACGGGTATGGGGGATGCTGTACTGCATATAACACATCAAATGATGTAAGAGGCAGCACACCTTTCGAGAGCACATCAGAAGAAGCAATAAACTGAAGGAGGCAGGGCATCATTTGAGATTTCATCAGAATAACTACGTCTCAGATTACTTTAACATTGAATATACGCTTCCTTCTATTTTAATATTTTAGAAAGTAGCTATTGTCACGTGTAAGAACTTCTAGTAAGAAGACAAGACCAAACGGTCCTTTTTGGAGAAAGCAAGAGTTTTTTCTTTATATTTTTTTGATGGTACCGGGGTACAAAATGTTTTGACGATAATTTTAAAAAATTATTTTATAATAATAAAAATTAATTAATTTCAAGCCGGCTCGAAATTGATTCGAACTGGCTCGGAATCGAGTTGATTTCGATTCGAGTCGATTTCGAGTCGACTCCGAGTCAAAAATTTTGATTTTGAGCCGAGCCTAACTCAATCGAAATTGACTCGATATCATCCCTAAATGAGAATGATCTTGTATGTCCAAACCTGTTTGACGACAAAGGAACTAGACCAACAGAATTTTAGTTTCCCGGAAAAATGCCTAAGGCACAAATGATAAAAGACGACTAAATCTACTGGTGAAAAAGTTTTTGGAAATTTAATTTTTTTATCAAGATAAAACTTAGTTCTCTCCTTATAAAAATTTTTGTTTTTGTAAGCATTTGCACGTCATCCATCTATTTAATTTTATTGTAATTTTCTTTGTTTGAAGGCTAAGTTTAAATTGAGATTTTAAAGTTTTAGTGCCCAATCTGCCCGATATTTTAATTCCACCAATAAGTGGCACGCTTTCCCATAAATTAATCGGTACAAAGCACAAATAATTGTTGTTTTGCACATCGATCAATAAACCAATAGCACATCATCTAGTTTTAGCGACCAATCCTTCCTATTTATAAACACCGTCTTTTCTAAAATTCTTTCCAACTCCCTATTCGCCACCTCTACTAGTCCGCTAATTTGTGGGTGAAAGGTGATGGAAAGTTTGTCTGTAACACCATATTTAGCTATAATTTTAGTAAATTGTCTATTACATAAATGTGTCCCCCTATCGCTTATTATTGCGCGAGGTGTGTCAAAATGTGAAAATAATTCTTTAAAAAATTTTACGATGACTCTCGTGTCGTTGGTGGGAAGAACTTATGCTTCCGCCCATCTCGACACATAATCGACCGCAATAAGAATATAATGATTATTATAAAGAGAGGGGGAGGGTCTACAAAATCCAATCACCATAAATAAAAAATTTTGCATTCTATATATAAATTTAAGGACATTTTTCCTGACGCAAAATGTAACCTGACCTTTGACAGCAGTCATATATACTCACAAAAGTGTGAGCAATCTTAAATAAAGTGTGCCAGTAGAAGCCCGCCTCTAGCACTTTCTTTGCGGTCCAGTTTGCTTGGTAGTGTCCACCGATCTGTCTCACATGGCCATGTCGCAAAATTTGAACGCCTTCCTCTCTTGGAGTATACCTTTTTACCACTTGTTCCACACAGACACAAAATAAAAATGAGTCCTCCTAAAGTAATTTTTCAAGTCTGAAAAAAATTTCTTCTTTTTTTGACTTGAAAAATCTTTTGGAAGGACCACTAAATAATTGACAAAATCTACAAACCAAGGGGTGGAAGAAGTTGTTACCATATTAAGGGGGAGGAGATGTTCTTCAATAAATTTGTAATCGATGTCGGCCTCCATTAGTAATAATGTAGCCGGATTCTCCAATCTTGAAAAATGGCCGGCTGCAAATTTTTCCATCCATTCTAATCTCGGATCTTCAAATCAAACTCCTGTAAGTGGAGGATTTATCTTAGTAATCGGGGCTTGGCGTCTGCTTTATTCAATAGGAACCTGATAGCGAAGTTATCAGTAAAAACAATGACATATGAAAGCGTAATATATTAACAAAATTTATGAAAGGCGAAAACAATCGCTATAAGTTCTTTTTCCATTGTTGTGTAATTTGTTTACGCAAATGCGAGTGTTTTGCTTGCGTAATTAATCAGGTGAAATATTTATTCACCCATTAAACCAACTGTACAACCATGTATTTGCCGAGTAGGACCCTTCGAAGTGACAGACATAAAACGCAAGTTTAGCCCAGGCTTGTCGGAGCTGCGAGTGGAAGGGATGTCTCCCCACTCGCCCAAGCAAATATGGGCGAGTGTGCCACCATGACAGCACTAACCCCAGGCCCCAGACTAGGGGTCGATGAGTTGGACAAGCTGACTCGCTTTTAGCCAAGTATGGAAGGCAAGTGGCGAGTGTCAGCCTCACTAAGTACTGCATCTTTAGGCAAGTAAAAACAAAGCGTTCAGCTCACCTACCTATCTTTTATCAGGGGACCAATTTTGTCCTACCAATAGCCTCTACAAAAAGCGGGATTATGTTGTTAGTAGACAAATTTGGGTTATAGTTAGTGAAACCAAGAGACAAGTTTCCGAGATCTTGAAACTATTCTCGAAAAAACTATAAATTGACCCCAAAGGCCACCTTTGGAGGGGATTTTTTTGGCTTTCTCTCCTCTAGTTGATCCTGGTTGGCTGGAGGTTCCACACTATATATTGTAATTTCTAGGTGGATAGTTGGGTTCTCCTTAGTACCCTCTAGGGTGCCCAACTTAGCATTGGATAGGGAGGGGAAACTCTCTTTGATATTTCGGGTGTGTGACGGGACCTCCTCGCTGCAGCTCAGGAGTTTATATCTTTGTTCTATATAATTTGCCAAGTGTTCTGACTTGTTTAAATTAAGTGCAAGTTACCCCATTGGTCCAAAATCCTCGTTGAGCTGTAGTTTTTGGGTTCAACATGTTTGATGTGGTGAGCTTGAACCGTAGCATGCACAAAAAATCTTAAGTGTGTCTCATGGTCGAAGGCAAGGAATGATGAGACAATACAGGTAAGTTTCCGAATTTAGATGACTTCGTGATGAAGAGTGACTTCACTGATTTTAAGATTATAGTCATGGAGACCCTGCATTCCCTCTCCTCACGAGACGAGTGCTCAACACGAGTCATCTCAGTGCTGGCACCCCCAATCACTAGGAGAGGATGCTCTAGGTAGGCAATCGGGGAAAGAGGGTGCAGCAGAGAGGGGCGAGTAGGATCTAGATCGACGAGAGCTTTTGTAAGACCCCATTTTTTTTTTAAAACACCGAAGTCTTAGGCCCAGAACCGCCGCTTTGCGGTGACAACTTTTCGCCCTGAAGGGTCATCACAGCGAAATGTCGATTCTGCCGGCCGAATCAATCATAGAAAAGCAGCAACATCAGAGTAAACATAAGATGTAGTAAAACTCTAGCCATAAATCCACAATAAAATCACATCAGAGTAATAAAAATCTCCACGAACGGAGTGTCCACAGAATACTATATCAGAGTACTAAAATACGGGCTTATGCCCGGTACATCATGTCCTCACTACAAATCACTCATGTGGAAGCAAAAACAGAACATCTACTCAAGGTCGAGACTCACGGTCCCGGCAGTATGATCTCCGGAGCTAGACTGCCCCATCTCCAAGCGCACCGGTCTCTGGGGCTGCTCCCCCGTGCTGGGCTCCATGATTCCCTAAAATGATGCGGTTCGAAAACCGCTAGTCATAACGACTAAGCCCTATCATCCCCTACCCCTTCCCCCATGGCTCCTAAGTATTGAGCGGAGAGGAAGAAAGGGAAGGACATGAACGTGGAGATTAAATCAAAAGAAACAGGTGGCAGCGGAACTGATCTAGCAATTCTATAATAAATAATGGCAATAAGACGAAATATGAAATGTAACCTTCACTTATGTGAGAACACATAAGGCAAGGGGTCTTCTGCAAGGCTCCCATCATATAAAAAGTCCCATATCAATTTATATATTGGGGTGTCGGTTATCAAACAGCAGTATTTATATATCAAAATTGATCATAATTTATAAACTTGCCCACACAAGCTTATAGACCAAGGGGTCGTTATGCAAGTCCTAATGTATACGAGTCCCATTCCACTTATACCTTAGGTGTCAGGGGTTAAATGAATCGATTATGCTATGACAAACTAGTGGGTATGATGGAACATGCAAGTGCAACACACACACCCGACTCTGTGCACACAGACCTTTAGTTCCCCTTTTCTGGAGTCGTAACCTCCCAGGATACCTCCGTAGTGGTAGACAGAAGAGGTGGGTTGGGCCTTGCCCACCTCTAAACCAGTAAAGCACTACCGGTCAGACCTATCGTATGCCTCAACGCTTGGTGTACGAAGCGGACTTCTGTGTACTCTTGCCGGCTGGCGCACAAGACTTCTATTGGCGAAGTGCTAACCACACTTGTCGAGTCAGCGTATTGGCGTCGGTGCATCGACCCTCCAATACCGAAGACCCACCACCTTAATTGTCTTTCCTTTTATGCACATGCAAATTTAACGTATTTAAAAAAAAATCGAGTCGAAGCTCCCCGGACTAAAACGTCCGTCTCAAACAATCGAGTAGAAACTCCCCGGACCAAAATGTCTGTATCTTAACTATCCAAGCCAAAGCGCCCAACTATCTTCCTGTGTTATCTGTGTTTGTGAAATGTGCAACCCTAATTACTAAGTTACTCTTTTCAGCTTGTAAATAAAGTTTACGTTAACCCAGGACTACCCCCGGTATTCTCTGTGAAGGGCTCTCAAGGGGCACTAGGAACTTTGATGGGATTACGCCCATCGTTCCCTTTCGCAAGGTACTTATTATTATTGGTTTATTCCCTTACCCATTACCTTCTCGTGTTACGATAGACTAACCTAGTGTGATTTTTAACTTTCCTCTCTTCGGGAAAGACGATCTTTCGTCGAACCCGAGCACCTCTTAACTCTAGCCAACACCACTTCTCACTAACCTTCCCATCCTTATATGGTGAACAGTTTCACATCCATCCAATTCAGCATATTAACTAACTCCAACGTTGTGCCCCATCATATCCTATGACTGTTAACACAAATTGCTAATTGTAGACTATCCTATGCTATATGTCGAACAGGATAGGAAATGTTCCAATACTCATCCAAATACCCTAACTTATTTACTGGAGGTATATCATGATATAATTAGCCTATAATCAAAAAATTATAATTTTTTCTAATTTATCTGGCATTTAATTAATTTCCTCAAAAATTCCAAGGGCTACCGGTTTGAACATGAACTACCCTAAGTACTCATGCAAGATGTCCAACAATATTATTATAAATATTATATTATCTCTATATGGTAAATCCAAAGTATCACAATTTTTCTATCATCAAACGGGTACTAAAACTATTTTAGCAATATTTTTTATCTTTCGTTATTTATGAATTAAGTACAGAAAATATCCATCCAAAAATAATACATTTATTATACTATTCAGATACAACCTTAAAAATAGCATTGGCCAAGTTTCATAATTTTTCAGCAAGTATTAATCTCTGATTAAATTAATTATCAAAAATCTCCAAAAGGTGGACTTGTAAAGAAAGTATCGTAACTAAGATTCAAAAAATAATGAATAAATGTCTAAAAGCATATAATCGCCTGAAAGTCTCAATTCCTAAGTCTCATAATTTGTAAACAGCAATATCATCCATAATTAATTTTTAAACCATAAAACCCCTTTTTAACATTTGTGAATAAAGTACTAGATTTACTCAACTAAAAAGTATACAAAAATTCAGGAGCAACCATTATGACCTAAAACATTTACTTCTAAGATTTCATGGAATTTCAATGAACAAAAAGATCTAAATAATTAAAATGTCAATTAGGTCTATAACAAACTTTACAAATGAAGTGCTAGAAATAAACATCCTAAAATTCTAGTAAAATTGCTATAGGTTCAACCCATTTCAAAACTCACTCTACCCGAGTTTCACAGCTTTTAAATAAAGTTTAGTTACAAATTTTACTTATTTGAGATTTTACCCTAAAACTAAGGTAAGGGTTTTGAGGTATCTAACTATCTCCAAATCCTCCGAGATTACATCCAGATGATTTATATTATTCTAACGTCGACTCTCCTGAATTTCAAGGCAATACGAGGGCATATGCCCCCATGTCCTTCACAACCCTCAAAACCCTCCCTTTAGGGTTTGAGTTTGGATCCTAGGGTAAATCAATCCTAAACCACACCATTTTTCTCCAAGTGGGTTATAATAACCCTTCTATGTCAGTGGTCAAAATATCAGCCACTGTTGAGGTGATTTGACCTTTCCAACCTCTTAGTGCACTTTTTACTCAAAAACGCCCCATTAATGCCTAGTTAAGGATAGGTGATTTCCTACCCAAAACTCATCCCAATGAGTTGGAAATTTGTAAAGAGCTAGGTTTTATATCCAGGAACCACTCACAAAACTTTGGGAGGGTTTGTAGTTCATTTGACCTTTTAAATAAATTACTCTAACTTTATTAAATTAAAACAAAAACCTTAGGAAATGTATCTCCAAAAATTCCCATTTTTAAACAGCCTCTAGGTATGTCTAAGGGTAACCCCCTGCCCAACTTTCAGGTCATTTGGACAAGGGACGAAGAGTGGGCATTCATTTTAGTTTCTGCCCAACTCTAGGTACAGCCCCCACTAAAACGGGTGCTGCGGTCAAACCACTTACCCAAATGAGTTGAAATTAATTTTAAATTAATCTAGACTCGAAGGGCTACAACTTTTGTTACTGGTTATTTTACCTAAATCGGCCTCTAAGTGCTCGTTTTGCAGCATCAAAATACGCTCATTTAATGTATCTTTTTCTTATATACTATATACATAATTTTTATATTATAAAAATGTTTTTACTGTTCATCTTCTATAGAACCCGAAAACCTGAACTCAGAAAACTTATATTTCTTGTAGCTCTTCCGCGATCTGTCGCCGGCCATCCGGTCACTTCCCTGGCCAGCCACCACCATATCCACCTCCGTCGAGGTGATGGCTATCGGTCGGCAATGGTTTGGCCGCCGGAGGTGGTTGTTTCCGGCGGACCAAAAAATATATTTTTCATGGTTTTTCCATGAAAATGCGAGATAGGTTCGGCTCCGGTGAGCACGAACTTCCTTTCTAAGATCCTAAGATCTACCCATAAAAGAAGAAGAAGAGGAGGAGGACCTTGTTTACGGTTTGGAGGCGAGATGAACGTCGAGTTGTCATGGCGTGGTGGTGGCGTTGCCGAACTTCTCCTACAATAAGAACAACAACTCTAATCTATTTGGTCAAAAGTGTAAACTTCTCATCTTGCTTTAAGGGGGCTTTTATAGATCACCAAGTGGGGAGGGGAAAGGGTAAAGCATTTATGTCCATGAAGGCTCTCCTCTTAATAGTATTTTGGTTATGGTGGAGGGAGAGGAAAAGGTGGAAGATGAAATGATGTGTCCAGGTGGCGATTTCCTATTGCACCAACACTTCCTCATTATATTAAGTAATTAGAGAAGGAAACGGCCCATAAATACTCCTGGTGTAACTTCCCATAATCAGAGTTGATTATGGCATTTGTTAAAGTAATTACCAGTCTGGATGATGTTTCGGCCTTTATCACGGGCGTGACATGTAGATCACGGGCGTGACACTAGTCTATTCGTCATTCTCGAGTCGACGAACGATTTTTCTCCATCGGTTCATGGGTCACACCCCATGTCACGGGCGTGACACGTTTGTCACGGGCGTGACAGGTGTTCATCGGTCGACGTTCGTCGATCTTAGGTCGACGGTCGGTAGGGGCGTCACGCCCTAGGTCACGGGCGTGACGGGCCTGTCACGGGCATGACCAACCCGTGACATGAGTTCTGAGCTCGACGATCAGCTTCCTGATTTTGTCGACCATCGAAGGACGTCACGGGCATGACGGGCCGGTCACGGGCGTGACCAACCCGTGACTCGGGATTTCGGTCGACGGACTTCTGAGGATTGCATCTTCGGCTAGCCGTCGTGCCTGAACCTATTTTTAGATCGGTTACTATCAATTTCTGGGGTTTACGGGGGGCTCTATCACGGCAGACCAACTCCTAGGGGTCTAGCCGGAAATTGGATGTTACAAATCCCAATAAACAAAACAAAAATTTCGTCCCCGAAATTGAAGTTAAGCCTACGGGGTTTTCTACCGGAATAAAATAAACTTGTAACATCCCATATGGTTTTCCTATTGAGTCAAAGCGACTACTTGTTCAATAAACGAAGGCAATTCCCCAATAAATAAAAGATTAGCCCCTACTTTCCTGACTATGTGCGCAGGCCTAGGTTCTCAATTTTCCTTATCTAGTCCTACCGGTTCAATAATAGAAGGTAATTTATAGTATACCAAGAGGTGGTGAGGTATACCTGACTGAACAACTCCGGGTATTTTTGACTCATAAGGTCCTGCGGTTCCCAGGTGTGCTCCTCCTGACCGTGGTACCTCCACAGAACCTTGACAAAGGGGATCTTTTTGCGGCGCAAGATCCGTACTCCTTTGTCATCGATCCGAACCGACTCCAAGTGAACAGACCGGTTTGAAGCTATCGGCCCTTCGGTGGTCAAAATCTGCTGCTCTGGGCATAGTAGAGCCCTCCTCAGCAAATAAATGTGGAAGATGTCGTGCAGAGCTGCCAGCACTAGTGGCAACTCCAGCTTGTAGGCTAGGGCCCCGATCCGCTCCAGGATCCTATAAGGGCCTATTTACCTAGGGCTGAGCTTCTTCCTCCGACCGCGCACCCGTGAAACTCCATGCATGGGCCAGATCTTAAAAAAAACTCAGTCTCCCACCTGAAACTCCACCTGACGATGTCGAGCATCATAGTACTTAGCCTATCTGCTCTGTGCCTCTAACATCCTGTCACTGATCAATCTCACTTGAGCCTCGGTGTCTTCAACAAAATCCGATCCCAACGCCTTCGGGTCCTCATACTGAATCCAAGAAAGCGGGGTCCTGCATTTCCTTCCATACAAGGCTTCGTAAGGCGCCATCCTGATGCTGGACTGGTAGCTGTTGTTATAGGAGAACTCGATCAGGGGTAAGAGCTTCTCCCACGGTTCCCCGCGGTCCAAAATGCATAGCCTCAAAAGATCTTTCAACGTCTGATTGGTGCGTTCCGTCTGCCCATCTGTCCAGGGATGGAATGCGGTGCTGAAGGTCAATCACGTGCCTAAGTAAGCCTGCACGGATCTCCATTGCTTAGAAGTGAACCGACCATCTCGATCCGACACGATCGTCTTGGGAACCCCGTGATATCGTAACGAACTGCTCCACAAATCTCCACACTTGTACTCCCACAGAGTCATCCTTCCTAATCAGAATGAATCTGGCCACCTTCATCAACCGATCGACGATGACCCAAATCGAGTTGTTTCCCGTCCGTGATCGGGGAAGTCCATGAATAAAGTCCATCGTGATGTCTTCAAACTTCCACTCCGGTACCGGGAGTGGTTGCAACAATCTCGCGGGTTTTTGCACTCCGCCTTCACTAGCTGGCACGCTTCGCAGTGCATCACAAACTGAGTGATATCCTTCTTCATTCCTGGCCAGTACATAGTCTTCTTCAATTCTGCAGTCATCTTCGTGATCCCCGAGTGCACCGATTATCTACTGTGGTGGGCCTCCGCCATGATATCTTCCTGGACCTGTCCTCCTTCCGGTATATAAGTCCGACCTCTAAAGCATACCACGCCGTCCCTCATCGTGTAATCCCTTGTTGTACAATTCTCCAAGGCCCAGAATATCGGCTCCAATTTTGGCATCCTGCCTCTGCCCATCTCTGACTCGGTCCAGGATATCGTCTGTAGCACTCATCGCAGCTAAATACTCCATGTAAAGCTCGGGGTCCTCAGACGACACTAGTGTGATATGTATATCCTCCAATCTCCTCACAAGCTCCATAGACATAACTTGGGGCCCGACTTCGGAAGTGGAAGCTCTCCGACTTAACGCGTCGGCCACCATGTTTTCCTTCCCTGGATGGTAGTGCATCTCATACTGGTAATCCGCTAAGAACTCCACCCAGTGCCTCTGCCTGATATTCAGCTCCTTCTGCGTGTCCACGTATTTCAGGTTATTATGGCCGGAGTAGATGTCGCAGTAAACTCCATAAAGATAGTGGCGTCAGACCTTCAAATCAAAAATGACTGCTCCCATCTCAAGGTCATGCACCGGGTAGTTCTGCTCGTTCTTCTTCAACTGGCGAGACGCATACACAATCACATGGACCTTCTGCATCAGTACAGCTCCCATACTCTTGTAGGAAGCATCGTTGTAGACCTGAAATCCTTATCTCCCTGAGGGGAGAGCAAGTATGGGAACCGAGGTGAGTCGATTCTTCAGCTCCTTGAAAGTTGCCTGGCACTACGGGGTCCAAACGAAAGGTACCTCCTTCTTCGTCAAAGATGTGAGTGGGAGGGCAATTCGAGAGAATCCCTCCACGAACTTACGGTAATAACCTACAAGTCCTAGGAAACTTCGTACGTCGGTGGCTGTCTTCAACTGCGGCAAATCCCGAACTGCCTGAATCTTTGCCGGATCCACTGCCAACCCGGATCCACTGATAGTATGACCTAGGAAGCTTACCTCCTTCTACCAGAACTGACATTTGCTGAACTTTGCATATAAATGATTCTCCTGCAATCTCTGTAGGGTCAGTGCCAGATGGCGAGTGTGCTCCTCCTCCGTTCTCGAGTAGATGAGGATGTCATCGATAAACACAATGACAAACACATCTAGATACTCCTTGAAAACCTGGTTCATGAGGGTCATGAACGTCAATGGTGCATTCGTGAGCCCGAAGGGCATCACCGTAAACTCAAATAAACCATATCTGCTACTAAAAGAAGTCTTCTGAATATCCTCCTCTCGAATCCGAAGCTGGTAGTAGCCCGACCTCAAATCTAATTTTGAAAATAAATGCGCCACCTCAAGCTGGTCGAACAGCTCGTCTATCCTTGGAAGTGGATAGGTATTCCGGACCGTCAGCCGGTTTAGTGCTCGGTAGTCGATGCACAACCTGAGTGTCCCGTCTTTCTTTTTGACGAACAATACAGGAGCTCCCCATGGTGAAGAGCTCGGCCGGACAAATCCGGCTTCCACTAGCTCCTTAAGCTGGCTTCGAAATTCTATCAATTCCATCTGGGCCATCCGGTAAGGGGCCTTAGATACCGGCTTGGCCCCCAGCACCAGTAGTATCTGGAAATCCTGCTCCCTGTGTGGGGGTAATCCTGGTAATTTTTCTGGGAAGACGTCCGCAAAATCCCGCACCATCGAGATATCCGATATAGAATGCGTGGCCTCCGCCATTTCAAACAGCACCTCGTAGACTTCCTTTCCCTATAAATAGTCCTTGACGGCTTGCACAGACGATATAGATATATGGGAGGTAGGTCTAATACCTTGAAAGATAATTTCTGTGTCCGTATGCCATAACTAGACTAGCCTCCTTGCACAATCGATCCTGGCGTAGTGGTACTCCAGCCACTTCATGCCCAAGATGAGATCAAACCCCGGCATTTCCAATACCGTTGTCGGTGTTTCAAAAATCTTCCCTCCAATGCATACTCCCAGGTTGTACTTTGCCGATGATGTCATCTCGGAGCCGTCTGGGAGGCGTACTCTCCGAGGGATTCCCGTGAAGTGAAGTTCGGCTCCTATCTCCTTGGAAAAGTTTGCAAAAACAAATGAATGCATAGCCCCGGTGTCAAATAGGGTATAGGCTGGCTTGCCGTTGACTGTGACTATGCCTGGGGGTAATCAAATGTCTTAAAAGTCTAACTATAGTTTTCATTTCTAGTTTGAAGTTTCTAAAGCAAGAGTGTAATTATTTATGAAAGCACATAAAATATTCTGGCGTACCTGTGATCACTTGTTCCAGGTTCCGTGGTTGAGCCAGATCCAATGCATACATCTGCTGTCCCTCTGGCCTGCGGTCTCCACCCTAGTATCTACGACCTCGGCCTCATCCTCGGCCTCCAAAATGCTGAGCAGGTGGGCCACCCTGTGGTGCTGTAGGTGGTGCCCCCTCATGGGGCAGTTTCTCCGGAGGTGCCCAATCTGATGAGAATGGAAGCACTCTGGTGGGGGATACGCCATACCCCTGGGTCTCGGCATCTCCTGCATCCGAAGGGTTGAGGGGAAAATATCACCTGCTCCCTCGGCTCCTGCCTCACTTCCTAACGAGGCTGGTCCTCTGTCCTTCTCCCATCTGGTATAACACCTCGCCTCTCATCATTTCTGGCTCTCTGGCCCTGATCCTCAGCTTACCGCTTTCGGCCCCGAGTGGTGTGCCAATCAGCCTAAATCCTCTTTGTCATCTCCAAAATCGGGAGATAGGCCCGTCAGATACAAACAACAAGGCCTCCCTAACCTCCTCTTTCAGGCCCTTATACAACCTCTTGATGTACCCTTCATTGTCCAGCTGGTAAGAATTTGCATATCGAGCCAAATGGTCGAACTCCCGATGGTACTCCACCACCGTCCTGGTGCCCTGCTTTAGCTGTAAGAACTGCTCCTACAACTAATCCCTGGATGACTGTGGAACAAAATGCTCCAGCAGCGCGGCCCTGAACTCTTCCCAAGTAATTTCCGCAACCTCCCTATCGGCAAATGTCAAGCAGCGTCTTCCACCACCTCTTAGCATTGGACTCCAGGCAAGAGACAACCAAAGCCACCCTCTCCTCCCAGGGGCACCGTATCCCGATCAGCATTTCGTACATAATATCCAGCCACTCTTCTGTCTGAATTGCCGACTCTGTCCCCAATTAGGACGGGGGAGAAAGTCCTCAGAAGATGCTCAACCAGTTGGCCCCCGGGTTTGCCTGCGGAGCCGGAGCATGTTGAGTCCGGAAGGCCTCAAGGATAGCTGTAAGAGTCTGCCCCATGTCTGACTGAAGGAAAGGAGTGGGGACAGGTGGAGGTGGTGCAACATCCGAAGTCTGTTGAACTCCACCCTGTGGCGTAGGCTGTGCTGGAGGCTGCGTAACAAAATTTATAATGAGAAAACATTCAATCTTTAATAAAAATAGACAATTTATATGTGATCCCCATATGGGCACACAACTGCTTTCGCTGCTTAGTTTGTCCCCAAACTAAACTCGAGTGAGGGTGACCCAGGGTTAGTGGACTGCTACCTTTTTCCGATCGAAGTTAAGCTCTAATACCACTTGTAAGACCCCTTTTTTTTAAAACACCGGGGTCTTAGGCCCAGAACCGCCGCTTTGCGTTGATAACTTCTCGCCCTGAAGGGTCATCACAGCGAAACTCTAATTCTGCCGGCCGAATCAATCACAGAAAAGCAACAACAACTGAGTAAACACAAGATGTAGTAAAACTCTAGCCATAAATCCAACAATAAAATCACATCAGAGTAATAAAAATCTCCACGAAAAGAGTGTCCATAGAATACTATATCAGAGTACTAAAATACGGGCTTATGCCCAGGATATCATGTCCTCACTACAAATCACTCATGCGGAAGCAAAAACAGAACATCTACTCAAGGTCGAGACTCACGGTCCCGGCAGTATGAACTCTGGAGCTAGACTGCCCCATCTCCAAGCGCACCGGTCTCTGGGGCTGCTCCCCCGTGCTGGGCTACCCGATTCCATAAAATGATGCGGTTCGAAAACTGTTAGTCGTAATGACTAAGCCCTATCATCCCCTACCCCTTCTCCCATGGCTTCTAAGTACCGAGCGGAGAGGAAGAAAGGGAAGGACATGAAGGTGGAGATTTAATCAAAAGAAACAGGTGGCAGCGGAACTTATCTAGCAATTTTATAATAAATAATGGCAATAAGACGAAATATGAAAAGTAACCATCACTTATGTGAGAACACATAAGCCAAGGGTTCTTTTGCAAGGCTCCCATCGTAGAAAAAGTCCTATACAAATTTATATATTGGGGTGTCGGTTATCAAACAATAGTATATATATATATCGAAATTGACCTTAATTTATAAACATGCCCACACAAGCTTATAGACTAAGGGGTCGTTTTGTAAGTCCTAATGTATAAGAGTCTCATTTCACTTATACCTTAGGTGTCAGGGGTTAAATTAATCGATTATGCTATGACATACTAGTGGGTATGATGGAACATGCAAGTGCAACACACACACCCAACTCTGTGCACACAGACCTTTAGTTCCCCCTTTCTGGAGCCATAACCTCCCAGGATACCTCCGTAGTGGCAGACAGAAGCGGTGGGTTGGGCCTCACCCACCTCTAAACCAGTAAAGCACTACCAGTCAGACCTATCGTATGCCTCAACGCATGGTGTACGAAGCGGACTCCTGCGTACTCTTGCCGTAGGCACACCAGACTTCTGTTGGCAAAGTGCTAACCACACTTGCCGAGTTAGCGTATTGGCATCGATGCATCGGCCCTCCAATACCGAAGACCCACCACCTTAATTGTCTTTCCTTTTTTGCACATGCAAATTTAACATATTCAAAAAAAAATCGAGCCGAAGCTCCCCGGACTAAAATGTCCGTCTCAAACAATCAAGCCGAAACTCCCCGGACCAAAATGTCCGTCTCTTAACTATCCATGCCGAAGCTCCCAACTATCTTCCTGTGCTATCTGTGTTTCTGAAATGTGCAACCCTAATTACTAAGTTACTCTTTTCAGCTTGTTAATACAGTTTACGTTAACCCAGGACTGCCCCCGATATTCTCTGTGAAGGGCTCTCAAGGGGCACGAGGAACTATGATGGGATTACGCCCATCGTTGCCTTTCGCAAGGTACTTATTATTATTGGTTGATTCCCTTACCCATTACCTTCTCGTGTTACGATAGACTAACCTAGTTTGATTTTTAACCTTCCTCTCTTCGGGAAAGACGATCTTTCGTCGAACCCGAGCACCTCTTAACTCTAGCCAACACCACTTCTCACTAACCTTCCCATCCTTATGTGGGAACACTTTCACCTCCATCCAATTCAGCATATTAACTAACTCCAACGCTGTGCCCCATCATATCCTATGATTGTTAACACAAATTGCTAATTGCAGACTATCCTATGCTATATGTCGAACTGGATAGGAAATGAGCCAATACTCATCCAAATGCCCTAACTTATTTTTTGGAGGTATATCATGATATAATTAGCCTATAATCAGAAAATTATAATTGTTCCTAATTTATCTGGCATTTAATTAATTTCCTCAAAAATTCAAAGGGCTACCGGTTTGAACATGAACTATCCTAAGTACTCATGAAAGATGTCCAACAAAATTATTATAAATATTATGTTATCTCAATATGGTAAATCCAAAGTATCACAATTTTTCTATCATAAAAAAAGTACTAAAACTATTTTAGCAATATTTTCTATCTTTCGTTATTTATGAATCATGTAAATAGAATATCCATCAAAAAATTATAAATTAATTATACTATGCAGATACAAACTTAAGAATAGCATTGACCAAGTTTCATAATTTTTCAGCAAGTATTAATCTCTGAATAAATTAATTTTCAAAAATCTCAATAAGGTGGACTTGTAAAGAAAGTGTCGTAACTAAGATTCTAAAAATCATGAATAAATGTCTACAAGCATATAATGGCCTAAAAATCTCAATTCCTAAGTCTCATAATTTGTTAATAGCAATATCATCCATAATTTATTTTTAAACCATAAAACTCCTTTTTAACATTTGTGAATGAAGTACTAGATTTACTCAACTAAAAATTATACAAAAATTCAGGAGCAACCATTTTGACCTAAAACATTTACTTCCAAGATTTCATCGGGTTTCAATGAACAAAAAGATCTAAATAATTAAAATGTCAATTAGGGATATAATAAACTTTACAAATAAAGTGCTAGAAATAAACAACATAAAATTCCAGTAAAATTTCTATAGGTTCTACCCATTACAAAACTCACTCTATTCGAGTTTCACAGCTTTTAAATAAAGTTTAGTGACCGATTTTACTTATTGAGATTTTACTCCAAAACTAAGGTTAAGGTTTTGAGGTATCTACCTATCTCAAAATCCTTCGAAATTCCATCCAGATGATTAATATTATGCTAAAATCGAGTCTCCTGAATTTCAAAGCAATACGAGGGCCTTTGCTGCCATGTCCTTCACAACCCTCAAAACCCTCCCTTTAGGGTTTGAGTTTGGATCCTAAGGTAAATCAACCCTAAACCACACCATTTTTCTCCAAGTGGGTTATAATAACCCTTCTAAGTAAGTGGTCAAATATCAGCCTCTGGTGAGTTGATTTGACCGTTCCAACCTCTTAGTGCACTTTTTACTCAAAAACGCCTCATTAATGCCTAGTTAAGGATAGGTGATTTCCTACCCAAAACTCATCCAAATGAGTTGGAATTTTGTACAGAGCTAGGTTTTATAGACAAGGACAACTCAACAAAATTTGGGAGGGTTTGGAGGTCATTTGACTACTTAAATAAATTACTCTAACCTTATTAATTTAAAACAAAAACATTTAGAAAAGTATCTTCAAAAATTCCCATTTTTGAACAGCCTCTAGGTATGGCTAAGGGTAACCCCTGCCCAAATTTCAGGTCATTTGGACAAGGTACAAAGAGTGGGCATTCATTTTAGTTTCTGCCAAACTCTAGGTATAGCCCCCACTAAAATAGGTGCTGTGATCAAACCACTTACCTAAACGAGTTGAAATTAATTTTAAAATAATCTAAACTCGAAGGGCTACAACTTTTGTGACTGGCCATTTTTACGAAATCGGCCACTAAGTGCCTTGTTTTGCAGCATCAAAATGCGCCCATTTAATGTATCTTTTCCTTATATACTATATACATAATTTTTATATTATAAAAATGTTTTTTCTATTCATCTTCTACAGAACCCGATCACCTGAACTCAGAAAACTTATGTTTCCTATATCTCTTCCGCGATCCGTTGCTGGTCGTCCGGTCACTTCCCTGGTAAGCCACCACCACCACCACCTCCGTCGAGGCGATGACTATCGGTCGGTGGTGGTTTGGCTGCAGGAGGTGGCGGTTTCCGGCGGACCCGAAAATATATTTTTTGTGGTTTTCCCATGAAAATGCGAGATAGGTCCGGCTCCATTGAGCACGAACTTCCTTTCTAAGATTCAAAGATCTACCCATAAAAGAAGTAGAGAAGGACCTTGTTCGCGGTTTGGAGGCGAGATGATCGTTGGGTTGTCATGGTGCGGTGGTGGCATTGCCGAACTTCTCCTACAGCAAGAACAACAACTCTAATCTGTTTTGTCAAGAGTGTAAACTTCTCATCTTGCTCTAAGGGGGCTTTTATAGATCACCAAGTGGGGAGGTGAAAGAGTAAAACATTTATGGCCACGAAGGCTCTCCTCTTAATAGTATTTCGGTTATGGTGGAGGGAGAGGAAAAGGTGGAAGATGAAAAGATGTGTCCAGGTGGCGATTTCCTATTGGACCAACACTTCCTCATTGTATTAAGTAATTAGAGAAGGAAACGACCCATAAATAATCCTGGTGTAACTTCCCATAATCAGAGTTAATTATGGCATGTGTTAAAGTAATTTCCAGCCTGGCTGACGTTTCAGCCTTTGTCACGGGCGTGACACATAGGTAGATGGATGGGGCATGGTGGCATTTCCTTATTATGACTTATTCAGGGTCAAGGAAGATGGATGGCCCAGGGTAGAGGGAACTTCTTTAGAGGGCAAGGGAAGTTCAATCCTTTGGTGTAGAGACCTGGCCCGAGGCTACTCCTCCTCCTTCCTACCAACAATCTATGGCAATTAGAAGAAGAGGAAGGCAAGACAGGACGAATGAGCAGGAAAGAAGAGAAAGGGGCATGGTGGCATTTCCTTATTATGACTTTCACCAGGAAGAAGGTCATGTGATTGCCACCTGTCTGTAAATCTTAGAGTTGAGAGGGACAAGGGGCCTGAAGTAGCAAAAGTAGAAAGTGTGGATCGAGGAAGTGGTGGTATGTGGAGAAGATGAAGAATATAGGTGCGAGGACCAAGCAATTGTGGGTACTTAGGGAGGGATTTGAGTGATCCACGAGGGAGGATCAAGGCGACCCATAAATGGAACCTCCATACTATGTTCTATCGAAGTGTCACTTCGAATTCATAATCCCTACCCATGGTGGAGAAGATCACCTTCTTATCAAAAGATATGCTAGATCATGAGGACTAGGAGAGGATCTTGGCATTGACATGGATGTGGCATGTCATTGCCTTTATATCAACCTAGGAATCCACATATTCCACTAAAAGAAGAGAATCATAGCTGATAATGTCACAACCCGCATTTTCTCAACATTTAAATAATATCATAGTAAGAGAAGATACGCATTGTGATGCCACTCCGTGTAGGGGATAACTGCAGGCGCTTAGGCCAGACTCCAAATTCTACAATTTTACATGAAATCCATAAGTTATTATGTAAAAACTAGTTTAAATTTAGATTGTCGTATCTCTCGACACAGTGGATCAACTAGTCCACGAGTAAAAATATAGTTATACGCTGCGGAAAATACTTTGATTATGTTGATTAACCCCCTACATGAGTATAAACATCACCAAAGGACAACTCATGGCATCCAAGACTATAGATTTATTATAAGTATGTAAATAGTCTTTACGTTAGCTAGAAAACAGAATTTTAGTTTTAGAAATATGAGATGTATGATGTACTAGTAGTAATGCTTTTATAAGTGAAAATACCTAATATGCAACCTAGAATAAAACATTTCCAAAGAGCAAAACTAGCAGCTTAGTAAAGTATTCAGCATTCAAAAGAAAACACCAGTGGGGGCCAACAAACTGACACGAACCCACTGAAAGTATGTATGTTTGTACCAACAACCAAAAACTACCTCTCCAAGGAGATGAAAACTTCTGCAACACTATAGTCCATTGGCAAACACCCAACCTAGCCGCTCAATCGGCTACTGTCCTGAACCCGAGCCATTCAAAAGAAGAACATCGTAGCAAGAAAATACAAGTGACAACAAAAACTGTCAGTAAACAAGGGAGTAGTAAAATTACTAATCCTAACCTGAATAGCTACCAAAACACAGCAAACTAACTAGAATTTAAGAACGAAAGAGTTAACTTATAAGGTTAAAAAGTAATGAAATTTGCACCATGTGCGAACAGAGTCATACCCCGAGAACATCTGCAAGATTTGGTAGAAATAGTATAGTTTAAATCCTCAAAACGAGGCAAAGGCTCAATAAACACGTGAATCATTAACACCGTAACGCAACCGGATCTGACTCGGGACCAATCGGTCAAACCCGTACTAACAGAACCCAACGTCTCAAAAATGGGACAGCGGTGGTGGCCATCTCGTCCAACACAAATCAACATCCCAAAAACAAGACCAAAACATGCCCGGGTGTAATGATTCGCGAACTATGCCAAACAAACCAAACCCCATATACCAAATACCCATAAAACCCGAACTCGACGAATTAAGCAAAAACTTGATGATTCTAACTTGGCAAAACTAAGCCATTAGAGATACACGTCATTATGGTTAAACAACACAATTCCAAGGGAAAAGCGTCGAGTACACTCGATGCCGCATCGAGTGCGGTCAATGCACTCGACGCCACATTGAGTGTAGGAAAAGCGTCGAGTACACTCGACGTCGCGTTGAGTGAAGTCCATGCTCTCGGCATCACAACTTAGCTGGGAAAAGCATTGAGTACAGACGACGCCGCGTTGAGTGCAGCCAACACTCTCGACGCCATAACTTAGCTGGGAAAAGCATCGAGTACACTCGACACCGCGTCGAGTGCAGTCAATGCTTCCGATGCCAAAACTTAGCTGGGAAAAGCGTCGAGGACTCTCGACGCCGCGTCTAGTGCAGTCAACGCTCTCGAAGCCACCACTTAGTTGGGAAAAGCGTCGAGGACACTCGAAGCCGCATCAAGTGCAGTCAACGCTCTTGACGCCATTACTCAGCACAAACAATGCTTTACCACTTAACTGCTAAAAACATATGACGGCGTTGAGTGTGTTCAGCTCACTCAATGCTGTCAACGCTTTTCTAACTATGCAATATCGTTAAGAGAGTTCATCTCATTCAATGCTGTCAACGCTTCTCATCGTATCTTCTAGAATTATACAGAATGGCGTTGAGTGTGCTAAGCTCACTCAACGCCGCGTTTAGTGAGTACCACTAACTCAATGCTTTTAACTTAGCTTCTCAGACCACCCGACCAGGCGTTGAGTGCATTCAACAAACTCTACGCTTTTATACTTAGGCTAGAAACTGACTATCAGCAAAGGCTATACAGAATGCCTAAGATAGAGACTTGACAGAAAATCTATCCTACCTAAATAGAGGATATTATACTTACAACCACCACTAACTTCTGAATAATTTAATTATTACTTTAAATAATAGTTCTTTTTTGTCAATGTCTAAACCTAGACCAAGAACAACCTGATGACATGCTCACACAGGAAGGGATTTTTCCTATAACAATGTTCCCTCCCGACAGCCACTAGCTGGCCTCTAAACTAAGCACTAATCGGCATTCTTGGACAGAAATAGTAACATGAAAGCTTAGCAAGGGTGTAAATCACCACTTGCCAAAAGATTTATAAAAAAATCATTTTGACATGGGGGAAATCCTACCCTAATCTTATCTTGCTGTACGAGGAGGATAACAAGAAAACAAAAGAGAAATGAAAAACAAGGAATGGGAAAATCACCATTTGCCTCAAATGACCCAAAATCCGGCCAAGCAACGCCCCGCCTCACAGATCTGGCCGCAAGAACACTTAAGCAATGAAACCTGAAACTTTTGAGATGAAAATAGAGTAAAAACCACATATCTAGACCTCTAAAAATCCACGAAACTGGAAATGCTTACCGTAGAAACGTAGATCTAGGCGAGATATACCCGGATCCACACTCCAAAGACGAAACCTAACACCAAAGCTCCAGAAATCGGTGGTCGAAGGCTTAGGAATGTCCGCCACTCTCGTTCTTTCGCAACAGGCTGACAGTTTTCATGAGGGAGAAAATGAATAGGGTTTTGACGCGATTAGTTTCTATTTATACTACTTTATCCTATTATTTTAATATAGGATGACAAAATTAATTAAGTAAAACTTCAAAACAACTCGAAAACCAAACTTACCCGGAATTTTATGAAAATTACACTGTAGCTAAATACCGACGCTATGAATCCAACGACGAACTTGAAATCGAAATCTGAATAACCAATCTTGGGTAAACACCTCCTGAAGCAAAAACAAAAGCATTCCCAAAAGGCTCCACTGAGTCACCAAAACAGACACATCTCGCTAGGAAATCTTGCAAACAGGTTAAACCCAGCCACACACAGAAAACTAAAGAGCTAAAACCCATGCTGAAAGTGAGGGTAAGATCTACCTTTACTCTAGAGGGGGGGGGGGGTGAATAGAGTATTTTAAAATAATTTACAATTTAAAACTGTAAAGCAGTGGTAGTCTTGATTTATGTATATGTGTAAGGTGCTTACAGAAAAATAAAACTAAGAAGCAAGAAGTATGAAATCACAGCACACAACAAAAACAAAAACACAGCAAACCAGAAGACACAAGGATCTATAGTTGTTCCCCAATCAACCTGGGTACATCCACTCTTCTACCACCCTAGGTAAGAATCCACTGCATGAATAGTTGATCAGGTTTCCTGGGCACCAATGAGCTTTTGATAAGGTGCTCAAAAACCAAACTTAGATTTTTTGATCAGGTGTCTTGCCACCACTAAGTTTTGACATGGTCTCAGAAAACCGCCACAAAACTTTTGAAGGGAGTTTTGAGAAACCCTTTTACAGAAGGAATAAAGAAAAACAAAAAGGTTGAGTTGTTCTTCTCTGTCAATAATCTGAGAGAAGACAAGTCGAAGATGTTTTTAAAGCTCCCCCTGAGATCTGTAAGGGTTCAGGAAGATGAGTTTGCTTAGGGTGATAGGCCTTCAGTTGCTTCAGATCTCCAGCAATAGATGATTTCAGCAGATGCTGAAATGTGTGATGTCTGGAGTCCTTGATGAAGAAGCTTTTGAACACTTGATGCTTGAAGGAGTAGAATAGCAGATGATCTCCTTTACAGTAATGTTCCTTGTGTTCTTGAAGAATTCTGACTCAGTAATTCTATAAACTTTTGTTTATTGAGTCTATTCCCAGAAGATTAATTCTTGATGAATAGTTTTCTTGTTCTCTCTTCTGTATTCTTTTTCAAATCTTGTCGGTTATGTTCTTTCAGAATGATTCTCTGGGGAGTATATAAGATTCTGAATTCTTGATAGCCGTTAATCAGTCATAAATGACTACCTTAAGTGATATCTGCCTCTGGAGGAAAGTCCTTAAGAAACATTCCAATTAGTCTTCTTTGAAACTTGCTCCAGATTGATTGAAATGGCTACAAAATCCTTTGCCATAAATGCTGAAAATAAGTCGAAATGAATTCCATAACTGTCCTTAATTTGAATCCTGAAATCGTCGATCTCTTAAGAAAAGCGTCGATCTGAGCTCAACTATCGTCGACCTGAGCTCAGAGACAGGATCTAGACTTGGAACAAAAATCGTCGACCTGAGCTCAACTATCGTCGACCTAAGATCTGAGACTTGGAAAACAACTAGAGACAGAGCGTCGACCTGAGCTCGAAGATCTTCGAATAGAGTTCAACGACTCGTTGAACTGAGCTCAGAGATAGTCGAACTGAGTTCAACGTTTCGTCGACCTGAGCTCGACGAGAATTGTCTTGGTCCTCAGCACTGAATCCTGATCTTTAGAAGGTCTTGAGGGCAGCTTTCAAACCTAAGTGCTAACCCTAAGACTCATTCTAATTGACCTATCAGACTATACAGCAAGGTCAAAACAAGTTCCTAAGCACATAGTGATCCTTACCCAAATTAGAAATAGGGTGTTCCAACAATCTCCCCCTATTTGGGTTAGGATTACTATTTACATGACAGAATATGAAATAACAAGAATACAGACAGCATTAAAAAAAACAGAAATAACAATGCTGATAACACATGTTGAGCATTGCAGAATCACAGCAAGAATCACAGATGCAGCTTCATGTAGCTTACTCAAATTACTCATTGCCCTTTTTTAAAAGAATTTCTCTGTTGGGATTGAGGGCTTCCTTTTTGGATCTTCTATCATCATCTGCGCCTAAGGAGGTTTGAGATTTTGGCCTAGGAACAACAGCCTCAGGATACAGCTTCATGTAGCTCTCAGGATCAAAGAATTTTTTGGAAGCATATCTTTCTAATTCTTTCTTTCTCTTCTCTTATAGGGTTGTGATATTGGAGGTATCTCTGCCTTGCTCTCTTCCTTTCTTGATCTGATCTAATGCTGCAAGTTCTTTCATTCTGGCTGTCTATGATAGTGGATTGTTCTCAGGGTCTCAAAATGGAACTGGAGGTTCATATTTGTTTAATTCCACTGAGTCAGTAGGAAGAGCTCTAGTGACAACTGTATCTTTCAGCTTGTAAGGGAAAGGACCAGATGTAGAATCAGTAGGGCCTTGTCCTTCCCTTTGATATGGGTGTTGTCTAGCTTGATTTCTGGAGTGAGTCTTGTAATCTCTCTGTCTGCCTCTTGACTGATCTCTCCTTGACAGATATCCTCTTTGCTGTTGGCCTCTTGGTTGATATCTATCTTGAGACTTGTAAGAGCTTGGCCTAGCAGCAGAAGAAGACTGAAAAGTTGAACCTCCACCAGATCCTGAATCTGGAGGAGGAGGTGGCAGATGGAATTGGGAGGAACCCTTTTCATACTTATCAAGTTTTCTCCTTTTCTTCATGGCCTTAAGTTGATTTCTGGAATATTGCATCCAAGGCTCAGAAATTTGACAGTCATGAAGAATGTAATAAGGTATATCATCATCATCTTTTAGTTTTTCTAGAGGAACTATTTTCAGTGCCTTGCTTCTTGCTTTCCTCTTCCTTGCAATAGTTACAGAGGAGTCATCAGAATCAGTTTTGAGTTGGTCACTGTCTGAACTTGGAGGATTATCGTAAATCTCATGAAACCTTTGAATATATTTCTCCTGTTGTTTGGTTTATTCAGCAATAGTGATGGAAGCAACACTCTCAGATATAACAGTAGCAGCAATAGGCTTAGTAGGAGCAGAAACACTATCAGCAGCAGCAGGCTCAATAGGAGCATCAAAAACTATCTCATCAGAAAATGTATCAACAATTGTATCAGTAGTAGCAGGAACACAATCAGAACCAATAATTTCCTCAGTCTTAAGAGAATTGATATAAGAAGCAATCAGGCTGGTATCACAACAATCAAAAGGCACAATGGCCTTGTACAAATCTTCCACTTCCTGTACTAGAAAACAGTTGAAGTGAAGAATGTCAAAATTGGATAACAGTGACCTTAGGTCAACTACTATTACTGGTACTGGAGCTGGAGCTTGCACTTCTGGAGTCTCTGAAGCAGGCATTAACTCTTCTTCATATGGCATCTCCCCCTGCCTAGATTCAGTGTTAACTTGATCAAGGCACCCGATAGAAGAGATTGCCTGAGGAGGGGAAAGAGAGGATAGCCTGGCAGATAGCTCCTTTATAGACTTCAGGAGTGGAGCCATGGAGGTCTCCAGCAAGGCTACTAGCCTGGGAGCCAGCATTCCATAAATCTAATCAGCCAGGGCAGAGAAATCCACTTTCTCAAGTGATACTTGAGTAGAGGTAGAAGATGGAGTGACTGGGGCTGGTGATGGATGCACTGCAGGAGGTGTGGTTATGGGTGGTAGGATAGTTGGTTGAGATATTGGAATGGTGGAGATAGAGGTTATGGTAGTAGAAGTTGATGGAATGAATGATGGATGGGAAAGAATATCCTTAAGGAGTTGTTGATAGGATGTGGTGGATGATGGAAGCTCAGTAGGTGAGGAAGGGGAATCTTCCATAAAGGAATCTTCCAAGAGATTGAAGGATGGTATGGTGGTGTCTAGGTCAAGAGGTGGATAGAAGTTTAGGGGATGGAATTGATCTTCTGTGATTGGAGGTGGAGATGAAATGGTTATGGGGGAAGAGATAGAGATGGTGATGGTGGATGATGGGATGGTTGAAGGAACAATTGGAGAAGGTGGAGAAGAGGAGGAAGCAGGCAAATCTTCCATGAGGGCAGTTGCCTGAGGGGAAGAGACTGCAACAGTCCTTGTGCCTGAAGAAGCAGTAGTCCTGGTTGGCTTAACAATCTGCCTGTCCCATTTGCCAAAAAGGGCACAGGTAAGCCTCTTGGAGGAATTAATATGCATGCCAGAGGACACCAGCAGTTGAGGGCACCTATTGTTCAAGAACAGCCCAAAGATCCTCCCAAAATTAACAAAGTTTTTGTTTACCTTCTTCTTAATCAGCTCAAAGAAAATTTCTCCCCAGTTTAAGTGCTTCTTATCAACCAGTGCACCCATCAAGCAGAATTGATACCTGGAAATGGTATCATGGGCAGAATGTTTTACTAGTTGGACCTTGCCCACAACATCTGTAAGGAATCTGTACTTAACAGACAGATTCTTTTTCAGCAGCTTGTTAGGGTTTGCTGCAGAATGCCCCATTCTATCTAACATCATCTCAGATTCCTCTCAAGACAAATCAACAGAATCTTGTCCTGAACTTAACTGAAAAACCTCTGTAAGCAGGGCAGGTGTTAGAGGTACCTGTGTTCCTGCTATTGTACCGACCACTGTGGTTGAATCCATGTTCTGTGCAGTATATACCCACTCTATTATCTCATCGGCTGCCAGCTTTATTCTTGTAGACTTAATCAGGGCCAACTGCTGTTCCTTGAAAAGTTCCAGTATATCCTTGAAAATTTGATCGCTGCCGTCAAAGGAATTCATGTCTATATCAAAACCTGTGCCGAATTTCATTTTGGCGAGGGCAGCAACAAACACTGCCATTGTATGCCTTCAAAAATGAACAAATGCGACCAAGTGTAGAGAGGTTTGGAGGGAAAGAAAAGTTCTGCTGAGAGTATGAAAGTGCAAAAGAGAATGATGGCCGAAAATGAGTTTTATATTAGGGTTCGACGCCGAAAAGGAAAGATCGTTGTACTCCGTTCGATGATCTAGGCTTCTTAAGGAATCTAAAGAGTCTTCAATAACATCGATCACCGTTTGACGATATTGGAGAGCGTCGATCTCAGCTCGACGATCTCTGACCATAAGAAGATAGCCTAGCGCTATCTGAAAGCGCTGAACTCAGATCGACGCTTTCAGAAAATGTCGATCTCCGTTCAACGATCTTTGGAAAAAACATCGAGTGCAGTTCAGAGACTAAAAACAGCCTATAGACACTAGAAAAATCTTGTTTTTAACCTAGTATTGGTCAATTTTAGGGTTTTAAAATCTTGGATCTCTTTTTAAGCTTCATTCATCTAACATTCCTAACTGATTTAGGAAGAAGGTGTGTTTGTTTTCATCCAAAGGTTTGGTGAAAATTTCTCCCCTTTGCAAATCTGTTGGGATATAATGAAGTTCAATTTTATTCTTCTCAATATTATCCCTTAAAAAGTGATGCCTAATCTCTATATGTTTTGTCCGACTATGGAGGACGGATTTTGTGTTATAGAAATAGCACTGGTATTATCACAAAATATTTTTGACCTTTCTAAGTTGTAACCATAGTTTAGGAGCTTATTTTGAATCCACAAAATCTTTGAGTAACAACTACCTGCTGCCATATATTCAGTTTCAGTAGTTGAAGTGGACACAGATGTTTATTTCTTACAGAACCAGTAGACAAGTCTGTCACCAAGAAACTGGCAAGTTCCACTAGTGCTTTTCCTGTCTACTCTACATCCAGCATAATCAGTATCTGAAAATCAAGTTAATTCAAATCCCGAGTATTTTGGATACCAGAGACCTAGATTTGGACAACTTTTCACATACCTAAGAATCATTTTAACTAATGTTAGGTGTGACTCTCTAGGGCTTACTTGGAATCTAGCACATATGCATGTAGAAAACATTATGACAGGTCTACTAGCTGTAAGGTACAATAAAGAGCCAATCATTGCCCTATATGTTGTCAGATCAACAGGTTTCCCATGTTCATCAGCATCTAATACAACATTAGTAGGCATAGGTGTTTTCATACATGATGCTTCAGACATACCAAATTTCTTAACCAATTCATTTGCATACTTGGTTTGAGAAATAAATATGCCATCAACATGCTGTTTACTTGCAATCCTAGAAAGAAGGAAAGCTCACCCATGCTACTCATTTCAAATTTAGAAAGCATTAGTTTAGAGAACTTTTTGCTTAAATTTTAATCAGTAGATCCAAAGATTATATCATCTACATAGATTTATACTAGTAGGATATTGGCCTTATGGGTTCAAATAAAAAGTGTTTGGTCTACTCTACCCCTTATAAAATCATTTTTCAGAAGAAAACATGCTAAGGTCTCATACCATGCTCTAGGAGCTTGCTTGAGACCATATAATGCTTTATGCAATTTAAAAACAAGATCAGGATGAGTTGGAGAGATGAAACCTGGGGGTTGTCTAACATAGACTTCTTCCTTTATGTCTCCATTGAGAAATGCACTTTTTACATCCATCTGATAGACTTTGAATACTTTGTGAGCTGCATAAGCTAGGAATATTCTTATGGCCTCTAACCTTGCAACTGGTGCAAAGGTCTGGTCATAGTCTATTCCTTCTTCTTGAGAGTATCCCTGTGCAACTAGCCTTGCCTTGTTCCTGACAATGATTCCTTGATCATCCAATTTGTTTCTGAACACCCACTTTGTTCCAATAATGGAGGGATCCTTAGGCCTTGGCACTAGCTCCCAAACTTTGTTCTTCTCAAATTGATGTAATTCCTCTTGCATTGCAATGATCCAGTGTGGATCTTGTTCTGCATCTTGTATGGATTGAGGTTCAATTTGAGATAGAAAGTAGGTGTGCATCAGGTTTTGGTTGACCTGATTTCTTGTTTGCACACCAGCTGAGATGTATCCAATCACTTGGGATATTGGATGATCTCTTATTATTACTAAATCAACAGGGGGTGTTGATTGTTCACCAACCTGTGTTGTTGTTTCCTCTTGTGGAACAACAACTAGCTCTTCAAGATGGTTTTCACCAAGATGTTGAGTACCAAGATGTTGAGTATCCTCTTCATATTCGCTAATTTCACCTCTTTGTTGGGTAGGTGAATGTGTTGAATCCTTTTCTACAATATGTAACATGTCCAAATTTTCTGAAAGAGAGTGTACCTGCAAAGGTTCTATGGTAGAAGTATTCTTCTCCTTGTAAAACATGTTAGTTTCATCAAAAGATACATGAACAGATTCTTCAATTTTAAGATAAGTTTTGTTATACACCCTATAAGCTTTACTGATCTTGGAGTATCCCAGAAACACTCCTTCATCAGCTTTAGCTTCGAATTTTGCTAAGTATTTCTTGTCATTATTGTGAATCTAACAAATGCAACCAAAAATTTTGAAATAGTCTACTTTAGGTTTCTTCCCTTTGAGTAATTCATAGGGAGTCTTTCCCTTCAGCTTATGTATCAAACTTCTGTTCAACAAATAGTTGGAGGTGTTCACTGCCTCTGCCCAGAAGGATAGAGGAAGGTGAGCATCTATCAACAATATAGTAGCAGATTCAATAAGGGTTCTATTTTTTCCTTTCAGCTACCCCATTTTGTTGAGGAGTTTTAGGAGCTTAAAAAGTATGTCTGATCCCTTCACTCTGACAGAACTCTTGCATAAGAAGAGAATCAAACTCTGTCCCATGATCACTTCTGATCAGGGCAATGTGAGTATTGAACTCAATCTGTATGCATTTGAGAAAATCTATTAAACACTAAAAGTTATCAGACTTCTTTATCAGAAAGAATACCCATGTGAATCTAGAGAAGTCATCTACAATCACTAAAGTGTAAGATTTTCCTCCTAAGCTTTGTACTGTAATGGGTCAAAAAAGATCCATGTGTAACAGATAATAGATCCTAGGTGAATCACTCTTATTAAGTGACTTAAAACTATTTTTAGTTTGCTTGCCTAATTGACAAGCCCTGCAGAGTCCTTCCTTCTTGTAGGGGCCATAAGGTAGTCCTCTAACAAGGTTGTCCTTGGTTAGCCTAGCAATGGTTCTAAGGTTTAGATATCCTAGTCTCTTATGCCAAAGATCATTTGGTTTTCAAACTGAATTAAATAAACAGATATCTATATTGGTTGAAGGAAATCTACAAGTTAAATGTTACCTTTCCTTTTACCTGTTAACACTTTTGTGTTATCCTTTGACTTGATCTTGCAAAAGGATTTGTTGAATATCACTTGATAGCCTTCATCACAGAGTTGACTGATGCTGATTAGATTGTGCTTCAGTCCTTCCACATAAGCCACCTTCTTGAATGTGACTGAGCCAATCTAGACAGCACTATATCCTTTTGTTTGTCCAAAGTTTGAATCTACAAATATTACTTTGGGTCTAAGTTTTGTTTTGAAGGATGTTAGATTCTCCTTGTTCCCTGTCATGTGCTTTGATCACCCACTATCCAGATACCATTGTTGGTTCATTGCTGGATAGGTCTTCACCTACACATAAATAATTTATATGTTTTTGACCAAGTTTACCTTGGGTCTAGGTTGATAACCTTTAAACTCAGAAATAAAAGACATCCCTAGCTGACTCTTATATCCTTAAGGATGGTATCTCCTAGGAGGTACTATCCATTCAGTATAAGGGTTGAAGTTTTGGGATGTAGGACTTATAGGATTGATTTTAGATTTACCTCTAAAAGATTGTTCAAAGCTCTGAGCTCCGTTCGACGATCGACGAGCTGAGTTCGACAATCTTGGGTCAGATCGTCGAGCTCCGTTCGAAGATCGACTATGCCAGAGTTCAGAGTTCAGAAGTCGTCGACCTGAGTTCGACGATTCAGCCTGAGATTGTCGAGCTCTGTTCGACGATCGTCGAGCTCTATTCGACGTTTTCTGTTGAACTTTGTTTTTCTTAGGTAAATCAGGATTCTTCCTAGCTACCTCTGCATCACCCTTTCCTTTATCTGAGATAAATTTAATTGGGGTTGTTAACACTATAGGTTGGATGGATGAAGCTCCCAAGCCCAGTGTACTATTAAGTCTAGAGTTCACTGTGCTTGTGATGTCGATCAGTCTGATGCTTCTCCCATTAAGGGTTTCTTCAAACTTCTTTGCCTGGGATAGCTCACTTTTCAATGAAGCTATCTCCACCCTACAGCATTCTAACTCCTCAGAGAGTTTGAGGTTGTCTGATTTTAAAGTGCTATGTTCATACAATTGATTTCTGAGAGAGATAATCTCTTTCTAAGACTTTAGCAGGTCTAAACAAAGTGCTTTAAATTCAAATTTAAAGTCCTCTGAATTAAAATCAAAGGAATTTATTACCTGGTCTTCTTCATCTTCATGTTCAGATTCAGATTCTGATTCATGTTCTGCATCACAATTATGTTGGGAGGTATTGATAGCCATCATGCAGAACTCCTTTTCTTCAGCATCATCTTCATCATCACTTGAGCTTGATGAAGCCTCTGATTCTTCTTCAGTTTCACTCCAGGTTTCAGCTACAAATCCCTTCCTGGTGTGTTTGTTTTTGCTGGAGGAGGATTTGTCATTAGTGCTTTTCCTGGAGTCCTTGTCTTTTCTCCTATCTTTCCTATCCCTCTTGACCTTCTTCTGATTTTCTGGACAATCAGGCACAATGTGGCCTTGTTTCCGTCATCCAAAACAAATAATTTCTTTATTATTAAATTTGTCATACCTTGGCTTCTCATGACCTCTGGATGACCTCTTTCTGAAATCTTTCCTGGCCATCTTATAGAATCTTTTGGCCATTAAGCTCATTAATTCTTCATTGCCTGTGACCTTGTCTTCAGGCTGATCTTCTGTAGCTTTGAAGGCAATTGTCTTCTCCTTCTTGATTGCTGGAGAAGCAACCTTTTGTTCTTCCTCTCTGTTCTTGATGAGCAGCTCATAAGACTTGAGTTTGCCCAACAAATCTTCAGTGGTGATTTTAGTTAGGCTTATGGAATCCTTGATTGGCCAGATCCTTGAGTCCCAAGTGCTGGGGAAGCACATTAGGAACTTGTTATTAATTCACTGACTATTAGGCTGAGCATGTTGTACATGTAAGCAACTGACTCAGTTTCTCCCTTTTTGAAGTTCTCATACTAGCTAATGAGATGGGATCTTCTGTCCTTCCTTTCATCAGCAGATCAGGATACAATCTCAGAAAGCTTATCCCATATATCTTTTGCTGAACTGCATTCAGCCACCTTTTGGAATATCTCTTCAGACATAGTCTGAGCAAGGATATTCATAGCCTTTGCATCTGCAACTTCCCATTTCTTTATTTCTGCATCTGTTCCTGAGGGAGGTGGAACAACACTTGTACTTGTAATTACTGGGGGTCTTGGACACACTGTCAAAACAGAATTGTAGATGTCCTCATCAATAGAATTCATATATAATTTTATCCTTGCCTTCCAAAGTGCAAAATTAGAAAGGTTCCACGCTGGAGGTCTGGTGATAGCATAATCTTTGTTCTGTGCCATGGTTTTGTATGAATATAAATATAATACAAAAAGTAATAAACCTTTATAGAAGATTGATCTTATCAGAGATCTTTTGGTTCAGGTGTTAGCCTGTAGGAACAAACAATCTAATGAAGATTCAGTTGTTGAGTAACCAACCTCGCTCTGATACCAATTGAAAGTGAGGGTAAGATCTACCTTTACTCTAGAGGGGGTGGGGTGGGGGGTGAATAGAGTATTTTAAAATAATTTATAATTTAAAACTGTCAAGCAGTGGAAGTCTTTATTTATGTATATGTGTAAGGTTCTTATAGAAAAATAAAACTAAGAAGTAAGAAATAAGAAATCACAGCACACAACAAAAACAAAAACACAGCAAACCAGAAGACACAAGGATCTATAGTGGTTCCCCAATCAACCTTGGTACATCCACTCTTCTACCATCCTAGGTAGGAATCCACTGCAGGAATAGTTGATCAGGTGTCCTGGGCACCATTGAGCTTTTCATAAGGTGCTCAAAAACCAAACTTAGATTTTTTATCAGGTGTCTTGCCACCACTGAGTTTTGACAAGGTCTCAGAAACCACCCACAAAACATTTGAAGCGAGTTTTGAGAAACCCTTTTATAGAAGGAATAAAGAAAAACAAAAAGGTTGAGTTGTTCTTCTCTGTCAATAATCTGAGAGAAGACAAGTGGAAGATGTTGTCAAAGCTCCCCCTGAGATTTGTAAGGGTTCAGGAAGATGAGCTTTGCTTAGGGTGATAGGACTTCAGTTGCTTCAGAAATCCAGCAATAGATGATTTCAGCAGATGCTAAAATGTGTAATGTCTGGAGTCCTTGATGAAGAAGCTTTTAAACACTTGATGCTTGAAGGAGTAGAATAGCAGATGATCTCCTTCACAGTAATGTTCCTTGTGTTCTTGAAGATTTCTGACTCAGTAATTCTGTAAACTTTTGTCTAATGAGTCTATTCCCAGAAGATGAATTCTTGATGAATAGTTTTCTTATTCTCTCTTCTGTATTCTTTTTCAAATCTTGTCTGTTCTGTTCTTTCATAATGATTCTCTAGGGAGTATTTCATATTCTGACTTCTTGATAGCCGTTAATCAGTCATAAATGACTACCTTAACTGATACCTGCCTCTGGAGGAAAGTCCTTAAGAAACATTCCAATTAGTCTTCCTTGAAACTTGCTCCAGATTGATTGAAATGGCTACAAAATCCTTTGCCATAAATGCTGAAAATAAGTTTGAATGAATTCCATAACTGTCCTGAATTTGAATCCTGAAATCGCCGATCTCTTCAGAAAAGCGTCGATCTGAGCTCAACTATCGTCGACCTGAGCTCAGATACAGGATCTAGACATGGAACAGAAATCGTCGACTTGTGCTCAACTATCGTCGACCTGAGCTCAGAGACTTGGAAAACAACTAGAGACAGAGCGTCGATCTGAGTTCTAAGATCTTCGAACGGAGTTCGACGACTCGTTAAACTTAGCTCAAAGATAGTCAAACTGAGTTTGACATTTTGTCGACCTGAGCTCGACGAGAATTGTCTTGGTCCTCAGCACTGAATTCTGATTTTTAGAAGGTCTTGAGGGCAGCTTTCAAACCTAAGTACTAACCCTAAGACTCATTCTAATAGACCTATCAGACTATACAGCAAGGTCAAAACAAGTTCCTAAGCACATAGTGATCCTTACCCAAATTAGTAATAGGGTGTTCCAACACATGCTCTAACAACGGTACACGCCAAACATACGTTAATGTAACGCCCATACATCATAAATGCACCAAATAAAAGAAGTAACAAAACATCGAAAAAATCAGGGGCGTTACAGCCACTCCCCTTAAAAAGAAGTTTTGTCCCGAAACTTTACGCACCAAACGATTCCACAAAAAGAATATAATCAAGGACTAAAGAAGGGGAAATACATACCGTAAGAAAGTAGGAGAACAGATGAGGATGAGCCTCCCTCATAGCTGACTCCAACTCCCAAGTGGCGCTTTCCACGTCTTGGTTTCACCACAAAACTTTAAACATTGGTATGGTTTTACTCCGCAAATACTCAATCTTGAGTATCCAGAATGCGGACAGGCATCTCAACATTGGAAATATTAGGCTCCAACTGGGGCATAACATCAAGAATCTGTCAGTCATTGAGCACGCATTTCCGCAATTGGCTCACGTGAAACACGTCGTACATACCAGGAAAGTTTACGGGGAAATCCAGCCTATAAGCTGATACACAAATACGCTCAACAACCTTAAAAGGTCCCACATACCTCGGGTCCAACTTATAATTCTTACCAAACCTTTTAACCCCTGACATCAGGGAAACTTTGAGGAATATCATGTCCCCTACAATAAACTCTAAATCAGACCTATGCCAATTAACATTCTTTTCATATTGCTCCTATGCTATCCGAAGCTTTTCCAGAATAAGCTTCACAGAAATTTCTATTTCTTCCAACGCTTCAAGACCCAGTAATGGTCTCTCACAAACTTCGGCCCAAAATAAGGGAGTTCTGCATCGCCTCCCATACAAGGCCTCAAACAGGGCCATCTGCAAACTTTTTTGATAACTATTATTGTATGAAAACTCCATCAATCTGAGTCGCTCATCCCACGCTCCTCCGTGGTCCAAAATGTAACATTTGATCATATCCTCCATGATTTTATTCACTATTTTCATTTGACGGTTTGTCTGCGGATGATAGGCTGTGGAATACCTCAAATTGGTACCCAAACCTTCTTGTGAACTCTTCCAAAAGCGAGACGTAAACCTGGTGTCTCGATCTGATATAATACTAACTGGCACTCCATATAATCTGATGAATTTATCTAAATATAGCTCAACTACCTTCTTCATGGGGGAAGCAATCTTAAAATGCACGAAGTGAGCACACTTTGTTAGTCTATCAACAATAACCCAGACTGAATCATGTCCTCTGGGAGATCTCGGAAACCGGTAATGAAATCCATTGAGATACTCTGCCACTTCCAACTAAGAATTTCTAAGGGCGTTAACTTGCCACCAGGCCTTCCATGATCTGACTTTACTCGCTTGCACGTAAAACATTCTGAAACGAACTTCTCTATATCACCTTTCATTCTGAACTATTAGGCGATCTGCTTCAAATCTAGGTACATCTTAGTTGAACCTGGGTGGTAGGCAACACTGGAACCATGAGCCTCACTACACAACTTAACTCAAATACCTACAACATCAGGGATACAAAAACTGTCGCGGTACTTTAAGGTTCCTGCATCATCGATCGAAAAGTTTGGCAACTCCCCTTTCTCAGTCCTCTTGTAAAGGTGCAACAAATCAGGATCTTCCATCTGATGCAGTCTTGTGAGTGCAATCCATGAAGGCTCAGCTAGATCCAAACTACTAGACGAGTCACAACTCCTAACAGAAATGCCCATCAAGAGAAATTATTCTACCAGAGAATCCACAGAGAGGTTAAAAATCTTAGCTATCTTCCTACTCAAGGCATCAACTAAAACATTGGCTTTGCCCGGATGGTACTGGATCACAACATCATTATCAATAACATACTCTAACCATCTTCGCTGACGCAGATTCAACTTTCTTTGAGTGAAAATGTATTTCAAACTCTTGTGATCCGTGTAAATCTTGCATAATGCGCCGTACAACAAGTGCCTCCATAGCTTTAATGCATAAATAACTTCCGCAAATTCCAAATCATGCATAGGGTAATTTCTTTCATGGAACTTTAACTGTCTCGAACCATACGCTATTACTTTGCCCTCTTGCATCAGCACACAACCAAGCCCAACGTGCAATACGTCCATATACATGACATATTCCAACACTTTAGTAGGTAGAGACAACATGGGTGCAGTGCACAATCTCTTCTTTAATTCCAGGAATGATTCCTCGCACTTATCGCTCTAGACAAAAGCTGCGTTCTTCTGCGTCAGTTTAGTCAGTGGCGAAGACAACGTAGAGAAACCCTCTACAAACCTTCTATAATAGTCAGCCAACCCTAGGAAACTCCTTATCTCCGTAGGTGTGATTCGCCTTTTCCAATCCATAATAATAACTATCTTCTCAGGGTCAACTAAAATTCTATCTTTATTTACCACATGACCCAAGAACAAAACCTGAGGCAACCAAAAATCACACTTGCTCAGCTTAGCAAACAACTTATGGTCCCTCAAGGTAGACAAAACTAAACGTAAGTGCTGAGCATGCTCATAAGCACTGCGGGAATACACCAAAATGTCATCTATAAACACGACCACGAAACGGTCCAGAAAATCCTTGAACACGCGGTTCATCATATCCATAAAGGTAGAGGGAGCATTGGTCAAACCAAAGGACATTACCAAAAGATCAAAATATCCATGCCTGGAATGAAAATAGTCCGTGGGATTTCCGTCTCACAAATCCTTAACTGCTGGTAGCCCGAACGAAGGTCAATCTTTGAAAATACTGTGCTACCACGCAGTTGATAAAACAAATCATCTATTTTCAGTAAAGGATACCTGTTCTTAATTGTGACTCTATTCAGCTCCCTATAATCGATGCACAGCCTCATTGATCCATCCTTTTTCTTCACAACCAAACAGGAGCACCACAAGGCGATGAACTTGGCATAATAAAACCATTCAGGGGCAACTCATCCAACTTAGTACGCAACACCTCCAACTCACGCGGGGCCATCCAGTACGGTGCCTTAGCAATAGGACTGGTACCCGGCTCCAGATCTATAACAAACTCTACGTCCCTCTCATGCAGAAGACTGGGAAGATTAGCTTGAAAAACATCTTGAAACTCACGCACCATCAAAATCTTCTCTACACTCGGCAAGCTAATAACGGTCTCCAAAACAAAAACCAAACAAGCAAAACATCCGGAATCTAAAAGCTTTCGAGCACATACCGCAGAAATAATTGGAGAAACTTGGCGCGGATATCCATAAACACTCCTGGGTTGACCGTTGTTCATCTTGAAGTCCAAGCACTTAACCTTGCACCAGATAACAATATCATATTTGTACAACCTATCCATGCCCATGATCACATCAAAGTCTTCCAGGTCTATCACCTTCAATTCAGTAACTGCGAGAAAATCCCCTAACAGAATCAGACAACTCAGAATAACTTTGTCTCATGCCACAGAATCACCAGAAGGAAATTTGACACAAAACGCGTCGCCAACCCGGACGGTAGTCAAACGTTGACGCTCTATGAAGGCCCTAGCCACAAACGAGTGGATAGCAACGGAATCGAAAAGAACACGTGCCTAGTTGTTCTTTACGTTAAATTTCCCTATAAAAAGATTACATAACTAATCGAACAACATCAAATCTACAACTATGAGATAAAAAGAAACAAATCTAGGTTTGAAACTAACCTGAAATCACTTGAGTAGATGTTTGGGCTTCCTCCATAGACAATACGTTCAACTTTCCCTTCCCTTTGTCTATAGGCTGCGGTAGTGGCAAGGCCCGGAGAAAAATTTGTTGCAGTGCAGGCTGAGACTGCGAGCACTTGGATTTGATGTAACCTTTTTGTCCGCACTGTAAGTAGACTCTAACCTTATCCCAATAGTGGGCCGCATCATGCCCCTTCCATTTGCATAAAGTACAAACCAACTCTCCCTTAGGAGCACCCTGGATCGCATGAACTTGCTCCTGCCTCTGAGCTCCTATCCTCTTGAAACATTTCTCAAACGGGTGGCTTGGCCAGCCACAGAAACTGTATATTTCTTTGCTCTTCTTCCTCGAAGTAGCACTGAATTCCCGGGAACTCTTACTCTCACCAGTCTTCCTCTTATCCTTTCTCATTTGTTGACCTTGATTCTTGGCATTGTCGATCGCCTCAACCTTAAGTGCTACTTCGACTGCTCCAGCATAAATCGCTGACCCATAAGCACTGGCTAGCTGCTAGATGTCACTTATTAGACCACCCAGAAATCGTTTAACTCTGCTGGCTTCAGAGATTACCAAATCAGGAGCAAGCCGGCATAGCTTGTTAAACTCAATCTCGTACTCACTAACCATGAGTTGACTTTGCTTCAAATGCAATAAATCATTCATCAGACGGTCTCGCTCGATCGATGGAAGAAACTTCTTTAGCAGTAACACCTTGAAGGATTCCCAGGAACACCCATCCTTCAAATTTTCCTTCTCCCTTAGCCAAAAACTCTTTGCCAAACCATTGAGCTGATATGCAGCAACCATCACCCTCTGGCTATCAAAAACTCCCGAGTATGAAAACATCTCCTCGATTGCTATAAGCCAATCGTCTAACACCATGAAATCTGCTCAACCATCATAAGAAGGAGGTCATAATTGCTAGAAATGCGAGATGAAGCTCATCTCTGGCGGTAACACAGTTTGTGGCACCAGAGGAGCAGGAGGAACTAGAACACCTTGACCCACGGTCGGGTCCTGAACTCTAAGTGGCTGCCCTGACATAACAGTAAATAAGGATTGGATCTGTGACTGTATCTCCAACATCTGCATAGACATAGCTTCTTTGCTCTATCGCAATTCTTCAATCACGACCTCATTCTGAGCACCAAACGACTCGCCCTCTGACTAGGGAGTCGACCTCGTCGTAGGACATCTTGACATTCTAATAATTACAACAAGCTACTAGTCAAAACCTAGCTTAACCGCTAGAACCCAACAACCTAGTACAGACCAAACACACATAAATACTTGCTCTTGCATGCTAACTTGCTCTAGGAATTTTATAAATGAAGAAATGCTTAAACCAAGGATGATATACAATCATCCTATTAACTCTTGTGCATAGACCATGAATGCATGAATTTGTATTCCTTTGACTCAAAACAATGTTTGTACATGTGTCATCATTTAAATCTTTAGCTTGACACGTGTGTTGTGCAATGTTATGCTATGTATGTTGTGTTATGCATTCTAAAAAGGCATTAATGCATGTTATGAGTGGCGTACATATGAAATATTATGCATCTCATACTATATAATATCACATGTTACGAAAAAGCAAAACGTGCTAATGGGCATCCATGTGATGATGGTTATGCATCTCATACTACATAACCGTCACATGTTGCCACCTTTGGTGGATCCATATACAAATACATATTATGCATCCCATACTACATTATATGCCCCGTAAACTTCTTATCATGCTATAAGTATAGTGTTCATACTTCAGGCAAGACGTACTGATGACACATCGGTGTGTCTATGAAATGATACTAGACGGCTAACATAGACCTGAGATAGTTGTTCGACCAATTGTCTAACAACCTATTCCTCTGATACTAACTGTCACAACCCGCATTTTCTAAACATTTAAATTATATCAGAGTAAGAGAAGATATGCGCCGTGATGCCATGCCATGTAGGGGATAACTGCGGGCGCTCAGGCCAGACTCCAAACTCTACAATTTTACATGAAATCCATAAGTTATTAGGTAAAAACAAGTTTAAATTTAGATTGTCGTATCCCTCGGTACAGTGGATCAACTAATCCACGAGTAAAAAGTTAGTTATACATAGTGGAAAATATTTTGATTATGTTGATTAACTCTCTACATGAGTATAAACATCCCCAAAAGACAACTACGGGCATGCAAGACTCTAGATTTATTATAAGTATGGAAATAGTATTTACGTTAGCTAGAAAAAAGTATTTTAGTTTTAGAAATATAAGATGTATGAAGTACTAGTAGTAATGCTTTTATAAGTGAAAATACCTAACATAAAACCTAGCATAAAACATTCCTAGAGAGCAAGTAAAAAACAACCACAAATGGTAAAACTAGCAGCTTAGCAAAGTATCAGCATTCAAAAGAAAACCACCAGTGGGTGCCAACAAACTGACACGAACCCACTGAGAGTATGTATGTCTGTACCAATAACCAAAAACTACCTCTTCAGGGAGATGAAAACTTCTGTAATACTACAGTCCACTACCTAACACCAAACCTAGCCGCTCAACCGGCTATTGTCATGAACCTGAGGCATTCAAAAAAAGAACACCTCAGCAAGAAAATACATATGGAAACAAAAACTGTCAGTAAACAAGGGAGTAGTAAATTTACTAATCTAAACTTAAATAGCTTTCAAAACACAGCAAACTAACTAGAATTTAAGAAAGAAAGAGTTAACTTATACGGTTAAAAAGTAATGAAATTTGCACCAACTGCGAACAGAGTCATACCCCGGGAACATCTGCGAGATTAGGCAGAAATAACATATGTTTAATCCTCAAAACGAGGCAAAGGCTCAATAAATATGTGAATCATTAATACTGTAATGCAACCGGATCTGAGTCAGGACCAACCGGTCAAACCCGGACTTGCAGACCCAACGTCTCAAAAACGGGAGTGCGGTGGTGGCTATCTGGTCCAACACAACTCAACATCCCAAAAACAAGACCCAAAGATGCCCGGGTGTAATGATTCTCGAACTAAGCCAAACAAACCAAACCCCATATACCAAATACCCATAAAACCCGAACTCGACGAATTAAGCAGAAATGCGACGATTCTAACTTGGTAAAACTAAGCCTTTAGAGATACACGTCATTACGGTGAAACAACACAAGTCCAAGGGAAAATCGTCGAGTACACTGGATGCCGCATCGAGTGCATTAAATGCACTCGGCTCCACGTTGAGTGCAGGTAAAGTGCCGAGTACACTTAACGCTGCGTCGAGTGCAGTCAACGCTCTCGATGCCATAACTTAGCTGGGTAAAGCGTCGAGTACACTCGATGTCGCGTCGAGTGCAGCCAACGCTCTCGATGCCACAACTTAGCTTGGAAAAGTGTCGAGTACACTCGACGCGGTGTCGAGTGCAGTCAACGCTCTTGTTGCCACAACTTAGCTGGGAAAAGCATCGAGGACACTCGACGTCGCGTCGAGTACAGTCAACGGTCTCGACGCCACAACTCAGCTGGGAAAAGCGTCGAGGACACTCGACGCAGCATCGAGTGCAATTAATGCTCTCGACGCCATTACTCAACACACTCAACGCTTTACCACTTAACTGCCAAAAACATATAACGACGTTGAGTGAGTTTAGCTCACTCAATGCTATCAACGTTTTTCTAACTATGCAACGACATTGAGTGAGTTCAGCACACTCAACGCTGTAAATGCTTCTCGACTTAGCTTCTAGAAATATACAGAATGGCGTTGAGTGTGCTAAGTTCACTCAATGCCGCGTTGAGTGAGTACCACTCACTCAATGGTTTTAACTTAGCTTCTCAGACCACCCGACCAGGCGTTGAGTACATTCAACAGACTCAATGCTTTTATACTTAGGCTAGAAACTGACTATCAGCTAAGGCTATACTCAATGGCTAACAGAGACTTGACAGAAAATCTATCCTGCCTAAACAGAGGATATTAGACTTACCACCACCACTAACTTCTAAATAATTTAATCATTAGTTTAAATAATAGTTCTTTTTTGTCAATGTCTAAACATAAACCAAGAATAACCTGCTGCCATGCTCACACAGGAAGGGATTTCTCCTGTAACAATGCTCCCTCCCCATAGACACTAGTTGACTGCTAAACTAAGCACTAATCGGCATTCTAGGACAGAAATAGTAACATGAAAGCTTGGCAAGGGTGTAAATCACCACTTTCCCCAAGATTTACAGAAAAATCACTTTGACATGGGAGAAATCCTACCCTAATCTGATCCTGCAGTACCGGGAGGATAACTAGAAAACTAAAGAGAAAAGAAGAACAAGAAAGGGGAAAATCACCACTTGCCTCAAATCACTCGAAATCCGGCCAAGCAATGTCCCACCTCATAGATCTGGCTGCAAGAATACTTAAGCAACAAAACCTGAAACTTTTGATAAAAAAATAGGGTAAAAACCACATTCCTAGACCTCTAAAAATCCACGAAACTGGAAAAGCTTACCATAGAAACGTAGATATAGGCAAGATCTACCTGGATCCACTCTCCAAAGATGAAACCAAGCACAAAAGCTCAGGAAATCGGTGGCCGAAGGCTTAGGAATTCCCGTCGCTCTCGTTCTTTCACCACAAGCTGACAGTTTTTACGAGGGAGATAATGAATAGGGTTTTGACGTGATGGTTTTCTATTTATACTACTTTATCATATTATTTTAATATAGGATAACATAATTAATTAAGTAAAACGTCAAAACGACCCGAAAAACAAACATACCCGGAATTTTACGAAAATCGCATCGTAGCTAAATACCGATGCTACAAATCCACCGACAAACTCAAAATCAAAATACGACTAACCAATCTGGGGTAAACACCTCCCGAAGCCAAAACACAAGCATTCCCAAGAGGCTCCACTGAGTCACCAAAATAGACCCGGCTCGCTAGGAAATCTTGCAAACAGGCTAAACCCAACCACACACAGAAAACTCAAGAGCTAAAACCCACACTCTAACAATGACAAACTCCAACCATGCATTAACGTAATGTCCTGACGTCATAAATATGGCAAATAAAAGAATTATCAAAACATCAAAAAATCAGGGGCGTTACAGACAAGCTGGTCGAGCCAATCTAGTAAGAGGTGGGCAAACTACTTAAGGAAGGGTTTGTATCGGAGATTCAGTATCCAGGTTAGGTCTCTAATGTGGTAATATTAAAAAAGAGTGATGAGATGTATAGGATGTGTATTGATTTCACTTTGTTAAATAAAGCATGCCCTAAGTATTGTTATCCCCTACCCCGAATTGATGCGTTGGTTGCCCAAGTCGTCAATTTTCCTATAATTAATTTTTAGATGCATTTTCAGGTTACCATTAGATCCACATGAACCCTCCTGATGTCAATGATGTCTACTTCATCACAAGTACATGTGTAATTGCTACAAGATGATGCCTTTCAGGCTAAGGAACACAAGAGACATACTAGAGAATGATGGGCTGGATTTCCTGGGAGTAGAAGGGGAGCAACTTGGAAGTTTTCGTCCATGTCCTGATAGTGAAAAGCAATGATGTCGATTCTCAACTCCAGGACTTGACAGAGATATTATCTACTTAGAGGAAGTTTAATATAACATCCCTCAGACCGCTAGACCCCCTAGGAGTGGTTTTGTCATGACTAAGTCATGACAAAACCCTAGAGGCCCAAGAAGACCAGGTGGACTAGGAATGAAGGAGATTAAGATGAATGGTATGCAAATAGTAGATTCCTAAACCCTAGTTTAGGATGATCATGAGGCTTCACCAAGACTCAAAGACCCCACCATGACCCCACCCATCTGTTAAAAGGGCCCTAAGGGTCCATTGGAGTCAACCCAGGCTGACTAAGTTGACTTAGGATCATATTAGGCTTAAATAGGGCTAGGTGCCCTAACTAAGGGCAATGTGCCCTTAATGTCACAACCCGTATTTTCTCCGAATCAAATAATTATCAGAGTATGAGAAAACGTGCATCATGATGCCACGTCAAGCAGGGGATAACTGCTGACGCTCAGGCAAAACCATCTATGACACTTTATGAAAGAAATTTATGAGCTTAATGATTAGAAAATCAGTTATACTTTAGAGGCCGTATCCCTTGGCTCGGTGGATCACCTAGTCCACAGTTAAAAACTATAATTAAGCGCTGCGGAAAAATATTTTATTCAGGTTTGACATCCTAAAAAGGTGCATACGAGCCCTAAGAGGACCACTTATGTTATGCAAGACTCTACATTTAATTTACATTATATATAAGAAAATGATCTTTATACGTTGTTTGGAAAATAGTGATTTACTTTTATAAAACATGTTGATCATGCGATGTACTTACAATAATAATAATAATTGTAGTTTTAAAATAACTAGCAACCTAGCATAAATCCTCCTCAGAGCAAGTAGACTATCTCCAGAAAATGGTAACAGCAAAAGTAATATATCTAGTACAAAGGTAAAAACTACCAGTGGGCGCCAACAACCTGACACGAACCTACAGGCAAATATGTATGTCTGTAAGAAAAGTACAGAAAAACTACCTCGCTAACAAAGCATCAGGATCTCCAAAGTCTAAGAGACCACCAACAACACCACCGCAACCTAGACACCAAACTGGCTACTACTCAGAACCTGAGGCATTCAAAAGAAGAAAGAATACCTCAGCAAGCAAAACAAGGAAAACTGCATGGAAGAGCCAACCAGGGAAATAAATAAAAGAGGAAAACACACAGCAGTAAAAGTAACATCTGCCCAAGGCAAGACGACAAGGAATACACTACGTGCGAGGAAACAGCACCAACCCTACCCAAAAACTACATCCTGCAGGGTCTACAAGGCTACCAAGAGCCCAAAGTGCTGCAATCTACCAAGGAAGAAACTTCTAACACCCTAAGCTGTGGGAGATGGTAGTAGCAAAAACAAACAGCATGGTTCCGGGTTAGAGGAAAACTCAGTCCCCAAACCACCATTTCCAAGCCAACAAGCTCAAGGGTCTACATGTGAAAGCACAAGGGACCTTCCACCCCCTTGCCCAGCCCGTACCTTGAGCAAGATAGAAGAATAAGGGTGGCCTTGGCTAAATTACACAACACCTCCCCCATGAAGAGCTTCAAACCACCACTACTAACAACGACCCACGATTCGGCAATTAGGAAAGAAAAACATGGCCGACAAGGAATCTCAAAAATAAAATCAAGGAATTCACTCGGGAACGAAAATCAAGGAAAGAGAAATTGTGTTGAAGTTACTCAACACGGCTTGGCGTTGAGTGGAACCCACTCAGCGCCTAACCAGACCTTAGTGTTGAGTGGTTTAGCCTCACTCAGCGCCATAACATCCATGTCGTTGAGTGAGAATCAATCACCCAACGCACTCCGCAAGAACAGCTCTGGCATTGAGTGAGCTATCCTCACTAAATGCCAAAACAGCCATGGTGTTGAGTGAGGTCCACTCCCTCAACGCCTTCCGCAAAAGAGGCAGCGGCGTTGAGTGAGCTAACCTCACTCAACGCCAAAACAACTATGGCGTTGAGTGAGGTCCACTCCCTCAACGCCTTCAGCCGAAACCACAAAACCCATCAGTGGCGTTGAGTGAGTCTACCTCCCTCAACGCTAATGCGGCTTTAGAGTTGAGTGAGGTCAACTCAGTCTACCTCACTCTACCTCCCTCATCCTGCATTCCCGCCGATTCGGCGAGAATCAGTCGGCATTCCCGCCGATCTCCTCGGCGTGAATCAAGGATGATTCTCGTCGATTTTGACTTAGACGAAAATTCTCACTCAATCACCCCACCACTCAGCCGCAAAGAACAAACCGAACTATGGCTTTGAGTGTGACCACCACACTCAATGCCAAGTCCGGGCGGCTTTTGGCTTTGAGTTTGTGCACCACACTCATCACCAAAACCCGAGAGTCTACCAAGACTGGTTCTAACCAGAGCCCTACCACAACAACCTCCCTCACTCTCTCTCTCGGCTCCACACGCAAAAGGACCCAACTAGAACTACAAATCTTGAGTCTAAATGGTTAAAACAACCATCGAGTTGAGCAAAACAGCACAAGGAGGGGGCTCATAGGCAAATCTAATCCCTTAATTTAGCAAGATAAAAGAGAATATGCTTTGTTTCTACCCTAGGGTAAAACCGGGAAACATTCTAGAATTTCAAAAGAACAATAATGGCAAGGGCAAGAATACAACTTGCCTCGATTTCCGGCAAAGCTTGGTCGGCCTTACCTCCTCTTTGTTCTGCACTAGAAGGAGCAGCACCTAACAAGCAAACCCGCACTTTAATGGCAGAAAAGCACAATAACTGGAAATCTAAGTCTCATAAAACTCCACGAAAAACAAACCTCTTACCATCGAAATGAAGATCTGAGCGAGAGCAAGACAACGCCGCTTTCGGAATCGAAATCCGTCCACGAACACTCCCGGAATCGCCGTCCGAAGGAGAAGCAGGTCTGGCGGTTCTCCTCTATTTTCCGCGAACAGGAGCAACGATTTCTTCTGATCTCGGGAAGAAGGAGGAAGGAGAAGTGGGCCCGCCACTTCTTAATAAGGCTTTTATATAAGCTTTAAGGCATCGGTTCAGCAAAACCGAACCCAACCGCCTGCTCCTGACATAAAAAAAAATTTCTTCTAGTCTTTACTAATGGCACACCCAAAGCGACGCGAAAATCAATCTATCTCGGAATTCGACGAAATTCACACCGTAGATAAATATCCATGCTACGAACACAACGGCGAAGTCGAAACTAACTTTCGACGAACGGAACTCGAGTTATACCCTCCCAAAGCCAAAACACAAGCATCCCCCAAGAGGCCACACCGGGTCACCCAAAATGACTCGGCTTGCTAGGGAGATCTTGCCAACAGGCTACAAAATAGGGCACCCAGTTCTAAGGAGTTAAGACCATACTTCACAGATGGCACAAGCCAAGAAAATGCGTCGACGTAACGCCAAACGAGGATTAAAATAATCGCAGAAAAATCGGAGGGCGTTACACTTAAGGAGCCCAACAAACCATACCAACGTCTTCATCGACCTAAAGTGGGGTAAATGGGTCACCAAAGACCCATTGGAGTCAACGTTAAAGCTTAAGTTGACCTAAGTCAACCCTAACCCTAAATGGGTCAAACTGACCAACATAGGGTCAATTGACCTACATAGGGTCAATTGACCTTCCCTTAGCCAAGTGGACCCCACCCATGCCCTCCTAACACTAGAATGAGGTCAATGGGTTACCAAGGACCCATTGGGGTCAACCCTAGTGGCTAAGTTGACCCAAGTCAACTCAAACCCCAAAGTGGTCAAAGTTCCCTTAGTAAGGGTCAAGTGACTTTCAAGGTGCCAAGTCAACCCTACCCATCCCTACCTAGAACCTAGGGGAGGCCAGTAGGTCACCAAGGACCCATTGATGGTGACACAAAAGGTCAATTTGACCAAAGTCCACCCTAAGCTAGGTCAAGTAAAACTTAGCTCAAAAAGGGCTAACTCAAGCTCAAGCCCCTAGCCACTTGGGCTAATCACTTTATAATAAGCTTAGTGGGATGCATTTAGGCTAGGGCCATGAACAAAATCAGCCATGAGGGGCAAGAGAGAGAAAGCTTCAATTTTTCCTTAATGGAGGAGGGAGAAAAGGAGGTAAAAGCCATTCATTGCTTAGGGAGGCCAAGGGCCACCTTTATTGGCTGGATTCAACAACTCTGGGTAAGAGGAGAGGTTTCCAGCAATTTCCCAGCCACCACAAGGTAGGTTCACCCCCCCCCCCCAACACCACTTGGCCGAAAGCTCCATTAATGGCCATTAATGGCATTGATGCTATGACCACCCCCTTCCCCATTTTATTATTTTAAAACCCTCACTGGACTCCTAGTAATCATTTACACATCTTAACTGAAGGAGCCGAAGCAGTTCACTGTGCTATTGCAGAAACCGAGCGACGCCACCATCGTAAATGGCATCCCGACAATCAACCCGCATACAGGCCGCAAATAAGGTCCGCCCCTCCTCTGTTCCTATGGGTAGATTATAGGGATCATTTAGAATAAAAATCGGGCTCAATTGGTCCCGAATAGAAACTTTGTTTTCTTGGTTTTTCCATGAAAAATGGATTGTCGGGATCGCCAGAAAAGGGACTCCAGTGGCTGTGCTGCCGCATGGCGATATCCACCACCTCGACGGAGGTGGTGGTGGCGGTGGACGATTAGGGAGGTGGCCGGGTGGCCGACGGCAGAGGCTTGAAGTTGTCCCAGGAGGAATTAATCCTGGCCATTGGCGCGCTGGTATGATGACGGGATGTCGTCCAAATGTGAGCCAAGATTCGTGCCTCCACTGTTCAAACAATAGGTTAATATTTATTTCATTTGATATTCTGTCACACATATTCAGTCATTTTGTAAATTAATTTCAAAATACTTAGAGGCAAAATCAACGAGAGTGGTTAACATATAAATTGTAGCCCTATTGGTCTAGTTTGATTTAAAATTTATTTTTGTCAATTTGGACATCTGGTTTGACCAGGGCACCCATTTTGGTGTGGTCTATACCTAGGATTAGTAAAAAACTAAAATGAGTGCCCCCACATCATCCCTTGTCCAAATTACCTGAAATTTGGATAGGGAGTCACCCTAATATATACCTAGGTACTGCCCAAAAATAAAAATTTTTGGGGACAATATTTTCTATATTTTTTGAAACTATTTAAATATCCTAGGGTAAATTATTTAGGTAAGCAAATGACAACCAAACCCTCCCAAATTTTGGTGAGTGGTCCTTGGGGTAATCACGAGGATCTGTATAAATTTTAACCTCTTTTTGAGTTGATTTGGGTGGGAATTGAGCAAACCCTAGCTTTGCCCTAATGAGGGGTATTTAGGTCAAAAGTGCACATTAAGGTTTGGGTGGTCAAACCACCTCAACAGAGGCTAAAATTTGGGCAACTGGTTTGACATCTCATTTAACACCCTCATATGGGTTATGGGGTGGTTTAGGGTTGAATTGCCTTAGGACCTAAGTTCAACCCTATGTTTGGACTTTAGGGGTTTGAGAAGGGCATGGGGTCAAATGCCCTTGTATGGACTTGAAATTTGGTAAAAAGGATACTAGTGTAGCTAATGTCTTCTTGTAAAAATATTATAGGATTTAGATATGGATAAACCCCTCAAAACCCAAACCCTAGTTTAGGGCATAACCATTATATATGCAAGAAAGACTTCCAAAACTTACTGAAAAGCCATGAAACTTGGGTAGTATGGTCATAGGGTTAGAGCCTCTAGTGATTTTATTTTTAATTTTGGAACAATACATTTAGCACCTTCTTTATAATACATGGAATTGCCCTTGAAAATATTTTAATTATTATGATCACATTGTTTAATAGTAAGTTATGAAAATTAGGCAGAGAGTGTTTCAGGTCAATATACTCATACTTGAATATTATTATAATTTTTAGATATGTATTTTCAGTACTTTCTTCACAAGCCTTTAAGAATGCAATGAAATTCAAAATTTTATTCAGAGCACAGTAATGGTTTGAAAATTGTGGAACTCATTTAAAGGTGTACTTAGATCAATATACACATGAGGATATTTTATCATAATTTTTAGAAGAATATTTATAGTAGTTGTTTCAATAATGTAAGAATGAGGATTATTGTTTTAAATTAAAATGTGAGATCATTATTCACTGAGAAGTTTGGAAATTTTGTCAGAAGCGTTTCTAGGGCATATTAGCCATGCTTGGATTTTATTATAATTTTTGGAAGCTTATTTAAAATATTAACTTCATTAGATGTTAATTATGTGATTATGTTTAAAATTATGGATCAAGGCCCAAACCTTACTGAAAAATTGGAATACTTTAAATTTATTATTAAATAGTTACCTTGTATTTATCATAAATTTATGGAGCTATTTGCATTCCTGAAAAAGGTACTTCATGTTCAAACTAAGGTATTTTGATTTCTTAGGAAATTAAATAAATTATCAAGTAAATTAGGAAAATTATGACATTCTGGGTTTAGGCTAAATATGTCATGGTAGACCCTCAATAATTATTATAGGGATTCTTGATGATAATTTTAAGTACCTCCCATTCTATACATCCTATAGCTTAGGATGGTCTGGGCGTAGTAAAACTGCAAAAATCATGATAATTTGGGGAATGGTGATGGTTAAAACGCCGGCTTCTTTTTATTTTATTTTAAGATGAGTGGGATTTTATTTTATAAAGAAAAAGAAGAGCGTTTTGTTTTGTTAGAAACCGAGTTTTAACGAGAGGGAGGCAAGTGCACCTATCGCGTGTAGTACAGGATATTCCGGTGTGGAATATCGGGGTCGTATTGTTCTCGGGGCCGGCTTAGCTATATCTACTCTTTCCCTGAAAGCCTATTATTCTACCGATAATATCTTAGGTGGATTATATAAAAAAATGAAATGGCGAACATAAAAATAAATATAAAATAGAAAATGAAAGTAGGAAATAAAGTGCAGAAGGTCGACGAAGAACTCGGCGCGACGATATCAAAAGAGAATTTGAACTAAAATAACTTTTAATAAAAAGAGATCCTAAATTTCAAATTAATTAAGGCGGAGACTCGGCCGTGGAGGTTCCAAAGGAATGAGCTCCCTTATCTCTAGGACTATCGCTCACCTGAACGCTAAGACTATTCGACCGATCGCTAGACCGACGAAGGATTCCTCTTAACGCCCGCATTACGCTGAGAACCCCGCTATTGGGTGGGGAACCCAATCCGGTAGAGTCACGCGCCTCCTCTCTCGAGGGTTAGCGCGACGCTCTCTTTACCCAAGGGTGATCGGTCCATACGTGCGTTAAGAGGAATCCTTCGTCGGTCTAGCGATCGGTCGAATAGTCTTAGCATTCAGGTGAGCGATAGTCCTAAAGTGAGCTCATTCCTTTGGAACCTCCACGGCCGAGTCTCCGCCTTAATTAATTTGAAATTTAGGATCTCTTTTTATTAAAAGTTATTTTAGTTCAAATTCTCTTTTGATATTGTCGCGCCGAGTTCTTCGTCGGCCTTCTGCACTTTATTTCCTGCTTTCATTTTCTGTATTATATTTATTTTTATGTTCGTCATTTCATTTTTTTATATAATCCACCTAAGATATTATCGGTAGAATAATATGCTTTCAGGGAAAGAGTAGATATAGCTAAGCCGGCCCCGAGAACAATACGACCCCGATATTCCACACCGGAATATCCTGTACTACACGCGATAGGTGCACTTGCCTCCCTCTCGTTAAAACTAGGTTTCTAACAAAACAAAACGCTCTTCTTTTTCTTTATAAAATAAAATCCCACTCATCTTAAAATAAAATAAAAAGAAGCCGGCGTTTTAACCATCAAGTTTTTGGCGCCGTTGCCGGGGAACATCGAAATCGTTGAGTTTCTACTAACTGATGGCGTTGAGTGCCTGACACGCCCGTGTCGGGCATGGTCACGGGCGTGACAGGCCAAAAATTCAGTTTTTCTGAAAACTTTCAGAAAACAAAAAATAAATTAAGTTAGTATAAAATTTACAAAAAAGAAGCATTTTATTAAAGAAAATAAACCAAAAAAGACAAAAATAAAATAAAATGACATAATTAAAATACAAAAATATATTTATATTTACAACTCATCAAATACCCCCATACTTAAGCTTTTGCTATTCCAGAGCAAAAGTTGGAGATGAACCTATAAGGAATTAAAAAGAGTCCTAAATTTAACTACCGCTTGATGTTAATTGTAAGAAAGATCGAAATGAATTTCCGGGGTCTCGGAATTAAATCTTAACTTATGAAAATGTTAAAATAGAGGAACTGTTTCAAAAAATACTTCTAAAAGGAAAAAAGAAAGCGAAAATTGTTTTGTTAGTTTAACAAAAATGGATTTGAATTATCGAAAAAAACTTTAGCTAAAAAGAAATTGATAGGAAATAATTCAATTTAAAAATTATGCTCTCAAAAAGTTTTAGATTAATTCTAGAATCATGAAAAATGGATAAGTGGATTGGCGGTTATGAAGAGGGCTTTGATTTTTGAGGCGAGGTAATTTTTTCTCGAACCTCCACATTTTTTTTCTTTTTGGATTATTAGGAAAATGAAATCTTATTTTCCTAACTTTTTTTTTCTTTCTTCATAAATATAAATAAACCCAATGCATATGTATAGGAGTAATGAATTTTATCTTCTTACTCCGTAGCATATAATCTTTTTAATTATTGGGTGCCTATGTTTACGGGACGAAATCTTATCCCCATTGACATAAGATCTTTTTAAGGGTGAGTGGAGAATCATACTAAGTAAGGCATGAAAAAAGGTGGAAGAGATTTTTTTCTAAAATAAAACTAGAGTTTAATAAAAATTTTTGAGAGCAACCTCTTTAATTTGAACGTTCCTACGTTTCTAAAAGCATAAGTAGAAATAATGTAAAATCCATAAATGTTATTTTCTAACATAAAGATGTGCTTTATTTCCAAAAATAAGAAGCGAAATTAGAAACATAAGTTCTCTATAATAAGAAAAAGCCATAAAAAATTCTTTAAAATCTTAACCCGAGAAATTTAAGTCTATCGAGCTACAATTAAAAAACGAATAGTAAATAAAGAATTAATTAAAATTCGCTTATAAATAAACTCGAAACAATTATTTTGGAGAGCAAGGGGGTTAAGAAATGAGGTATTCGAATTATTTAATTCGAGATAAATTTTTTTTTTTTATTTTTTTTTATTTTTCTGAGTTTTTCTAATTTTTTTCATATTTTTTTGGGTTATTATCATTTTTTTGTAAATATTTAAAGGTTATGCAAAATTTTTTTGAATTTTTGGAGTTATACAAAAATTTTTTTGAATATTTATTTTTTATTTTCAGAAATATTTACAAGAAAAGAGAAGATATTTTACAAGATAGGAAAGAGAAGGGGAAAGAGACGAGAATATTTACAAAAATATTTACAACGTAAAAAAGGATCGCCCGCGAACAGACTCTTATTTGTGGTTGGTTCGATGAGTCGAACGTCGCGGAGCGATGTTTTATTTTTTTTTGAAATTTTATTATTAATATTTAAAGCATGAAAATATTTTTTTTTGAAATTTTTAATTTTTGCAATTTTTTTTTGGGACTTTTTTATTAAGTGCGAGAAATAAAAGGATAGAAAATAGGAAACACCCCCATACTTAAGTCCAACAATGTCTCCAATGTTGCACTAAGTATGAGGAACATGATATATATAAATAAATATGTACAAAAAGTAAAAACAGGGGGTTTAGAAATTCTTCCCTAAACCGCGTTCGGGTAAGCCCGTTAAGTTTGACCCTGCAAAAGTTAAAGTAAAAACAAGAAAAAAATAAAACTAAAAAATGGAAAAGATAAGTTCGGCGAAAAGTGTGCGGGTGATAGGGGGTGCGAGGGGTAAGTGAGTGTGATAAATGTGCGACGAATACGCGATCCCCTAGCGCTCACGATTGTGAAGCGCGCCGAAACGACAAAATAAATACCTAATTTAATTTTTTTTGTTTTATAAAAATTTTTCTTAGTTTTTTGAATTTTTAGATTTTTTTTTTAAGTTTATGTTTTTAGTTTTTGATTTTTTGAAAATAAAAATAAAAAGAAAATAGAAAATAGGTTAGAGGCAAAATAAAAATGAAAGATATATATTTTTTTGAATTTTAAATTTTTGGATGAAAATAAAGATAAAAAAAATTTCATCATTTTTTTAAGTTTTTTAAGTTTTTTTTTTTTTTTTTTTAGTTTTAAAGTTTTTAAGTTTTTTATGTTTTTAACTTTTTGATTTTTTTTTTTAAGTTTTAAATCTTTCTGATTTTTTTGTTTTAAAGTTTTTAAATAAATTTTTATTTATTTTTTGATTTTTTTGTTTAGGTATTTATTATTAATATTAATAATGATATTATTATTATTATTAATATAAAATTTTTTGTTTGATCAAATTTTTTATATGTATATATATTAGTAGAAATAAAGGGTAAAATTAATAGGTTTAAGGAATTCAAAATAGTAATACGAAATTTTCCCCGGCAACGGCGCCAAAAACTTGATGGTTAAAACGCCGGCTCTTATGTAGGTGTGAAAGTGATGATGAAAGTGGAGGTTTTTATTTATAAAAAGAAGAGCGTTTTATTTTGTTAGAAGCCGGCGTTTTAACCATCACATGGTCCTAGTGAGATGGGATTGTGTTTACTGATTTTGGAAAGTGGATTGGAGTATACCATTGGAAGATGGGAAGAGTAGGATTGTATAGTGGTCTAAGATTAGGTGGTACTCGGGATCGACGAAAGATCGTCTATCCTGTGAAGATGGAGACATGGTAAAAAATCTTTAGGGTTAGAACAAGTGTAATACTAAAGGGATCGGGAATCGGGTAGTAACCAATAATAATATGTGCCTTGTGAAAGGGAGCTTTGGGCTTTAGCCCTTCGTAGTTTCTAGTGCCCTTTGAGAGCCCTTCACGGGGTATGCCGGGGGCAGTCCTGGGCTAACCTAAATTGTAGGCAAACTAAACTATAAGAGTAACTAGAATAACTAGGGGTTCACTTTCACTTTCACACGGGCAGTAGGCTCTGTAGTTTGGTGATGTGCATGTTGGCCCGACAAGCTTTAGCTCGATTGTTGGGACAGGATGGTCCGGGGAGCTTTGGCTCGGTAGGTGATACATAAGGTTGCATGTGCATAAAGTATAAGGTGGCGGGTCTTCGGTATTGGAGGGTCGATGCACTGACGCCAATATGTCGAATCAGCAAGTGTGGTTTAACACTTTGCTAAACAAAGTCTAGTATGCCAGTCGGCAGTAGTACGCAGGAGCTTCGCATAGTGCACCAGCGTCAAGGCGTACGATAGGTCTCACTGGTAGTGCAATTACCAATTTAGAGGTGGGCATTGCCCAACCCACCGCTTTCATTTGCCACTACGGAGGTATCCTGGGAGGTTTTGCTCCAGAAAGGGGGAACTAAAGGTCTGTGTACACAGAGTCGAGTGGGTGAGTTGCACTTGCAGGTTCACATCACAGCATAATTTTGCATGTCATAGCATCATCACTGCATATAACACCTAACACCAATTGTATAAAGCGGTATGGGACGTTTTATACAATAGGCCCTACAAAATGATCCCTTAGTTTATAAGTTCACGCGAGCGTGCTTATAAGTTATGGTTTATATTCTATAGATATTTACATGCTTGCTGGAAAAACGACACCCTATCGTATAAATTTGTATGAGACTTTTTATACTATAGGAGCCTTGTAGAAGATCCCTTAGCTTATGTGTTTCCATATAAGTTATGGTTACATATTATATTTTAAGTCTTTCATACTTCCATTACTGTCACATGTACTCTTTAACTTGCTAGATTAGTTCTGCCGTCACCTGTACTTTGTTATTCTCCACCTTCATTTCCTCTCCTTTCCTCTTCCCCGCTCGGTGCCTAGGAGCCATGGGGGAAGGGGCGGGGTATGATAAGACTTAGTCTTTTAAACTAACAGTTTTTGAACCACATCATTTTAGGGGACCATGGAGCCCAACATGGAGGAACAGCCCGGAGGTCGGCACGCTTGGAGATGGGATTGTCTAGCACCGGAGTTCAGACATCTGGGACTGCGAGTGTCAATCGTCAGTAGATGTTTAGCTTTTGAGTCTCGATCGTTAGTAAATGTTTAGATTTTGCTTCTGCGCTAAGTGATTGTAGTGAGGATATTGATGTACCGGGAACGAGACCTACTTTCAGTACTTTATTGTTATATCTGTTTACTCTCCCTTCGTGGAGATTATTTACTATATATGTGATTTCTGTGGACTTGCCTTTTATTATATTGTTACTATTTTGTGATCGAATCGGCTGACAGGATCGGCGTTTTGTAGTGATGACCTTCCCGGGCGTGAAGGTGTCACCGCAAAGCGGCGGTACTTGGACTAAGACCCTGGGGTGATTTAAAAAGAAAAAAAAGGGGGTCTTACATATGGTATCAGAGCAAACCTAGATCGAAAAGTAGTAGTCCACAAACCCTGGGTCACCCCCACGTGAGTTTAGTTTTGGGACAAACTATGCAGCGGAAGTAATGGTGTGCCCATGTGGGAGATCACATATAAATTTGTCCACTTTTAATTGGCCTTGATTCGATTACTAACAAAGATTTTTGTTATGCAGCCTCCAACACAGCCTACACCACAGGGCAAAGTCTAGCAGACTCCGAATGTTGCACCACCTCCCATGGTCTCCACTCCGTTCCTACAGTCAGAGATGGGGCAGACCCTGACAGCTATTCTTGAGGCTTTTAGGGCCCAGCAGGTTCCGGCTCCACAGCCAAACCCGGGGGCCAATTGGTTGAGTATCTTCCGAGGACTGTCTCCCTCGTCTTACTTGGGGGCAGAGTCAGCTGTTCGGACGAAGGAGTGGCTGGGCATCCTGTATGAGATGCTGACTGGGATACAGTACACTTGGGAGGAGAGGGTGCCTTTGGTGGTCTCTTGGTTGGAGTCCCATGCCAAGAGATGGTGGAAAACATCGCTGGACACGACGTTCGCTGATAGAGAGGTTGCAGAGATTGCTTGGGAGGAGTTCAGGGCTGCACTATTGGATCATTTTGTTCCGTAGTCGGCCAGATATGAGCTGGAAGATAGATTTCTACAGTTGAGGCAAGGAAACAAGACGGTGGTGGAGTACTACTGGGAGTTCAATCATCTGGCCCGGTTTACGGATTCTTATCAGTTGGATGAGTCAGGATACACTAAGAGGTTCTATAAGGGCCTGCGAGAGGATCTGAGGGAGGCTCTGGTGTTTCGTATCCGACGGGCCTATTCTTCGGATATTGGAGATGGCGAAGAGGATTGAGGCATATTGGCACACTACTCGAGGTCAGAAGCGGCCAACTGAGGATCAGGGTCGAGGAGCCAGAAATGATCAGCGACAGGGACTCTTTACTGATGGGAGAGATGGGAGAAGGGTAGAGGACCAGCCTTATCAGGAGGTGAGACAGGAGCAGAGAGAACCAGTAGTGATTGCTCCTCAACCTCTCCAGATACGGGAGATGTAGAGACTCGGTGGTATGGCATATCCCCCACCATAGTGCTTCAACTGTCATCAGGTGGTGCATATCCAGAGAAACTACCCCAAGAAGCGGGCACCCCTACCAACACCACAGGTTGCCCTACCTGCTCAGTATTTTGGAGGCCAAGGATCTGGCCAAGGAGTTGGATACCAGGGCGGAGACCGTAGGCTGGAGAGGGACCAAGTGTATGCACTGGATCTGGCTAAACCACGGAACCCGGAGCAAGTGATTATAGGTATGCCAGTAACTTTTAAGATCTCTTTCCTAAATAATTAGAATCATGAATATAGAATTAACAGACAAGGAAAGAAAACCATAACTAGATTTCTAAGATATTTAACTACCCCAGGCATAGTATTCATCAGCGGTTAGCCCGCTTATACACTGTTCGATACGGGTACTTCGCACTCATTCGTGTCAGAGGCCTTAAAGGAAGGGTTGGAAGGCATGGACTGATTCACAGGCTTGATGATGAGGATACGACTACCCGACGGATCAAAGTTGTTCACCTCTGCCCACTACAACATGGAGGCAGAGATCGGCAGGAAGGCATTCGAAGCACGAGCTACGATCCTAAGGATGCCATCCTACGATTTGATCCTGGGCATGACATGGTTGCATTGGAACCATGCCCAGATTGACTGCCTGTCAATGAGGATCACCGTGAGACATGAGTATTCCCACATCATCATCGAAGGTATTAGACCTATTCCCCCTCTCTTGCTATCATCCGTGCAGGATGTTAAGGCCCACTTGCAGGGGGAGGAAGTCTATGAAGTGTTGTTTGAAATTGCTGAGGCCAAGGATTCCATCTCTGATATCCCGATGGCGCGGTATTTTGCTGACGTATTCCTAGAGAAGGTGTCAGGGCTACCCCCGCACCGGGAGCAGGATTTCTAGATACAGCTAGTGTCGGGGGCAAAGTCGGCATCTAGAGCTCCTTACCGGATGACCCCGAAGGAGTTGCTGGAGTTTCCAAACCAGCTATAGGAACTAGTGGAAGACGGATATGTCCGGCCGAGCTCTTCACCATGGGGAGGCCCGGTGTTGTTCGTCAAGAAGAAGGACGGGACACTTAGATTGTGCATCAACTACCGAGCACTTAACAGACTGACAGGCAGGAATACCTATCCATTGCCAAGTATAGATGAGCTGTTTGATCAGCTAGAGGGGGTGCATTTCTTCTCAAAACTGGATTTATGGTCGAGCTACTATTAGGTGCGGATTCGGGAGGAGGACATTCCAAAGACTCCCTTCAGGAGAAAATATGGGTTGTTTGAGTTTACTGTGATGCCCTTCGGGCTCACAAATGCACCGTCGGCATTCATGAGCCACATGAACCAGGTGTTCGAGACTTATCTGGATGTGTTCGTCATCGTGTTTATTGACGACATCCTTATCTACTCGAGGACGGAGGAGGAACACACACGGCATCTGACATTGACGCTAGAGAGACTACGGGAGCACCACATTTATGCGAAGTTCAGCAAATGTCAGTTCTGGTTAAAGGAGGTGGCCTTTCTATGCAATATTATCAGTGTATCTGGGTTGGCAGTGGACCCAGCCAAGATTCAGGTAGTTTGGGATTGGCCGCAGCTAAAGGAAGCCACAAACGTGCAGAGTTTTTTTTGGCTTGCCGGTTATTACCGAAAGTTCATAGAGGGATTTTCTCATATTGCCCTTCCACTCACGTACCTGACAAGGAAGGATGTTCCCTTTGTCTTAATCCCACAGTGCGAGATGGCTTTCCAGAAGCTGAAGGATCGACTCACCTCCGCTCCTATTCTTGCCCTTCCTTCAGGGAGAGAAGGATTCCAGGTCTACACCGACGCTTCCTACCAGGTCATGGGAGCAGTGCTGATGCAGAAGAGACACGTGATTGCTTATGCTTCCCGCCAGCTAAAGAAGCATGAGCAGAACTACCCTGCTCATGACTTAGAGATAGGAGCAGTCATATTTACTCTGAAAGTCTAGCGGCATTATCTTTACGGTGTCCACTGCGACATATACTCCGATCACAAAAATTTTAAGTATGTGGACATACAGAAGGAGCTGAATATCAGATAGAGACGATGGGTGGAGTTTCTAGCAGATTACTAGTACGAGATGCACTACCACCCAAGGAAGGCGAACGTAGTAGCCAATGTGCTGAGTCGGAGAGCCGCCACCTCCGAAGCGGAGCCCCAGATTATGTCGATGGAGATGGTGTAGAGATTTGAGGATATGCACATCACTCTTGTGTCATCTGATGACCCCGAACTTTATGAGGAGTATTTAGCATCGATGAGTGCCACAAATGACATTTGAGACCGATTCAGAGATAGGCAGAGGAAGGATGCAAAGCTGGAGCCGATATTCTGGTCCTTGGAGGCAGGTACTGTGGGAGATTACACACTGAGGGATGGCCTAGTGTGCTTCAGAGGACGAGTTTATATACAAGAGGGAGGCCAAGTCCGGAAGGATATCATAATGGAGGCCCACTCTAGCCAATATTCAGTACACACGGGAATTTTGAAGATGACTGCGGATTTGAAGAAGACCATGTACTGGCCAGGCATGAAGAAGGATATAACCTACTTTGTGACCCACTGCGAGACATGTAAGTTGGTGAAGGCGGAGTGCAGTAACCCCGCATGATTGTTGCAACCACTCCTAGTACCGAAGTGGAAGTTTGAGGATATCACGATGGAATTCATACATGGACTTCCCCGATCGCGGACGGGAAACGATTTGATCTAGGTAATCATTGACAGGCTGACGAAGGAAGCAAGATTTATCCCGATCAGGAAGGATGACTTGGTTGGTGTGCTGGTTTGGAAGTTTGTGGAGCAGTTCTTCTGTTATCTTGGCATACCCAGGACGATTGTATCAAATCGGGATGGACGGTTTATGTCTAGGGAGTGGCGATCAGTGCACACTTACTTAGGCACCCAGCTGACTTTTAGTATAGCTTTTCATCCCCAGACCGACGGGCAGACGGAACGCACCAATCGGACCTTGGAAGATCTGTTGCGACTATGCATTCTGGATTATGGAGAGCCTTGGGAGAAGTTATTGCCACCGGTTGAGTTCTCATACAATAATTGCTACCAGTCTAGCATATGGATGGCTCCTTATAAGGCCCTATACAGACGAATGTGTAGGACTCCGCTGCCATGGATACAGGATGAGGATCCGAATGTTTTGGGCTCAGAGTTTGTTGAGGACACCGAGGCTCATGTGAGGCTAATACAGGACAGGATGATAGAGGCTCAGAGCAGACAGGATAAGTATTACGACGCTCGAAATCGTCAGGTAGAGTTTCAGGTAGGTGACCAGGTATTCTTGAAGATTCGACCAATGCATGGAGTTTCACAGGTGCGTGGTTAGAAGAAGAAGCTCAGCCTTTGATATATGGGGCCTTATCGGATCCTGGAGCGGATCGGTCCCATAACATACAGGCTAGAGCTGTCACCGTAGCTGGCAGGTGTGCACGACATATTCCACGCATCTTCTATTAGGAGGGCACTACTATGCCCGGAGCAGTAGATTACAGCCATGGATGGGCTGATAGCATCTGATCGGTCAATTCACCTAGAGCCGGTCTGGATTGACAACAAGGGGATACAAGTCTTGCATCACAAGAAGGTTCCATTAGTCAAGGTCCTGTGTAGGAATCATGGTCAGGAGGAGCACACCTAGGAGCTGCAGTATCTGATGCAACAAATGTACCCGGAGTTGTTCAGTCAGGTATACATCACAACCTTTCGGGATGTTACAATTAATTTTTCATATTTGAAACCCCGTAGGCCTAACTAGAATTTCGAGGATGAAATTTTTTTGTTTATGTATTGGGATTTGTAACATCCCTCACACAGCTAGATCCCCTAAGAGTAGTTTTGTCATGACTAGTAATGACAAAACCCTAGTGGCCCAAGAAGACCAAGTGGACTAGGAATAAAGGTGATTGGGATGAATGTTCTACAAATTGTAGATTCCTAAACCCTAGTTTAGGATGATCAAGAGGCTTCACTATGACTCCAAGACCCCACCATGACCCCACCCATCTATTAAAAGGGCCCTAAGGGTCCATTGGAGTCAACCCAGGATGGCCAAGTTGACCTAGGATCATATTAGGCTTAAATTGGGAAAGGTGCCCTAACTAAGGGCAATGTGCCCTTAAGGAGCCCAACAAACCCTACCAAGGTCTTCCTAGACCTAAAGTGGTGTCAATTGGTCACCAAAGAACCATTGGAGTCAATCTTAAAGCTCCATTCATGGTCATTAATGGCATTGATGCCATGACCACCCCTATTTGTAACATTCCTTGACCTTCCCTTAGTAAAATGGACCCCGCCCATGCCCTATTAACCCTAGAGTGAGGTCAATGGGTCACCAAGGACCCATTGGGGTCAATCCTAGTGGCTAAGTTGACCCAAGTCAACTCAAACCTCAAAGTGGTCAAAGAGCCCTTAGTAAGGGTCAAGTGACCTTCAAGGTGCCAAGTCAACCCTACCCATCCTTACCTAAACTCTAGGGGAGGCCAATAGGTCACCAAGGACCCATTGATGGTGACACAAAAGGTCAGTTTGACCAAAGTCAACCCTAAGCTAGGTCAAGTCAAACTTAGCTCAAAAAGGGCTAACTAAAGCTCAAGCCCCTAGCCACTTGGGCTAACCACTTCCTAATCACTTTATAATAAGCTTAGTGGGCTGCCTTTTGTCTAGGGCTATTGGAAAAATCGGCCATGAGGGGCAGGAGATAGAAAACTTCAATTTCTCCTTAATGGAGGAGAGAGAAAAGGAGGTAAAAGCCATTCATGGCTTAGGAAGGCCAAGGGCCATCTTTATTGGCTGGATTCAACTCCTCTGGGGAGTAGGAAAAGTTTCCAGCCATTTCTCGGCCACCACAAGGCAGGTTCACCCCCCCCCCCGCCACCAGTTGGCCGAAAGCTCCATTCATGGTCATTAATGGCATTGATGCCATGACCACCCCCTTCCCCATTTTATTGTTTTAAAACCCTCACTGGACTCCTAGGAATCGTTTACTCATCTTACCTTAAGGAGACGGAGCAGTTCACTATGATATTGCAGAAACTGAGCCGCGCCACCATCAGAAATGTCATTCGGACGATGAACCCGCCTCCAGGCAGCAAACAAGGTCCTCCCCTTCCTCTTTTCTTGTGGGTCGATCATAGGGATAATTTAGAATATTAATCAGGCTATATTGAGCCCAAATTAAAGCTTAATTTTCATGGTTTTTCTATGAAAAATGGATTGTCGGGATCACCGAAAAAGGGCCCTCCGACGGTTGTGCCGCCGCCTGGCGATAACCACCACCTCGACGGAGGTGGTGGTGGCGGTGGCCGGCCAGGGAGGTGGTCGGGTGGCCGGCGGCAGAGGCTTGAAGTTTGACCATGAGGAATTAATCTTGGCCATTGGCATGCGGCGACGATGACGGGATGTCGTCCAAATATGCGCCAAGATTCGTGCTGCCACTGTTCAAACAATAGGTTAATATTTATTTCATTTGATATCTTGTAACACATATTCAGTCATTTTGTAAATTAATTTAAAAATACTTAGAGGCTAAATCAGAGAAAGTGGATAACTATAAATTGTTGCCCTTTGGGTCTACTTTAATTTAAATTTTATTTGAGTCAATTTAGACATCTGGTTTGACTAGGGCACCCATTTTGGTGGGCTCTATACCTAGGGTTAGACAGAAACTAAAATGAGAGCCCCCATTTCATCCCTTGTCCAAATGATTTGAAATTTGGACAGGGAGTCACCCTAATCTATACCTAGGTCCTGCCCAAAAATGAAAATTTTTAGGGAAACTTTTTCTATAGTTTTGAAACTATTTAAATATCCAAGGGTAAATTAATTTGGGGAACAAATTACCACGAAACCCTCCCAAATTGTGGTGAGTGGTCCTTGGTGTCAAAATGAGGATCTATATAAATTTTCACTTCATTTTGAGTTGATTTGGGTAGGAATTCAACAAACCCTAGCTTTGCCCTAATAAGGGGTATTTAGGTCAAAAGTGCACTTTGAGGTTAGGGTTGTCAAACCACCTCAACAGAGGCTGAAATTTGGGCCACTAGTTTGACTTGTCATTTAACACCCTTATATGGGTTATGGGGTGTTTTATGGTTGAATTGCCCTAGGAACCAATTTCACCCCTATGTTTGGACTTTGGGGGTTTGAGAAGGGCATGGGGTCATATGCCCTTGTATGGACTTGAGATTTTTTAGAGAGGATACTAGGGTAGCTAATATCCTCTGGTTAAAATCTTAGATGATTTGGAGATGGATAAACCCCTCAAAACCCTAACCCTAGTTTAGGGCACAGCCATTATATATGCAAGATATGCCACCAAAGCCTCATGAGAAGCCTTGAAACTTAGGTAGTATAGTCATAGGGTTAATTAGAGCCTCTAGTGATTTTATTGGTAATTTTGGAACAATACTTTTAGCACCTACTTTATAGTACATTGAATTGCCCTTGATAATCTTTTAATTGTTATGATCATATTGTTTAATATGAAGTTATTAAAATTGTGCAGAGGGTGTTTTAGGTTAATATACTCATACTTGAATTTTATTATAAATTTTAGATGTGTATTTTCAGTACTTCCTTTACAAGCTTTTAAGAATGCAATGATATTCAAAATTTGATTCAAAGATCAATAATAGTTTGAAAATCGTGGAACTCATTTAAAGGTGTACTTAGGTCAATATACACTTGAGCAAATTTTATCATAATTTTTAGGAGAATATTTACAGTAGTTATTTCAATAATGTAAGAATGAAGATTATTGTTTTAAATTAAAATGTGAGCTCATCATTCACTGAGAAGTTGGAATATTTTGTCAGAAGTGTTCTTAGTGCTTATTAGCCATGCTTGAATTTTATTATAATTTTTGTAAGCTTATTTACAATATTAACTTCATTAGATGTTAATTATGTGATTATGTTTAAAATTATGGATAAAATCCCAAACCTTACTGAAAAATTTGAATACTTTGAATTTACTATTAAATTGTCATCTTGTATTTATCATAAATTTGTGGAGCATTTTACACGCTTGAAAAAGGTACTTTATGTTCAAACTAAGGTATTTGGATTTCTTAGAAAATTAAATAAATTATGAAATAAATTAGAAAAATTATGACATTCTGGATTTAGGCTAAACATTTCATGATAGACCTCCAATAATTATTATAGGGATACTGGATGATAATTTGGAGTACCTCCCATTCTAAACATCACATAGCTTAGGATAGTCTGCGCGTAGTAAAATTGCAGAAATCATGATAACATGAGGCATGGTCGTAGTGAGATAGGATTGTGTTTACTAATTTTGGAAAGTGGATTGGAGTATACCATTGGATGATGGGAAGAGTAGGATTGTAGTGTGGTTCAATATTAGGTGGTACTCGGGATCGACGAAAGATTGTTTGTCCTGTGAAGAGGGAGAAAAGGTCAAAACTCATTACGGTTAGAACCAGTGTAATACTAAAGAGATCGTGAATCGGGTAGTAACCAATAATAATAAGTGCCTTATGAAAGGGAGCTTTGGGCTTCAGCCCATCTTAGTTCCTAGTGCCCTTTGAGAGCCCTTCATTGGGTATGCGGGGGGCAACCCTGGGCTAACCTAAATTGTAGGCAAACTAAACTACAAGAGTAACTAGCATAACTAGGGGTTCACCTTCACTCACCTCGATGTCTCGGGATATTTGGTTGGGTCACACGGGCAGTAGGCTCGGTAGTTTGGTGATGGGCAGGTTGGCCCGACGAGCTTTGACTCGGTTGTTGGTTGTGACAGACGGGATGTTCCAGAGAGCTTTGGCTCGTTAGGTGATACTTAAGGTTGCATGTGCATATAGTATAAGGTGGGGGTATTCGGTATTGGAGGGTTGATGCACCGATGCCAATACATTGACTCGACAAGTGTGGTTTAGCACTTCGCCAAATAAAGTCCGATGCACCAGCCGGCAAGAGTACACAGGAGCTCCGCTTAGTACACCAGCATCATGGCGTACGATAGGTCTGACTGGTAGTGCAATTACCAGTTTAAAGGTGGGCGAGGCCAAACCCACCACTTCCGTTTTCCACTACGGAGGTATCCTGGGAGGTTAGGCTCCAGAAAGGTGGAACTAAAGGTCTGTGTACACAGAGTTGAGTGGGTGAGTTGCACTTGCATGTTTACATCATTGCATAATTTTGCATGTCATAGCATCATCACTGCATATAACCCCTGACACCTATTATATTAAGCAGTTTGGGACATTTTATACAATTGGCCCTGAAAAACGACACCTTGGTGTATTAGTTCGCGCGAGCGTACTTATAAGTTAAGGTTTATGTTCTCTAGATATTTACATGCATGCTGGAAAATCGACACCCTAACATATAAATTGGTATGTGACTTTTATACGATAGGAGCCTTATAGAAGATCCCTTAGCTTATGTTTTTCCATATAAGTTATTGTTACATATTATATTTTCAGTCTTTCATACTTCCATTACTGTCACATGTACTCTTTAACCTTCTAGATTAGTTTTGTCGTCACCTTTACTTTGTCATTCTCCACCTTCATTTCCTCTCCTTTCCTCCTCCCCGCTCGGTGCCTAGGAGCCATTGGGGAAGGGGCGGGGGATGATAGGACTTAGTCATTTATACTAACGGTTTTCGAACAACATAATTTTTGGGGACCGTGGAGCCCAGCCTGGAGGAGCAGCCCCGGAGGTTGGCACGCTTGGAGATGGGACAGTCTAGCACCAGAGTTCAGACAGCTGGGACTGTGAGTCCCGATCGTTAGTATATGTTTAGCTTTTGCTTCCGCGCTGAGTGATTGTAGTGAGGATATTGATGTATCGGGCACGAGCCCTACTTTTAGTACTTTATTGTTATATCTGTTGACTCTCCCTTCGTGGAGATTATTTACTATATATGTGATTTCTGTGGACTTGCCTTTTATTATATTGCTACTATTTTGTGATTGAATCAACCGGCAGGATCAGCGTATTATAGTGATGACCTTCCGGCCGTGAAGGTGTCACCGCAAAGTGACAATACCAGGCTTAAGACCCCGGTGGTTTAAAAAGAAAAAAAGGGGTCTTACATTTAAGATGCAGCTCAACCCTTTGAAGTGCATCTTTTGAGACAGTAAGGGCAAGTTATTGGGTCACCTACTCAACCTAGCAGGGGTAGAACCCAGCCCGGACAAGTTAAATGCAATCTTGGAATTGTCGTCACCAAGAAATGCAAAGGAGGTCCAGCACCTCACATGGATGTTAGCAGGGCTGAGCAGATTCCTTTCTCGGGATAGTAAGAATTGAACACCTTTCTTCAAGGTGCTATGAGGGAATAAAAATTTTAAATGGACACTTGAGTGTTAGGATGCTTTCCAAGCATTTAAGAGGCATCTCACACAGCCTATGCTACTCTAAAGACGAAGAGAAGGGGAAGACCTAGCCTTGTTCCTCGAAGTAGGGATGAAGGTGGTAAGACATAACTTAGTATGAGAAGAGGGAAGGAAGAAGCTACCGATTTGCTCTGTCAGCAGGTTCCTAAAGAAGGCAGAGATCAGACACCCTATCTTAGAAAAGTTGGCATTTTCTCTGATCATCTCAGCCACTAAACTTAGACCATATTTCCAAGAGCACTCAATCTAAGTGGTGACTGATCACCATTTTTACAACATTCTAGTAGGAGTGTAGCATTTAGGGAGGATAACAAAGTGGTCAGTGGAGCTGAGTTAATTTGACATCTCTTTCGTCCCATGGTCGCCTATAAAGGCTCAAGTGGTAGCGGATTTCATGGCAGATTATGTGGTTGAGGTGGAAAAGTTCTAGTCTCCATGGTAGGTTTCCTGGGAGGTGCTCGTAGATATATAATTGGGGATGAACTCCCTAGAAGGGGGGTGGTCTTAGTGAGTTTCCCAAGGGACGAAGACTTAGTAGTAAATCAGTATTCATTTTCCCATCACAAACAACTAGGCATAGTACGAGGATGTGATTGCATGACTTTGCTTAGTTAAGGAATTAGGAGTACAAGATGTAAAGGTATCAATAGAAACAATGGTGGACTCCGATATCAGAGGAGAGTATGAGATGATTACGCCCACACTTCAGAAATATCTGGAAAAGTTCAAGGGCCTCATCGGGTTGTTCGGTACCTTCTCTATTTAGCATGTTGATGTGATCAATCATGAAAGGTGTACCGATCATTCAAGTAATATAAAACGAGGAGATTTCCCCGATTATCAAATCTCAAAGGAACGTTGGTTGGGATACATAATTGTCTTGTATAGAAAACTAATTATAAAGATTTATCGAAAATGGAACTTTGACTTGGTTAGTGATTGCATATAATAAATACAACTAAACTAGTACGGGTCACAAGCACTGTATCGCAGGGTGAATGGAAACTATGCATGCTGTTATGCACTACTTTGAAAGGCAGATGGACGAGTAGGCACGCGGATGGGGTGAAGTATCTGACGGAGTGAGAGTCGCAAGTGATAAGGAAAATATGAGGATTAGATATTTCTTCAAACAATATCTACGATGAAGGCATGCATACTTATTGTATATAACATAGGATATGAAAAGACAAATCAAGATCTTATAAAAACACGGGTTTGTTGAGTACTTCTACATCGAGAAAACTAACTATTACTTTATCGAAATAAAACGGAAATGAAAATCTAAGTTAAAAACTAAAAGCGAGAAAGAAAGGAGAAGAAAATTAAGACTTCATTAATCATACATAGACATATATAAATCACGTCAAAGTTATGAAAATTAAACTCGCCTTGAAATGAAATTTAAAGATAATTTATAAATTTTCTAATATGTGCCTTGACCATGGAGATTCCAAAATTATGAACACACATCTCTTGAGGATTATACCCAACTGATATTAGGTTAATCGACCGAAATCTCATTCCCAAATCAAAACCCCTAAAACTCACTTTAACGAGGTGAATCCCACTATAGGATTTGACTCTTATCTAGAAGATTTATGTCATCCTCCCTCGAGGATTGCATGCAACTCTTTTTATTCCCAAGCGATCAATTCGTACGCATGAGCTCCTCGGTTAACTAGAGTAGGAAAACAACTATCAAAATTCATAATTGATATAAGAACTCAAATCATTATAAATCGGGAACAAATCAAAGGAAGGAACTGAGAGGATTATAAAGAGATCGATGAATCCCTTTCAAAACTTGGAAAATTTAAGAACTAAAAGTAAAAGCGAAAAAATTGAATTGAAAAAAAGTTCCGAAAAAAGATGAAATAAGATAACAAGGAGAGAGCAATAAATTGATAATAGCTCTAAGTTATATTGCATGAAAAAAATAAGAGAAAGAGGAGACATTGCATAAATGAAAACTAAATTTTACTAAATAAAAAGTGAGGATTACATGAGCTAAAATAAACTAAGTTATATTGCATAAAAGAGAATTCTAACTACATGGCATGAACTGAAAAATACATGAAATTAAACTAAGCTAATTACTTAATAAAAAATTAAACCTAAAAATAATAATACAAAAAACCCATATAAGGATTGCCCAAGGGGTGCTAAACCAGGAGAAAGAATATATGAGGGGGTCTGACAAAATTTATAGAAAAAAATGGAGGGTATATGCCCCCTCTCATGCTTATAACTGGGGGCATGTAATATTAAATGATGTGGTAGGAGCAGATTATAGCGCGACAGTGAGTTGAAAGTGTCGGACTCACAATTGAAGGAACACGCCCCAGGGCCACACCCATGAATTGAGGGCGTGTATGGTACAAAGGCAGTGACTTCGGTTCTAATTGCGCAGCAATCGCTTGAAAGCTACTTTCGGAGGGACACGCCCAAGGGTCACGCTCATGACGTGGGGGCATGTCATGCACGACTGAAGGCGGCCAAACCGAGGCATTTATTGGGAGCAGATTTTGAGGTTACAACCACGCTACAGACCCATGGCCAAGGATTCATGCCTGTGAATTCTAGGTGTGTAATATTTGCTGACTAGATTTAGTCTTAGGATCCCATCTGTATTGTGATTAGGTTACATGCCCAATATACACGCACGTGACAACGGTTCATGCCTCTAACTTGGGGCATGTACTTGGAAAAATTAGCAAAAATTCCCTAAAACCTATGTAAGTGAGAACAGATTAAAAAACTCTTAGAGTTTTCTCTAGGGGGTGAATAAAGGTTTAAACTTATATCTATCGTAGCTATACATTTCTCAGATTTTGCATTCACATAGGTTCTTAACCATAATTTTAAACCTAACAATTAAAATCACATCACAATAAATAAACAATCATAGAAAATAATAATAATCATAGGAAACACAAGAAATATAGTGGTTCCCCAAAATTTGGGTACATCCACTCTTCTACCCTATTGATAAGAATTCATTATCGTTGTGCCTGAGTCTTTTGATAAAGAGACTCTCAAAACAAATCTCTAGATCTTTTAATAAGGAGATCTTGATCCAATAGTGCTCATGTCATTTCACAAAAAGGCTCTCAAAACCTTAAATTGAATCCTTCAAAGAGGGATTATCAAAACACTTTTATCAAATAGAAAGATAGAAATAATTAGAAATTTGTATGAGATATGTAGAAGTCACGATCTTCTTGATAAGTCATCTTAGTAGGAATTTTTGAGGACTTTATGGCACTAAGTGAATTGATCCCTAGAAGTTTGATGAATCCTTGATTAAGAATATTTCAAGGATGATAATTCCTTTATTCCTGATGATATCTTAATCTCCACTAAATTTGTTGCAGCATATGATGAGCACTAGAAAACAATAACTGGCCCTCTATTCAAATTCTAGAGTTGGATGAAGATCGACTGATATTTGGAAGAACTTCTATTACATCAGATGAATGATTATATTCCAAAAATTAGTTGTCAATTCAAAACTTCCAAATCACTTTCTATAATTGTTTTATCTGATCATTTTCTCTATTATAAACTCTCCGTCTCTCTCTCTATGTATATATGGAAGAGAAACATTCCATAATAATTCCGTCTTCTAAAGTATCCAAGAAATGGTTATTCAAAATCAATCTTTCTTGAAAAAATTTTGAATTAATCCCCAATAAATTTTCCATTCAGAACATTAATCGACGTAACATCGATTTCATATAGTAGTTGCGTCGAACTATGGCTTAATTCTGATTGACTGTCAAATTAACTCTGTAATTGACATTACGTCGACAACATATTGAAGTATGTCTCAATATAAAGCTTGAAGTAACGTCGACTCATCTTATTCTGATTCTTTGACAGCTAATCGAAGTAACGTTGACATTAAGTCGAAGTTGCGTCGACTACTAGTCGATGCATGTTGGTTTTTCTTAACTTCCTCTAAAATACAGTGTGCTCTTCTCATGTCCTTTACTCCATTGATATCCTAGAACTTTTAAGACCATATTATTCTCTCTATACATCATAGGTAATAAACCTAGAATTTAAAATCACTGAGAATATAATTTGTTAAGGTAAATCATAAGGGTTTTTCCCAACAATCTCCCCTATTAAGCTTAACAAATTTTACGAAGTTCCAAAGGTGATTTTGCAAAAAATAAAACATTAGTAGAACAAAATATAAACATGTGGAATGAACACATATTAAATATGAAACATGAATAAGAGAGGAAACTAAATATTTGAGGCTTCAGAATGAATTTCATAATGCCAGCAAGGTTCTTATTAAAAATTTCAGTAATATACCGACAAAATATATCTATTCAATGAATAATATTTTTCTTTTTCTGAAGAACATTACATGTACATCCTTCTTTAACCCATGCTCTTGATGTTCTTCTCTAGGCTGCTCTTGATACTCCCCCTGAGTTGATGAAACATTATCCACAACTTTTCTAGCTATCATAATATTTTGTTAGCAAGTTAAAAAATAAACACCTCAGGTATATAACTATATAGTTTCTCCGGTAGCTTGTCCTTTATCAACTCTAAGTACTGCAATAGAATCTCGTATCTCCAATAATAAGGTTTGTCTTTAAGAAATTCCTTTATAGAGATTAGTCTTTCCTAGTCTCTCTAAGCAGTTTGATATACTTCATTTAGATCTATTTTCCTCTTTGCTAGCTCCCCAACATTCCTCCAGATTTCTTCCATCTTATTAACCAAATTCACTACTCTTTTGCCTCTGATAAACTTTGATGCAACATCATGTTTCTGCTTCTTTATTCTTCTATCAGCTAGATTTTTGGTAGTGGTATTGGAGGAATATTGCATGTTACCTTACCCATATATAACATATTTAGATCTTTAAGGGGAATAAGAATGACGTATGGCAAAAAGAATGTTTTTGTACTACAACTTTCTATACATATTTTAAAGACTTCTTTAGTCAGTTGAGTACTAAATTAAACAAGTTTCTTCCATTTCTTTGATGACTGTAGTTGCTTTTCATTTGAGATATATTCAACATTTACTACTATTTTAGGAAACACTGGAGTCTCTTCTTCTAGTTCATCACTATCCCTGACTTCCCCGAACTAAACAGCTACCCCTGACCTCGTGTATACTTTTGTTCTATAACAATAGTAATTAATTGTAATGTCTCATTTCATGCTAGACCCCTTCCGTGCGTTTTGAGTCAAGAAAGCTGACTCAAGATCTGGGTGCACCAGTAATAGACGTCGATTGATACTCGAATAATAGGGAAAATATTACTTAGACATATTCGTGATGTTATAGGCGTTGAGTGGTCTCAACACCACTCGACGAATTTAACTTAGAATAATCCTGGATTAAACAAAGCGTCGAGTGCATTAAGTGGTCTCAATGCCACTCGACAAATTCGGACTCAGAAATATTCTTGATGTTGTGGCGTTGAGTGAACTCAGCGCCATTCGATGAGGCATCAAGTGCATTTAGTGGTCTCAATGCCACTCAATGCTTTTGACCTAGAAACTTCGGCACTCAACGAGGCATTGAGTGCTCTCAATGCTACTCAACGCTATTGACTTAGAATATTTTTGTACTCAAAGCGTCAAGAGCGTTGAGTGGTCTCAATGCCATTCGACGAGGCATTGAGTGATTTAGGTTAGAATAATTATGGACTCAAAGCGTCGATTGGTCTCAATGCCATTCGACAAGGCGTTGAGTGATTTAACTTAGAATAATTTTGGACTCAAAGCATCGCGAGCATTGACTTGTATCAACGCCATTCGACAAGGCATTCACTGTTTAACTTAGAATTATTAATGTTACTATATGCGTTAAGTGGACTCGACGAAGCGTCGAGTGCGTTGAGTAAACTTGACATCATTCGATGAATTGTCCTGTATACTCGACGATTTTGACTCGACCTTAAAGGCGTTGAGTGATCACAACGAATCTCGACGATTCGTCGAGTGTATATGGTTTACACAGTGATTTTTGACTTAGAAAATTTTGGCATACTGTGTTGCGGGTTCATGGGTACGGGCAGAACCAGGTTCTCGGGAAGTGCGCCAATTGACTTAGTAGGACCTAGTCATTTCGACAAGACTTAATTTAAATCATAATGGGCGGTCCAGTACTAGGGTGACACGTGGAAGGCGTTCTAACCCTAATTCTTTTGATAAAAGGGGATTTACGGAAAATCCTAGCTATCACTTCACTTTTTGTCGAATCGTTACCTGTGCAGAAACCGTCGGAAGAGGGAAAGCCACCGGTGATTGATTTTGCTGGAAGAGATACGAATTCTTTCTGTGAAGAACAATGCCAATGAGAAGAAGATACAACCAAGGAGAGTGACGAGATCCATGGACAGAAATGAGGTGAGCTTCCTACCCCCTCCCGTGGTGCTAGATCTGTAGTTTTTATCTAGGATAGATGTCGACTCAAAAGAGTTTGACTTGTGAGATGAAGATTTCCTAGGAAGAGACAAGGCTAGGACCTTGTCCTAAGGATTTGAATTCTTCAACCTCTCCTCTCTTCCTTGTGAAGATGATGGGATTTGTTTTGTGCAGAGGAATGGTCTAATGAGGGTGAATAAGGGAGGAGGAAAATATGTGAGTGGTTATGAACAAATAACTAAAGGAACAAGATGTGTCGATGTCGTTCATCTTGCTTTAAGATGCGTGCAGAAACTATTTCCTGTTTGCAACGAACTTCAAGACCATTTTCGAGTATGATACAGCAAGATCTGGGTTTTTTACTAAATATGAATGTTGAATTCCATGGAAATACCTTTACAATTGACCGTTACATGTTTTCATATGAGTCCTATAGCCTCTGGAATATCCATTTAAAGTTACTGTGCAGTCATGTCTTAAGTACATATTGTTCTCGGGTTAGTGTAAAATGGGGTTTCGTTTTGGTAGAGAGTTTGTAGCAAAATATTATTGAGGTTTTGGTAAAATTAGTCTATACATGATCGTGATAAACAAATGGTTGGTGAAACATGATTGTGCAAATGGTTTGAAGGAGTTTGATAAACAAATGGTTTGGGAAAGTTTGTGAACAAATGATTTGATACGATTTGGTTATACAAATGCTATTCTTATGAAATCTGGTAGGGATGTGCATGATTATAATCAGGAGAATGAAATAGGTTTTGGAAGAAGATGTGATGCTCGATAATTGAATGAGTAACCCATAACTATGTTATCATGTTTTATGAATATGTAAAGTATCATTATGTTTTTGTGATTATCATAAGGATGTATACTTATTGGTGAATGCTTGATCTTTTGAAAAGGAATGGGATGAGGTTAATGTATGGCCTTGTGATGTGATAAATAATGGAAGGTGTAAAGTGGTCCATTGCTCAGAGCTGTTGAAAGTCTTTGAATTCAAGGTTAGCTAATCACCTAGAGGGGGGGGTGAATAGGTTATTAAGATCTTTATGATTCTCTTCTGAGTTCTTAAAGCCTTTAACTGAGTTAGGCTTTGTTGTGAGTTATTAATTTAGCTTTCAAGAACTTCACACATAGCACACCAGATTTTTATAGCGGTTCCCCAGTGTATGGGTACATCCACTATCCCTCACACCTTTCTAACAGAATGTTAGAAGAGGAACTTCTCTAATAACTTGGCTCCTTGGAGATTACAACACTATCCCACCGGATCACTCAGTCTCCACTAAGACTAGCAACATAGGCACATAGCTCAACCACTTAGTAATGACCTGATCACCTACCACAGGAACAAATTCCCTACAGCACAGGCTAAGAAAATAGCCCTATCACACAAATCCATGACTGGATCCAACCACTCAGCCTTTATAATTTAGGCTTACAACACATATCTTAAACAGATCCTATAGAAATTGAATAGAAATGTTGATTTGACTCAAGAGAAATTATTATCTGAGTCAATTGCTTCATGAGCTGAGAGAATCTCAGCCCTATCTTCTTCACAACAATAAGAATAACAATATTCAAGAATCTGCTGCTTGTGCTGGAAGTAACTAAGAAACTTGATTCTGATTCTACTCTTCTTCACATATCTAGAGATTGATCTTCAAATTTAGCCCGGCTTGGATCTTGAAGCAATTTCAGCTAGGGCTAACCTAGACTGATTTTTCTTCCTCAGAGAAATCCTCTGATCTTGCTATAGCAGATGTTGATCGCTGCAGCTAACTCAAAAACCCTTCAGAATCATCGATACGATCTTCTTATTTCTGTAATAATGGCGGGGAAGAAGATGAAGTCCCGCCCCTCCATTTTCGTAATGAATTGATCCCTTAGAAACTTGTCTCGATCCAGATCTCATCATCTATTTATAATACGGTCACCTAGCGAGTTGATTGACACGTATCACTATATTAATGACAGATTATAACCTTTATTTCATAGATTAAGACTGACAGCGATGTTAGTAATGAATTAATACCCTTCCTTAATCATTTTGAATTTTGTTGACTTTTGTTGGCTTTGCTGACGTCAGCCATTCTAGACTTAGAAAATTTCAGACAAATACCCATGCGTTGAGTGAACAAGCTTTCCTTAACAAATATAGACTTAGAAAATTTCCTGCTCTGCTAGGCGTTGAGTGAGTAAGCTCCACTCAACGCTTTTTTTAACTTAGTCAACATTCTGCATCCTTTTGTAACTCTGGGAATTGAGAGTGTTGATTGTATAAGATTAACTCAATGCTTTTTTTTCTTTGCTTGATCTTCATCCCTTTATGCAACTATGGTGCTGAGAATGTTGATTGAACTGGCTTCACTCAGCGATTCTGGACTTAGAATAATTCTGCTATGCATGAAAGCGCTGAGTGTATTGAGTACACTCAACTCTTTCTCCTTCAACCTCAACATTTGACTAGGCGTTGATTGAACTGGCTTTACTCGACGCTTTTTGCCTTACCCAATTTTTTTTCCCTCTTTGGCATTGACAACAATAACATTACTCAACGCTTTCTTCCTTTGGAATTGAGTGTGCTGAATTCATTCAACACTATTTTTACTTAGACAGAATTTTTTGTCTTTCTTCCAAGGCTTTGACTGAATCAACATGGCATTGAGTGAACTGGCTTCACTAGATGCTTTTGAACTTAGTCGAATTTCTTTGACAGACTCTGCATGGAATTGAGTGACCAAGCTTCACTCAGCGCTTTTGGACCAAGTATATTTTTCTTTGCCAGAAACTCTGGGGCTTTGACTGTGGTAGCTTTACTCGACGAATTATGTTGTATGACATTGAGTGAGTTGACATCACTCAACGCATTTTCCTTAGTTGATTTTCCTGCTTGCTGAAAATTTGTCTTTGACTGTCCACACATGTCTAGATGCTTTTTAGCTATATGGTGTTGAGTGAACTGGCTTCACTCATTGCCTGTGGACTGAGTGGAATTTCTCTGTCCAGCTTCCTTTCTTAGGGCATCTGGCATTGAGCGAGCTTTCTTCACTCAATGCCTATGAACTTAAACAGAATTTTAGTCTCTCCACTTGCCTATCTTGTGACCACTTGTCCAATCAGTATAATAAGGACAAACTTGCATGAATGAACTTAAACATACATCAAATATAACATGTCTATATCATTGACTTGTTTGACTTCTTACAAATCTAGGACATTGGGATCAATGGACCCAACAATCTCTCCTTATTTTAAAAAGTCCAAACACCACTTGAAAAACCTTTGTCAATGATATACGCTAACATATGCAGCAATAAAATACAACAACATATTAACCCTAAGAGAGTTAAAGGTTACCAGGGTTACCACATTTCCCATTTTTCTGCAAGTATAGTCAGCATCGCTTACTCCCCCTGATTTGCTGTAAGGTTCACCTTTTCCCTTTGTATGGGAACCCCACCTGCATACCATTTGTCAGTTTACCCTGCTTCTCCCCCTACTTTGCTGCTTCTTCTCCCCCTTTTTGAATTCTGTACAATAGTTAAGGAGAAGTTGGCCATCTCTGGTAATCTTCTCCCCATTTTTGATTAAGGATAACCCATTAATGCTGGACCTTCTCCCCCTCACCAAGAGCAACTTCTATCAACCTTTTTGATATTCATTATACTCCATCCTACAAGATGAATTATTTTTTATAGCAAAACAATATGAAGAGCAACTGAAGCTACACCAAGTTCAACATTCCCAACTCAAACTTGAAGGTGTTGAAATTTCCTTCATCTAGTGGCTTGGTGAAAATGTCAGCAACTTGCTTGTCTATTGGAACAAACTAAATATTAATATCCTCACATTCCACATGCTCTCTTATAAAGTGATATCTAGTCTCTATGTGCTTAGTCCTGTTATGTGAGACAAGATACTTAGCTATAGAGATTGCAATAGTAGAATCATAAATTAAAAAGGTTTTACATAGCTTTATGTTATAATCTTGAAGTTGATGTTGGATCCACATCAACTGTGCACATCAGCTCCCTGCATCTATGTATTCTAACTATACAGTAGAAATAGAAACACTTGTTTGCTTCTTACTTCTCAATGACACTAGCCTTTTCCCATAAACTGACAGGAGCCTAATATGCTTTTCCTGTCTTCACTACAAACTACAAAGTCTGCATCTGAAAAGCCTATTAGTTCAAAATCCCTATTAGGGTACCAAAGGCCAAGATATGGTGTGCCCTTTTGATATCTCAAAATTCTCTTAGCAGTAGAGTAATGAGATTCTTTATGGTATGCCTGATATCTAGCATAGATACATGTAGTATACATAATGTAACACCCCCATCCGTCATATGGCATATAATAGAAGGTCCAATTGGAAACGACGCCATATACCACGGACAGTCGGAAGGGTTACATGATAATACCAAACACTCAACTACTCGCCCTAATACAGAGTATTCTAGCGGAAGCTTTTAAAAAGTTTAAGAGAACCCAAAGTTGCACAACACTAAGATGAATGTCCACTACTCACCACAGGAATGAAATATAACAAATACACAATAGAGTACTTGGCCTTATGGCCTTACAATTTTTCACTTTAAAACATAGTGTTTTATAGACATTGGCTCGCAGGCTAGCCACACATGATAGAAATAAACTAACATCTTGCTTTGGACTTCGACGGCCAGCACAGCAGCTTGGGCTTATGCCTACTATTTGGTACTTGGTTCCGCAGCACCTGCAAGCAATATTCCACCGCACGGTGGAAAATAAAACAACGGTCAGCTAAAGTTGACCAAATTAGAATGACCCCGCCCCTTATTCGGGACGACGGTGCTCCTTCCCTGCATTTCATTAGCCTAACTAAACAATTAAGTGCATAAGTATATTTCACAAAAGGTGTAGGCCCGTTCGGCAAAACACCCCATGCACTCAGGGCACATTCTCGGTGAATCCGATCAATTCCGTGGCTTCACTACCATCCTCGGGACGACAAACATTGTGAGCATTTTAGTATTTCTGACCACAGTCTAAGACTCCCGACTATGCCAACGGCCAGTTCCACTTTAGGGCCTCTAACACCAAATCGCATAGCCCAGGTCTGATTCCACCCGCCCGTTGCTCACTCCGCCAAATCACTTTAAGACGTATGTGCGGGCCAAGCTTCACCCGGATCCTAATTCATTACCAAACAACACATAAACTAGTTATGTTCAAGACTTGCTCCCCGGCCGCCAAGTTAGAAGAATTACGTTTCCGTCCAGTTTTTTGGGTGCGCCTTGAAGTAAATCCCCTAGGATCCCTGCTGCAATCTATCATATAGAAACCCAAAAACACAAAGCACGGAGTCTTCTCCGGCAATCCATACAATATGAAACATCACCAATCCATAAAACCACGTCCGGGTAGTCTTCACACACAATGCCTAAGTCCGTACTTTGATTCCGGATTCTACATGCAACACAAGGGGGACTATTCACATCTACCCCAAGGAACTCCACGCACTCACCGCACACTCGCGAGAGTGGGTTTCCTATGTAGAAAAAAATGGACTTCACATGTCCAAGTGGAGAATCGTTACCCTTGAAATTCGCTTCGGCGCCATAAGAAACTAGTTGGATGGAAGGCTTCACAAGGGAATTCTCTCCACAGATCTAGTCTCGGTTCTCAATTTGGTGCTTTGATGCTCCTCCAGCGGCCGGATTCCTCCCTTCCTTTTTCATTGCACTCTTCTCTCTCTAACTTCTTATAAAGAGATAATTTAAGAGGAAAATGAGGGATTAATCCTCTATTCCAAACTTAACACAGCAGGATCTCACCTGGGTCTTCAGATCGTATTTAAAAAAAAATGAACGGCTAAGATTAACCTAAAATTTCTTTATCCTGGGCCGAACACAGCTTTGCACACGGCCGTGTCCCAGGCCGTGTGCCTTGATCCAGCCACGAATATCGAGCACAGAAAAGAACACAGGTTAGGACACGCCCGTGCCCCAACCTGACACGCCCTTGTCGGGTCCTCGACACGCCCATGACCAGGGGCCGTGTCACAAATAACCGCCACGCCAACCGTCACGTCCCATAATGGACACGGGTGTCGACACGCCCGTATCATACTTGACACGCCCATGTCAACTAGTACACTCCCGTGTTCTGGGTCGTGTCCCTCTGCCGACATAGGACCAAACTTTCCAGAGAAGTACACGTCCATGTGATACGCCCGTGTCCCATGTTGTATGCCTGACACGCCCTGGGAAACGCCTGTGTCCCACGTCGTGTTCGAGCACTCAACGCTCATCGACCTCAACTCGATGACCTGAGCACGACATAGCCATGTGACACGCCCGTGTCACAGGCTGTGTTCACCCTACCAAGACCCGAACTTGGTTCAAGCACTGCCCGTTTCACTTTTGAGTTTCGGGGCATTACAAATCTCCCCCCTTAAAGAATTTCGTCCACGAAATTAAGTAAAGGTACACGAAAATATTTAAATTTTACCTGAGTGAAATAATTTGGGGTATTCTTCCAACATAGTCTGCTCTCGCTCCCAAGAAAGCTCCTCATGTCCGCAGTTATCCCAACGGACCTTAACCATTCAGATTTCCTTGTTGCGGAGCCGTTTGAATTCAAAGTCTTCAATGCGAACTGGCTTGACCTTTGTCATCAACCCATTATCAATCGGCACTTGATCGACCACAATGACCTGTGAAGGCTCTTGTACCACCTTCCGCAATACTGATACGTGGAATACATCGTGTAGCCCACTAACCTCCATCGACAACTTCAATCGATACGCTGCTTCGCCAATCCGCTCCAGGATCTCAAACGATCTAAGGTATCTCGGACTCAGCTTCTTCAATCATCGAATCCGCGATACACCCTTGAATGGCTTGATTTTCAAATAAACCAATTCGCCAACACTGAACTCCACATTCCTATTCTTGACATTATAGTATTTTGCCTGCCTATTCTCAGCAATCTTTAACCGTTCCTGAATCGTACGTATCATTGAGATGGTATCTTCCACTGTCCGACGTTTGTATAACTTTGACTCGCTTGTCTCCAACCAGGACAATGTCGTGCGATACCTTCTCCCATACAGGGCCTCGAAAGGCACCATTCCAATACTTGCTTGACAACTGTTATTGTATGAAAACTCTACCATGTACATGTGATCTTCCCACTATTTTTATAAATAAAAAATGCACATGCGGAGCATGTCCTCAATCGTCCTGTTGACCCTTTCGGTCTAACCATCCGTCTGCGGATGAAAGGCTGTGCTGAAACTCAGCTTAGTTCCCAACAACTTATGCACCAGCCTCCATTCATTTGACGTGAAGCGTCCGTCTCGGTCACTAATGATACTGCGGGGCACACCGTGCAACCATACAATATTATCCACATAGAGCTTGGCTAACTTTTCCACCGGATCTTCCTTCCTATTCGGGATGAAGTGCGACACTTTTGTCAATCTATCTACGACCACCCAGATGGCGTCATTTCCCTTCTGTGACCTTTGCAAACCATGCACAAAATCCATGGAAATGTCGTCGAACTTCCATTCCGGGATAGGCAAGGACTTCAAGAAACCTCTGGGCTTCTGGAACTCCTCCTTCGCCAAGTCACAAGTTTGGCACTTCGCAAAAAAAAGTGCTACATCCTTCTTCAAACCTTCCCACCAAAACAACTTCTTCATGTCCCTATACATCTTCGTGCTCGCCGGGTGGATTGAGTACTTGGTATGATAAGCCTCATACATCAACTCCTCCTGAAGATTATCTGCACTAGGGATGCATAAGCGACCATCCTTCCTTAGCAGTCCATCTTCAACTGCAAATTCGGAATTTGACACATCAAATGATTCATCCAAGATCTGCTTCATACTGCTATTTTGATCCAAAGCCTGCCAAATCCTATCAGCTAGGTCATACTGTACCTCCGTCCAACACAAAATTGCCTCGGCACTAGACTGCTTCTCAACACAGGAGATCTCCAATGCCTCCAAATCACGGATAACACTCTCATCATGCACCGCTAACCAGTTGGCTTGCACAGGTGCCCTACGACTCAACGTATCCGCAACTGCATTTCCTTACCTGGGCACATAATGTATTTCGAAAATGTTGTCCCCTAGGAACTCCATCCACCTCCGTTGCCTCATGTTCAGGTCCTTCTAATCTTGCAAATACTTCAGGCTCTTATGATCGGTGTAGATATCGACCTTCACACCGTACAGATAGTGCCTCCACAGCTTTAGAGCAATTATCACGGTCGCTAACTCTAAGTCATGGACCGGATAATTTCTCTCATGAACCTTCAATTGTCTTGATCCATAAGCTATCATTCTCCCATACTGTAGCAAGAACACAGCCCAAACCACTGCCTGAAGCATCACTATAAATTTCAAACCCTTTGGACCCACTTGACGAACGCAAAATAGGTGTCGTGACCATCCGCCTCTTTAATTCTTCAAAAGCATGCGCGCACTCCAGCAACCACACAAACTTTTGATCCTTCCTTGTTAACGTCGTGAGTCGTAGCGCTATCCGTTAGAAGTTCTCTATGAAGCGCCTATAGTAGCCGACAAGCCCCAGAAAGCTCCGGACTTCCACCACTGTAGTCAACACTAGCCACTCCTAAACCGCCGCTATCTTCGCCAGATCCACTGCTATCCCTTCACCACTAACAATATGACCAAGGAATGATATTGAGGATAACTAGAACTTACACTTGGAGAACTTAGAATACAACTGATTCTTCCTCAACGTCTCCAATACTATATGCAGATGCTTGAAGTGATCATCCTCACACAACGAGTACACCAAGATGTCGTCGATAAATACTATTACGAAATGGTCCAGGTACTCTTTGAACATCTTGTTCATCATATCCATAAACACGGATGGCGTATTGGTCAGCCCAAACGGCATGACCGTAAACTCGTAATTTCCAAACCGTGTGCTGAACGCTGTCTTTGGGATGTCACTCTCCCTTATCCTTAGCTGATAGTATCCGGATTTTAGATCTAGCTTCGAATATACCGTTGACCCAACCAACTGATCAAATAGATCATCAATTCTTGGGATCGGATACTTATTCTTTTCTATAAGCTTGTTCAACTCCCGATAATCGATATAGAGACGCAAGCTCCCATCTTTCTTCTTAATGAAGAGTACCGGTGCGCTCCAAGGAGATGAAATTGGACGCACATACCCTTGCTCTAACAATTCTTACAGTTGCTCCTTCAATTCTACCATCTCCTTATGCGCTATGCGATATAGATAGCGTGACACCGGTTTGGCACCCGGCAGTAGCTCAATTATAAAATCAATATCCTGCTGAGGAGGGGCTTCCGGGAGATTGTCTGGGAATACATCAGGATACTCAGACACCACTGCAATACTGTCCAGACTAGGTTTAGGCATTGAAGCCTTCACTTAAATAACAAACAACTTTGCCCCAGACTGAACTTCCTTAATCACTTGAAGCGTTGTCATTAATATCTTGCTTGACCCTTTCATGCTAGCAAACGTGGTCTCCCAATCAGTATTTAGTCCCAACTTAACCTCCTTTCGGTTGCAATCAATGCATGCTCACTGCTCCGAGAGCCAGTCCATTCCATAGATTACATCAAACTCCACTAATGGCAGCACCGATGCTTGCAAATCAAACTTTTGATCCCGGATCCGTAACTTTACCACACAGACTCTATCCGCGCTCATTGAGCACCCATTGGGCAACAACACATCCAACTTATCTTTTGCCATTGAGGAAGGAACTCCGATGCACGATGCAAATCTTTCAGACAAGAAGGAATGTGAAGCTCCCGTATCAAACAGGGCACTCGCCAAACAATCGAAAACTAACACAAAGCCTAGCACCAACAATTAAAAGCTAACATGTAAAAAGGTAACAGCTACAAAAGCTAAATAGTAATAATTTGACTCATACCTGTCACCAAGTCAGCTTGCTTAATGGCCTCTTGCAGACCAAGGTTGTATACTCTAGGCTGGGCTAGAGCATGGTGGGTTGCGATCGACTCCGCATCCTTCCCCTTTTCTTCATATATTGCTTCATGCCTCTTCTCGGACTTTGCACATCCGCTCCAACACTCACGTGCAAAATGCCCCACCTTTCCACAGTTGTGCATGCTCTTGGGGCTCGACTTGTGCTTGCCCCCGTCGCACCAGACGAAGTGGCTGAGCTCGAAGTCTTCATCTTCTTGTTCCATCTGCAGAAACCAGACTATGAATTCGGCGCTTTGAACTCTGACCTCTTTTCCCCTGGGTCCTTCTTCTCTTGAACTTTCTTCGCGACCCTTTCCAATGACCGAGCCACATTTACCATGGCTAAGAAGCCCTGTGCCTTAGGAACAATGAGGAGTAGCTGTAGGTCGCCCCGTAGGCCCTCATAAAATTGGTTGGCCTTCCGCTCTTCTTCATTAAACATAGCACCGACATAACGACCTAACCATGTAAACTCGTGGAGTTACTCATCCACGCTTAACTCTCCCCAAGTCAAACCAAGGTACTTATTCTCCATCTCAAGCTTCTGGGCTGAAGATAGGTATCTTGCCAAGAACAACCATGAGAATTCCTCCATCGGTACATCAGCAATTTGCCTTCCCACTAAGAGATGAACCTCCAACTCGTCCCACCACATCGTTGCCTCACCAGCCAATAGGAAGGTCGCAATTGTGGTCTTCTTCCACTCCGCAGTTTCAGTGGAGGTCATGACCCTCTTCATCGTAGAGAGCCAATCCTCAGCTTGAGTTGGCATTCCCATCCTGTCGAATACCGGAGGATTAAAGCTCATCACATGCTTGAGCTATTTCTCCGTGGCTCTCCTTGGTGTTACCGGATCAATTGCCCCACGCTCTACCACTTCAAGTTCTGCCACTCTAATCGGTTCTTGCTCATTAGCAGGTGGTGCGTGCTGCACTTGTTGGGCATTTATCATGTCAAAGATTGCTTCAGCCACTAATCTGATGGTTTCTACTGAAGGAGGTTTTGTAGGCACATCACTTGATGCACTACTTTCCGCCGATTGCGGACGCTCCGATTTTCGAGCACCGCTCCTAGCTTCCTATAATAGCATAAACCCTTGATTAGGCGACACACAAATTGCTAAAAGCAATCACTAGAACACTCAGGTTCCTCAAAACAAGTGTATTTTTCCATTCCTAAGTGGACATTCATGAGTTATTTTATGTTATAACGATGACGCACATACATGTGCTCACAACCCCTTAACTACAGACGACTGAAACCTGCACTGATACCAAATTATAACACCCCCATCCATCGTATGACATATAATAGAAGGTCCAGTTGGAAACGACGCCATTTACCACGGATAGTCAGAAGGGTTACATGATAATACCAAATACTCAACTACTCGCCCTAACACAGAGTATTATAGCGGAAGCTTTTAAATAGTTTAAGAGAACCCAAAGTTGCACAACACTAACATGAATGTCCACTACTCACCACAGGAATGAAATATAATAGAGTACTTGGCCTTATGGCCTTACAAATGTTCACTTAACAACATAGTGTTTTACAGACATCGGCTCGCAGGCCGGCCACACATGATAGAAATAAAATAACAACTCGCTTTGGTCTTCGAGGGCCAGCACAACAGCTTGGGCTTCAGCCCGGTATTTGGTACTTTGTTCCGCAGCACCTGCAAGCAACATTCCACCACACGGTGGAAAACAAAGCAACGGTCAGCTAAAGCTGACCAAATTATAATGAGCTCGACCCTTATTCGGGACAGCGGTGCTCCTTCCATGCATTTCATTAGCCCAGCTAAACAATTAAGTGCATAAGTATATTTTACCACAGGTGTAGACCCGCCCGGCCAAACACCCCGTGCACTCAGGGCTCATTCTCGGTGAATCCGGTAAATTTCGTGGCATCACCACCATCCTCGGGATGGCAAACATTGTGAGCACTTTAGTCTTTATGACCACAGTCGAAGAATCCCGACTATGCCAACGTCTAGTTCCACTTTAGGGCCTATAACACCGAACCGCATAGCCCAGGTCCGTTTCCACCCGCCCATTGCTCACTCCTCCTAGTCACTTTAATACATACGTGCGGGACAAGCTTCACCCGGATCCTAATTCATTACCAAACATCACATAACTAAGTTATGTTCAAGGCTGCTCCCTGACAGCCAAGTTAGCAGAATTACGTTTCCTCCCAGTTTTCCGGGTGCTCCTTGGAGTTAATCCCCAAGGATCCCTGCTGCAATCTACCGCGTAAAAACCTGAAAACACAAAGCACAGAGTCTACTACGGCAATCCATGCAATATGCAACAACACCGATCCAGACAACCACATCTGGGTAGGCTTCACACACAATTCCTAAGTCCGTACTTCGATTCCGGATTCTACATGCAACACAAGGGGGACTATTCACATCTACCCCAAGGAATACCAAACAATCAACACACACTCGCGGTAACGGGTTTCCTATGCAGAAAAGAAAAGGACTTCACATGTCCATGTGGAGAATCGTTACCCTTGAAATCCGCTTTGGCGCCATGAGAAACTAGCCGGATGGAAGGCTTTGCATGGGAATTCTCTCCACGGATCTGGTCTCGGTTCTCAATTTGGTGCTCCGATGCTCCGCCGGCGGCCAGATTGCTCCCTTCCTTCTTCCTTGCTCTCTTCTCTCTCTAACTTCTTAGAAAGAGAGAATTTAAGAGGAAAATGAGGGATTAATCCTCTATTCTAAACTTAACACAATAGGATCTCACCTGGGCCGACAGATCGTATTTAAAGAAAATGAACGGCTCAGATTAGCCTAAAATTTCTTAATCTTGGATTAAACACCTCTTTGTACACGGCCGTGTCTCAGGCTGTGTGCCTCGATCCAGCAACGAATATAGAGCACAAAAAAGAACACGGGATGGGACACGCCCGTGTCCCAACCTGACATGCCCGTGTCGGGTCCTCGACATGCCCATGACCAGGGCCCGTGTCGTAAATAACCTCCATGCCAACCTTCACGCCCCCATAATGTACACGGGTGTCGACACGCCCGTGTCATACTTGACACGCCCATGTCAACTAGTACATGCCCGTGTTCTGGGCTGTGTCCCTCAGCCGACACAGGACCAAATATTCTAGAGAAGTACACGGCCATGTGACACGCCCATGTCCCATGTCGTGTGCTTAACATGCCCTGGGACACGCCCGTGTCCCAGGCCTTGTTTGAGCATTCAACGCTCGTCAACCTCAACTCAACGACCCGAGCATGACATAGCCATGTGACACGCCCGTGTCACAGGCCGTGTTGACCCTACCAAGACCCAAACTTGGTTAAAACGTTGCCTGTTTCACTTTTGAGTTTCGTGGCGTTACACATAATCTCTGGCTTACTAGTAGTTAGGTATAGAAGGGAGCCAATTATCCGTCTATACAAAGTTTGATCAACAGGTTTCCCTGTCTAATCGTTGTCTAAAGATGTGTTTTACCACGTGGGAGTTTCATGGTGGAGTCATTCTCCATCCTAAATTTCTTAATCAATTCCCTGATAAACTTAGACTGAGATATGGATAATCTATTATCAGTCTATCTTACTTGTAAACCTAAGAAAAACTTAAGTTCACCCATACTGCTCATCTCAAACTTCCCTTGCATTAGTTTGGCAAACTTTCTGCAAAGGTTATCATCTATAGATATAAAGATAATATCATCAACATATATCTGGACTAGAATGATCTTGCCCTTGGATTCCCTTAAAAATAGGGTCTTGTCTATCTTCCCCCTTGAGAATTTTTTCTCAATAAGGAAGCTAGATAGGGTTTCTTACCATGCTCTAGGAGCTTCTTTCAACCCACATAAAGCTTTCCTATGCCTAAAAACAAAATTTTATTGGTTAGGAATATCAAAACCTGGAGGTTGTTCAACATAGACTTCTTCCTTCAAGTCTCCATTTTGAAAGACTGACTTCACATCCATCTGGTAGACTCTGAAACCTTGGTATGCAGCATATGTAAGGAATAGTCTGATGGCTTTTAGTCTTGCTATAGGGGCAAATGTTTGATCAAAGTCAATACCTTCTTCCTGTCTATACCCCTGAGCTACCAGTCTAGCTTTGTTCTTGGTTATAATGCAATTTTTATCAAGTTTATTCCTATAGATCAACTTGGTTCCAATGAAATTATGTCCTTGTAGTTTGGGAACTAGCTTCCAGACCTTACACTTCTTAAACTTGTTTAATTCTTCTTGCATAGCTACAATCCAAAACTGATCCATGTTTTCCTCTTCAAACTTTTTGGGCTCTACTTGTGATAAGAAACTGGAGTACATTGCTATGTTGAGACATCTGCTCCTTGTCACTAAACCTTGACATGCATCACCAATGATCTGGTGGCCTGGATGATCCTTCAAATGCCTGATTGTTGGAGGCAGTCTTACTTCAGCATTCTGTGCTCCAAAGTCTCCATCATGTTGAACATCATACACTCCCTGTGTGCCTTGTGCTTCCTCTAGAATCTACACACTTTTACCTTTATCTTGGACTATAGGTTCAGCTTCCTTAACAATCAGCTTGTCCATTATCACTTTTGTGCCTGCAGGATTAGAAAAGGAGCTTGAAAGCTCATTGTTAATCATGTTTGATTCATCAAACACTACATTTACTGACTCCTCTACAACTTGACTTGTCAAGTTATAGATCCTATAGGCCTTACTATGATTATTGTACCCAACAAAGATTCCTTCATAGGACTTGGCAGCAAACTTAGTTATATAGGATTTCCCACTGTTAAGCACATAACATTTGCTCCCAAAAATTATGAAATATGCGAGGTTTGGTGTTCTGCCCTTCAATATCTCATAAGGAGTCTTTTTATGGATCTTGGTGATAGAAACCCTATTGAGGACATGACAAACAGTGTTTATCGCCTCTGCCTTGAAATATTCTGGGAGAGTTGTGTCATTCAGTAATGTCCTACCAGCTTCTATGAGAGTCCTATTCTTGCTCTCAGCAATCCCATTTTGATGGGGTGCTCTTGGAGAGGAAAACTCTTGATGAATTCCAAGTTATTCACAAAACTTTGTCATGCATTCAGATTGAAACTCTATTCCATGATCATTTCTGATTCTGACCATAGAACTGTTCAATTCATTCTGCATTTATTTGACAAATGTCTTGAAGACATCAGGGGTTTCAGACTTTTTTTATTAAAAAGAAAACCCAAGTAAATCTGGAATAGTCATCAACAACCACAAAGGTGTAGACTTTCCTACAAAGACTATGAACTAGCATAGGAACAAACAAGTCCATATGCAGGAGGTATAAACACCTCACAGAGTCTTTAGTCCCAATGCTTTTAAAAGAAACTTTGATCTGCTTGTCCTTTTGGCATGCAGAGCAAATGCCTTCCTTAGTGCATACCATTTTAGGACCATTTTTAACTAGCTCTTTACTGAAGAGCTTGCCTATGGTCTTATAATTCAAATGATCTAGCCTCTTATGCCATTTGACATAGTGTGAGACTTTCTAATTTGCAACTAGGCATATAGGAGAGTCTGAATTTACACAAAGAAAATTTAAACAGTACACATTCCCACTCCTAGTGTCTGTCAAGATGACCTCTTGGTCACTTGAATTCTTTATGTGGCACTCATCCTTGTGGAATGAAATGTCATAGCCAAGATCACAAAGTTGTCTTATGCTTATAAGGTTGTGTTACAACCCTTCCACATAAGCTACATTTGTGAAAGTGGTTATGCATTTGAGATCTTACCATAACCTCTAGTAATCCCTTTGTCTGATCCACCAAAGATCACCTTTTGTCCATCCTTCATTGAAATGAACTCCCTCAAATTTCTCTTTGTTCGAGTCATGTGCCTAGAACAACCACTATCCAAGTACCATATAGGGGTTTGAAAACTTGGACTAACCTGCTAAACATATTTATTTTACCTTAGGACCACAATATTTATTGAGTCCTAGGTGCATGTTAGTCTTAAAATGAACATGTCTACCAGCAGTTTTTCTGATAGGTAGACTTACTTTAGCTCTGGGCACACTAGAATTATGCCAACAATCAGTGGCAAAATGCCCTATCTTGCCATAGCACCAACACTCATGAAGGTTATATCTTCTTTTCTGAGCTGGTCTAGTGACTGTGTTAACAACAACAACCTTTTCAGAAGGCACATTAATGATCTTCTTTAGATTTCTTTAAGCAATTATCTGGCTGAAGGAAAGTCTTTCAACAGCTTTATTTAGCTATTTCTGAGGTCCATCACCAATAGTTTTTTTTACAGAAATCATGCTCCTGATAACTTCAAAAACACCCACATCATGCTTGCTATAAGACTGACCTTTAGCATGAATCATTGCTGATTGAGTTTGATGTTTGCTCACTGCCCCATTCTTAAGAGTGGGGGCTGTAACACCAAAGAAAAATTATCTAGGATGGGCCATTTTTAATCCCTCATGAGCATCCTTGAAGGCACTCGTTGTCATTCCTCTTCTCCTTACATTAGAATAAACATTAGTATCCTTCCAGGAAGAATTCCCATTCTTCCAGTGACCATACATGGAGTCCTGATTATACATGTTAGTAGGGAGAATTACCCTTTTAAAGGCAATGGGTGGCTGAGCTGGAACTTTTCCCTTTCCTTTGAAAGAGGCAGCTCTAGTGTTTCCCTTGAATCCTACTCCTTTCTTGTTTTTTTGATAGGAGAGGAGTCAATAATAGGCAACACAGAAATGGGCTTAGAAAACTAGAACAATCCTCTTCTCCCATTGGAGCTTTTCTTCTATATCCCTTATAAGGGCATTCTTGTATTTTAGGGTGCCTATCTGTATAATAGTAATATTATTCAACTGTCTGACTTCTCTAATTTTTTGTTACAACATGATTGTTGTCTTAGAGTGTTGGGATATATCAAGCTTTTGAGATGCAATCTCCAGAGTCTATTGTTTAGTTAGTTGCTTACTTCTTTTGAATGCTTCGAGAAGTTCACAATACTTATCAATCACTTGATTGATATCTTCCTCAGACTCAGACACACCTTTATTCATGGATGAAGATACTTCTGAACTGGGACCAGTCTTATAACTTGACTTAGATGATGAGCTGGATGGAGAGGATACCTTTGCTAGACTTGTCTAATCCTGGCACACTTCTTCATCAGATCTTGTCATCAGCCCAATGTAGGCTTCTTCATCTTCATCTGACTTGAAAGAGGATGAATTAGTCCATCTTTTCACTTCCTTTTCAAGGAATGTCTTCTTCTTCTTTCTCTTCTTATGATGATGTTTCTTTTCACCAGTCTCCTTCTTCTTCACTGGGCAATCAGCTATAATATGCCCTAGCTTGCTGCAACAATAATAAATAACTTTATTAGAAATCTGTTTACTGTGTTTTGAGTCATACCTGCCTTCCTTGGAAGGTTTCTTCTTGGTTTTGTAGTAGTCCTCCTTATGTTGAAAGGGAGAAGAAGGACTGCTCCTCTACCCCTTCTTATTCATCAGCTTCAGAAAATGCCTTGAAAAGGCAGAAAATTCCTCATCAGACATTTTGCAGTCGGATGTACCTTGTTCTGAACTATCTGACTCAGTTGGCCTTCTTACGGCAGAAGGGTTCTTCTCTTTGCTCCTCTTGGAGCTATCAGCCTTGAAGGCCACAGTGTTTTCTCTTTCCTGAGATTTGCTAGTCTTCTCTTCCTCCTTCCTTGCAGTCAGCTGGATTTCATATGACAGAACCTTACAAAAAAGTGTGGTTGGTGGAGTATCTGCTAGCTTTACCACTTCTCTAATGGCACATATCTTTGTGTCCCAGTCTCTAGTAAGAGACCTAAGGAACTTATAATTTAGCGCATAGTTACTAAAGACCCGAACATTGGTCCTTAGCTCATTTACAGTTCTAAAATAACTTTCATAGCAGCTAGCTTCTAAGGTCTCCTCCTTGATCTGTCTGAAAGCCTCATACTCTTGATTGAGCATAGACTTCCTATCATCTCTAACTTCCTCAGTACCCTCCATATATATCACCAGAGTGTCCCACATTTCCTTTGAGGTTTCGCAATGCACCAGGTTTTGAAAAGTAGAGTCATCTATGACACTAACTATAATGTTATGTGCCCTACTATCCATTGCAGCCATGATTATTTTATATTTAGTCAGTTCTGCATAACTCTTAGGAGTCTTGACATTTTCATCAAGAATAGACACCTTTAAGGGAATTAATGGTCCTTCTTGTACTGTAACATAAATCCTAGGGTCTGATGCTTCCATAAACAGTCTTACCCTTTCTTTCCAGATTTCAAAATTTTCTTTCTGGCATAGAGGAAGCTTCATAGAACCCAATTCCTTATGGTTCTCTCCTAAACACATACTTATCTTTTCTCAGCTACCCTTGGAGATCTACTCAGACTGTTAAGCATTTCTTGATCAACCTCCCTCAGATACCACTTGAAAGTCTTTGAATTTAAGGATAGCTAATCACCTATAGGGGGGGGGGGGGTGAATGGGTTATTAAGATTTTTATGATTATCTTCTGAGTTCTTTAATCCTTTAACTGAGTTAGGCTTTGTTGTGAGTTATTAATATAGCTTTCAAGAAATTCACACACAACACACCAGATTTTTATAGTGGTTCCCCAGTGTATGGGTACATCTACTATCCCTCCCACCTTCTAGACAAGGCACTTCTCCAATAACTAGGCTCCTCAGAGATTACAACACGATCCCACTGGATCACTCAGTCTCCACTGAGACTTACAATACAGGCACAATGCCCACCACTCAGTAATCACCTGATCACCTACTACAAGCACAAATGTGTTGGAGTTACCATGGTGATCTAGAAGTGGTCAAACATGTAATCTCACTGCCAATGCGATATGAGCCTGTAGGGTCGCACATAAGAGTATATGGAGAAGTTGGAAGATTGACTGTGTTGGAAAGGGTTACCAATCACCACCCAGAATAGGTCGGGCAAACATTGCCAAAGGAAAAATCGTCGAGAATCAAAGGGTGTCGTCGAGTATTTTTCGCTGACTAAGGAAAATTCGTCGAGAATCGACGGGAGTCGTCGAGCCTGTCTCGCCGACTAAGGAAAAATCGTCGAGAATCAATTTGTTGAAATCGTCGAGAATCGAGGACAGTGTCGTCGAGACTGTCTGCTGATTCTCGCCGAATCTGGCTGCTTATTCTCGCGGAATCTGCCTGTTGATCTCGCCGACTGATTCTCTCCGAACCTGTAAGTGATTCTCGCCGAATTTTCTAGAAACCTTGTCCTGTGTGGTGTGTGGATAGCGATACTTTTATGCTTTTTGTATAAAAGGGGACTTAGGGTTTTGGGATGAAGAGGCTCTCGATAGATCGGGCTTTTCTCCTGTAGCTGGATCGAACCCGATGGAAGTGTTTCGCCGCTCGCTCCGCCAAATCCTGAGCCCCGCCGGACGAAAGATTTCCGCTTCTGCCGCCTCTTCGCTCCGCCGACCTCATCCTCTCCGGCAAAAGTCGTCGGCGTTGCTTTTCCTGGAGCGGACCTAGCAGTCCGTGGAAGTGCAAAGGTACGGTTGATCTCCTTCCCGACCCTTCGTGCGACGAAGCTCGGTGTTCTCCCGCTCGTGTGGATTTATGCAGAGACGTGGACGTTATTCCACGTAGAACTCACCACCGACGAGGACTCGAAGCTTGGAGCATCTCCATTGAGTTGTTACTCAACGCCACTAAGGTATTTTGCCTAGTAATTTTGTTTACTTCTTGATTCAACATTCGTAGCCCGATCCCATCTCTTTTGGGTTGTCTTGATGTTTTATTCCTTCCGCTGCGTGGACAAGCATTGTGCCATACTCAAAGAGAAACCCAACAGTGGTATCAGAGCCAGGTTCTGGCCATGATTGTTGTTTTGGAAGTTTGGTTATTCCAGTGCGTGTAAACCTAGGGATTTAGTAGTGTTCTAAATGTCTAGATTTATTCCTGGTAAATCAATGTTTGATGGTTTTTCCAAGGCATATCGGTGGGCCCATAACCCACAGTTTAGGGGCTCTGCCCCTTGGAACCCAGCCAGGAACGTCTGGGATTTCGTGATAATTTCTAATTATTAGAAATTGTTGTCTCCTTAACAGTAACCGTCCCTCAAATGGTTAGTGTACCAGTGTATTGTTTTGGATTTTGCATCCAACAATGAGAGACGAACTTGTCTACTGTTTTAAGTTGAGTTGTCTTTGCTTTTGTCCAATGCATGTAAATCTGAAGATTTGGAAGAGTCCGGATGTTCAGATTTAGCCCTTCCTTTCTATCAAATGTTGATAGTGTTAGGTTGTGCACATATGGGATGCATGTGGATTTTAGAAATTGTTTTTTTGTGGATGTGCACATTGATCAAATGTTGATCATGGTTAATTGTTAACCCATAATCAAAATCCCTTCCTCTAATATTAAGTGTTCGGATGCCTTCCCATGGATGACACTCTTCCTGCCTCGATCGATGAAGTGTGGGCTTGTCAAAGCAAGGTGCATTAATTTATCTTGGTAAGGGTGCGAGCGGATAATTATGATATCCCACTGTCGACATCGGGTCTAGCTTAACTAGGTGACCTCAAATATTGAGTGCCTAGAGGCATAGGGTTGGCATGCACCATATGATGGATGCGAATTAGGAGTTATTCACCAACCATACAAGAATTGCATGAGGATGCAATTGGCAAGCCGTTGCTACCTAAATAACCGCATTGTGAGAGGAAAGCCAAAGCTGACTCATTGTTTTGGTGAAATACAGATCTTGTCCACTAAGAGAGTAGCTCGCATGAACTCTCCGAATTTATAGTGAGGGCTATTATTTCGAATAAAATAGTGGGAGTTTTAATTGAAGTCCAAATTAAAATAAATTGTATTTGAAATCTTGGTACAAATATTATTCTGCATGAATTCTTGTAAAATTCCATGGCAAGTGGTTCACACTCCACTCTGTCTCTGAGAGCCATCCTTGAGAAGGATAAGCTCAGTGGGACTAACTACATGGACTGGTACAAGAACCTGAGAATTGTTCTCAAGCAAGAGCGAAAGCTCTATGTCTTGGAAGATGAAGCCCCCGAGGTGCCGACCGGGAATTCTTCCCGTGCTGATAAAGATACTTATAAGAAGTATACTGATGAAGCCTTAGACGTTGAATGCCTTATGCTTGCCACCATGAACTCTAAGCTTCAAAGGCAACATGAGAACATGGGGTGCAAGGAGATTGACAAGCATCTCAAGAAAATTTTCAAGGGCAGGCTCGTCTAGAGAGGTTTGACATCACAAAAGCGTTGTTTCAGTGCAAGATGGGAGTTCGAGACTCAGTAGGGACTCACGTACTCAAGATGATTGAGTATATAGAGAACCTTGAAAGGCTGGGTTTTCCTCTAGGTCAAGAGGTGGCCACAGATCTGATCATGCAATCGTTGCCGGACAGTTATGAGCAGTTTGTCTTGAACTACAACATGAATGAAATAGACAAGACACTGCTCGAGCTCCTAGGCATGTTGAGAACTGCCGAGATCAATATGAAGAAGGCCAAGCCTGCCAGCCCCATACTGATGGTGCATAAGGTCAAGGGCAAGGCCAAGGGCTCTAAGAAGACGAAGGTGGGACCTAAGTCACATCTCGAACCCAAGTCTTCTGCACTGATGAAAAAGAAGAGCACGGTGAAGGTGGGGAAATGCCACCACTGTGGCAAGGCTGTTCATTGGAGGAGGAACTTTCCTTCTTATATTGAGGGTCTACAGAAAATGAAGGGAGGTATGACTTCCGCTTCAAACATTTACGATATAGAAATAAACCTTTCTGCTCCTTCATCTTGGGTATTGGATACCGGATGTGGTTCACACATTTGTACAAATGTGCAGGAACTGGGAAGGAGAAGATTGTTGAGTAAAGGGGAGGTGGACCTGTGTGTCGGCAATGGAGCAAGAGTTGCTGCTGTAGCCGTATGGGTTTACCATCTTTCTTTGCCCAGTGGGCATGTAATAAAACTGGATAACTGTTATTTTGTTACGGCAATAACTAGAAACATTATATCCATTTCATGCTTGGACATGATTGGATTTTCTTTTATAATTAGGAACAACTGTTGTTCTATATTTAAGAATGATATTTGTTATGTTGTAGCCCAATTGTTTAATTGTCTTTATGTTTTGAACTTGGACCATAAAATCTATAATGTAGAAAATAATAAAATACTAAGAACAAATGACTCAAACCCTACATATCTCTGGCATTGACGTTTGGGCCATATAAACGAGAAGCGCATATCCAAGCTCCATAAAGATGGACTTTTGGACTCATTTGATTATGAATCATTTGAGCAATGCAAATCTTATTTGTTAGGCAAAATGACTAAAGCCCCTTTTACTGGTTATACTGAGAGGGCTGAGGATCTCTTGGGTGTTGTATATAGTAATGTATGTGGACCCATGAGATCCATGGCTAGAGGTGAGTATTTCTACTTCGTTACATTTACTGATGATTTCAGTAGATACGGATATGTGTATCTTATGAAGTGCAAATCCGAGACCTTTGAAAAGTTCAAAAAGTTCAAGAATGAAGTAGAAAACCAGTTGGGTAAAAGGGTTAAAGCACTCCGATCTGATCGAGATGGCGAATACCTGAGTCATGAGTTATGTGATCATCTGAAAGAGTGTGGTATTGTATCACAGCTCACTCCACCTAGAACACCACAGCATAATGGTGTGTCTGAGAGGAGAAATCATACTCTATTAGACATGGTACGTTCGATGATGAGTCATGCAGACTTGCCTGTTTCCTTTTGGGGTTTTGTTTTAGAGACTTCTGCAAAGACACTGAATCACGCTCCAACGAAAATGGTTCTGAAGACACCATATGAGATATGTACTGGGAAGCATCCTAGTATGTCGTTCATTAAAATTTGGGGCTGTGAGGCATACATGCGACGTCAAATGCTTGACAAGCTGGAACCCAAATCGGATAAATGTTATCTGGTGGGATATCCTAAGGAAACGAAAGGGTATTACTTTTACCTACCGTCTGAGGGCAAAGTGTTTGTCGCAAGGACTGGCGTCTTCTTGGAGAAAGAGTTCTTATCAAGAAAGACTGAAAAGGTAGAACTTGAAGAAGTTCAAGAACCACAAATAGTGAATGAACCGGAATTTGATTCTGAGACAAGACTACAAGATGTTGTAGCTAGAGAACCTGCTCAAGAAACACAAGTCCTACGTAGATCTGGTAGACCGAGATTTGAGCCTGAGAGGTATGGATTTCTCATGTCTCAAATAGGTAATGTGTTGCTTATGGATCATGATGATGAAGCAGCACCCTACCAAGAGGCTATGAGTGGACAGGACTCCGACAAATGGCTTGAGGCTATGAAATCCGAAATGGACTCTATGTATGCAAACCAAGTTTGGAATTTGGTGGAACCACCTGAAGGGGTACGACCCATAGGGTGCAAGTGGGTCTTCAAGAAGAAGACCGACATGGATGGGAATGTACAGACATTCAAAGGGCGACTGGTGGATAAGGGTTTCAAGAAAATTCATGGTATTGACTATGATGAGACCTTTTCCCCTGTTGCCATGGTAAAGTCCATAAGGATATTACTTGCTATTGCTGTGTATTATGACTATGAGATCTGGCAGATTGATTTCAAAACGGCTTTCCTTAATGGAAACCTCCTTGAGGAAGTGTACATGACACAACCCGAGGGTTTTGTATCCCCAAATGAAGCCACTAAAATATGCAAGCTGAATAGGTCCATTTATGGACTGAAGCATGCCTCTCGAAGTTGGAATCTTCGTTTTGATGAGAAAATCAAAGAGTTTGGTTTCATCAAGAATGAAGATGAGCCTTGTGTTTACAAGCGAATCAGTGAGAGCATTGTTGTCTTCTTGATATTGTATGTAGATGACATACTTTTGATTGGGAATGACATTCCTTCCCTGAAAGTTGTTAAGAACAACCTAGGGAACTGCTTTTCTATGAAGGACTTGGGTGAAGCGACTTATATACTCGGTATTAAGATCAATAGAGATAGATCGAAGAAGTTGCTGGGTTTGACCCAGAGTATATACATTGAGAAGGTGTTGAAGCGGTTCAACATGCTTGAGTCCAAGAAAGAATTTTTACCCATGTCTCATGGTGTGAATCTCTCTAAGGACCAGTGTCCAAAATATTATGAAGATAAGGACCGCATGAAGTTGATTCCATATGCTTCGGCAATTGGATCAATCATGTATGCAATGTTATGTACTCGACCCGATGTCTCCTTTGCTTTGAGCATGACTAGCAGGTATCATTCAGACCCCGGTGAGTGTCACTGGATTGCAGTCAAGAATATCCTGAAGTACTTGAGAAGGACAAAGGATGTGTTCTTGGTGTATGGTGGAGAGGAAGAGCTCTTTGTAAGTGGTTACACGGATGCTAGCTTCAAAACTGATAGGGACGACTCAAAGTCTCAGTCAGGTTTTGTGTTTTGCCTTAATGGAGGAGCTGTGAGCTGGAAGAGTTCCAAGCAAGAGACAGTTGCTGATTCTACAACAAAGGCCGAGTATATCGCTGAAGCTAATGCAGCGAAGGAGGCTGTATGGATTAGGAAATTCATCGGCGAGCTTGATGTAATTCCTAGCATTGTTGGTCCCGTAGTTCTCTACTGTGATAACAATGGTGCAATTGCACAATCTAAGGGACCTAGATCCCATCAGCGCTCCAAGCACATACTTCGGCGGTTCCATCTTATTCGTGAGATTGTCGAACAAGGAGATGTGAACATTTGCACAGTGCCGACTGAGGAGAATATTGCAGATCCACTTACAAAGCCTCTCGCACAGAGAAAGCATGATGGTCATACTAGATCAATGGGTATACGATACCTAAATGATCAACTCTAGTGAGAGCCTTGTGGGTTGCATGTAAACATATATTCTATTGGCTGTTTATTGTTTATTCATATGATGAATTGTGTACCTATGTTTTTCCTTTTACTATTAATGGCCAGTTCTTTTATTATGGTTTCTCTATGTGATAGTTAAATGTTAACATAATAAATACCCTTAGAATGTTTGCTTCCATAGGACATCAAGTACGAGACTTGAATGTGAGAGCCTGTGATTTATTTGAAACTTCATTCTTAAAAGGTCCCTGGTCTTTGTATCATCATAGAAACCAAGGGTGATGATGATACATTAAGACTAGCACGTGCATTGACTAATGACCAGTTCTCACAGGTCATGATATTGTGATATCAAGTCATCACATGGGTACTTGTTAATGAACAAGTTGTACTGGACAGACCCAACCTGAGACTACTCTGTGGATTGTTATCTAAATGTGTCACGAGTAAGTCTCATTTAACAATGGTGTTGTGGTCCTTTGACCTGAAGTCACAACATTCATCAAGTGAGGAAGAGCGTGCTTTGATGCCATCTAAAGTCTTCCTTGAGAAAGGTTGATGATTAGGGTGGTTGTTGGGCACGTTACGAATCATTTGGGTGTTTGTGTGTGGGCAGATATGGGATTTGTCCTCCAATATGACATTAGTTGCATCCATGTGCCCCTTGATGGAACTGGACTGAGAAATGCGTGGCCATGCTTGGTTGAGTCAATATGTGATATTGGACTCACCATTCTCTGGAAGTCCGTTCTAGATCAAGAAACTCAGATTGAGCTATTATGAGGGAGATACGGTCCATGCCTCTAGTTCTTTCCGGATGTAAGGGACAAAGGGACAAAGACAATGCTGGGATTTTGTTCATTAATGCTTATGAGTTATGAACACTTATTGCTTGGGGAGCAATGATGCATTGCTAGATGCCGCTCATTGTTTGTGAGGTTTTGGGTTGTATACTTTCAAGATCAAGTGGGAGACTATTGGAGTTACCATGGTGATCTAGAAGTGGTCAAACATGTAATCTCACTGCCAACGCGATATGAGCCTACAGGGTCGCACATAAGAGCATGTGGAGAAGTTGGAAGATTGACTGTGTTGGTAAGGGTTACCAATCACCACCCAGAATAGGTCGGGCAAACATTGCCAAAGGAAAAATCGTCGAGAATCAAAGGGTGTCGTCGAGTATGTCTCACCGACTAAGGCAAATTCGTCGAGAATCGATGGGAGTCGTCGAGCCTGTCTCGCCTACTAAGGCAAAATCGTCGAGAATCAATTTGCTGAAATCGTCGAGAATCGAGGACAGTGTCATCGAGACTGTCTGCTGATTCTCGCCGAATCTGGTTGCTGATTCTCGCCGAATCTGCCTGTTGATCTCGCCGACTAATTCTTGCCGAACCTGTAAGTGATTCTCGCCGAATTTTCCAGAAACCTTGTCCTGTGTGGTGTGCAGATAGCGATACTTTTATGCTTTTGGTATAAAAGGGGACTTAGGGTTTTGGGATGAAGAGGCTATCGACAGATCGAGCTTTTCTCCTGTAGCTATATCGAACCCGACGGAAGTGTTTCGCTGCTCGCTCCGCCAAATCCTGAGCCTCGCCGGACGGAAGAGTTCCGCTTCCGCCGCCTCTTCGCTTTGCTGACCACATCCTCTCCGGCGACAGTCGCCGACGTTGCTTTTCCTGGAGCGGACCTAGCAGTCCGTGGAAGTGCAAAGGTGTGGTTGATCTCCTTCCCGACCCTTCGTGCGACGAAGCTCGGTGTTCTCCCGCTCGTGTGGATTTCTGCAGAGACGTGGACGTTATTCCACGTAGAACTCACCACCGTCGAGGACTCGAAGCTTGGAGAATCTACGTTGAGTTGTGACTCAACGCCACTAAGGTATTTTGCCTAGTAATTGTTTTTACTTCTTGATTCAACATTCGTGGCCTGATCCCATCTCTTTTGGGTTGTCTTGATATTTTATTCCTCCCGCTGTGTGCACAAGTGTTGTGCCATCCTCAAAGAGAAACCCAACAAAATGCCCTACAACACAAGCTAAGAAAACATCCCTATCACACAGATCCAAGACTGCATCCTACCACTCAGCCTTTATAATTTAGACTTACAACAAAGATTTTAAAAAGATCCTACATAAATTAAATAGTAATGTTGATTTAACTCAAGAGAAATTAATCTCTGAGTCAATTGCTTCCTGAGTTGAGAGAATCTCAGCCTATCTTCTTCACAGCAATAAGAATAACAATCTTAAAAAATCTGCTACTTGTGCTGGATGTAACTCAAAACCTTGATTCTTATTCTGCTCTTCTTCACAGATCCAGAGATTGATCTTCAAATTCTGCCTGACTTGGATCTTGAAGCAATTTCAGTTAGGGCTAACCTAGACTGATTCTTCTTCCTCACAGAAATCCTCTGATCTTACTGTATCAGATGTTGATTGCCACAGTTAACTCAAAAACCCTTTAGAATCGTCGATATGATCTTCTTGTTTCTGCAACAATGGCGAGGGAAGAAGATGAAGTCCTGCCCCTCCTTTTTCGTAATGAATTGATCCCTTAAAAACTTGTCACGATCCAGATCTCATCTTCTATTTAAAATCCCATCATGTAGAGAGTTTTTTAACACGTGTCACTGTATTAACAACAGATTATAACCTTCATTTCATAGATTAAGGCTGACAATGACGTTAATAATGAATTATAGCTCTTTCTTAATCATTTTGACTTTTGTTGACTTTTGTTGACTTTGCTGACATCATCCATTCTGTACTTAGAAAATTTTAGACAACTACCCAGGCGATGAGTGCGTTGAGTGAACAAGCTTTACTCAACGAATCTGGACTTAAAAAAATTCATGCTCTACTAGGCGTTGAGTGAGTAAGCTCCACTCAATGCTTTTTAACTTAGTCAACATTCTGCATCCTTCTGCAACTCTAGGCATTGAGAGCGTTGAGTGTATACACTTCACTCAATGCTTTTTGCCTTAGCTTGATCTTCAGCTCTTTTTGCAACTATGGCGTTGAGAGCGTTGAGTGAACTTGCTTCACTCAACAATTCTGGACTTAGATAATTCTGCTCTGCATGAAGGCGTTGAGTGGGTTGACTACACTCAATGCTTTCTCCTTTGGCCTCAACATTTGACTAGGCATCGAGTGAACTGGCTTTACTCAATGCTTTTTTGCCTTAGCCAAATTCTGTTTTCTTCTTTGGCATTGATAGCAGCAGCATGACTCAATGCTTTCTTACTTTGGCGTTGAGTGAGCTGACTTCACTCAACTCTATTTGTACTTAGACAAAATATTCCATCTTTCTTCCAAGGCTTTGACTGAATCAGCATGACATTGAGTGAAGTAGCTTCACTCAACGCTTTTGAACTTATTCGAATTTCTTTAACAGATTTGTTTTGGCTTTGACAGACTAGGCATGGCGTTGAGTGACCAAGCTTCACTCATCACTAATAGACTTAGTATATTTTTCTTTGCCAGAAACTCTGGGGCTTTGACTGTGGCAGCTTTACTCGATGAATTATGTTGTATGGAGTTGTGTTAGTTGACATCACTCAATGATTTTTGCCTTAATCGATTTTCCTGCTTTCTGAAACTTTGCCTTTGACTGCACACACCTGTCTAAGTGCTTTTTAGCTGTATGGTGTTGAGTTAACTGGCTTCACTCAACGCCTGTGGACTTAGTGGAACTTCTTTGTGTAGCTTCCTTTCTTAAGGCATTTGGCATTGAGGGAGCTTGCTTCACTCAATGATTGTGGACATAGAAATAATTTTAGTCACTGCACATGCTTATCTTGTGACCACTTGTCCAATCAGTGTAATAAAGACTAACCTGCATACATGAACTTATATATACATCAAATACAACTATATGTATATCATTAACTTGTTTGACTTCTTATAAATCTGGGACATTGGGATCAATGGACCCAACAACTATGTCTCCCTATGGGTAGCAATGATGGACTAATATGTTGTATAAGATGGCTTGCCACCTGTGTAAATGATGAACCCTTGTGTGGTATGAAAATGTGGAAGGGTTGGAAGTGCGTATATGTTTGCCGCGCTGGAAGGATGTGATGATAAGGGACTCGGTGTGGAGCCCTTGAGTGCTGTTGAGCACAAAATATGAATAATTAAAAGGGACTCAGTGTGGAGCCCTTAAATGTGAAATCACATGCAGCGTGAGTTGTCATGCGGTTTCATGATCCTGGGTTAAGGATAGTATGGCAGGTCTACAGGCTCGCTAGTCTTCACACCGATTGTAGTTGACAGATAGACTTTGGCCGGTTGGGCATGTCCTCAGTGCTCATTCTCGGGTCTCCTTCCGTGCCAAGTGGACGGTTGGGCTTGGTCCTCTAGTGATACGCTCCCATAGGCTCCTTCTGTTCAACAAAGATAGGCCAATTTTGGATGTGTTCTTTGTGCACATCTACCCTAGACCTCTCTGAGCCGTTGTACGCATGTGATCTCCACTGTTGTGTTCTTAGAATCGAGGCATACAGAGTCCTAGGCAAGGTAGTTTGGTGACCATCCTAGTAGTGGAAAGCCCGTTCCACTATCACTGTCTGGCCACGACGGATGGCGCCTGAGAGGTTAGCTACCTACTCGAAAAGAAAGAACTACAAGTCTGTGTTGACATGGCAGTGTGCGTGTGTGTGAGCATGGGTGAGTCATCGCATTGCATTCATAATATTACATTGCATTACATACACAAGATCCTTATCATATAAGTTTGTTTGGGGATTCTTACATGATGAGTTACCTTACTGTTAAGCCGATCCTTAACTTATATGTCTGTATGGGAATTCATATAAGTTGAGTTACATTATTGTTGTAGGACCATACTTGTATACTGTTGTTGATAGTAGAACTGCTGGTGTAGATTAATATACTCACTTGTCATACATGTTGGATACTTTGATATTGATTAGTCTTATACCACATGTTTGTACTGAAAGAATTTGTTTTCAAGATCAGCTAACACCTAGAGGAGGGGTGAATAGGTTTTAGGTCTCTTTTAAAACTATCTAGACCTATACCTTACTTTGTTGTGCTTGGTGATTATTTAGTTAAGATTTTAAGACTATCAACCAGAAGACATAGTAATTTTATAGTGGTTCCCCAGTATATGGGTATGTCCGCTGTTCCTCTCTGCCTTTTTAACAGTGTGTTAGACAAGGCTCTTTCCTAATACTCGGTTTCTTAAGAACTTACAATACGATCCCAAAGGACCACTCAGTCTCCTTCAAGACCTACAACTCAAGCCAAAGGCCCTACAACTCAGAGATTCAACAATCAACTACCTCAGGCTCAAAATCCCTACAACTCAATGATTCTACAATCACCTACCTCAGGCTCAAAATCCCTTCAACTCAGGCTAGAAGGACAACCCTACACTCAGATCAATAAATGAACCTACCTCAGCCTTTATAATACAGGCTTATAACTTAGATTCTATTTAGAGTCCTACTCTCAGATCCAAGACTAGATCCTACAAAAAATAGAAATGTTGATGAACAGTTTGACACCATAGGGTAATCTCTGTGTCGATTAGGATTGGCTGCTTGTGTTGGAAGTAACCTGCAGAAATCTCTTCCTCTTCTATTTCAAGAATCAATCCTGACCTTGCTATCGCGGATGAAAATTACAAGAACTATCTCTTTTATGCTTTCAGTTTGACTGAACTGAACAAGACCTTCAGGCTCGACAGCAATGACGAGGAAGAATAAGATGTTCAGCCGCAATGCGAAATCAGAAAACCCTCATTCTTTTTTTGTTTCAGCAAATCTTTCCCTTTTATATTTAGAAGATCAATGACTCTTTGCACTGTGGGACTAGGCTAAAAAGGGCATGTTCCCACTTCCATCTGCAGAAAACGACAAAAGCTGGCCGTCGGTGACATTCAGGTCATACTGCATCATTCCCATAAAGAATTTGAAATGTGTTGACTTTAGCTGACTTCAGCCATTCCGGGCTTAGAAAATTACTCAGAATCAACTCAGGCGTTGAGTGGCATTGAGTGAATGGCCTTCACTGAATGATTATGGACTTGGTTTATTATTTTGCACTTTCTACAACTTAGGCATTGAGAGCGTTTAGTGGTTGCCTTCACTCAACGCTATTTACCTTAGCTTCTTCTGAACTCTGCCAACAGCTTAGGCGTTGAGTGAACTGGCTTCACTCAATGCTTCTGTACTTAGAAACTTTTCTTCTGCATGAAGGCGTTGAGTGTGTTGACTTCTCTCAGCGCCATCTTCCTTCTGCCTTAACATTGGACTAGGCATTGAGTGAACTGGCTTCACTTAACTCTTTTGTACTTAGTCAAAATCTGACTTCTCCTTAAGCTTTTACTGTAGTAGCACGACTCAAAGCTTTCTTTGAATGGCGTCAAGTGAACTGGCTTCACTCAATGCTTTTGTACTTTGATAGATTTTCCTGTCTTTCTTCTTTGAATTTGACAGAAACACTATGATGTAGAGTTATAAGACCCTTTCTTAGCACTACTGGTTCTTATGCCCAGAACCGCTGTTTTGAGGTAACACCGACACTCGGGAGGGTAGACACTATAAAATGCCGATTCTATCGGCATTGATGATCATCAAAGAAGTAGAGGTACAAATAAGTCAAGTCCACAAAATCACCATATATATATATTTATATGAGCATAAATCACAGCAAATTCCACAGAGATAAGGTACTGAAATAGAATAATAAAGTAGAAATATAAACGGGCTCATGCCCAATACATCATGTCCTCACTACAACACTCTCACAGAAGCTAAGTAAAACTAACACTCACGGAGCCAGAAGCTGGTGCTCCTGTACTAGACTTTCCCACCTCTATGTGCACCGCACTCTGCTTGTGCTACATCTCCTGCTACTGCTCCCTGTCTCCCATCCGGAGCCCCTAAAATGTTTGGTCCCCCTACCGTTAGTCAAAAGTCTAAGCCTGATTTTCTCTACCCCTCCCCCAGTGGATCCTAGGCACCGTATGAGAGGAATGATAGGAAAGCTTGATGGTGGAAAGTAGGCAAAACTAGGTAACTGTGGTCCTAAGCTAGCAGATTATATAGTATCTGATTTACAAGTGTCTAACTAGCAGTTCTATATCAAGTAGAGAAGAAAGGGGTAAAAAGTAAAGTGCACCATAAAAAAAGTAACAGGTATTAATTAACCATAATATATATGATGCACATACAAACTTATAAGTTAAGGGGTCTTTTGCAAGGCTTCAATAGTATAAGCTATCACATACTAGTTTATACGATGGGGTGTCAGGTTTTATGTAAGTATGTGTGTTCTGATATGTTATTCCATGATTCATTCAAGTGCAACACACGCACACGACTCCATGCGCACAGACCTTTAGTTCCCTGATTTGTGAAGCTGGCTTCACTCCCAGTAGCCTCCATAGTGGCCAGTGGAGATAGTGGGTTGGGCCACCCCACTCCCAAGCGTGTATTTACACTACCAAGAAAAGCCCGTATGCACGCCTCTGAAGGACACATCATAGTCACCACGTACTATGCTGACCAGCTACTTGTCTTTTCCTTGGTTAAGTGTAAACCACACCCGCCGAGTCATCGTATCGACGTTGTTGTGAACGACCGTCAAATATCGTTGACCCACCACTTTATGCACATGCATTCATGAATTTTCTGAGCCATCTGCTCCCCGGACTAACCTGTCCATTACAACAACCTCCTAAGCCTACGGCTCGCCGGGCTAACTTAACCATTTTCACAACCACCGAGCCTACCACTAAGATAATCCAATCAAGCTAACATCCCGAGTCATCGGGGCGAGTGAAAGTGAAGTACTAGTATTTCTATTTTCACTTTAACATTTTAATCTTCTGGTTTAAGTTTAACCTTGGACTGCCAAGGGCATTCCCAATGAAGGGCTCTCGAGGGAACTAGGAACTACGATGGGATGAAGCACAGAGCTCCCTTTCGCAAGGTACTTATTATTATTGGTAACTACCCATGTCCAAACCCTCTTAACATTACACTTGAACTAACCCTAAGTGTATTTAGACTCTTCCTCCAGGGAAAGAATATCCTCCATCAATCCCGAGTACAACGTTGCCTCTAGTCAACTTGGTTCTCACTACCTGCCTACCATTAGTGACCTTATTCATTCTCTACCAGACCAGATACACCAAATATCTCACCTTCCCATACAAAGGCCTACATGTTATGATGCAGTCCAATGTATCAGATGGGATAAATAATACGCTTTCTTTGGTTCGGATAATTAAACATGATACGTAGCGTGCAATATCTCTCTAAATACACTACCGATGAACTCAAACAATCATTGGCACAAACTTTAACAACGTGCAACGCAAAGGGTCGCTACCCATTTAGAGATTAAACAAGGGTTATATGCCAATGTTCGATCAAGAGAATAGAACATATACGATCCGGACAATTATTTAATCAAATTAATAATTTCCGCAAGCATTCACAATCCAAATATGAGAAGATCCGGACTAAAAATAGAGATTTCAACAAACTCCAAAATCAATCCCAATTTGATTATTATGAGGTAAGCCAAAATCTCTTGAACTTAAGGAGGAATCAAGGGTAATGAACCCGATCTCTACTAGCGTTCACGAAATCTACCCGATCCAAGTTATATGAAAATATCCGAAAAAATAAACGCTTGCAATTTCGATTTTATTAACGCACTAATTTCAATATAAATCCGGACTAAACACTAGCATTCTAATCCACCAAATCTCACAATAATACAGAAGAATCACACAAGAGGAGGTTTAAAATTCATTAGCCAATCCCAAGAAATCTGTCCACAAAGATGAGTGGAGGAAGCACACAACGACGGTGGTTAGATCTATTTCAACGCAAATCCATGGTACCGCAACAGACGATGAATACATGGTCCATTTCCTTTTGCAAAAACCCTAGGAGATGGAGAAACCGTGATGGCTGAATATATTCAGGGAGGAGAGAGGAAAGGTGGTTGCCGAAATTTTGAGTAGGGAGAGAGGGCTTCTCGGTTTTGTGATGCAAGAGGGATGATCGATTTTGGTTGTAGAAGGAGGAGGGTTGCTCGGGTTGGGTTGTGAAGCAGGGTGGCTGAGAGATTAAAGGGGAGAGTGGGTGGAGGCTTGGAGAGAGGGAGGAGAAAGGAGAGGGTGGCGGCTAGGAGAGAGGGAGGAGCAAGGAGGCCGAGGGGCTGCTCGGTTTTTATACGGAGAGTGGGTGGCCGATTTATTGAGGGAAGAAAAGGAGAGGGAGAGGGTGGTGGCTTGGAGAGATGGAGGAGTGAGGAGAGGGCAGCAGCTTGGAGTGAGGGAGGAGCAATGAGAGGGCGGCGGCTTGGAGAGAGAGGAGCAAGGAGGCCAAAATTTTCAAGAGGGAGGGAAAAATCTCAATAGATTTTAGGTTTTTCAATTCTTATCATTCTTATTAAATTCTTCAATACCAAGGTCATATATAGGATACACCACTCAATCTCCACCATTCATGAAATAGAAATACAAAAGATGGTTATAAACACCCATCATAACATAAAATAAAAATATAACAGTATAATGCAAAAATAAAATGCCTGAAAATAAAATGCTTAAAAAATGTTTAAAATAAGAATGCTTAAAATATATAATTATAAATATTTAATTTATAATAATATATTTTTATATGAGGGTAACAGTGACGGCAGACGGCATGCATAACTTGTAGCGAGGCGCGGCATTGGCGATGAATGTCGCGGTAGAATCTCATCTTCAAGCTTGCGGCAATGATCGTCCCAATCAACAAACTCTCTATGTCAGGGATCAAAGGCTGCCTTAGCAATGTCATCATGAACCAGTGGTGGGATAGCGTCGCCATCATGTTACCTTATTTCTACAATTTTATTGTGTGCAAACCTAATGAGCTATAAGGTTTGCATGAAAGGTGATACTCTAAATAATCATCAGAATGGCCTAAGATTATAATTTGCTGTCTATCATGATACTTTATGAATAAATCCAGAAAATTGCAAATTTCTTACTTTATTTGGTATTTATTATATTTCTGCAAAATCAGACAACCTATGCTTTTGAAAACCAAGTACACTTTTCGGACTAAGTATGGTGTTGGAAAAATTATGATAAACTACTAACATCAAAATAAAAGTGAATACCAAAAATCCGAATTTTCTACGGTGGATTTGACCTTCAACAAATTATAAGATAAATAACAACAATATTAAGATAAATAGGGGAAAATTAGAATAAACCTTCCAAAAATTATGAAAAATTACTAAAAGATAAATATTACCAAAGAAAAGGTTACTGAGCCAGATTTATAATTTTCCAACACCATTTGGTCACATAAATGAATTATGTTAATTATTCAACAAATGGGCACTTATGAAGGATCCTATATGAAAAGTCTTTCAAAATATTCATAAAAATTCTCAGAGGATGATTATGTCATAAAATGTTCCCTGACTAAGTTAAATAATTTTCCAGTCAGCTATAACTCTAAAATAATTATTTTGTGATTTAATTCATCTTAGGATTTGTGAATAAAGTACTAAAATTACCAATGCAAAATTCACAATAAAATTTCTATAGAATAATATCATCTAATTAGAACCACTGCCTAAATTTCATGAGCATCCAAATTCATTTGAGCATGTTCTTAAATATTGGACCGAAGTGCCCTAAACTATCCATGATTATTTTAAAGAGGGTGTAAGTTCCTAAAAAAATCCTAAAACCATTTTCAAGAGACTATTTTTGCCCTATGAATTCACCAACCGAATTCCAAGACCATCCATGGACATAATATCTGATCCGTAAAAATCGTCTAACGGACTACAATCTGAATAGGCAAGTGTACCTATCGTATTATAGTATAGTGATATAAATAAATCAAGGTCGTATAAAAACTCGGGGCAGGCAAGTACTATTACTCACAACGACTCTATTATCCTACCGAACGATTGATGAGTTTTGAAAATAAAATAAAATTAACTTTGTTAAAAGAGAAATAAACTATCGCGAAAGAGTGCTCGATTAACAATTCACTTTGAAATAAAATAACGAAATAAATTAGTTTAACATTTGCAATTCTATTAAGACAGTGACGGATCTGATATTAGGAAATAATCTCGCTAGAGCATTAAATCCCCTGACTTATAAACGTTTTGACCGAAATCTCTTTCAAGTCAAAAAGGCCTAAAGCCGCATTACCGAAGTGACCCGCACTATTGGATTTGACTCCAATCCGGAGGATTTACGTCATCCTATCTCTAGGGTTGTGTTCAACTCCTTCCTTCTTTGAGTGATCTTTCAAATCAATGAGTCTCTCGACTTCTATGAAATGAGATCAATTGCCTACTACCATATACCGGAATACAGAGTCGACACGATAAAAATCAAAGAAGGATAAAAAATAGAAAAAATACAAATGCAAACAAAAAATTAAAGATCCGTTATTTCATCACAAAGTTCATCACGATCGGGCACAAAAAGAACTAGCTAAACATAATTGGAAAGGAAACCAAAATAAGAGAAAAGAAATTCATTTTCATTAATAGAAAAAGGGGTACACAATAAAAATAAAAAGAGAGACAAGATTATGCTACCAAAAAAAAGGATTATAATAAAAAGAAATCTACTTAGCAATAGAGAAAGAAGAAAACTTGCACTTGAACTAGCTATCTCTACCAAAACTACTTCCTCCAAAACAAGAGGAAAGGGGTTCCTTTTATAGGAGAGGGAGAAAGATCTAGAATGAAAATGTAGAGAAGAAGCCAAGGTGGTGGCCGGCCATGTATGTGGAGATGGTTTATGCATGATATTTAATGAATGAGAGAGAGAAAGATTTATATGCATGCATTTCATTTTGGAAAATAAACAGAAATAAAATAAATAAAAGAGGGGGGATGGATGGGTTTAAATGAGAATGAAAGATGGGAAAACAGGGATGAATGAGAAATAAAGAAGGGAGAGAGGAGTGGAAGGTGCATGTATGTGAAAGTTATTGAGGAGGAAAGAGAGGACATGAGGGGGCCGGCCATGCATAGGGAAGTGGGCTATTTTGTAGTGGGCTTTGAAGAGGGCTCAGGTAGGACATGGTGGGCTGCTCTTGGATAGGCCGGGCTGCTCCATCATGGGCTCGGGTTGGTCTTTGGGCTGCTTCAAAGAGGAGGCTCAGGTTGGTCTTTGGGCTGCTTCAAAGAGGAGGCTCGGGTAGCATGGACCTACAAAAAACAAAGCAAACATGTTAGATAAATTAAATAACATAACATTAATTATTATAACTAAATATAACATAACAAACATAATACATAAAATAATAAAAATACATATAGGAAAACTATAGGTTTTTATATCATAACATAACAAAATAAAATTGCAATATAACAAGCAAATAAAAGTATAATAAAACTAGGAATTATATTATCCTAACACAAAAAGACTTTAAATAAGAAATAAAACATAACAAGCATAAAAATACTTAAAACATATAATTAAAATAGGACTTTTTCATACTAAACTACCCCAAAAATGATGACTAAAACTAGTCATCAAATTCCACCATGCTTAGGCTTTTGCTATTCCAGAGCAAAAGTAAGAGAAATATTTATAAGACAATTATAAAATTTTCAATTAAACTAAAAATTTCTTTACACCAAAAACTAGCTAAAAATAAAATTTAGGGATTTACGAATTAAGTTCTAAATTATGAAATTAAAGTGAAAAGAGAGAAATATTTATCCAAAAAAATTCTCTAATAAATTAACTAGCACTCAAAATTGAGTAAAGTGCAAACAAGGTTAGATTGAAATTATAAAAAATATAACTTGAAAGAAACTTAAGGTAAAAATGCAACCGACTACTTATGCTCTCCCAATATTTTAATTTAAAAACTAAGACAATAATATTGGCTAAGGGGTTTGGGGAGGAAATCAACATGAAGAGGTCTTTTATTGGAGGTGATCATCATTATTTTTTTCTTTACACCCACACAATATTTTTTAATAAAATATATATGTAATACCAGAAAATAATAGACTAACATCCTATCACTTCCCACAACATATATGAACTTTTAATTCCTCTCTTCATCAGGGTTGCATATGTGTACCAGTGAATAAGGAACTAACATCTCCTTATTCCCATGACATATGATCTAACAATAAAAGGAAAAAGGAGAATTAGGTAAGGGTAAGGGGTTAAATAAGATTTTAGAAAATAAACTAATACACTAGAGAGCAACTACCAGTAGATTGAGATTTCCTAAGAATCTAAAAGCATGAGCTAATAATCATTAGAATCAAAAATTGTTAAGCAAAATTACTACAAAATCGAAACTATTTAAAATAAAAGAGAAAAAGTGCTAAATAAATTACTCTAAGCAAATTAAAACCATAAGATTATCCTCAAAACTAAATCACTAAATATTAAATTTAACTAAATATGATGAAATAAAAGATTAGCAAATAATAAAAAGAATGCTTATAAACAAACTCAAACTAGATTTCTAACAATAACAAAAAACTAAGCGTGATGTTTATTACTTTTTTTATTTTTCTGAGATTTTTTTATTTTTTTTGGGTTTTTTTGAATTTATCAATCTAATATTTTTTTGAATTTATGAATTTATAATTTTTTTGGATTTTTGATAAGGCAAAATAAAAGCAGTACTAAAGAAACTTAATAAAAATATACTAATCTTTTTGGAAATTTTGATTTTAAGAAAGCAAAAGATTTTTTTGATTTTTGAGAGAAAAAGGAAGAAAGAAACTAACTAAACCATCCCCCATGCTTAAACCTTTCATTGCCCTCAATGAAAAATAAAAACAAAAAAAGAAAAAAAAAAAGAAAGGGAAGGGGCGCAATAAAGTAAATAAATAAAAAGAAAACGACTTCCCCGGATTCATGAGGCCGAATGCAGATGTCGCTCTCCCATGCTTGAGCTGGACACCGGCTCAGGCCTAAGGAAGAGAGAAAAGGATGGAGTCAAACGAACCGCCGGAGGTTTTATTCTTGTAGGACAAAACAAAAACAAAAAAAGAACAAAAAAGGATAAGCAAGGGGTGCCTCCCAAGAGCGCTCTTTGTTTAACGTCGTCTGAGCCCGAAGTTATTGGTTAGCTAAATGGAAAATAAAAACTAAAGTGAAGAGGTAACTCCCTAAGTATGCGCTTAGGGAGTAATTCAAAAAAAGGAAAAATTGAAGAATCGCACCGACATGCGGTGGAATCTTCAAGGGAATGACGTCCAAATGTGAACGGATGGAGTTAAAGAAGAACTCCGCCGCATATAAAATGGGAAAGAAGGGGTCGTCAAAAGAAGAAGAAAAAAAAGAAGAAGAATAGAAAGAGAAATAAAAGAAGTAGAAAAAGAAATTTCATCAACAGAAATTTCACAAGCAGAACGAGAGACTTGTGAAATTTCGGGAGAAGAAGGGGCAGAAAGAACTAAAGGAAAGTCATCTAAAATAAAAGAAGAAGAAAAGAAAAAGATTCGCTAAAAATAGAAAAATTTGGAACAGTTGAATTTGAGATGGAATCACAAACGTCTTCAGAAGGAGAAATAGGAGACGTCTCATCATCCTCAATAGGTAAGAAGCACGCCGGAATATCCATAGAGGTGTCTTCCAAAAGAGGAAGGAAACAATTCGGAATATCCAAATAGTTATCCTCCTCGAGAGGAAAAAGACAAGCCGGGATATCCGGTGACTCATTACATAATGAAATTGGAGGAGACAGAGAAGAAAATGAAGAAAAAGATGCGGCCTCATGAGAAAAATAATCCATAATGGTTTTGAAATGCGAATTAATATTATCAATAGAAGTTTTCAATTCAAGAAACTCATTATCGATAGAATTAAAATTTGGAGGTGTGGTGCTTTGCGGGGAAAAATCATAAGAAAAATAAGACGGGTTTCCCATCTCCTAAGTAGGATAAAAATTGGAGTAAGGGTCAAATTGGCCACTTTGACCTGCTCCAGAAAAATTGAAATCAAAAGAGGGAGGGGTTCCCGAAAGACATTCAGAATAAAAGTTGTCGAGCGACCCGCAAAAAGCGCAAAAAGATGATAATTCCATAATAAAAAATAATAATAAACTGTTACCAAAAAGAAAAAGAATTTTATTATTGATATATTTTTTTTGAAAGTAGAAAAATTAAAATAAATATATATATATATTTTAAAAAAGTAGAAGTAATAAACTCGATGCTTTCGTAATATTACCAAAAATATCCCCAGCAACGATGCCAAAAACTTGATGCATAAAAATCATCTCACGGACTACAATCTGAATAGGCAAGTGTACTTATCATTTTATAGTATAGTGATATAAATAAATCAAGGTCATATAAAAACTCGGGGCAGGCAAGTACTATTACTCACAACGACTCTATTATCCTACCGAACGATTGATGAGTTTTGAAAATAAAATAAAATAAACTTAGTTAAAAGAGAAATAAACTATTGCAAAAGAGTTCTCGATCGACGATTCACTTTGAAATAAAATAACGAAATAAATTAGTTTAACATTTGCAATTCTATTAAGACCGTGGCGGATTCGATATTAGGAAATAATCTCGCTAGAGCATTAAATCCCCTGACTTATAGGCGTTTTGACCGAAATCTCTTTCAAGTCAAAATGGCCTAAAGCCGCATTACAAAAGTGACCCGCACTATTGGATTTGACTCCAATCAGGAGGATTTACGTCATCCTATCTCTAGGGTTCCGTTCAACTCCTTCTTTCTTTGAGTGATCTTTCAAATCAATGAGTCTCTCGACTTCTATGAAATGAGATCAATTTCTTACTATCGTATACCAGAATACGGAGTCGACGCGATAAAAATCAAAGAAGGATCAAAAATAGAAAAAATACAAATTCAAACAAAAAATTAAAGATGTGTTATTTCATCACAAAGTTCATCGCGATCGGGCACAAAAAGAATTAGCTAAACATAATTGGAAAGGAAACCAAAATAAGAGAAACGAAATTCATTTTAATTAATAGAAAAAGGGGTACACAATAATAATAAAAAGAGAGACAAGATTATGCTACCAAAATAAAGGATTACAATAAAAAGAAATCTACTTAGCAACAAAGAAAGAAGAAAACTTTCACTTGAAGTAGCTATCTCTACAAAAACTTCTTCCTCCAAAACAAGAGGCAAGGGGTTCCTTTTATAGGAGAGGGAGAAAGATCTAGAATGAAAATGAAGAGGAGAAGCCAAGGGGGTGGCCGGCCATGTATGTGGAGAAGGTTCATGCATGATATTTAATGAATGAGAGAGAGAAAGATTTACATGCATGCATTTCATTTTGGAAAATAAAAAAGAAATAAAATAAATAAAAGAGGGGGATGGATGGGTTTAAATGAGAATGGAAGAGGGGAAAAGAGGGATGAATGAGAAATAAAGAAGCGAGAGAGGAGTGGAAGGTGCATGCATGTGAAAGTTATTGAGGAGAAAAGAGAGGACCTGAGGTGGCTGGCCATGCATAGGTAAGTGGGTTGTTTTGTAGTGGGCTTTGAAGAGGGCTCGGGTAGGACATGGTGGGCTGCTCTTAGATAGGCCGGGCTGCTCCATCATGGGCTCGGGTTGGTCTTTGGGCTGCTTCAAAGAGGAGGCTCAGGTTCGTCTTTGGGCTGCTTCAAAGAGGAGGCTCGGGTAGCAAGGACCTACAAGAAACAAAGCAAACATGTTAGATAAATTTAATAACATAACATTAATTATTATAACTAAATATAACATAACAAACATAATACATAAAATAATAAAAATACATATAATAAAACTATAGGTTTTTATATCATAACATAACAAAATAAAATTGCAATATAACAAGAAAATAAAACTATAATAAAACTAGGAATTATATTATCCTAACACAAAAAGACTTTCAATAAGAAATAAAACATAACAAGCATAAAAATACTTAAAACATATAATTAAAATAGGAATTTTTCATACTAAACTACCACAAAACCGATGACTAAAACTAGTCATCACAATCCCATGTCCTTCTTTAGGCCCCAAACCTCATCTCTAGGGCCTATACGAGGGTCTTAGGACATCTCTACCCCAAACCAGTCAATTTCTCTTGAGGGGATGTTTTAGATGACTGAGGTAGTGGCCCATGTTTCATCCCTTTTGGATGAGGTTTGGCCACTCAAGCCATCAAACAACCTTTGCCCTAATTTCCCCTTAAGGGACCAAATTTTGGTTACATCATTACCTAATCAAATCAGCCCCAAATGGGCTGATATTTTTACCTGTGGCCTATCATAACCCTAAGGGTCATCCACCAAAATTTTGGGTAATGGTGGGTTCATTAGACCATCTAATTAAGTCATACATGATTTATTTAATTTTTACAAAAACTATAGGAAAATATTTTTCAAAATTTTCCAATTTTGGACATAATGCGTATGCTTGTATAACTAACCTATGGTACAAATTTCAAAGCATTTTCCTTGTTGGTTTAGTGGGGGCACTCAATTTTGTCTCTGGTCAAGACTATATATAGGATGTACCATATTGAGTGTTGTGGTCAAACACGTTACCCAAATTGGTTGAAATAAATTTTACAATAAACTAGACTTCAAGGGCTACAACTTTGATGTTAACCATTTTTCCAGAAAAAGGCCTTTAAGTATTTTTAATAATTAAATCTATCTACTGCATAATGTGTGATTGAAATGAAATAATTCCAAATATTAATATTTAATCTGCGCACGAATCTTAAAGCGCCAATGGACGGAATCGGCTCATCTTCCTCCTTGAGCCAATGTCTCAGATTGCACCATCCTGGGCCAATTTAAGAGGCATTTTCCCGGCCACCTGAGCTCCTCCCCGGCCGGCCAGTGTCACCACCACCTTCATTGACGTGGTGGCCAATGATTGGCGGTGGTTGGCTGACCGATGGTGGCCAGAACAAGGGTTTAGGCTTGGAAGAAAAGCTCCAAAAATGGAGTTTTCGGCAAACCTGATCTAGGGCCAATTTGCCCCAAACATTGCATCCAATATAAGTGGATCTATCCACTGAGAAAGAGGAGGAAGAGGATAGGACCTTTTGGGAGGGCTGGAGCCTTGCCGATCGTCGGGTTGCCATGGCCGGTTGTGGCGTCGCTTGGTGCTCGACAACTATACATCTAGTGGGCTCTAATTCTTCAAGTAAATGGTGGAAATGGCTTCTGGGGGTCTAGCGAGGCTTTTAAAATAATCAAATGAGGGAGAAGAATGGTTTAAGCTAAATGGTCAATAATGGCCATGAAAGAACTTGTTCGGCCAACTAAAAATCCTTAAATTTAGCCATCAAGAGGCCTACAATGGCTGTTGATCTCCTCAAAACTGAAGGGGGGAATAAATCTAAAACAATTGTAATTGAAGAGAAGAGGACCTTGGCCTCCCTTGGAAATGAATGGCCTCTCCTTCATTTTCTCTCTCCTACATTAAAGGGGAAGTGGAGCTTTCTCTCTCCTAGTACTTATTTCTAGAAAATTAGTGGCATTTTGGATAATTCTAACCCTCATGAGGCTAGTGGGCCACCTCAACTGGGCCTAGCCCAAGTGGATTGGGCTAGGTTAAGTCAACTTGAGCTAATTTAACCTAACCTAAGGTTGAGTTGACTTTGGTCAAATTTACCTTTTGGGTTGACCTCAATTGGTCCTTGGTTACCCATTGACCTTCCCTAAGGTCTAGAAAGAGTTGGGTAGGGTTGTTTTGGCACCTTGGAGGCCACTTGACCCTTAATTATGATACTTTGACCATTTTGGAGCTAGAGTTGACTTTGGTCAACTTGACCTCTTTTGTTGACCCCAATGGGTCCTTGGTGACCCATTGACCTCCTTTATGGGTTAGGAAGGTATAGGTGGGGTCAATTTGGCTAAGGGAAGGTTAACTGGCCCATATAGGTTAGTTTGATCTTATTTAGGGTTAGGGTTTACTTTGGTCAATTTGACCACTTTGGTTGCCCCTAATGGGCCCTTAGTGACCCATTGGCCTCGCCTAGGGTTGGGAGAGATATGGTGGGTGAAAGTGCGGGATAGATCTAACTTAACTCAAGAGGAGGGTGAATACAGTATTTCAAAAACTTCATGTTATTTTTATAGCGAATTAAAGTAGGTGATATATATATATATATGAGAAAAAGAAAATCACAGCACACAAAATAAAACAAGTAAAGGAAATCCAGACAACACAAGGAATTTATAGTGGTTCCCCAATAAACCTAGGTACATCCACTCTTCAACCACCCTTGTTGGATTCCACTATAGGTTTTTGCTCAGGTGCTCTGCCACCACAGTTTTTTGCTAAGGTGCTCTGTCACCACAAGATTTATTTTTCTAAGGGAGATCTAGCAACCCTTTGAGCTTTTGATCTGATGCCCAAAAACCAATCCCATGTCTTTTGATCAGGTGACTTGTGAACCAAAAAGGCTAACTTTTGAAGGGAGTTAAAACCCTGCACACTGTGAAAGGAAAGTGTAAAAAGATGTTGTCTTCTCTATCTCAAGGCTCTGAGAAGACTAGTGGATTTGTTGATGTAAAAGCTCCCCCTGAGTTGTATGGATCTGATCAGGAGTGGAAGCTTTGTTTCACGGTGTACACCTTCAAAGTGATGTTGTTCTTCAGCAAGCTTTTAGACTAATTTTTATTTGTTGTCTCTTAAAAGCCAGAAGCAGATGAAGAAGAAATCTGTTTATATGAGAGCTATGTTGTGTTCTTAAATTTTCTGTACACTGTTCTATCTTGTTGACTGATTACTGTTTTACTAATTTACTGATACTTGTAATCTTCTGAAAATCACTTTATATATTGATTGCATATTCAAAAACATTTGAATTTTAAATTCTTTCCTTGAAATCCTCTGCGTAAGTTTTGGGCGTTGGAATGACTAATTTAGTCTTGAATGCATTTCCCTAACTGTCCCAATAAATTTGGTAGAGTAATAACTCTTTGAAATTCATAATTAATACTGCCAGGTAACGACTATATTATTGATCATATTGTGCATTAATTATCAGAATATTATTGTCTTAATATAATATAATTTGAAATCAAACTGCTATAGTCGAACTGAGAAACTATAGAGAAGATTAGTCGAACAGAACCTGGAAGGAGTTAGTCGAACTCAGTAAGGATTTTGTTTACCTAGGCTCCAAGTTCGTCAAACTGAGATAGTCTTTCGTCGAGCTGAACTTCTGATATGAGATCACAGTTCGTCGATCTCAGCTATACTTTCGTCGAGCTCAACTCAGAGAAAGAACTCTGAGTTTGTCGATCTAAGTTAGACGATCGTCGAGAGTAGTTTAGCTATCGTCGAATGACTTTTCTGTATTCTTTTTAACTGTTTTTCCTCTGAAGTATTCTGTCCCTAAAGTCTTCTGAAGGAGGGTACTGCCAATCTAAGTATGTGCTTCTGACCTTGACCCTGGAAATAATCTATGACCCTAGACTATACATGTTGGGTCATCTAATAAATCCTAATAGTGAACCTAGCCCAAATCATAAGTAGGGTTCTAATAATCTCCCCCTATTTGGGTGTGTTCACTATAAAAAATAAAGAAAATAACAAAGAAGGAAAAATATCTGACAGAATTATAGAACTTCAGCAGATATAAACAATTGTGTCTTGTGAATATATATACAGCAATAATAAAGTTCAAAATGCATAAGCAAAAAATTATAAATCTTTCTTTGGAGCATCTGAAGAAGGGTCTGAAGCAGGTTTTGTGAAAACCATTATTCTTGTTGGGCCCTCTGCTTCTTTTTGAGTCATTTTCATATCTTCAGCACCAAGAATCTTCATTGATATAGCTCTAGGCACTACTGCCTCTGGATGCAAACTCATATAAGTATCAATATTAAAAAGATTTTTCTTTTCATACCTTTATAATTATTTCTTCTTGTAGGAAGACATTGTTGAAAATTGAGAAGTGTCTTTTACTTCTTCCTTGGCTTTCTTTATCTATGAAGAGCTTCAATTTCCTTGAATCAGGCCATTCTAAAATTTAGATCCATCTCTGGATCACAAACTTGATAAGGTTGCCTTTCTTGAGTCGAATGTTGTTGACTGCTTTGAATTCTATGAGAATCATACCTAGATGGTTTATCTTATTTCTGATAAGAAGATCTTGAATGTTGAGAGGAAGAAGTAGACCTTTGAGACTATGAAACACTTCCTACAGAACCTACTGCCGGAGGAGGAGGAGGAGTAGGAGGAGGACCTCTCCTAAAGTGTGGGAGTGGAGAGTATCTCCTGCTCAAATTTCTAGTTTTCATCTCATTCTTAGAATACCTCATTTAGTTAGAGGAGTCTCGAGTAAGAGTAATATTATGCAGAATATAATAAGGGGTATCTGCTGTAGGAGAAGGATTAGGAGCAGCCCTGGAGGGAACCTTCTTCTTTAACTTTCTCTTCTTAGACCCAGAATCATCTGAGTCATCTGACTCTTCATCATCATCAATTTCACTAGTAGGATTATCATAGAGAGCATCAATCTATTTTAGTATCTCAACAGAAATTGCTGGAGGAGCCTGTGGTTGTGTATTTGTATTTATTATTTCAGCCTGTGGCTGTACAACTATATCTTCCTTTTCAGCCTGACGCTGTAGCTCTATATTTTTTGTATAAACATATATATTAGTATTTATAGTAATTATGTCTTCAAACATAATATCATCCATATCTGGCATGAGGGATTCAGCCCAAGCAAATGTTGGTGGGGAGAAAGCCTTTGGCTCTATATCAGTTACTTGCTCTATAATATTCTCAATAATTACAAAGCTTGTCTTTAGTTGTTCCAAAACTACTGGACTTATTGGGGCAGTGTAACATATTATTTCTTTAGAAGAATCATATGTAAAAACTGGTAAATTTCTGCTATAAACTATATCAAACAAATGTAGTAATGAAGGAATATCAACTATGGGATTAATGATAAAATCACCAACAATGATTATTTTTGCTGCTGCCTCTTCTATTGTATAAACCATTTCAGTATCATCAAAAATTTCAACTGATGTTGCTACTGGATTTATTACTACTAGAGTTGTTATTGCTGCTGCTGGAGCTTCTTCATAGGACATCTCCCCCTACCTGGATTCAGAGAGACCTGGACCCAGACCCCCAGAAGAAGGGACAGTGGAGGAGGAAGCTAGCTGAGCAAAAATAATGGAAATAAAAGTAGCAAGAGGGGCCATAGCCTCCTTTATGAGCTTCTTAAGTGTGGGTTTAATGAATTTAGAAGGTCATTGGCTATATCAGAGAAATCTGAATATATTGGATCAGAAGTTTGAGGGATGTCTGAATATGGGATGGTTGGAAATGTTGGCAGAATATTTGATGGAGGGATGACATCAGGGAATATATCTTGTATAGGTAAATATTGTGGAGTGTGTTGTGGAGATGGAGATGATAGTAGATTAAAATTTGGAGAAGACAGTAGTGGATCTGTATGAAGAGAAGTTGATGGTATGTCATCAAGATGTGGTGGTAGAGGTGATAGAGGAGGTGGAGATGGTGTATCCTCAGAAATGTAGATTGGTGAATGTGGAGAAGATGATGGTCGAGATGTGAGGCAGGAGGGATGGGAGTAGAAGGTAAGTATATAATAATAGTGGATGGTTGTTGAAGAGGAGGAGATAGTAGTCTGGATGATGGAGGTGGAGGCGGAGCAGAATTTTCTTCTAGGTTTGGAGGAGTTACTTTATCAGTCCTTGTGTCCTCAGAAGCTCTAGAGGAGGAGGCCCTGGAGGGCTTGGTGATAACCCTCTCCCATCTTCCAAAGAGGGTTGATGTGAGCCTCTTGGAATCATGAATAAATATGGTCTGTTAGACCAAAAGTTCTGGGCACTTGGCTTGCAAGAAAAGCCCAAGAATTCTCTCATACGAAACATCCTTCTTATTTACCTTCTTCTTAAGAGAATCAAACATGATAACTCCCTATTTCAATGATTTTTTATTTACTAGGGCACTCATCAAAAGAAATTGGTGCCTAGTTATGTAGTCTTGGGAAGAGTGCTTGCCCAAGATTACTTTTCCAACAATATCTGCTAAGAACTTATATTCAACAGACATGATCTTTTTATTCATTTTGTTAAGGTTTCCCTGGGAGTGACTCATTCTAACTAGCATAAATCATTAAACTCAGCACTAGACAGTTCTATATTATCTTCCCCATTGATAAAAAACTTTAGTTAAAATAACAGGTATGAGAGGAACCTTTTGTTAGATATGGAGCCAATGAGAGTTGTTGAATTTGGAGACGATGTTGAAAAAACCCATTCCATTATCTCCTGCACCGGAAGTTTAATCCTTGTGGTCATGAACTTCCTTAACTATTGAGCCTCAAACAATTGTAAGATGTTCTTGAAAACTTGATCAGAATGGATGAATGAATCCATATCGATGTCTAAGCCTACATCAAATTTCATTCCGGAAAGTGTCGTAGCTGAAATTGCCATTCCCTGCAAAAACAAGAGATCAAGTGCGAAAGAACTGGAAAGCGCGGGATGGAGTTTGATGAAAACTGAATTATAAGTTTTCATAAGTTGAAGCGGCGAAATTTGTCCAATGAAAAAGAAAATCTTCGAACTCAGTTCGACAAAAAATCACATAAAGAAATAAAAGCGTCGATGTAAGTTTGAAGAGGGGGAAAATAATTCGCCGTTCTCCCTTTGAGGTAATTTTTTTCTGAAACAAATTCATCGATATCCATTCGACGAAAAGTTTTGCGAAGAAGGGTTCGTCGATCTTCGTTCGAAGAACAATCCACGAAGAGTTCACAGTTCGTTGATCTCCGTTCGACGAAAAATGGACAATTCATCAACCACAGATAAAAATCAAATTAAGGCTTCTCCATTAATCATACCTAACTGATTTAGGAAGAACAAATGTTTCTTTTCATCTAATGGTTTGGTGAAATGTCTGATATTTGTAAATCAGTAGAGATAACAACAAGATTAATTTTATTTTTGCCCTCACAATTTCTAATGAAATTATGTCTAATCTCTCTATGCTTGGTCATACTATGATGCACTAGATTTTGTGCAATGGAAATTGCACAGATATTATCACAAATGATAGTTGAATTATTTAAGTTGAAATCATAATCCAAGAGCTGATTTTGAATCCACAAAATATTTGAGCAGCAACTACCAGCTGCAAAGTATTATGCTTCAGCAGTTGATGCAGACACAAAAGTTTGTTTTTTGCAAAACCAGGACAAAAGCCTATCACCAAGGAAATGATAAGTTCCTGATTTGCTTTTCCTGTCAACTCTACATTCAGCAAAGTCAGCATCTGAGAATTCAGATAATACAAATACTGACTCAGTAGGATACCAGAGTCCTAGATTAGGACAACTGTTTATATATCTTAAAATCTTTTTTAGTAAAATAAGGTGTGATTTTTTAGGGTTGACTTGAAATCTAGCACAAATACAAGTAGAAAATATAATGACTGGCCTACTAGCTATAAGATACAATAAGGACCCAACAATAGCCCTATATGTTTCTTGATCAACTGGCTTACCCTATTTATCAGAATCAACTACAGCATTGGAGGCCATGGGTGTTTTCATGGCTGAAGCATCAAACATCCTAAATCTTTTAAGTAGCTCCTTAGCATATTTAGACTGGGATATAAAGATACCATCAGGGGTTTGCTTTACTTGAAGACCAATGAAGTAAGATATTTCACTCATGTTACGCATTTCAAACTTTGAATGCATCAGGTCAGAAAACCTTTTGCAAAGTTTGGAATCAGTAGAGCCAAATATTATGTCATCTATATATATTTGGACAAACATATTTTTTTACTTATGATGTCTAATAAATAAAGTCCTATCTACAATGCCTCTAATGAACTTATATACAAGAAAGCTAGCTAAGGTCTCATACCAAGCTCTTGGATCTTGCTTTAGACCATAGAGAGCTTTAAGAAGCTTAAAAACATAAGAGGGATGAGTTGAAGAGAAAAAACATGGTGGTTGTTCAACATATACTTCCTCTTTTAGTTCTCCATTTAGAAATGCACTTTTTACATCCATTTGATATACCTTGAACTTCTTGAATGCTGCATATGCAAGAAATATCCTAATAGCCTCTAATCTTGTAATATGTGAAAACGTTTGGTCATAATTTATGCCTTCCTCCTGTGAATATCCTTGGGCTACCAATATTGCTTTGTTCCTTATAATTAATCCTTGAGCATCCAATTTGTTCCTAAGGACCCATTTGGTTCCAATGACTGGTTAGTCTTTGGGTCTTGGAACTAAATCCCAAACTCTACACCTCTCAAATTGATTGAGTTCCTCTTGCATTGCTATAATCTAGCGGGGATCTTGCTCTACATCTTTTATAAATTGAGGCTCAATTTGAGAAATGAAGCAAGCATGCATCAGATCTTGGTTGAGTTGATGCCTTGTTTGCACAGTGGCTGATATGTCTCCAATCACTTGAGATATGGGATGATCTCTAAGTGTGATAAGATCAACTGGTGGAGTTGGTTCATCAATATCTTGTGGAATTAATTCCTCTTGTGGAATTATATTTACTGTTGTGGGTTCACCTGCTTCAATAATTTCTTCTTCACTATCTTCATTAATCCATGGAGAAGGATGTAAAGCAACCTCTTGGGTAAGGTTTAAATCATCCAACATCTCACACAGATAGGGTACTTGCAAAGTGTCTCTGGTATAAGAATCCTTCTCCTTGTAAAATATGTTAGCTTCATCAAAGGATACATGTACAGATTTTTCCATTTTTAATGTTGATTTGTTGAATACCCTATAATCCTTGCTGACTTGGGAATATCCAAGGAAAATTCCCTCTACAGCTTTGGCTTCAAATTTTCTTAAGTGTTTCTTGTTATTATTATGAATATAGCATTTATAGGCAAATACTTTAAAATAATCTACTTTAGTTTGCTTCCCCTTAAGTAATTTATAAGGAGTCTGAAAGAGAAGGGATACATCACACTAACTCTAGAGGGGGGGTGAATAGAGTTTTAAAACTTTTGATTAATATTTATTAAGGATTAAAATAAGTAATAACTATATATAGAAGGGCAAAAAACACTAACTCTGAGATCGATGATCGTCGAGCTGAGTTCAGGTATCGTCGAATGCTTTTTCTAACTCTTAAAAAACTGCTTTCTCTGGAGGTCTTTTATCTCTAAGCCTTCTGAAGGTGAAAACCAATCACTCTAGGTTTGCTGACTTGACCTAAACCCTGATAAAGACTTATGACCCTAGACTACGCAATGTGGGTCATCTGATAGTCCTAATAGTGAACCTAGCCCAAATCAACCCTTAACAAGGTGGGGTTCCAACAATCTCCCCTTATTTGGGTGAGGTCACTATGAACATTAATAAAAGAAAAATAATAAAGCAGAAAAATAATATCTGGCAGAATTATAAAGTTTCAGCAGATATAAGTATGATTGCCTTATGACATACTTACAACAAATAAAAGTTAAGTCCAAAAATCGAAAAGAAAAAATTGTCAAACTCTTTGGGATTTATCTTGAGAAGCCCCAGTTGAAGGTTTGGTGAAGATGATTTCTCTGTTTGGATCAATATCATGCTGCTTTGACATCTTCATAATTTCTTCTCCAAGAATTATCAGTGAAGCAGCTCTAGTTACAACTACTTCAGGATGCAAAGACATATATGTATAAACATTAAAGAGATTTTGTACCTGATATTTTTCCAGCTCTTTCTTCCTGTAGGAAGACATAGTAGTATATTGAGAAATATCTTATCCTTCTTCTTTAGCTTTCCGTATTTGAGAAAGTCCTATAAGTTCTTTGAACCTAGCCATCCAAGAATTAGGATCCATCTTTGGATAACATATTGGAGATAAAGGCCTTTTAGGACTGGATTTCTGAATATTTTGAACTTTTTGCTGGCTACTTAGACTGTCAAATTACTGTTGCTGCTATTGTTTTCTACTAGACTGAGTGTGAGATCTAGATGGCCTGTCTCTACTGCTTTGAGTTGATCTGGATTGATAGGAGTGAGAAGTAGATATTTGAACTTGAGAAACAATTCCTGAGGATCCAGCTATAGGAGGAGGAGGAGGACCTCTCCTGAATTAAAGTGGAGGAGAGTATCTCCTTCTCTTCTTCCTTGCTTTCATTTCTTTATTAGAGTATCTCATCCAGTTAGGTGAGTCTGGAGTGAGAGTTATGTTATGCATAATATAATAAGGAGTATCAGCAGATGGATTTGGCTTTGGAGCAGCCTTTGGAGGAGCCTTCTTCTTTACTTTTCTCTTCTTGGAACTGGTGTCCTCAGAGTCATCAAAATCTTCAACATCATCATCAGAATCATTTGCTGGATTATCATAGAGAGCATGAATTTGTTTCAGCATATCATCAAAAAGAATTGGATGAGACTGACGCTGAACTTGAATTTCTGGCTCTATAAATTCTGTGATAGCTTGAGTCTGAACATGATCACTTTCCTCTTCCATGTATTGAAACATGATCTCATCAAGATCTAGCATGGGAGACTCAGTCTGGCTAAAGGTTGGAGAAGAAAAAGACTTTAGCTCTAAATCAAGTATTGGCTCTAAAACATCATCAGAAACTAAAAAACTTGTCCTAAGTTGTTCCAGAACTTCAGGATTGATTGAAGCTGAGTAACATACTATTGCTCTAGACAAATCTGGAACTGAATAAACAAACGCTAGAAGATTATTGTTATGAACTGAATCAAAAGAATGTAATTAAGAAACTATATCAATTGTGGGATTTATAATAAAATCACCAACAATGTTTATTTTTATATCTACTGAATAATTTCAAAATAAATCATCTATGTATCTTCATCCAGATTTTAAATGATCTCAATTGGAATTTCTGCTTCTGGAACTGCTACTGCTGGAGGTGCTGCTACTGGAGCTTCTTCCCAAAACATCTCCCCCTGCCTAGTTTCAGAAAGTCCTGAACCCAGGCCCCTAGAAGAAGGGACAGAGGAGGAGGCAGCAAATTGAGTAGATAGAAGGGAGATAGAAGCAGCTAGAGGGGCAATAGCCTCATCTATTAGCTTCTTAAGAGAGGGAGTGATGAACTGAAGAAGGTCTTTAGCAATGTCAGAGAAATTGAGATAGGGGGGTTCAGGAGAAGATGGGGTATAGGTGGATTGGTGACCACAATTGGAATAAATAGTAAATCCTTGAGGGAAGTCTGTTTGTTGGAATTCTAGAAATGTCGATGGAATGTCGGATGGAAGATTGGATTGAGGGATGGTATCTAGAATTTGATCTTGAAGGGGTGAATGTTGTGGAGATGGTTGAGGAGATGGAGATGACAGTATATTGAAATTTGGTTGGGTAGAGGTGGATGGAATGTCATCAAGGTGAGATGGAATTGGAGATTTAGGAGGTGGAGATGGTGGTGTATCCTCAAAAATATGAATTGGAGATTGAGGTTGTGATGGAGAGACTGGAGGAGTGGATGTAGATAGTTCTTGAAGTCAAGTTGATGAAGGAAATATTGAATGAGTTGGAGATGGAGGATGAATATGAGAGAGAGGAGGAGCAGGGTCTTCTTCATGAGTTGTGGGAGTGGCTGAATCTGCCCTGGTGTTCTCAGAAGCAAACCTGGAAGAGGAGGCACTAGAAGGCTTGGTGATTACCCTCTCCCATCTGCCAAAGAGGGCAGAAGTAAGCCTCTTTGAGACATTAATAAAAATGGTATGGGATACCAATAAATTTGGAACCTTGGCTTGCAGGAAAGATTCCCAGAATCCTTCCAAAACACACATTCTTCTTACTGGTTTTCCTTTTTATCAAATCAAAAAAATAACTCCCTAGTTTATTGATTTCTTATTAACCAATGCACACATCAAATGGAACTGGTGTTTGGTAATATGATCATGTGCAGAATGTTTTCCTAACCTTTCTAGCATCTCATCAAATTCACTGCTAGATAAGTCTATTTCATCTTCTCCGTTAACAAAAAAACTCCAGTTAAAATTTCTGGAGAAAGTGGATTCTGATTACCAGAAATTAAACCGATAAGAACTTAAGAATCTTGAATCTATGCAGTGAAAACCCATTCCTTTATCTCTGTTACTGGTAGTTTGATCCTGGTTGTCATGAGAAATTGCAGATTTGAACCTTCAAATATTTTAAGAATGTCTTAGAATATCTATTCGAAATGAGAGAATGATTCCAAGTCGATATCAAATCCTGCATCAAACTTCATTGTTGCGAGAAGTGCTTGAGAAATAGGCATTGCTCTGAAAAAATAACAAAAGATCAAGTGCAAGAGAACTGGAAAGTGTGGGATGGAGTTAAATGAAAACCCTATTATATGTTTTCAAAAGATGAAATGGAAAACTCTGTCCAACGCAAAAGGACAACTTTGAACTCAAGTCGAGGAAAAAAAATTTCCATGAGGAAATAATAACGTCGATCTGAATTTGAAGAGGGCGAAAATTGTTTGTCATTCTCAGGTTGACGAAATATTTTCTAAAGCAAGATCGTCGATCTCCGTTCGACAAAAATGACTTCACAAATATATTTCGTCGATCTCAGGTCAACAAAAATTCTCAAGAAGAGTTCACAGATCGTCAATCTCCGTTCGACGAAAGGTGATCAATTCTTTGACCTCAGACAAAAATCAAATTTGGCCTTCTCCATTAATCATACCTAGCTGATTTAAGAAGAACAGATGTTTCTTTTCATCCAAAGGTTTGGTGAAAATATCTGCTCTTTGTAAATCAGTAGAGATAAAGACATTGTTAATTTTCTTTTTGTCCACACAATCTCTAATGAAATGATGTCTAATTTTTATATGCTTGGTCCTACTATGATGCACTAGATTTTGTGCAATGGAAATTTTCACTGGTACTATCATAAAATATAGTTGAATTATTTAGATTGTGACCATAATCTAGGAGTTGGTTTTGAATCCACAAAATTTGTGAACAATAACTACCAGCTGCTATATATTCAACTTCAGCAGTTGAAGTTGAAACAGATGTCTGTTTCTTGCAAAAACAAGACATAAGCCTATCACTAAGGAACTGGCATGTTCCTGATGTGCGTTTCCTATCAACTCTACATTCGGCAAAGTCAGCATCTGAAAATCCAGTTTATTCAAATTCTGACTCAGTTGGATACCAAAGTCCTAGATTTGGGCAACCCTTTATATATCTCAAAATTATTTTTAGTAAAATAAGGTGAGATTCTTTAGGGTTAACTTAGAACCTAGCAAAAAGACATGTAACAAACATTATTTATGGCCATCTACCTGTGAGATACAACAAGGACCCAATAATAGCCCTATATGTTTTTTGATCAACTGGCTTGCCCTGTTCATTAGAATCAATCACAACATTGGAAGCCATGGGTGTTTTTATAGGTGAGGCATCAGACATCCCAAATCTCTTAACTAGCTCTCCTTAGTATAATTAGATTGGGAGATGAAAATGCCATCAGGGGATTGCTTCACTTGAAGACCAAGGAAGTATGAAAGCTCACCCATGCTGCATAGGTCAGAAAACCTTTTGAATAGTTTAGAATCAGTAGAGCCAAAAATGATGTCATCTACATATATTTGTACTAACAAAATTTTATCTTTTTGATGCCTAAAAAATAAAGTCATATCTAAAATGCCCCTAGAGAACTTATGCTCTAAAAGAAAGCTAGCTAAGGTCTCATACCAAGATCTTGGAGCTTGGTTTAAACCATAAAGAGATTTATGCAATTTAAAAACAAAAGAGGGATGAGTTGGAGAGATAAAACCTGGTGGTTGCTTCACATAGACTTCCTCATTAATTTCACTATTGAGAAAGGCACTCTTGACATCCATTTCATAGACTTTGAATTTCTTATATGCTGCATAGGCAAGAAATATCATAATAGTCTCCAGCCTTGCAATAGGGGCAAAGGTCGTATCATAATCAATTCCTTCCTCCTGAGAATAGCCTTGAGCTACCAATCTTGCTTTGTTCCTTACTATAACTCCTATGCATCCAATTTGTTCGTGAAAACCCATTTAGTTCAAATGACGGGGTGGTCTTTGGGTCTTGGAACTAAATCCCAAACGTTGCATCTCTCAAATTGATTGAGCTCCTCTTGTAATGCAATAAATAAGTGGGGATCGTGATCTGCATCTTTTATGGATTGAGGTTCAATCTGAGATATGAAGCGATCATGCATCAAATATTGGTTGAGTTGATGCCTTGTTTGCACACCAACTGATATGTCTCCAATCACTTGAGATATGGGATGATCTCTAAGTGTGCCAAGATCAGTAGGAGGAGATGGTTCATCAATAGCTTGGGGAATTAATTCCTCTTGAGGAATTATGTTGGCTGTTGTTGGTTCAACTATTGGAATTATTTTTTCTTCACTCTCTTCATCAACCTGTGGAGAGGTATGCAATGAAACCTCTTGTGTGAGGTTTAAGTCATCCAATTTCTCACATAGAAGTACCTGCAGACTATCTCTGGTAGAATAATTCTTCTCCTTATAACACATGTTAGCCTCATCAGAAGTTATGTGTAAAGATTCTTCCATTTTTAAAGTTGATTTATTGAATACCCTATAAGCCTTGCTGACTTGGGAATATCCAAGAAAAATTCCCTCTGTAGCTTTGGCTTCAAACTTTCAAAGATGTTTCTTATTATTATTGTGAATGTAATATCTACAACCAAATACTCTGAAAAAATCTATTTTAGGTTGCTTACCTTTGAACAATTCATAGGGAGACTTGCCCTTAAGTTTATGTTTTAAACTTCAATTCAAAACATAATTTGTTGTGCTTACAGCCACTGCTCAAAAGGATACGGGTAAGTAAGCATCTGCAATCAATGTCCCTACAGATTCAATAAGGGTTCTATTTTTCCTTTCTGCTACCACATTTTGTTGAGGAGTTCTAGGAGCGGAGAAGTAATGCATGATACCTTCTCACAGAATTCTTGCATAGGAAGAGATTCAAACTCAGTGCCATGATCACTTCTGATCAATACAACTTGAGTAGAGTACTCAATCTATATGCTCCTAAGAAAATCTGTAAGAACTTTAAAGTTATCTGACTTGTTTCTCAGAAAGAACACCCAAGTGAATCTATAGAAGTCATCAACAATAACTAAAGTGTAAGATTTCCCTCCCAGACATTATACTATAATGGGTCCAAAAAGATTGATATGTAGCAAATACAAGATACTGGGTGAATCACTTTTATAAATTGATTTAAAAATATTTTTAGTTTGCTTGCCTAATAGGCAAGCCCTGTAGAGACATTCCTTCTTATAGGGGCAAGAAGGCAATCCTCTAACAAGGTTGTCCCTAAATAGTTTAGAAAATTTTTGTAAGTTTACATGTCCTAGTTTTTTATGTCATAAGTCATTTGTATTACTAATCTAATTAAATAAGCAAATCTCTGAACTAGCTGACTTAATATTTACTTCATATATGTTTCCTTCCCTAAGTTTTGTTAAAACAACTTTGATACTGTCAGAAGTAATAATAGAACAAGATTTAGTAAATGATACCTTATAACCTTCATCATATATTTGGCTTATGGATATCAGGTTATGCTTGAGACCACTCACATAGGCTACCTTCTTGAAAGTAATATCTCCAACTTTAACATTCCCATAACCTTCTATTTGGCCATAGTTGGAGTCTCCAAAGATCACCTTTGGTCCAAGCTTTGACTAGAAATATGTTAGATTTCCCTTGCTGTCTGTCACATGCTTTGAGCATCCACTATCCAAGTACCACTATTGCTCTATGGTAGGATAGTATATCACCTGCAATAAAATAAATTAGGTGTTCTTGACCCAGGACCTTGAGTTCTTGATTCTTCTCAAATTTATAACTGGAAATGTAAGAATAATCTGGTTGGTCTATATATTGTAAGGGGTGAAATCTTCTAGGTGGTATTATCCATTGAGTAAAGGGGTTAACAAATTTTGGTTTCTGACATTTAGTTTAATAGAAATTAAAATTTTTATTTTCAAAATTTGAGGTCGACGAATTTAGTTGAATTCGTCGAGCTGAGGTCGACGAAATGTATTTATATCGTTGATCTCAGTTCACAGAATGATAATGCTCGTTTTCTGCATTCCACAATCGTCGATCTCTGTTCGACGAAATATATTGATTTCATCGAGCACCCATTGTTGAGTAATCATACACAAATTCTGGGTTCAGAGTTCGTCGATCGCCGTTCGATGCAAAATACTGATTTCGTCGATCTGAGTTCGACGAATATTGCTGAACATTATTTTTATGAGATTTTTTATGTTTCTTTTATTTGTTCTTTGGTAAGATTTCAGTATTTTTATCTGTAAGTTGTAAAACTTCTTTTCCTTTTTCCTTAGTAGAGATGAATTTTATTGGGGTTGATAAAATATTTTTCTGAAGAATAGGTGGCTGAATAGATGAAGATCCTAAACCAAATTTACCATTTAGCATAGCATTTACTGTGCTGGTGATATCCATTAATTTTATACTTCTCCCATTTTGGGATTCTTCAAATTGTTTTGCTTCATTTAGTTTAGTTTTTAAATAAATAACTTGTTCTAATGTTAATTCTAATTCAGCTTTTAGTTTGATGTTTTCTGAAAACAAATTATCATATTCTATTTATTTTTGTATGAGTAGTTTGATTTCCTTCTCAGAAGGAATTAGATCATTACACAAAAGTTTGAATTCAGTTTAAAAATGTTCTGAAGTAGAATCAAAAGAAGATATTACTTGGGTCCTATTCTGATTCTGATGTTGATTCTTTCAGTTGCTGAGAGGCTGCATGAAGCATCAATTGCCATTAGGCAGATTTCTCTTGATTTTGCCTCTAATACATACTCATTGGAACTAGATGAATTCTCTTCTTCTAATTCACTCCAAGTCTCAGCTACAAATCCCTTCTCCTTCTTCTTGTATTTATTGGAGGAGGGCTTGCTGGAGTTTTTCTTGTATTCTTTTTCTTTTCTCTTATCCTTCTTCTGAGCCTCTAGACATTCAGGAAGAATGTGTCCAGGCCTCCTGCATCCATAATAGATAATTTCCTTGGTAGGAGTTTTGTCATACCTTGGTTTATCCTCCTTTCTTATTGATATTCTTCTGAAGTCCTTCTTTGCCACTTTATAGAATATTTTAGCTAATAGGCTCATTAGCTCCTCATTGGCATGTAGAGCTTCTGATTCTTCAAATGCCTTAAAGAAAATGTTTTGCTCCTTCCTCCCTTAGGTAGAAGACTTCTGTTCAGCAGCTTCCCTGGTCTTGATCAGCAAATCATAGGACTTGTGCTTACCTAACAAAGACTCAGTAGAAATCTCATTTATGCTTCTGGCCTCCTTGATTGGCTAGATCCCTGAATCCCAGGTACGGGGGAAGCACATAAGGACTTTATCATTAATCTTTGTTAATGAGATATTCTTATCCAAGTTCTTCAGCTCATTAACAATCAGGCTGAGTCTGTTATACATATCTGCAACTGACTCTGATTCATCCTTTTTGAAATTTTCATACTGTGAGATGAGAAGAGATCTTCTATCTTTCCTCTCATTAGCAGATCCTGCTACCATTTGGTTGAGGGAATCCAAAATGGCCATTTATGATGTGCATTCTTCTTCCTTTTGAAATATATCATCAGACATGGTTTGAGCAAAGATGTTCATAGCTTTAGCATCCGCAACCTTTGCTTTCTTCTGTGCACCAGTCCACTCAGGTGGTGGAACTGCACTGGTGCTTGTAGATGTTATTGCAGAAGGAGTAGGAGGACCTGTCAAAATTGAATTGTAGATGTTTTCATCAATGGAATTCATATACAGCCTAATCCTTGCCTTCCAATGTGCAAACTTGTTAAGGTTGCACACTAGAGGTCTGGTGCTTGAATATTCTTTATTCCGTACCATGATTTAGAAAGATAATAGAGTAAGTTGGATCTACCAAAGATCTTTTTGTTCAGGTGTTAGCCTGTAAAATCAAATAAACTGCCTCTAATACCAATTGAAAGAGAAGGGATAAATCACACTAACTCTAGGGGGTGAATTGAGTTTTAAAAACTTGTGATTAATTTTTATTGCAGATTAAAATAAGTGATAACTATATATAGAAGGACAGAAAACAAAACACAAAAATCACAATATAGAGAAAATAAAAAATAGAGAAATCCAGACAACACAAAGATTTTATAGTGGTTCCCCTAAAACGTGGGTACATCCACTCTTATTCCACCATGGTAGGAATCCACTATATGTTTTTGATCAGGTGACCTGCCACCACAATATATATTTTATAAAGGAGATATAACAACCCTTTGAGCTTTTGACCAGGTACCCAAAAACTAAACCAAGTCTTTTGATCAGGAGACTTGACAATAAAATGATAACTTTTGAAGGGAGTTAAAAACCCTTTTATAATGGTGAAAAAAAATTAAGATGATGTTCTTCTCTGTCAACAATCTGAGAGAAGACTAATGGATTGTGTTGTTGTCAAAACTCCCCCTGAGATGTAGAATGGTTAAGGAGAAAGAGAGCTTTGCTCATGGTGTAGGCCTTCAGACTACTTGAAGATCTTCCAGAAACTTTCAGATAGATGTTGATGATTTTATCTCTTGAAAATTTCTGAAGTAAGAATGTATTCCTGACTACCTTTTTCTGTGTGTTCTTATTTTTTGTATGTATTACTGCTTTTCTTATTCTCTGTATTATTATATGTCTTGAAGAAAAAGAAAACCTTATACATTCCTTGCAGATTATAGCATTTGAATTTCTAATTCCTTTTCCTTGATTGACTGCAGAAAATCTAGGAGTTGAATGGCTAGAATTTGTATTAAATGAATTTCCTTAACTGTCTGATGAGTGATTATTTATACATGTTTTTTGTCTATGTTTTAATATCAATTCTAATTTAAGGTTGTAATACTTCATGTAAAAACTTAAATAAACGGTTTGTTTCTAGTTTTATTCTTCAATTAGTTTGTTTGTCAATTTTAACAATCACTTTAATATACTATATTATGTTTTGTGATAATGTTCACGGTCCGACCGGTTTGGACGGCCTGAACGGAGCTGAACCGTCATATTATTTGAAATATATATATATATAGGATCTAATAATCTACAGATAATGACAATAATAATACATATAAATTTATACAAATAATAATAATAATGTAAAGAAAAAGAGTTAATATAGTGTATATAAATTAATTACAAAGTACTTATAAATTAGTATATAATATGTTAAGTATAGTATTATTAATATTTAGTATTATTATATAAGTAATATTATGTATATTATCTTTTAAATAAAATTTTATTATGAATGTATAATATTATTTTATAAATGTTTTTAATTATATTGTAAATAATATAATTATATTTTAAAATAATATAAGATTGTAAGAATTATAGTATAATAAAATCTGTATTATATATATTATAAATATATTATATACAGTTTTCAAACATCAAAGATCAATTGGCCTAGTGGAGTGGTAGTTCTGTTGAGTTTCATGAATTTCTGGTTTCAAGTCCAGGCGGTGGTCTTTTTGCGCCAATTAAAGCCTGACCCGCCAGCTGCCCAACCCGACAGCTGCCTAACCCGCCAGCTGCCTGACCCGCCAGCTACCTGACCCGCCAAAGCTGCCAGGACCTGCAACCCGCCAAGACCGCTACCCGACCCGCCAGCTGCCAGCCCGACCCGCCATCCTTATCCAGCCAGCCAACTTAGCTGCCAAGTCATCTCCATCCTTATCCAAACCGCCACGTGTCAAGCTGTCCAATAGACAGCTATCCCAAAAGCTGATTTTCAGCTTTTCCAAAAGCTGTTTGGCAGCTTTTCCATAAGCTGTTTGGCAACTTTTCCAAAAGTGATTTTCCAAAAGCAATTTTTTTTCTATAAATAGAGGGGCAGAGCTGAGTAGAATTATTCGAACTCCAGTAGCTTCCTTAAGAACTGTTAGGACTGCCCAGCTCTCTGACAAGGAACTGGTAGTAGCTTTCAAGTATTCTAAAGTACTGTAAGTTGTAATATTTTCAGCTTTTTAGAAAGTTGTAATAATTTTTCGGACTTTATAAAATAAACTCTTTCAGTTTTAATTCTGAGTATTTTACTGCTTTATTTTTAGTTTTTACTTTTCTTTTTTCATACTATCCCGAATGAAAGGCGAAGCTCTGCTTATGTCCTGGATTAAGATAGCGTGAAACTGCTTTCAAAACTATTTTCAAAACCTTATTATTTCGTACTATCCCGAATGAAAGGCGAGGCGAAAGCCTATGACCTGGATTAAGATAGTGCGGAAGCTCTGCAAAATTTTACTACCCTATCCCAAAAACAAAGGTGAAGCGAAAGCTTAAATCCTGGATTGAGATAGATAGGTAGATATTATTTTCTGTACTTTATACCGCCCCCATCCTGAGAAAAGTCTAAGAACCCTTAGCACTTGGTCAAGATGAGCTCTGGACTGGATACTATTTTCAACTATTTCAACTCTACTTTCTAGTTATTCTAACTAGGGTTTTCTGTTAATTGATCATAAACCAGGTGACGAGACACTACGTTTACGTTAACCCGTTTAAACGCAAGCCTTCCCGGTCATACTTTCGAGTCAGTGATGCTACCAAAGGGACCCTCTCGTGAAGTTAGATAATTAAGAAATAAAGTTGTTCTTTAATAGCTGAATTAATATTCTCTCAAAGTAATTCTGAAATCGAGGACTAGTTTCTAAGTCCCTACCTTAATAAAATCACATATATATATTTTTCTATCTTTAGTTTTTAAATATAAACTCCACTCCGTTCGTTCGATAAAATAATAGTCCGTTCTAAAAAGTACAATAATTAACACCGATCTCAGGAAAAATACGACCTTGATATTTTCTACAAAATACTATACTCCTATGCGATAGGTGCTCTTGCCTTAATCCACAGGAAATAAGTAAGTAAACAAAGAGATAAACTTATATATGTAAAAGATTATATAAAACCAAATCTATCTTCTTTAAAACAAACTTTACTTATCAAGCTTTTTGGCGTTGTTGCCGGGGATTAGTTTATATGTGTTAATATTTGAAAATAAACGAACGAAATTAATTTTATCTTTTCTTTTTCTTGTTATTTAAAAACAATAGTTTTTATAAAAATAAAACAAACATAAAATTCCCTGAATTAAAAACTTTATTTTTATAAAACCTAACTTTTTATTAACAAGTTTATTAACTACTAACAAATAAAAAAATAAAAAAAAACAAAAAAAAAACCTAACCTACTATTTTAACGTATTTTATAAAAAACTTGAAAAAATAAAAAGTAGTTTATAATAAAAAACCTGCTTTTATTATAAAACGTCTTTTATAGAAAACTTGTTTTATATAAAAAACCTGTTTTTAGTTATTTTCCGTTTTACGTCTTTTCGTGTGTTTGTATTTATTTTTAACTTAGTTTTTTTCCCTATTTTTGTTTTTATACAAAAAGTCTTTTGTTTAGTGTATGACTTGCAGAACTCCATCTGATTTAACTCTTTAACTTGATCCTGAAATCGATCGCACCTTTCGCAAGCGCCTCCGATCTCTGAATCAAGAGCTTGTCTTAAATCTGGAAGAGTCCGTAGGCACCGCACATGTTCAAGAAATGGCAGCAGTGCAACAACAAATGCCAGAGGTGGTCCCCCAAAGGACCATGTCTTATTATGCATGACCTAATTTAGATGACACCGGGTCTAGTATCGTTCGTCCACCAATTGCTAATAATAACTTCGAGATTAAATCGAGTATAATCCAAATGATTCAAAATTCTGTTCAATTCGATGGATTGCCCGACGAAGATCCAAACACGCACTTGTCAAACTTCTTAGAAATATGCGACACATTTAAGATAAATGGCATCATTGATGATGCCATCCGTCTTCGCTTATTTCCTTTTTCATTACGAACGAAAGCCAAACAGTGGCTAGGTTCTCTCCCCAGAGGATCTTTTACCACTTGGGCTGAAATGACCGAAAAATTCCTTACAAAGTATTTTCCACCTACAAAAACCGCACGTCTGCATGCGGATATTTCTTCCTTTGTGCAAGGCGAGTCTGAGTGTCTTTATGAGACTTGGGAACGTTTTAAGGAATATCTATGTCGGTGTCCACATCATGCACTGCCAACTTGGCTCCAGGTACCTATATTTTATAATGGTTTGAATATTCAAACCAGACAAGCCATTGATGCTGCCGCTGGGGGCACGCTCAATAACAAAACCGCCGAGGCCACTCAAACCCTCTTTGAGGAAATGGCCATGAATGCGTACCAGTGGAATGCGCCAAGGTCACGCCCTAAACAAGCTGGAATTTATGAGCTCGACACTTCTTCTACTTTAGCACTCCAAGTAGAAAATTTAACTAAACAATTGGCTGGAATATCTGCTTCCTCCGCCACAACTACTTGGAATCCGAATAATAACGTAATTGAAGAAATCGATTATATGGGGAACTCTTATAGACCTTCCTATAATCCTAATGTTAACTCAAATAATAATTCTTATAATCCAGGATATAGGAACCATCCTAATTTTTCGTGGAGCAACCCCAATAATGCTCAACGCCCTCCGACTGCAATTCCAAGTGGATTTGCACCGCAACCCCCACAACCACAAACACCGCCACCACAACCGAACCAATTTAGGCCAACCCCGATAGAAGACATATTCACGAAATATGTCAGTATTAATGAGTCCAATATCCGGAACCTGACCGGATCAATTAAAAACTTAGAAACACAAATTGGACAAATATCAAAAATGCTATCGGAACGCCAACCTGGTAATTTGCCAGGAAATACGGAACCAAATCCGCGGGATACTGGCCATTCCAGTAACCCAAGTTGACAAGCCGTCAAACTACGAAGTGGCAGGGAGCTACCACCACCCGTTAGGGTAGAAAAAGAAGCTAAGGTTAGCCTTCCTACACCACTTCCCGCTCCGACTCTGCCTCCTCAACCCCCGCAAATTTCTTCCCCACATGTTGTTTTACCTTATCCATCTAAATTAAAAGATGAGCGAGAAGATGAACAATATAAAAATTTTCTAAAAATGCTAAAACAAATTCAAATCAATATACCTTTCTGCGAGGCAATTGCACAGATGCCTAAATACGCAAAATATTTAAAAGCGTTATTTTCAAATAAAAAGAAACTCGAAGATATTTCGAGAGTTTTCCTTAACGCTGAATGTTCAGCCATTTTATTACATAAATTACCCCCAAAATTAAATGATCCGGGACGATTTTCCATCTTGTGTCATTTTGGTAATCTATTAATAAAAGATGCGTTAGCAGATTTAGGTGCTAGCATAAATTTAATGCCCTACTCGCTCTTTCTAAAACTAGGATTAGGTAACCCCAGCCCAACTAAAAGGAGCATCCAGTTAGCAGATCATTCTATTAAATATCCAATAGGGATAGTAGAGGATGTTCTGGTCAAAATAGACAAGTTTATCTTCCCGGTAGACTTTGTTATACTTGACATAGAGGAAGACGCCGATGTTCCTATAATTCTCGGTCATCCTTTTCTTGCAACCTCTCGCGCGATAATAGACGTAAGTAACGGTAGAGTTCTCTTACGAGTAGGAGATGATGAGGTTACTATCAATATAGATCCCTCTATGAAAAATTCTTTAATAAATGACGATTCCTGCTATTTTGCGGAAGCCTCTTTTGAGGAAAATGGTTTTCCCTATTCTGATTTGCTTTCAATAACTGTAGAAGAATCGGACTTGCCAGACTTACCACTTTCACAAGAAATGCCTACCGATGACCCTTTAGAACCTTTTATATCTTTAACTTCTACAACTCTAAAAACTCCAACTTCGTATGAAAAACCACCAACCCTCGAGCTGAAAACACTTCCTGCACATTTAAAATACGTTTCCTTGAAGCCGAATCTAAACTCCCTGTTATCATTTCTGCCGAATTAAGTGATTAGAAAACGTCTGAATTAATAGAAGTGTTAAAACAACATCGTCATGCATTAGCATGGCAAATTTCTGATATCCAAGGACTCAACCCATCTTTTATACGCATAAAATATTTTTGGAAGAGAACCCTCGTAAATCTATCCAGCCCCAACGACGTTTAAATCCTAATATGAAGGACTGAAGTAATGAAATTATTAGACGCAGGAATTATCTATCCAATCTCAGATAGCACATGGGTTAGTCCCGTACAAGTCGTCCCTAAGAAGGGCGGTATAACGGTAGTGTCAAACGCTAATAATGAACTAATTCCAACATGTACTGTTACGGCTTGGAGGATGTGCATCGACTATCGAAAATTAAATGATGCCACCCGTAAAGATCACTTTCCACTACTGTTTATAGATCAAATATTAAAGCGACTCTCGGGTCACTCATATTATTGTTTTCTCGATGGTTATTCAGGGTATTTACAAATTCCTATAGCCCCTGAAGACCAAGAGAAAACTACGTTCACTTGCCCCTTTGGTACTTTCGCCTATAGGCGAATGCCGTTTGGACTTTGTAATGCGCTAGCTACATTTCAAAGATGTATTCTAGCTATTTTCGGAAAGTTAGTAGAGGATGTTATGGAAGTGTTTATGGATGACTTCTCCGTATTTGGAGACTCATTCCATACGTGTATAGATAACCTCGCTCGTGTTCTTCAACACTATGTAGACACGAATTTAGTGTTGAACTGGGAGAAATGCCATTTTATGGTCCGCGAAGGTTTAGTTCTCTGTCATAAAATTTCTTCCCAGGGAATCGAGGTAGATAAGGCCAAAATAGAAATAATTGAAAAACTTCCTCCTCTAACAAATGTAAAAGCTATTCGAAGTTTCTTAGGCCATGCAGGTTTCTATAGACGGTTCATTCAAAATTTCTCTAAAATAACAAAACCGTTAACTCATTTATTAGAAAAAGAAGCCCCATTTATATTTGATAGCGAATGCTTAGTAGCATTCAATATTATTAAAGACAAACTTATCAACCCTCTTATTTTAGTAGCCACAGACTGGTCCTTTCCTTTTGAGATCATGTGTAATGCGAGTGATTATGCGGTAGGAGCTGTCTTAGGACAACGAGTAGACAAATATTTTCATCCTATTTATTATGCAAGTAAAACTCTCACATCCACACAAACCAATTACACGACCACGGAAAAGGAACTATTGGCGATTGTATTTGCATTTGATAAGTTTAGATCTTATATTACACTATCGAAAGTTATAGTTTTTACGGATCATTCTGCTTTAAAATATTTACTAACAAAGGCAGATGCAAAACCCCGTTTATTACGTTGGATTCCCTTATTACAAGAATTTGATTTAGAGATCCGAGATAAGAAAGGGGCAGAGAATTTGGCAGCCGATCATCTTTCTCGACTAGAGAATGCTGCAACAGATACACTCGTGGAAGCCGACATCGAAGATAAATTCCCTGAAGAAAATCTCCTCGCTCTCGAAAAGGTAACAAACTCTTCTACTCCTTGGTTTGCAGACTTGGCTAACTATTTAGTAGCCCGAGTCCTTCCAAAAGCTTTTAAAATTCAAGAAAAGAAGAAATTCTTTTCTGACTTGAAAAACTACTTTTGGGAAGACCCGTATTTATTCCGAGTCTGTGCCGACCAAGTAATTAGAAGATGTATTTCGAACGAGGAAGGACTAAAAGTACTATTGCACTACCACGAAGGACCAACCGGCGGACATTATCAATCGAACCGGACTGCACGTAAAGCCCTTAAAGCAGGATTCTTTTTGCCTACTTTATTCAAGGACGCTCAAAAATTGGTAAGCGTTTGCAACCGCTGCTAACTGTCAGGTAACATTTCCCGTCGGGACAAAATGCCCCAAAACTTTTACTTAGAATGTGAAATTTTTGATCTGTGGGGCATAGATTTTGTAGGCCCTTTACCTCCTTTTAAAAATCGTTATATTTTAGTAGCGGTCGATTACATTTCACGGTGGGCTGAAGCGCAAGCTTTACCCACCGCTGACTCGAGAGTCGTCGTTAAATTTCTAAAAACCTTATTTTCACGTTTTGGCACGCCTAGGGCTATAGTTAGCGATCGAGGTACTCATTTTTGTAACACCCAGATGGCTAAAGTGTTAGCCAAATATGGAGTTACTCATAAACTCGCTACCGCTTATCACCCCCAAACAAGCGGCCAAGTGGAGGTAGTCAATAGAGAACTAAAGCGCATATTAGAAAAGACTGTAGATCCCAATCGAAAGGATTGGTCCCTCAAATTAGATGATGCACTTTGGGCCTACCGTACATCATTCAAAACTGCGATCGGTTGTACACCTTATCGTTTAGTATATGGAAAAGCATGTCACCTACCCGTAGAATTAGAACATCGCGCATACTGGGCGCTAAAATTTCTTAACATAGATATAAAATTAGCCGCCGAACAACGTAAATTTCAACTCAATGAACTTGAGGAATGGCGTGCAAACGCCTATGAAAATAATAAATTTTATAAAGAGCGATCTAAGTTTTATCATGATAGGAAAATTAAATTTCCAAAATCTTTTTCACCAGGTGATCTTGTCGTACTATATAACTCACGCCTTAAATTATTTCCAGGAAAATTAAAATCCCGATGGACCGGACCCTATACTGTTAAACAAACCTGGCCATATGGGACCGTTCTTATTTCTCACCCTGAATTAGGAACTTTCAAAGTAAACGGGCACCGTTTAAAACTATATTTTATGGTGGCCCATGCAAGTCGATTAAAAACTTAGAAACACATCCGCGGGATACTGACCTAGTAAATAAGTCAAGTAATAACTCTGTAAAAACCATAATTATTACTGCCATGGAACGGCTATATTCATAAGAATATAGAGCATTAATTATCAGAGCATTACAGACATAATATAATATAATTTGAAAAACTTCTGCCTTAGTCAAACTGAAACAGAAAGAAAATAGTCGAACTGAATCTGGGAGAATATAGTAGAACTTAACAAATTTTGTCGACCTAAGATCCAATATCGTCAAACTGAAGATAGCAGACAAGAGGTAGAAAATCGTTGAACGGAGCTCCAAATTCTTCGAGCTGAGAAAACACTTCATCGAGCTGAGTTTCTGGTATTATCTGACAAATCGTCGATCTCAACTGAACTTTTGTCGAGCTCACCTCAGAGAAGAAACTCTGAGTTCGTCGATCTGAGATCGACGATCGTCGAGCTGAGTTTAACTATCGTCGAACGCTTTTTCTAACTCTTAGAAAATTTCTTTCTTTGGAGGTATTCTGTCTCTAAGACTTCTGAAGGTGAAAACCAATCAGTATAGGTTTACTGACTTGACCTAGACCCTGATAAAGACTTATGACCCTGGACTATACAATATGGGTCATCTCAGAGTCCTAATAGTGACCCTAGCCCAAATCAACCCTAAACAAGGTGTGGTTCCAATAGAGTCTTACCCATAAGTTTATGTATTAAACTTCTGTTAAGAACATAATTTGCTGTGCTTACAGCCTCTGCCCAAAAGGATAGGGGCAAATAAGCATCTGCAAGCAATGTCCCAACAGATTCAATAAGGGTTCTATTTTTCCTTTCAGCTACCCCATTTTTTTGAGGAGTTCTAGAAGCAAAAAAAAGTGTCTGATACATTCCTTCTAACAGAATTCTTTCATCAGAAGAGATTTAGACTCGGTGTCATTATCACTTCTGATCAATACAACCTGAGTCGAGTACTCAATCTTGATGTTCCTAAGAAAGTCTGTAAGAATCTTAAAGTTATCTAACTTGTTTCTCAGAAAGAACACTTAAATGAATCTAGAGAAGTCATCAACAATAACTAGAGTGTATAACTTTCCTCCCAAACTTTGTATAGCTATAGGACCAAAAAGTTCTATATGTAGCAAGTACAAAATCCTTGGTGAATCACTTTTATTAATGGATTTGAAACTATTTTTAGTTAGCCTGTTTAATTGACAAGCCCTGCAGAGTCCTTCCTTCTTGTAAGAACCAGAAGGTAGTCCTCTAACAAGGTTGTCCCTAGATAATTTATCAATATTCCTAAGGTTTACATTACCTAGTCTCTTATGCCATAAATCATTAGTGTTACTGATTTGGTTAAATAAACAAATTTTTGAATTAGCAGGTTTGAAATTAACTACATATATATTTCCTTGTCTAATTCCGGTTAAAATAGTTTTGATTTTATCAGAAGTAATAATACAAGAAGAATGATTGAAAGATACGTGATAACCTTCTTCACATAATTGGCTTATGGATATTAGGTTATGCTTGAGACCACTTACATAGGCTACCTTCCTGAAGGTAACTACTCCAACTTTGACATTTCCATATCCTTCTGTCTATCAATAGTTAGAGTATCCAAATATCACTTTTGCTCCAAGCTTTGCTTTGAAATAAGTTAGGTTATCTTTACTTCCTATCATGTGTTTTGAACAACCACTATGCAGATACCACTGTTCCTCTGTGGTAGGATAGTTCTTCACTTGCATAAAAATAGGTTAGGTGTTCATGACCCAGGTAACCTTAAGTCCTTGATTTCTTTCATATTTATAATTAGAGATATAAGAAAATTCATGTTGGTCCTTATAACCTAGTAGATGATATCTCCTAGGAGGAATAATCCACTGAGTAAAAGTATTAATAAAGGTTTGATTTTGATTAAAGTTTTGAAAAGAGTTAAAGTTTCTGTTAAAACAAATTGGGTTCGACGAATTGTAATAAGTTCGTCGATCTGTGTTCGACGAATAGGGATGAGTTCGTCAAACTCCGTTCACAGAATGAAAGTATTCATTCTCTGCGCCCCACATTCATTGATCGCTGTTCGACGAACCATATTGAGTTCGTCGAGCACAGTTAGTCGAATAATTATATTGAAAGTCTGCGTTCATTGTTCATCGATCTGAGTTTGACGAACCATATTCATTTTTTCGAGCTTGGTTCGACGAAACATGTTGAACATAATTTTTATTAAAAAATTCTTTTTCTTTTGTTTAGTCTTATATAAAACTTCTGTTTATTAATTTGTGTCTTCTACCGTTTTTTCCTTTTTCAAAAATGAATTTAACAGGAGTAGATAGTATGTTTTTCTATAATAGAGGAAGCTGACTAGATGAAGCTACCAAGCCTAGTTTGTCATTCAGCCTGGCATTGACTGTACTTGTGATATTCATCAATTTGACACTTCTCCCATTAAGGGATTCTTCAAATTCCTTAGCCTCAGATAATTTAGTTTTCAAAGATATTATTTGTTTTAAAGCATTATCTAGATCATCTTTGAGTTTAATATTTTCAGAAAATAAGTTATCAAATTCAATTAGCTTTTCTTTGATGAGTTTGATTTCCTTCTCAGATTTAATTAAATCATTGCATAACAATTTAAATTCAGTTTTACATTGATTTGAAGTAAAATCAAAAGAAGAAATTACCTGATCTTCTTCTAATGCAGATTTATCTTCTGAGTTGTCAGATTCTGAATTAGCAGCTTCAGAGTTGCTGCAAGATGAATTGATTGTCATCAAGCAGATCTCTCTGTACTTGGCCTCTTCTTCATCCTCACTTGAGCTGGATGAAGACTCTTCCTCTGAGTCACTCCAGGTTTCAGTAAGAAATCCTCTCTCCTTCTTTTTGTATTTGCTGGAGGAGGGTTTGCTTGATTGTTTCTTGGATTCTTTCTCCTTTCTTTTGTCTTTCTTCTGACTTTCTAGACACCCTGGTAATATGTGTCCAGGTTTTCTGCTTCCATAACAAACTATTTCTTTAGTTGGAGTCCTGTCATACCTTGGCTTATCTTCTTTTCTGGAAGATCTTCTCCTGAAATCCTCCCTAGCCATCTTGTAGAATCTCTTAACTAAGAGACTCATTAACTCTTCATTATTAGGAAGAGCTTCTGCTTCTTCAGATGCTTTAAAAGCAATACTTTGCTCTTTCCTTCCTGATGATGAAGTCCTTTGCTAAAATTCTCTAGTCTTGATGAGCTGCTCATAAGACTTGAGCTTGCCCAACAAAGTTTCAGTAGATATTTCATTAAGGCTTCTAGATTCCTTGATTGGCAAGATCCTAGATTCTCATGTGCTAGGAAAGCACATAAGGATCTTGTCATTTATCTCTGTCAATGAGATGTTCTTGTCCAGAGTTTTCTGCTCTTTTATTATAAGACTGAGTCTGTTATACAAGTCTATAACTAATTCTTACTCTTCCTTCTTGAAATTATCATACTGAGAGATCAAATGTGAACTCCTATCTTTCATTCATCAGCAGATCCTACTACCATAGCATTTAGGGAGTCCCAAATGGGCTTTGTTGAAGTACATTCAGCAATCTTCTGGAATATGTCATAAGACATTATTTGTGTAAGAATGTTCATTGCTTTAACATCAACAATCTTGTCCTTCTTCTAAGCATCAGTCCACTTAGGTGGTGGAACTTCATTTGGGCTTGTTGTTGTTGGCACTGGTAGTGGGGGACCTATCAAAATGGAATTATATATATCTTCGTCAATGGAATTCATATAAAGCCTAATCCTTGCCTTCCAAAGTGCAAACTTATAAATATTACACATTGGAGGTCTGGTACTTGAAAACTCCTTATTTTGTCCCATGATAAAAAGAACAAACTAGAGTTAATAAGATCTATCAAAGATCTATTGGTTCAGGTGTTAGCCTATGAAACCAAACAACCACCCTCTGATACCAATTAAAAGTGAGGGATAAATCAAACTTAACTCTAGAGGGGGGGGGGGTGAATAGAGTATTTTAAAAACTGTAAGTTATTTTTATAGTGGATTAAAGTAAGTGATATATATATGTGTATGAGAAAAAAAAATCACAGCACACAAAAAAAAGAAGTAAAGACAATCCGGATGACATAAGCAATTTATTGTGGTTTCCCAATAAACTTGGGTACATCCACTCTTCTACCACCCTGGTAGGAATCCACTATAGGTTTTTGCTCAGGTATCCTTCCACCACAAGTTTTTGTTCAGGTGCCCTGTCACCACAAGATCTATTTTTCTAAGGGAGATTTAGCAATCCTTTGAGCTTTTGATCAGGTGCCCACAAGATCACTTTCCCTTGTCGTTCATCGATAAAATTTTAGAACAATTATCCATCCATAGATTTTATTGTTTTCTCGATGGCCTCTCGGGGTATTTTCAAATCCCCATCTCCCCCGAGGACCAGGAGAAAACTACGTTCACTTGTCCCTTCGGCACCTTCGCCTATCGAAGAATGTCGTTTGGATTGTGCAATGCACAGGCTACATTCCAGCGATGTATGCTCCTTATCTTCGAGAAGTATCTAGAAAGCATTATGGAGGTATTCATGGATGATTTCTCGGTGTTCGATGATGCTTTTGATAGTTGTTTAGAAAACCTCGAAAAAGTCTTAGAACGTTGCGAAGAAACTAACCTTGCCCTAAATTGGGAAAAATGTCATTTAATGGTGAGGGAAGGGTTAGTTTTGAGTCATAAAATTTCTGCGAGAGGAATTGAGGTAGATATTACTAAGATAGAAGTTATCGAGAAGCTCCCGCCGCCTACAAACGTCAAAGCTATATGAAGTTTCCTAGGTCACGCTGGTTTCTACCGCCACTTCATAAATGACTTCTCCAAGATCACCAAGCCCCATACCCATCTCTTAGAAAAAGACACCCCATTTATTTTTGATGACCTTTGCCTAGTTGCTTTTAATTTAATAAAAGAATAATTAATTAATGCCCAGATTATGATAGCTCTGGTGTGCGACCTTCCCTTTAAGATAATGTGTGATGCAAGTAGTTTTGCGGTGGGAGACATATTAGGTAAACGCATATCTAAAAACTTCCACCCCATCTATTACGATAGTAAAATGCTTACATATGCACAGGAAAATTACACCACAACCGAGAAGGAGCTCCTAGCTGTAGTATTTACTTTTGATAAATTTTGCACTTATATTAAGCTTTCAAAAATTATTGTTTTTACGGACCACTCGGCCCTCAAATATCTCTTTCTAAATCGGATGCCAAGCCGCGCTTGATTCACTAGGTCTTACTCCTCTAGGAGTTTGACTTAGAGATCCGTGATAAGCGAGGAGCCGAGAACTTGGCCGTCGACCATCTCTCCCGATAAGACAATCCCTTTATAGAAAAATTAGATGAAAAATCTTTTAACGATTATTTTAACGATGAGAAGCTGCTTTCAATTAACCATCTCTCCCGATAAGTAGTTGCACACATTGCCAACTACTTAGTGGCTCGTGTGCTCCCAAAAGAGTTCTCCTCTCAATAAAAGAAGAAATTTTTTTCTGAGTTCAAGAACTATTTTGTGAGGACCCGCATCTTTTCAGAGTCTGTGCTGACCAGGTGATAAGGAGATGTGTTTCTTATGAAGAAGGTTTAGATATTATTAAACATTTGCATGAAGGACCGACAGGTGGGCACTATTAAGCTGCTCGCACCGCCCACAATGTGCTTTGCGCGGGTTTTTACTTTCCTAGCGTGTTTAAAAACGTGCAAGCCTTTGTGAGTAGGTGTGATAGTTGTCAACGGTCGGGCAATATTTCCAATAAAAATGAAATGCCACAAAATTATTTCCTCGAGTGTGAAGTTTTTGACCTCTGGGGAATCGATTTTGTTGGCCCTCTTCTTTCTAGCTTCGGGAATAAATATATTTTAGTTGTCGTCGATTATGTTTCGCGTTGGGCTGAAGTCCAAGCTCTTCCTAAGAATGACGCCCGAGTCATAGTTACGTTTCTAAAAAAATTATTTTCTATATTTTGTATGCCGCGAGCCATCGTTTGTGATAGTGGTTCCCATTTCTATAATGCATAGTTTTCTAAAATCCTTACTAAATATGGCGTTACGCATAAACTTTCAACTGCCTACCACCCCCAAACTAACGGACAAGTCGAAGTAGTGAACAGAGAAATTAAACGATTTTTAGAAAAGACTGTTTCAACATCTAAATAAGACCCAAATTAGACGATGCTCTATGGGCCTACCGAACAGCGTCCAAAACCACCCTCGGATGTATTCCATATCGATTGGTTTATGGAAAATCATGCCATTTACCCGTAGAACTCGAACATCGCGCTTTTTGGGACTTAAGGTTTTTATATTTTGATCCCCACTCTATCGAAGCCCTTAGAAAATTTCAACTCAACGAACTCGACGAGTGGCGCTCTTACGCATACGGAAAGAACAAATTTTATGAAGAGCGGACAAAACATTTTCACAATAAACACTTAGGCACCCAAAAATATTTAAGCCGGGAGACCAAGTTCTTTTGTATAACTCTCGTTTAAGGTTATTTCCGTGCAATTTAAAGTTGCGATGGTCTGGGCCATTTTCTATTTTAGAAGTTTTTCCTTATGGTACTGTTTTAATTTCACACCCTGATAAGGGTAATTTCAAAGTAAATGGTCAGCGTCTTAAACTATATTTCTCTGGTGATGTCAGTCCAAACATTGTTAAATTTCTGATGTACGAACTCTAACTTCGAACTTTTATATTTTGATAAAACTTTAATTATTATTATTTTGGACAAAATATTTTTGGACATTATAATTTTGTTGCGTCGAGCTCAAACAACGTTTTAAACAAAGGGCACTCTTGGGAGGCAACCAAAGTTATCTTTTTCTATTTTCTTTATTTTACAATTTTTGCACCGGACGACTCCGACAAGCTGAAGCTTCTGCGACCGCCTGCTCCAACGTTGTTGAATCCATCACAAAGTCCAAAGAAGACATTTCATGAAGATCCAAAGCGCAAGCATGGGGGAGTGACATCACTCAGCTTTCGTAGCAAATAAATCCGTGGAAGTACCTATTTTCCAATTCTGTAATTTTATTTTCTCTCCTTCTCTAACCTTCTTTTCTTCATTAAGGCCAATGTCCATTTTAAGCTTGGGGGAGGACTTCCTTCTTCTTTTTGCTTTGTGTGAATATTTTGCTTGTTGTGAATATTTTTCAAAAATCCAAAAAAAAAAAGAAATGAATATCTTAAAAACAATAAAATAAAAGAAAATATTTCAAAAATTTTAAAAAAATATGTTTTTTTTATTATTACTTTAATAGTTTAGATGTTTTGGTATTTCAATAGTACCCCTTGTTTTTGTTTTGTTTTTCTCAAAATCTCATATAAACATCTTATGTAATTATAATATTTCTAATTGCCCTTTTAAATTATGTTTCATAAGTATAATGTTGGTCATGCTATGTTTCTAATTCGCGGTAGCATGTTAACGTAAAACATTTTTTCTAAAACTCGCATTTCCATTATGTCTTCGTTCTTTATTTTCTTTACTTTCTCAAAAATTCATCATCCACTATTTTCCTTTTCGTTTTTGGATAATTTTTGTAAGGTCAAATTTTGAATAGTGTAGTAGATGTGAACGATCCAAGTCACCTATTATTTCTATTTTCAAGAAAATTTCATCAATCTTCTTTTATTATGTAGGACTTGCTTTTTGAAAATTTTCAAATCTATGTTTTAAATAAATTTATAAGCATGAATATGATTTATGCCGTTTTTGTTTTCATTTGAGCTTTCCTGCCAACCTAAAAACTTTCACCTTTAGTTATCCGTTTTTGAGCCTTTTTTCCAATTTCATTTGATAGCTCCTCTTTTCATATCATTTTCACCAAAGCCAAAATTTTCAACCTACCTAATCACACTAGCCTTTTTGAGTTTCATAAAAAATCACCATGATTATGATATGTTATTTTGTGATATTTTTGAAAAAAGTTTTTGAAAAAAATATGCTCAAAAGAAATGTTTGCATTTGTTTGGCCAATTCAAAATGAAAATAAAAAGATTTATGGCCTTTGTTTTGAAAGAAAAAAGAAAAAGAAAAAAAATGGAAAAGAAAAAAAAGAAAAGAAAAATATTTGGTTTATATTTTTGAAAATCTTTGTTTTGGTTTAGTGTGATTTTAAGCCTCCCTATTAATCTTTGAATTCCACTTATAATCATAACCCTAAACCAAATGTTTTGGTCCTATTTAGTTCTTTTGATTCATGCTTTTTAATTTTATTTAATAACTAGGAAAAGAAGAAAAGTAAATCAGTATTAGTTTTGGATTTAAACTTAGATTTTTGTTATTTAATTGATATAATTATAATGCTTTGCTTGGATCTAGTAACAACTCAATGTGTTTTTCATTTTTGTTGCTTTCCTTAAATCTATTTAAGAAATTCGTTAAAATTTTGGATGATTTATTTTTTTTATGTAAAGTTTATAAAAGTTAAACCATACCTAAATAATTATTTTAGATTTACGGTTCACCTTTTCCCTACTTAGAATTTTGCATAGTACTTGTGTAGGAATAATTAGAACTTTTTTGATTAGTCACTTTTTATGTTAATTAGTTTTTATATCTTTACTTGGGGACAAGCAAAGCATAAGCATGGGGGAATTTGATAATAAATTTTGTAGCCTAAACTATTATCGTATTTTCTAGTTTTGAAGGCGCTAATCGTGTCTTATTAGCTTAATTTTTATCTTTCTTATGTAAATATTTTTGTCACTAACATTTTCTTATCTTTTTGCAGGTTTCTAGAATTTTTGCAAAAAATGACCTGACACGCCCCCTATCATGCCCTCCCTGGGCGTGTCACAAGGCATGTCACCCGATCCCGAGGAAGCTTGCTGACAGAGACCAGAAAATAGGAAAAATCGCTGTCATGCCCACCTGACACGCCCTCCTTGGGCGTGTCCCAGGGCATGACACGGGGCGTGTCGCCCTCTGCACGAAGTCTGCCGCCGCATTAAATACATTTTTGCCTCTGCACGCTAATCATACCTGTCACGGCCCCCGTCATGGGCATGACCCAGGGCATGTTCGCCCCCTTTTCCAAGACTGACGGATTTCCGACCAATGATTGAGACTTGACATATGTGATATTTTGTGATATTTTTGAAAAAAGTTTTTGAAAAAAATATGCTCAAAAGAAATGTTTGCATTTGTTTGGCCAATTCAAAATGAAAATAAAAAGATTTATGGCCTTTGTTTTGAAAGAAAAAAGAAAAAGAAAAAAATGGAAAAGAAAAAAAGAAAAGAAAAATATTTGGTTTATATTTTTGAAAATCTTTGTTTTAGTTTAGTGTGATTTTAAGCCTCCCTGTTAATCTTTGAATTCCACTTATAATCATATCCCTAAACCAAACGTTTTGGTCCTATTTAGTTCTTTTGATTCATGCTTTTTAAATTTATTTAATAACTAGGAAAAGAAGAAAAGTAAATCAGTATTAGTTTTGGATTTAAACTTAGATTTTTGTTATTTAATTGATATAATTATAATGCTTTGCTTGGATCTAGTAACAACTCAATGTGTTTTTCATTTTTGTTGCTTTCCTTAAATCTATTTAAGAAATTCGTTAAAATTTTGGATGATTTATTTTTTTTATGTAAAGTTTATAAAAGTTAAACCATACCTAAATAATTATTTTAGATTTACGGTTCTCCTTTTCCCTACTTAGAATTTTGCATAGTACTTGTGTAGGAATAATTAGAACTTTTTTGATTAGTCACTTTTTATGTTAACTAGTTTTTATATCTTTACTTGGGGACAAGCAAAGCATAAGCTTGGGGGAATTTGATAATAAATTTTGTAGCCTAAACTATTATCATATTTTCTAGTTTTGAAGGCGCTAATCGTGTCTTATTAGCTTAATTTTTATCTTTCTTATGTAAATATTTTTGTCACTAACATTTTCTTATCTTTTTGCAGGTTTCTAGAATTTTTTGCCAAAAATGACCTGACACGCCCCCTATCATGCCCTCCCTGGGCGTGTCACAGGGCATGTCACCCGATCCCGAGGAAGCTTGCTGACAGAGACCAGAAAATAGGAAAAACCGCTGTCATGCCCACCTGACACGCCCTCCTTGGGCGTGTCCCAGGGCATGACACGGGGCGTGTCGCCCTCTACACGAAGTCTGCCGCCGCATTAAATACATTTTTGCCTCCGTACGCTAATCATACCTATCACGGCCCCCATCACGGGCATGACCCAGGGAATGTTCGCCCCCTTTTCCAAGACTGACGGATTTCCGACCAATGATTGAGACTTGACATATGTGTCACGCCCCCCTATACGAGCGTGACCCAGGGCGTGTCAGCCATCGTACAGAAGCAATCATCCTTCCTGCTAGAATCAAGAACCTGAGGTCAACCCCGTACGTGTCATGCCCCCTGACATGCCCTCCCCATGGGTGACCTAGGGCGTGACCAACCCGAGAATTTTTCCTATAAATTCAAGGCCCCCCTTCCATTTCAGAACAAATTTGGGTTGAGAGGGGGAGGTGCTTCCCCTTTATTCCTTGGTGTTTTAGTGTTTTTTTCATGCTTTCTTCCCTCTCTCTCTCTTTCTTATTTTGTATTTTTCTTAATCCTAGCCTAGTGTAATCTTTTATAATAGCTTTGTAATTGCTCTAGTTGCTAATTGTAGGGCTAGAATAGGATTTTCATTCCATGCAATTGTAATTTCCATTTCAAGTTGTTGTGGCCCTCTTTAATATTAATAAAAAGGCTCTTTTCTTATACTTGTGTTCTATGCTTTACTACTCATCCCCCCTCCACTTCGCTATGATTAACTAATCCTCCTTGTACTCGATCTTAATGATCCAAGGTTCAAGTGATTAAGTTATGATGCTTTGAATTTACCTTTTTTTTTTAGGATTTTAGACCTTGGATTACTCTTGATTTTTCTCATTTGGAATTATATTGTCGATATATAATTTCCAATTTAGCTTTCATTCTTGGCTAGCCAATTGGTCGATAGTTTGAAGTGAGCATTCAAGAGTAAAGACAGTTGTACGCACCCCTCGAGAGAGCAAGACGTCCAAATCTCCCGGATTGGAGTGAAATCCAATAGTGGGCTTTACCGCGTAAAGCAAGCTTCAGGCCTCCGATTTAGACGAGAGTCGGTCGGACCTTCCTAAACTCAGTTGGGCACGACTTCGAGAGAAGCGTGTTTAAGCTTTAGGAACCTCCACGGTCAAGGACCTTTCACTATATTAAGTTTAGGTTTATTTATTGTGTTTTTAATCAACTTTAGCCAAGGTGATTCTTTATCGAGTGCATTTCCATTTCATCGTTCTAATCCTTTATCGTAATCGCTTCTTTTATGCTTTCTATTTAACTACAATTAGTTCTCTTTTTAGCGTAATATTTCCTTTCTTTAGTGCGTTTAGATTTCTCTTCAACCCTAAAGATTTCCGTCGATAAAATAATAGTCTTTGTGTGAGTAAGTGTACTCAATAGTTCCAAGATTTCAATACGACACTTGTGTCCCTCAGCTATAGTTTGATAGGTATACTTGCCTAATTAGATTGCTAGTTCAGATATCTTTTCTTAAGCGGAAAGCGATCACCAGTCAACACCCTGAAATCCACGTCCTCGGCTGCATCCTCGACCACAAAACTGCCGTGTAGGTGGGGCATCATGAAGTACTGGTGGGGGTGCTTCCATCATAGGGCAGTTCCTATGCTTATGCCCCGGCTGGTTGCACCGGAAGCATGTCGGTGCCTCCTCCCCTCCCCTCAGCATCTCCTACATCTACAAGGGATGAGGAGCTAACACCACTAGGTTCCTCTACTCTTGTCTATCCTCCTGGCGTGGTTGATCCCCATTCCTGCTTTCCCCTATAACATGACCTCTAGGCTGATCTCTCCTGCCTTTAATCACTGAGTCATTTGTCAGTCTCTTCTGGCCCCTGTCTATAAGCTGGTTTGCCTCTAGCTTCTTGGCCATCTCTAAGATCCTGGCAAGCTCCCGTCAGAAACGAAGAGGAGGGCCTGCCTCATGTTATCGAGAAGGCCCTTATAGAACATCTTCGTATAGCATGCATCGTCCAGCTGATATGAGTCCGCAAAGTGGGCTAGATGTGTGAACTCCCAGTAGTATTCCAACACCATCCTATTGCACTTCCTAAACTGCAGGAACCTGTCCTCTAACTCATCCCTCGACGATTATGGTACAAAATGCTCCAATAGAGCTGCTCTGAACTCCTCCCAGGAAATGTCCGTGTAATCCACTCAAGCAAAGGTGGTGTCTAATAGTGACTTCCACAATCTCTTCGCGTGTGACTCCAAGCAAGAAACTGCCCAGGCTACTGCCTCCTCCGTCGGGCATCGAATTCTAGCTAGCATCTCATAAGTAATGTCCAGTCACTCCTCTATATGAACTGCTAACTCCATCCCGATGTAGGATGGAGGAGAAAGCCCTTGGAAGATGCTCAGTTAGTTATCCCCAGGATTTGGCTGAGGAGCTTGAGACTAATGAGCCCTAAAGGCCTCCAAGATGGTCATTAGTGTTTATCCCATCTCCGTCTGTTGGAATGGAGTCGGAGTCAACGGTGTTCTATTCCTAAGGTGTACCCTATTGAGGGTTAGGGTTCGCTGAATGCTACAAGGAAAATTCCAATTGTTAGTTGATGTACAAGTGGAACTAATGAAAAAGTGTAATTTTGCGTGTGATTCCCCTTATGGGCACACCATTACTTCCGCTTCAAGTTTGTCACCAAACTAAGCTCGCGCAGGGTGTCCTAGGGTGTTGTGGACTTCTACTCTTCAGATTGAGGTTGCCTCTGATACCAGTTTATAAGACCCATTTTTTTGCGCTACCGGGTCTTATACCCAGAACCACTGTTTTACAGTGACACCAACACGCGGGAGGGTCGCCACTATAAAATATCGATTCTGCTGACATTGATGATCTTCAAAGAAGTATAGGTACAAACAAGTCAAGTCCACAAAATCACTATATATATATATATATATATGAGCATAAATCACATCAAAGTCCATAGAGATAAGGTACTGAAACAGAATAATAAAGTAGAAATATAAACGGGCTCATACCCGGTATATCATGTCCTCACTACAATATTCTCGTGGAAGCTAAGTAAAACTAACACTCATGGAGCTAGAAGTTAGTGCTCCTGTACTAGACTAGCCCACCTCCATGTTCACTGCACTCCATTGGTGTTATATCTCCTACTGCTCCCTATCTCCCATTTGGAGCCCTGAAATGTTTGTTCCACCGACCGTTAGTCAAAAGACTAAGCCGTATTTCTCCCACCCCTCCCCCCAGTGGCTCCTAGGCAATATGCGAGAGGAATGAGAGGAAAGCTTGATTCTGGAGAGTAGGCAAAAGTAGGTGACAGTGGCCATAAGCTAGCAGATTATATAGTATAAGATTTACAAGAGTATAACTAGCAGTTCTATATCAAGTAGGGTAGAAAGAGGGTAATAAGTAAAGTGCACCATAAAGAAAAGTAACAGGTAAATAATTTACCATAACTTATATGAATGCTCATACAAACTTATAAGTTAAGGGGTCTTTTTCAAGGCTCTTATCGTATAAGCTATCTCATACTAGTTTATACGATGGGGTGCCAGGTTTTATACAAGTATGTGTGTTGTGATATGTTATGCCATGATTCATGCAACTGCAACACACACACAACTCTATGGGCACAGACCTATAGTTCCCCAATTTTAGAAGCTAGCTTCACTCCCAGGAACCTCCATAGTGGACAATAGAGAGAGTGGGTTGGGCCACCCCACTCCCAGGAGGGTATTCACACTACCAGTCCTATCCCTTACGTACACCTCTGAAGGACACACCAGAGTCACCCCGTACTATGCTGACCAACCACGAGTCTTTTCCTTGGCTAAGTGTAAACCACACCAGCTGAGTCATCGTATCGATGTTAGTGTGAACGACCAACAAATACTGAAGACCCACCACTTTATGCACATGCATCCATAAACTTTCTGAGCCATTAGTTCCCCGAACTAACCTATCTGTTACAACTACCTCCTTATCCTATGGCTCGCCGGGCTAACTTGCCCATTTCCACAACCACCGAGCCTACCACTCAGATACCCAATCAAGCTAACATCCCGAGTTATCAGGGTGAGTGAAAGTGAAGTACTAGTATTTCTAATTGCTCTTTAACATTTTAATCTTATGGTTTAAGGTTAACCTTGGAGTGCCTAGGGCATTCTCTGTGAAGGGCTCTCGAGGGAACTAGGAACTATAATGGGCTGAAGCTCAAAGCTCCCTTTCACAAGGAACTTATTATTATTGGTAACTACCCATGTCTCAACCCTCTTGGCATTACACTTGAACTAACCCTAAGTGTATTTTGACTCTTCCTCCAGGGAAAGATGTTCCTCCGTCAATCCCGAGTACAACCTTTCCTTTAGTCAACTAGGATCGCACTACCTACCTTCCATTGGTGACCTTAATCGTTCTCAACCAGACCAGATACACCAACTATCTCATCTTCTCATACAAAGGCCTACATGTTACCTTATTTCTACAGTTTTATTGTGTGCAGACCTAATGAGCTACATTGTGTGCATGAAAAGTGATAGTCCAAATAATCATCCAAATGGCCTAAGATTATGACTGTGGGTCTATCATGATACTTTATGAATAAATCCAGATGATTGTAATTTTCCTACTTTATTTGGTATTTATTATATTTTCTGCAAAATCAGGCCACCTATGCTTTTGAATACCAAATACACTTTTCTGAATAAGTATGGTCTTGACAAGATTATGATAAACTACTAACATCAAAATAACATTGAATACCAAAAATACCAATTTTCTAAGGTGGATTTGACCTTCAACAAATTATTGGATAAATAACTACAATATTAAGATAAATAGTGGAAAATTAGAATCAACCTTCCAAAAATTATGAGAAATTACTAGATGATAAATATGACTAAAAAAGGTTACTGATCAAGAATTATAATTTTTCAACACCATTTGGTCACATAAATGAATTATGTTAATTATTCAACAAATGGGCACTTATGAAGGATCCTATATGACAAGTCTTTCAAAATATTCATAAAAATTCTCAGAGGATGATTATGTCATAAAATATTCCCTGACCAAGTTACATAATTTTCCAGTAAGTATATAACTCTAAAATAATTATTTTGTGATTGAATCAATCTAGGGTTTGTGAATGAAGTACTAAAATTACCAATCCAAAATTCACAATAAAATTTCAATGGAACAATATCATCTAATTTAGACTACTGCCTAAATTTCATGAGCATCCAATTTTAGTTGAGCATGTAATTAAATATTGGATCCAAATGCCCTTAACTATCAATGATTATTTTAAAGAGGGTGTAGGTTCTTAAAAAAATTCCTAAAACCATTTTCCAGAGACTATTTTTTCCCTAGGAATTCACCAACCAAATTCCAAGACCATCAATGGACATACTATCCCATGTCCTTCTCTAGGCCCCAAACCTCATCTCTAGGGCATACACTAGGGTCTTAGGGCATCTCTACCCCCAAACCACACAGGTTCTCTTGAGGGGGTGTTTTAGATGACTTTGAGGCAGTGGCCAAAGTTTCATCCCTTTTGGATGAGTTTGCCTATATAAATAGCCTATGGTACAAATTTCAAAGCATTTACCTGGCTAGTTTAGTGGGGGAACTCAATTTAGTCTCTGGTTAAGTCTATGTATAGGATGCACCATATTGAGTATTGTGGTCAAACCAATGACCCAAATTTAATGAAACAAATTTCAAAATAAACTAGACTTCAAGTGCTACAACTTTGATGTTATCCATTTTTACAGAAAAGGACTCTAAGTATTTTTAATAATTAAATTTAACAACTGCATAATGTGTTGCAGAAATGAAATAATTCCAAATATTAATATTTAATCCGCGCACGAATCTTAAAGCGCCAATGGACAGAATCAGCTCATCTTCCTCCTTGAACCAATAGCTCAGTTTTCCCCATCCTGGGCCGATTTGAGAGGCGTTTTCCCGGCCACCTGAGCTCCTCCCTGGCTGGCCAGTGCCACCGCCACCTTCGTTGACTTGGTGGCCGGCGATTAACGGTTGTTGGCTTGCCGGAGGTGGCTGGAACAAGGGTTTAGGCATGGAAGAAAAAGCTCCGAAAATGGATTTTTTGGCCAACCTAATCTAGGGCCAATTTGTCCCAAATCTTGCGGCTAATAGAAGTGGATCTATCCACTGAGAAAGAGGAAGAGGATAGGACCTTTTGGGAGGGTTGGAGCCTAGCTGATCGTCAAGTTGCCATGGTTGATGGTTGCGTCGCTCAGTGCTCTACAACTATACAACTAGAGGGCTCGAATTCTTCAAGGAAATGGTGGAAATGGCTGCTGGAGGTCTACGGAAGCTTTTAAAATAATCAAATGGTGGAGGAGAAGTGTCTATGCTCAATGGCCATTAATGGCCATGAAAGAACTTTTTCAGCTAACTAAAAATCCTTGAATTAAGCCACCAAGAGGCCGGCCATGGCTATTGATCTCCTTAAAACTGAAGGGGGAATGAATCTACAGTAATTGGAATTGAAGAGAAGAGGCCCTTGGCCTACCTTGGCCATGAATGGCCTCTTCTTCATTTTCTCTCTCATCCATTAAAGGGGAAGTGGAGATTTCTCTCTCCTAGTCACAATTTCTAGAAAATGAGTGGCATTTTGGATAATTCTAAACCTCATGGGGCTAGTGGGCCACCTCAATTGGGCTAGCCCAAGTGGATTGGGTTAGGTTAGGTCAACTTGAGCTAATTTGACCTAACATAAGGTTGAGTTGACTTTGGTCAAATTTATCTTTTGGGTTGACCCCATTGGGTCCTTGGTGACCCCAATGGGTCCTTGGTGACCCATTGGCCTCCCCTAAGGTCTAATAAGAGATGGATAGGGTTGGTTTGGCACCTTGGAGGCCACTTGACCCTTAATTAGGGCACTTTGACCATTTTGGGGCTAGAGTTAACTTTAGTCAACTTGACCCCTTTAGTTGACCCAAATGGGTCCTTGGTGACCCATTGAACTCCTTTAAGGGTTAGGAAGGTGTAGGTGGGGTTAATTTGGCTAAGGGAAGGTTAATTGGCCCTATATTGGTTAGTTTGATCCTATTTAGGGTTAGGGTTGACTTTGGTCAACTTGACCACTTTGGTTGCCACCAATGGGTCCTTAGTGACCCATTGGCCTCCCCTAGGGTTTGGAGAGCTATGGTGGGGTCATGGAACTAAGTTAAGCCCTAAAGTAAAACCCTAGGTTTGGTGATGAGGTTTTACTATTGGCAGACCAAGGTGATTTCCACCTTCATGCCTTTGTTCACCTGGCCTCTTGAGCTTCCTAAGGTTTTTTCATGACCTAGTCATGACAAAACCACTCTTAGGGGTCTAGGTTTTTTAGGGATTTTACATGAGTGTGTTGGCTTCACTCAACGCTTCGGGACATAGACTGTTTTTCTTTGCCAGAATCTTTGTTGCTTTGACTGAGGTAGCTTTACTCAACGAATTTGCTACCTAGCGTTGATTGAGCTGACTTCACTTAACTCCTGTGGACTTGGACACTTTCTTTCTACCATTATTGAGGCTTTGACATGTCATGTTGTATTCAGCTCCTTTTGTGCTATGGCATTGAGTGAACTATCTTCACTCAATGCTTGTGGACTTGGGCATTTTTCTGCTCATCCAGCCCACAATCTTGTGTCCTCCTATCCAATCAATATGAGAAGGACTACCCTGCATGCATGAAATTACACACACATTAAATACAACTGTGTGTATATCATTGACTTGTTTGACTTCTTCAAAGGGCTATTGGGATCAATGGACAAAACCATATCCCCCTATTTGAAGATGTCAAAACCATTGATCAAATTACTTAGTTAATGACAAATACACCATATAGGAAACAATAACATATTATTATCAATTAATTTAGATGAAGGTTACCTACTCACCCTAGATTGCAGCAAGGTATGTGATACCACTTGAAGGCCTTTATTACCTTCATTTCCTTTGATGCACTTGATTACTTGATCAACCACTGATGCCACTTGATCAATCTCTTCTCAACATTACTTTCTCCCCTATCTTTCTGCCATATTTGAGCTTGATCCTTTCTAGAACTTGATCAATCCTCAATCCTTTCTCTCCCCCTTTAGACTTCTTTAAATAGTCAAGGAGGTGCTTGAATGCATTTACGTTCCCCCCTTAGCTGATTGCAGATGACCAACTCATGCAGCGGCTAGCTTCCTCTCTTTATGAGGCCAGAACTACTCCTGCAGTTGCTGGCCTTATTCCTGTAGCTGTTAGCCTTGCTCCACCTCAGTAGGAGAATTTTCTATCATCATGTTCCTGATAGAAAATTTTGACTCCATTGCCACTTAAGGTCTTCATCACTTGCAAGAAGAACAAATCCTGCACCAAAAATATCCTAGGGAGTAACTGAAGCTATGCTAAGTTCAATATACCCAGCTCAAACTTGAAGGTATTGAACTTTGCTTCATCCAGTGGCTTAGTAAAGATATCAGCCACTTGCATGTCTATGGGGACAAATTCTAGACTAGCGTATTCCTTTTCCACATGCTCCCTAATAAAGTGATACCTAATTTCTATGTGCTTAGTCCTGCTGTGTGAGATAGGATTACTAGCAATAGAAATATCACTAGTAGAATCACAATAAAGAGGAGTTCTACTTATCAATATGTTGTAATCCTGGAGCTGATGCTGGATCATAGCAATTGAGCACAATAGCTACCTAATAAAATATACTCTGACTCTGCAATTGATATTGCAACACTTGTTTGCTTCTTGCTGCTCTAAGATACTAGTCTCCCACCTAAGAAATGACAGGAACCTGAAGTGCTTTTCCTGTCCTCTTTGTAACCTGTAAAATCTGCATCAGAATAGCCTATTAGTTCAAAATCCCTATTTCTAGGGTAGCAAAGGCCAAGATTTTGTGTTCCCCTAAGATATCTCAAGATCCTCTTTGTAGCAGTGTAGTGAGATTCTTTAGGACAGGCATGATACCTAGCACAGACACATGTAGCATATATGATGTCAGGCCTACTTATAGTGAGATATAGAAGGGAGTAAATTATCCCTCTATACAAAGTCTCATCAAAAGGTTTCCCTGCTTCATCTTTGCCTATAGGCATACTTGACCCCATGGAAGTTTTCATGCTGGAGGCACTCTTCATACCATATTTTTAATCAACTCCCTGGTGAACTTTGGCTAGATATGGAAAGGCCATCATCAGTCTGTATAACTTCGAGTCCCAAGAAATCTTGAGCTCACCCAAACTACTAATCTCAAACATCCCTTACATAAGTTTGCAAACTTTCTGCAAAGGTTGTTATCAGTAGATCTAAAGATAATGTCATCCTCATATATCTGGACTAGGATGATCTTGCTCTTAGATTCCCTTAGAAATAGTGTCTTGTCTATTTCCCCCTCTAGAATTTGTTCTCAATGAGGAAACTAGACAAAGTCTCATACTATGCTCTAGGGGCTTTCTTGAACCCATATAGAGCTTTCCTAAGTCTATAAACAAAATTAGGAGAGTAAGAGTCAACAGAATTTGATGGCTATTCTACATAGACTTCGTTTTTTAAGTCCCCATTTAGGAAGGCTGACTTAAAACCATCTGGTAGAATTTGAATCCTTGGTAGGCAGAAAATGTAAGGAAGAGTCGTATGGCTTCCAATATGGATATTGGGGTAAATGTCTGATCAAATTAATCCCTTCTTCTTGCATGTATCTTTTAGCCACTAGTCTAGCCTTATTTTTGACAATAATGTCATTCTCTTCTAACTTGTTCCTGTACATCCATTTAGTTCTTATGACATTATGTCCCTTAGGTCTGAGAACCAGCTTCCAGACATTAGATCTCTTGAATTGGTTCAATTCTTCCTGAATTACTCCAATCTAGAATTAGTCTTTGATTGCCTCTTCAAACTTCTTTGGCTCTACTTGTGACAGAAAGCTTGAGTATAAGATTGTATTCAGACTTATGCCCCTTGTCATCACTCCTTGGCTTGCATTACCAATTATCTGGTGTACTAGGTGATCACTCAGATGCCTTATAGCAAGAGGAAACCTTGCTTCACAATCTTGAGCATCACTGGATCCATCTGGCTAAACTTCATCCACCACTTCTGGGTCTTATACATCCTCTGGACATAACACATTCTCATCCTTATCCTGGACGGCTGGTTCATCTTCCTTGATGGTAAGCTTGTCCATCATTTTCCATATGCCTGTAGAACTAGAAGAAGAGCTATGCAGCTCACTGGTAATCATGTTTGATTCATCAAAAACAACATGAACTGACTCTTCTATAACTTGACTTATCAAGTTATAGATTCTATATGCCCTACTGTGGTTGTTGTACCCAACAAAGATCCCTTCATAAGACTTGACAGCAAACTTAGTCACATAGGATTTTCTATTGTTCAGCACATAACACTTGTTATCAAAAATCCTGAAGTAGGATAAGTTAAATAGGTAATGGAAGACTTGTTAAGGACATGATATATAGTGTTTATTGCCTCAACCAATAAATATTCTAGGAATGATATGTCACTTAACAAGATCCTACCAGCCTCTATAAGAGTTCTATTTTTCCTCTAGGTAATCCCACTTTGCTGGGGTGTTCTAGGAGAGAAAAATCTTGGTGAATTCCTTACCCTTCATAGAACCTTGTCAAGCATTCACACTAAAATTAGGTCTCATGGTCACTTCTGATTTTGACCACAGTACTATAAAGTTCATTTATAATTTGCTTGACAAATGTCTTGAAGACATCAGGGGTTTCAACTTTTTTTTCCTAAGAAAGAACACCCAAGCAAATCTGGAAAAGTCATCAACAACCATAAGGGTGTAGACTTTCCTATCTAGACTTTGACTTGCATAGGACCAAACAAGTCCACTAAGTCTTTGACCCCAATGCTCTTGAAAGAGGTCTTGGTTTGTTTTCCCTTCTGGCATCTAGAGCAGATACCCTCCTTAGTGCATTTCAACCTAGGGCTATTTATAACTAACTCTTCACTAAAGAGTTTGTTTATGGTCTTGTAGTTCAGATGAGCCAGCCTCTTGTGGCATTGAACACAATATGAGACTTTCTCATTTACAACTAGGCATATAAATGAGTCCTAACCTTCACATGCAAAATTAAGACAATAGACATTTCCTCACATAGTGCCTGTCAAGATGACGCCTTGGTCACTTGACCTCCTTATTTTGAACTCATCCTTGAGGAATGAAATGTCATAGCTAAGATCACATAGTTGGCTTATTCTTATGAGGTTGTGTTGCAAACCTTTCACATAAGATACCTGTGTGATAGTGATTATGCTATTTGTTATCTTACCATACCATTTAGTCACTCCCCTATCTGAACCACCAAAGATGACTTTGGGTCCATTCTTTACTGTAGTGTACTCCTTCAACATGCTTCTTGTTCAAGTCATGTGTCTGGAACATCCACTGCCCAAGTACCATATAGGGGTATGGCCACTTGGACTAACTTGCAAGACATAAGTCAGTAACCTTAGAACCACAATTCTTATTGGGTCCTAGGTGCATGTTAGTCTGATAATAACTATGCCTACCTACAGCTCTTCTGACAGGTAAACTCTCTCTTACTCTTGGCATACTTGTATTGTGCCAGCAATCAATATCATAGTGGTCCACTTTTCCACAACACAAATACTCAAAAATATTGTACCTTCTTTTAGGAGATAGTCTTGTAGTAGTGTTGTCAGCAGCTCTCAATACAGAAGGTACAACAGTAGCCTTTTTCTTGTATCTTCCAGCCACAGTCTGACTTGGGATATGTCTGGAAGTAGAAGTACTTAGAATATCTTGAGCCCTACCAGCAGTAGTCTTCTTTTTAGAAAACATACTATTAATGGCCTCAGATATGCCCAAGTCTTGCTTGCTGACAGACTTGCCCTTTGTCTGATTTTGGGTTCGGAGATCCTGAGAACAGGCAGCTGCCTTATTCATGAGTGTTGGGGCTGGTGCACCAAATATAAATGGTCCAGGATGGGCCATTTGGATTTCCTCATGGGCTGCCTTGAAGGCAGTTGCACCTTTGCTATATCTTCCACTACAGTGGTGAACATCTTTGTTCCCTTTGGTGGATCTACCATTCATCCAGTGACCAAAGATACTTTATTGGTCATACCAATTTGAAGGTAACAATACTCTCGTAAATGGAACAGGAGGCTTGGAGGCTAGTGACTGCACTGGAGCTTTGCCATTTCCTCTGGGATTGGCAATTCTTGTGTGACCCTTTAATCCCAACCCCCTTTTACCCTTTTGGGAGGTGAAGGAGTCTATCAAGGGTAACACTGAACTTGGCTATGAATAACTAGCCACTATCCTCTTCTCCCTCTCCAGTAGCTCTTCCAGGTCTCTTATTCTATTTTCCTAGTATTCTATAGTGCCTAACTGAATGAAGGAAGTAATTTCTAGTTCACTGATTTCCTTCAACTTCAGATCCAGTATGGAAGTTGAGTCTGCATACTGGGAAGCAGCAAGCTGAAGAGAAGAAATCTCCTTAGCCCTCTTCTTAGTCAGCAACTTGTTTTTCTTGAAAGCATTCAACAAGATACCATACTTGTTAATAATATAATTGACATGTTCCTCGGATTCAGAATCTACTTCATTACTTGATGAATGAGCTTCAGAATCTGGGCTGGTCTCATAGCCTGACTCAGAAGAGTATTTAGATAGAGAATGTACCTCTTGTTGGCCATGCTTATTTTGCTGGATTCATCATCACTCCTAGCCATCAGCCCATAGCATCAACTATCTTCTTCCACTTCTCTATCCACCTTTGAATCACTATCTAGCTGCGATAGAGGGGCCCTGATTTCCATCCTAGAAGTAGGATAGATTTCATCTTCTGCAACAGCAGATAGCCCAAAGTAGGCTTTCTCTTCTTCCTCTTCTTCTGATTCTGATGAGGAGTCAGACCAGCTCTTCTTTTTCTTAGCAATGAAGGATTTCTCCTTCTTGCCCTTTTGCTGGTGATGGTGCTTCTTCTGACCATCCTCTCTTCTCTTTACTAGGCAGTAGGCAACAACATGCCCTGGCTTACTGCAGCAATAACAGAAGACATTAACAGAAATCTGTTTCTTAGGTTTAGAACCATACATGTACTCCTTGGAGGATTTCTTCCTATGGAGTTAGGAGGTAGAAGGACAGCTCTTCCAATGCTTTTTATTCATGAAATTTTACAACTGTATGGAGAAGACAACAAAGTCCTCATCAGACATGTGGCAGTCTGATGTGCTTGACTCTGAGTCATCTGAGTTAGACTCAGCATCCCACCTTTAGGGAGAGGGAGTCTTACTTCAAATCCTCCTTGAGGCTTCAGCTTTGAAGGCCACAGACTTTTCTTTGGTCTAAGACTTGTTGTTTTTCTCCTCCTCCTTCCTGACAGTCAGCTGCATTCATAGGAAAGCAGTTTCCCAAATAGTGTTATTATTGGAGTGTGAGTAAGCTTTGCCACCTCTCTAATGCCACAGATCTTAGTATCCCAGTCTCTAGTTAGAGTCCTGAGAAACTTGTCATTCAGCTCATAGGTGCTGAAGACGGTGCCATATGTCCTCAGCTCATTAACTATCCTGAAGAATCTCTCATAGCACTAAGTCATGATGTCAGCCTTGCTCTGCCTGAAAGCTTCATATTCTTGGTTGAGCATGTACTTTCTGTCATATCTGACTTGCTCTGTGCCCTCCATGTAGATCACTAGTGTGTCCCACATTTCCTTTGCAGTTGTGCAGTGGATCAGATTTTGAAGGGTAGAATCATCAATAACACTAACAATGATATTCTAAGCTCTTTTGTCCATGGTGGCAAGGATGAATTCATCCTTTGTAATCTCAGCATAAGTCTTAGGAGTATTCTCATTTGTATTTAGAACTGAAACTTTCATGGGGATGAAAGGTCACTCCTTGACAGTGATAAAAATCCTAGCGTCAGCTGCTTCCATGAACAACCTAACCCTCTCCTTCAAGATGCCAAACCCTTCCTTCCTATATATTGCAAGCTTAATGGAAGCCAGATCCTTATAGTTCACACCTAAACCCATAAGGACTATCTATTTACTGACCTTATAGATCTTCTCAGATTGTTAAGCCTTTCTTGAGCAACCTCCCTTTAATACCACTTAAAAGACTTTGTTTTCAAGGTTAGATAACACCTAGAGGGGGGGTGAATAGGTTTTAGGTGTAACGTCCCAATTCGCGCTAGGCCCCTTGATTGCGTATTTGAGTCAAGGGGGCTGTGGTGAGCCCAATAGGGGTGTGGGTGAACAGGTGCGGACGTACGGGAAATGAGGAAAACAAGGCAAAACAGCATTTTTGGCTGACACGGGTATGGACACGGCCGTGTCCATACCCGTGTGCCTCATAAAAATAGGTTTACCAGTTAGAGAGGTACACGGGCATTGGGACACGGGCGTGTCCCTAGCCGTGTGCCAAGGACACGGGTCGGGACACGGCCGTGTCTCTACCCGTGTGCCGCAACCCCGACACGGCAGAAAGTCATTCTGGGATGAACACGGCCCTAGACACAGCAGGCAACACGGCCGTGTCACCTGAACACGGGTAGGAACACGGCCGTGTGCCTACCCGTGTCTGCGATGTATAAAAAGGAAAAAAGTTGGAAACCCTAGCATTCACTCCCCTTTCTTCTGCCCCGAAATTCCTGAGAGAGTTCTTGGCTGGAGGAGGAGGAAGAGCTTGCCGGAGCCATCTTTGGAGGAATCAAAACGCCGCCACCGTCAAGGGAAAAACAATGCCGCCGCGAAGGAGTGCGAGGCTCATGGCCGGCCATGGTGGTACCGCTGGACTTGAGGTGAGCTTCCTCCCCTCTCCCTTGGTGCTAGATCTATAGTTATTTTAGGAGAGACATCGACTCCATAGAGTCTTGATGGTGAGGAGGAGAGTTCTTAGGATAAGCCATGCCTAGGTTTCCTAGGTTTAGTCTCCCTCAACCTTCTCATCGTTCAAAAGGGAGATGAGAGGGGTTTTCGTTGAGGGTTTGGCTTTGAAAGGAGAAATAAGGTGGGGTGTGATTTCTGGAGAAGTTTATGCGAGGTCGTTGCAAGGAAGAAGATGAACGGATGCCGTTCATCTCGCCTTAAGATGCGTGCAGAAATCTGATTTCTGCACGCGGCGACCTTCGTGGCCAATTTCGGAGGTGTTCTGGCCAAATCTGGGTGATCGACTCAACACAAAAGTCGTAGCCCTTGAAATTACCTTTCCAACGAGGGGTTGCTCGTTTCCATGCTGGCCACGGGAAAGCTGGTTCGAGTCCGCTGCGTTCGGGAAAATTCCTGTACAGGAAACTGTTTCCTGTACGTGTTCGAGTTGAATTTCTGGTATGTTGCGACCAGATCTGGGCGATCGACTCAACACAAAAGTCGTAGCCCTCGCGAATACCTTTCCAACGAGGGGTTGTGCATTGTGATTGGATTCGTGTAGCTCCGGGAATCCCAGTTTTAGTATTGGGCTATCCTATGTTAATGCACTTGTTAATTTATAATGTTAGCACTCTTGCAAGGATTGTGATTTGCTCATGTGATATCTTGCTCCCATATATCTATAATGTCGTTGTTACTATAACTTAGTATGGTTACTCATTTGGTTGTGTAATAAGGGATAACCATGCAATGGTAGAGAATTGGATTGGATGGGAAGGCTAGATATTAGGAGTTGATATTGGTAAAGGATATATTTATACAATTTGGTGTTGAACATATCTATTATGCGTAGTGTTGAGGTGAAATCATTGAATAGGTGGGCGTGAACATGATGAACACTATGTGAAGAGTATCTTGTAATGGTAATCCGAGCCCAAGGGGATTATTAACAACCGATGCTTAGAGTTGAAGTCTCCCTACGGGTAGCATCGAGTGAGTTGTTGGGGCATGTGATGTGCGACGATTCATCGTGTCGCGATATTGAGATAATGACTGTGGCAGGTCTACGGGTTCGCCAGTCGTCACACCGATGGGAGCCAATGGGTAGACCTTGGGCGGTAGGGTTAGATACTTGGTGTCCATAACCCGAGATCTCCTCCGCGCCATGAGAACGGTTGGGCTTGCACCTCGTGCTTTTCCGAGGTTGCATCCGGTTCGAAATCAAAGGCCAGGTTGGGCTGTGTTCTTGGTGCACATTTACCCAAGACCCCTTCTGAGCCGTAGTACGCATGTGAGCTCCGCTGTTGTGTTCTTAGCGTTGAGGCGTACGGGGGCCTAGGATAGGTAGTGTGATACCACCTAGTAGTGGAGACGCCCGCTCCACTGTCGCCGTCTGGCCACGACGGACGACGCCTGAGAGGTTAGCTACCTGCTCGAAAAGTGGGAACTTCTAGTCTGTGTCGACATAGCAACTTGTATGTGCGTGCGCATGATTCGGTCATAGCATAACATTCATATCATGTCATTCATTGCATACACAAGATCCTCATCGTATAAGTTTGTATGGGCACTCTTATACGATGAGTTACTTTACTGTTAAGCCGATCCTTAACTTATAAGTTTGTATGGGCACTCTTATAAGTTGAGTTACTATTCTGATTATTTATACCTGCTGTCATTTATTATTGATATTTGTAGAACTGCTAGTTGTGTAGCGTAGTTTATACTTCACCATATTTACTGTCACCTGCTTGTTTACTTGCTTATGTATATATATTGTACCTGTGTTCCTTTCTCCGCCCGGTGCCGAGGAGTCGTCGGGGGAGCGGATGTGAGGCCACTTAGTCTTATGACTAACGGTTGCTACGTCTTCCTTTTTAGGAGGAAACCCCGCAGGTAGAGCGGCAACGGACTATGCAGCAGGACAGCCAGGCCCGGATGATAGGACCTGAGGTGGTGGTGCCATCGGCACCGTCAGTGACAGTAGTGAGTGTTTTCATGTAGCCGTTTGGCAAAACATTTCTAGACTCTTGTTTCTTTTGTACAAGCCTGTTGTACTTGTTATCTTCCGCTATTTTTGGACTTTAACTTAGCTGTGAACTGAACTGCTTTTAGCTTTACTTTTCTGTTATGGTTGGGTTGGCATAATTGTTGTGATATGGATTGTAGCCGGCGGAATAGGCGTCTTGTGGTAAAGGCTAACCCGTGTGTTAGTGCTACCGCAAGGCGGCTATTTCGGGCATAAGACTCCCCTCGTGCCGTGTGTTGTGTTCCGGGAGGGGGGGTCTTACAAATGGTATCAGACTAAGCCGATCTTCACCTACAGCAGTCAGGTAACAATGGGCCACTCCCGTTCGATTAGTCGGTTTGGGGACAAACCGACTTAGCGGAAGCAGTGGTGTGCCCATATGTAATTCACACTAAGTTGTCCAACTTTGACATTAGTTTTAGCCAACCTGACCCTAATCTGTACCTTGCGTATAGGTCCCAGCGCAGATGGAGCCGGTTGGGGGCACTCCTACCCCTTCCGTCCCTTCACAATTCCAGCAGTCGGAACTGGGACAAACGCTGTCAGCCATATTGGATGCATTTAAAGCCCAGCAAGCTCCGGTGCAACAACAAGCGCCAGGATTCAACTGGGTGAGCACCTTCCATGCCCTGTCCCCTCCTGCCTATCTTGGGACAGAATCGCCGGTGCGCACCGAGGAATGGCTTGATACCGTGCAGGAATTGATGGCTGGCATAAGATGTCCGAACAACATGGCGGTGACATTGGTAGTGACGCTGCTAGAGCTACACGCCAAAAGGTGGTGGAAGTCCCTCATGGGCTCCACCTTCCAAGGGCGGTTGTACACGGACATCAGTTGGAACGAGTTCACCGAGGCTTTTCTGGATCACTTCATTCCTTCTTCTGCTCGGGATGAACTTGAAGAAAGATTTCTGCAGCTGAACCAGGGATCGAAATCGGTAACGGAGTACCAGAGGGAGTTCCAACACCTCGCTAGGTTTGCCGATTCCTATGATTTGGACGATAGAGGCTACGCAAAGCGCTTCTACAAAGGATTAAGGGACCCCCTAAGGCAGGCCCTTTTGTTTATAGCCGATGGAAGCCTGGCAGAAATCATCGACATGGCAAAGAGACTGGAGGCGGACCACATGGGATGTGGCAAGAGACCTGCGGAAGGAGTAATTGAAGTCGGCCCTAGTAATAGAAGGCGGAATGATCATGGCAGAGGAAGGGGAAACCACAGAGGCGGTCGGTGGGTCAACCGGAACTATCGGGTGGAGTACCCAATTCCGCAACCACTACCTTTACCACCACCACCGCAGCAGCAATATTATCAACAACCTGGGGGCCGACGTGAGGTGATATGTTTTGAGTGCAACCAACCAGGGCATGTCCGGCGAGTTTGCCCGCGACTGATCGGGGATGCTCCTATTGCTCCCCCTCCAGTAGCTCCACGGGGGCGAGGGCACATGCGTGGCCGAGGAAGAGGACCACCAGGGAGAAATCAAGGACATGCACGGGAGCATGTATTCGCATTGGATATGACTCAGGAGAGGAATCCGCAGGAAGTCATCACCGGTACGTTCAAAATTTATTAATATTATATGACTTGCTGGATTTACGATACAAATGATAAGCGTAATTTTGAACGGTGATTACCTTTTTGGAACCTAGGCACTGTCATGGTTAGCGGGAGACCCGCCTATACGTTATTTGACACGGGTGTGTCTCACTCGTTCATCTCGGAGGACTTCGTGAAGGACTTGGAGGGAGTGCAACACTTCACGGGCACTACTTAAAGGGTGCGCCTTCCGGACGGCTCTGAGATGACGTCGTCAGCAAGTTGCGACTTCGACACCCTTATTGGAGGAAAGTTCTTTGAAACTCCGGCGACAGTGTTAAGAATCCCGGAGTTCGATCTCATCCTGGGCATGAGGTGGTTGGACTGGCACCACGCCAGGATCAATTGTGCGGAGAAGCAAGTTATGTTGAGGCATGGAGACTCGGAAGTCATCTTCCAAGGTATTAAATTCGCACCCCGTAAATTATTGTCTTCAATCCAAGTTATGAAATCTCATATGGAAGGGGACGAGGTCTATGTAATTTGCTTCGAGTTGAAGAAATTGACATTAGAGGTCAAGGATGTGCGGGTGGTGCGAGAATTTCCCGAGGTATTTCCCGAGAAATTGCCGGGACTACCCCCGCATAGGGAAGTGGACTTCCAAATCAAGCTAATTCCGGGTGCCAAGCCCGTCTCGCGAGCTCCATACCGAATGGCTCCGAAGGAACTTGCAGAGTTTAGAGTCCAGCTTCAGGAATTGGTGGAAGCAGGGTTCGTTCGCCCAAGCTCGTCGCCTTGGGGAGCGCCCGTTTTGTTCGTCAAAAAGATAGATGTACACCGATTTGAGAAAAACAATGTGTTGGCCGGGCATGAAGAGGGATGTCAAGTACTTTGTTACTCATTGTGTGGCTTGCCAAATGGTGAAGGCGGAATGCAGAAGCCCCGGTGGAATGCTACGGTCGTTGCCCATCCCCGAATGGAAATTTGAGGACATCTCCATGGACTTCGTCCACGGGTTACCTCGCTCGCGCTCGGGGAATGATTCTGTGTGGGTGATAGTTGACCGGTTGACCAAGGTAGCCCGATTTATCCCAATGAAGAAGGAGGCGCAAGTGGGCGTCTTAGTGCGTCTCTTTATGGAACAATTTGTGCGGTACCATGGTGTGCCAAAGACGATCGTCTCCGACCGGGATGGTCGGTTTACTTCAAGAGAATGGAGGGCTGTACAGGCTTATTTGGGCTCGCGCCTCGCCTTTAGCACAGCCTTTCACCCACAAACGGACGGGCAGTCTGAACGAACCATCCGAACATTGGAGGACCTTCTGAGGTTGTGTGTGCTAGATAAAGGAGAACCATGGGAGAGACTCTTACCTCTCGTGGAGTTCTCTTATAATAACAGTCATCAAGCCAGTATTGGAATGGCACCTCATGAAGCTTTGTATGGAAGGAGGTGTAGAACACCCTTGTCCTGGGTGCAAGACGAAGATCCGAAGACATTGGAAAATGAGTATATTGATGACACGGACGCGGTGGTTAGGTTGATCCGGGATCGAATGCTAGAGGCTCAAAGCCGACAGGCGAAATATTACAACGCAAGGCACCGTATGGTGGAGTTTCAAGTGGGCGATAAGGTGTTCCTGAAGATTCGACCGATGCACGGAGTGTCGCGGGTACGTGGAATCAAGAAGCTCAGCCCAAGGTATGTCGGGCCCTATGTCGTAGTGGAAAGGATTGGCCCTCTGGCCTATCGATTGGAGTTACCCCCGGAGCTGGAGAACCTTCACGACGTGTTCCATGTATCGTCGCTTCGGAAGGCTTTGTTGCGGCCTGAACAGTATATCCCCACGGCGGATGGTGCTGTGGCGTCTGATAGGTCAGTGCGACTGGAGCCGGTGCGGATCGTTGATAACGAGACAAGAACCTTGCGCCGCAAAAGTGTTCCCTTGGTGAAAGTGCTATGGTCTAATCATGGGAAGGAAGAGTGCACATGGGAGCCAAGGGATTTGATGCAAGAGCGCTACCCGGAATTATTTACTCCAGGTAAAAATTTTATTTGAAAGCATAGTTCCCTTTTATGTGTTTCACCCCCATAGCCTTACCCTGATTTCGGGGACGAAATCTTTTATTTTGTTTATAGGATTTGTAACGTCCCAATTCGCGCTAGGCCCCTTGATTGCGTATTTAAGTCAAGGGGGCTGTGGTAAGCCCAATAGGGGTGTGGGTGAACAGGTGCGGACGTACGGGAAATGAGGAAAACAAGGCAAAACAACATTTTTGGCTGACACGGGTATGGACACGGCCGTGTCCATACCCGTGTGCCTCATAAAAATAGGTTTACCAGTCAGAGAGGTACACGGGCATTGGGACACGGGCGTGTCCCTAGCCGTGTGCCAAGGACACGGGTCGGGACACGGCCGTGTCTCTACCCGTGTGCCTCAACCCCGACACGGCAGAAAGTCGTTCTGGGATGAACACGGCCCTAGACACGGCAGGCAACACGGCCGTGTCACCTGAACACGGGTAGGAACACGGCCGTGTGCCTACCCGTGTCTGCGATGTATAAAAAGGAAAAAAAGTTGGAAACCCTAGCATTCACTCCCCTTTCTTCTGCCCCGAAATTCCTGAGAGAGTTCTTGGCTGGAGGAGGAGGAAGAGCTTGCCGGAGCCATCTTTGGAGGAATCAAAACGCCGCCACCGTCAAGGGAAAAACAATGCCGCCGCGAAGGAGTGCGAGGCTCATGGCCGGCCATGGTGGTACCGCTGGACTTGAGGTGAGCTTCCTCCCCTCTCCCTTGGTGCTAGATCTATAGTTATTTTAGGAGAGACATCGACTCCATAGAGTCTTGATGGTGAGGAGGAGAGTTCTTAGGATAAGCCATGCCTAGGTTTCCTAGGTTTAGTCTCCCTCAACCTTCTCATCGTTCAAAAGGGAGATGAGAGGGGTTTTCGTTGAGGGTTTGGCTTTGAAAGGAGAAATAAGGTTGGGTGTGATTTCTGGAGAAGTTTATGCGAGGTCGTTGCAAGGAAGAAGATGAACGGATGCTGTTCATCTCGCCTTAAGATGCGTGCAGAAATCTGATTTCTGCACGCGGCGACCTTCGTGCCCAATTTCGGAGGTGTTCTGGCCAAATCTGGGTGATCGACTCAACACGAAAGTCGTATCCCTTGAAATTACCTTTCCAACGAGGGGTTGCTCGTTTCCATGCGATACCTGTAGCCACGGGAAAGCTGGTTCGAGTCCGCTGCATTCGGGAAAATTCCTGTACAGGAAACTGTTTCTTGTACGTGTTCGAGTTGAATTTCTGGTATGTTGCGACCAGATCTGGGCGATTGACTCAACACAAAAGTCGTAGCCCTCGCGAATACCTTTCCAACGAGGGGTTGTGCATTGTGATTGGATTCCTGTAGCTCCGGGAATCCCAGTTTTAGTATTGGGCTATCCTATGTTAATGCACTTGTTAATTTATAATGTTAGCACTCTTGCAATGATTGTGATTTGCTCATGTGATATCTTGCTCCCATATATCTATAATGTCGTTGTTACTATAACTTAGTATGGTTACTCATTTGGTTGTGTAATAAGGGATAACCATGCAATGGTAGAGAATTAGATTGGATGGGAAGGCTAGATATTAGGAGTTGATATTGGTAAAGGATATATTTATACAATTTTGTGTTGAACATATCTATTATGCGTAGTGTTGAGGTGAAATCATTGAATAGGTGGGCGTGAACATGATGAACACTATGTGAAGAGTATCTTGTAACGGTAATCCGAGCCCAAGGGGATTATTAACAATCGATGCTTAGAGTTGAAGTCTCCCTACGGGTAGCATCGAGTGAGTTGTTGGGGCATGTGATGTGCGACGATTCATCGTGTCGCGATATTGAGATAATGACTGTGGCAGGTCTACGGGTTCGCCAGTCGTCACACCGATGGGAGCCAATGGGTAGACCTTGGGCGGTAGGGTTAGATACTTGGTGTCCATAACCCGATATCTCCTCCGCGCCATGAGAACGGTTGGGCTTGCACCTCGTGCGTTTCCGAGGTTCCATCCGGTTCGAAATCAAAGGCCAGGTTGGGCTGTGTTCTTGGTGCACATTTACCCAAGACCCCTTCTGAGCCGTAGTACGCATGTGAGCTCCGCTGTTGTGTTCTTAGCGTTGAGGCGTACGGGGGCCTAGGATAGGTAGTGTGATACCACCTAGTAGTTGAGACTCCCGCTCCACTGTCGCCGTCTGGCCACGACGGACGACGCCTGAGAGGTTAGCTACCTGCTCGAAAAGTGGGAACTTCTAGTCTGTGTCGACATAGCAACTTGCATGTGCGTGCGCATGATTCGGTCATAGCATAACATTCATATCATGTCATTCATTGCATACACAAGATCCTCATCGTATAAGTTTGTATGGGCACTCTTATACGATGAGTTACTTTACTGTTAAGCCGATCCTTAACTTATAAGTTTGTATGGGCACTCTTATAAGTTGAGTTACTATTCTGATTATTTATACCTGCTGTCATTTATTATTGATATTTGTAGAACTGCTAGTTGTGTAGCGTAGTTTATACTTCACCATATTTACTGTCACCTGCTTGTTTACTTGCTTATGTATATATATTGTACCTGTGTTCCTTTCTCCGCCCGGTGCCGAGGAGTCGCCGGGGGAGCGGATGTGAGGCCACTTAGTCTTATGACTACCGGTTGCTACGTCTTCCTTTTTAGGAGGAAACCCCGCAGGTAGAGCGGCAACGGACTATGCAGCAGGACAGCCAGGCCCGGATGATAGGACCTGAGGTGGTGGTGCCATCGGCACCGTCAGTGACAGTAGTGAGTGTTTTCATGTAGCCGTTTGGCAAAACATTTCTAGACTCTTGTTTCTTTTGTACAAGCCTGTTGTGCTTGTTATCTTCCGCTATTTTTGGACTTTAACTTAGCTGTGAACTGAACTGCTTTTAGCTTTACTTTTCTGTTATGGTTGGGTTGGCATAATTGTTGTGATATGGATTGTATCCGGCGGAATAGGCGTCTTGTGGTAAAGGCTAACCCGTGTGTTAGTGCTACCGCAAGGCGGCTATTTCGGGCATAAGACTCCCCTCGTGCCGTGTGTTGTGTTCCGGGAGGGGGGTCTTACATTAGGTCTCTTTTAAAATTATCAAGACCTATACCTTATTTTACTTTGCTTGGTGATTAGTTAGTTAACCTAACAAGACTATCAACCAGAAGACACAATAATTTTATAGTGGTTCCCCAGTTTATGGGAACGTCCACTATCCCTCTCCACCTTTCTAATAGTGTGTTAGACAAGGTTCTTCCCCAATACTCGGCTCCTTAAGAACTTACAACACAATCCCATATGACCACCCAGTCTTCTTCAAGACCTACAACTCAAGCCCAAGGCCCTATAACTCAGTGATTCAACAATCACCTACCTCAGGCTCAAAAGCCCTACAACTCAGTCATTCAACAAACACCTATCTCATGCTCAAAAGCCCTACAACTCAGGCTGGAAGGACAGCCTTACACTCAGATCAATAAATGACCCTACCTCAGTCTTTATAATACAGACTTATAACTCAGATTCTATTAAGAATACTACTCTCAAGACCATGACTGGATCCTACAAAAAATAGAAATGTTGATGAACATTTTAATACCGGTGGGTAATCTTTGTGGCTGTCTTCCTGAGCTGAGCTGATTTTAGCCCTATCTTCTTCACACCAACAAGTTGAAAAGATCTTCAGAACTGGGCTGCTTGTGCTAGAAGTAACTTGCAAAAATCTCTACCTCTTCTAATTCAGGAATCATTCCTGACCTTGCTACCGCAGATTAAAATCACAGCAACTATCTCTTTTTGCTTTCAGGTTGACTGAACAGAACAAGACCTTTAGGCTCGCAGCAATGGCGAGGAAGAAGAAGATGTTCAGTCGTAATGCAAAATCAGAAAACCCTAATTCTTTTTTTTTGTTTCAGCCAATCTTTCCCTTTTATATTCAATAGATCAACGACTCTTTGCACTGTGGGCCCAGCCTAAAAAGGACAAGTTCCCACCTTCCATCTACAGAAAATGACAAACGCTGGCCTCCAGCGCAAACCTCTCACACTCACATCAGTAACCGACGGTAGCGACGGTACCATCCCCTCAGGCCCTGTCGTCCTGGCCTGACTGTCCGGCTGCATAACCAGTTGCTCCACCTTGGGGTTTCCTCCTAAAAAAGAAGACGTAGCAACCGTTAGTCATAAATAGTAAGTGGCTTCACATCCGCTCCCCCTTCAACTCCTCGGCACCGGGCGGAGAAATGAACAGGGTACAAGCAGGAGGTATATCACTATGTATGTAAAGCAGTGTAATAAATGAGCAAAAGCTTATTCTAGCAATTCTATCATCTACAGCAGAATGAGATTATAATATTATAATAGTAAGTAACTCAACTTATATGAATGCCCATACAAGCATATAAGTTGAGTATCGTTCAGCAGTAAGTAATTCATCGTATAGGAGTGCCCATACAAACTTATATGATGAGGATCTTTGTGTATGCAATGAAGTGTAATGACATGTATGCAATGGAATGACTCACCCATGATCACGTACATGCAATCGCTATGTAGACATAGACTCGAAGTTCCCACTTTTGGAGAAGTTAGCTAACCTCTCTGGCGTCATCCGTCGTGGCCAGACAGTGACAGTGGAGCGGGCATCTCCACTACTAGGCTGGTCTCCACACTACCTGGCCTAGGCCTTCGTACGCCTCAACGCTAAGAACATAACAGCGGAGCTAACATGCATACTACGGCTCAGCGGGTGTCTCGGGTAGATGTGCACTGAGATCCAAGCCCTGAACTGGCCTAAGGTGTGATACGGAAGGAGCCTCAGAAATGAGCATGAGGACTAAGCCCAACAGTTCACTTGGCACGAAAGGAGCCTCGGGATGTGAACACTGAGGACCAAGCCCAGCCGCTCAAGGTCTATCCGTCAACTCCCATCAGTGTGATGATTGGCGAGCCCGTAGACCTGCCACACTATCCTTAACCCGAGATTACGACACCGCATGTCGACTCACAACGCATGCAATATAACCACATCGATGTACGGAAGGAGCCTCGAAAACGAGCACGAGGACCAAGCCCAACCGACCACTTGGCACGGAAGGAGCCTCGGGACATGAACACTAAGGACCAAGCCTAACTGTCCATTGATGATTATTCCCAACATTACCATCCAGTGCGATCGGATATCCGCACTCACCCCTTTCACAATCCGGTGCCCAATGCACCATAAGGGTTTACCATAAACATAAGTGGCGAACCACCTCATACAACTCCTTCACCAAAATCAATCATTTGTGTACACATGAGTTAACCATTTATCTAACCCATCACATATTTATAACAACCAACACCAAACAATTACCCAAGCTCTAGTAAATCTTGTTATAATTGTAACGACCCCATCCGTTAAATGACGTATAGTAGAAGGTCCGGCCGGGGCCCCACACTATATGCCACAAACAGACGGTGAGGTCACAGGATAATACCAAACCAAATACGAATCCTAACTCAGAGCATTCTAGCGGAAGCTTTAAGTTGTAATTTGAACTCTAACCAGGAATGTCCAATATATAAACCACCTTTATATATCACCAAGGAATGTACACAAATACATAGTTTTGGCCTTTAGGCCTTACAGCTCCTCTTTCCATACAACATGGATTACAAACCTCGGCGCACAGGCCGGCCATACATGAGGAAAACAAAACAAACAAAACCATTTGTTCAGCCTTCAAGGGCTAGCCACAGCAGCAGCAGCAACAGCAGTAGGGCTTCAGCCCTTCACTTACCACTTGGCTCTCCAGCACCTGCATGGGAACAATCCACCCAACCGGTGGCAAACAATGCAACGGTCAGCATTCAGCTGACCCAATTATAACAATCCTACCCCTTTCTCGGGGCATTAGCATTCTTTCCCTGCAAAGCATGGCATCAGCATATAGCAACTATGTGCGCGCAGGCACATTCAAGCCATCACAACTATCGGCCACACGGCCCGACAGTCCGTACTCTCAGGGCACATTCTTGGTGTACCGGAATACCAGGGTCAACACCACCGTCTACACGGTATTTGAGCATTCTAGTCTTTCCGGCGCGCGGGCCTAAGACTCTCATTAGGCGCTCCAACAAAACCTATAACCAGGCTTCCAAGTCGGACGGACCTAACGCAGGTACGAATCAGCCACCCCCCGTTGCTCAAGTCGCTGTGCCACCTCGAATACGGAAGTATCCATGGCTATTTATAGGCGCGGGTCAGTTTCACCTTTCCTGTTCGGCAATCTGCCTTTTCATCGAGTTGCAGCCCAGCGGCTCAACCGCTCATAAAGTGGCAACGCACGGCCACAAAAGTTGCATCCAACCCTCTTCATTTCCTGGACATCATCCAGTACTTCCTGCTGCACCAAGCAACAGGTAGGCACAAGGCAACACAAGCCATAATCACAGAGCCTTCTCCAATATGCAAACAAGCATCACCAATCCAGACCATGTCCAGATGGGCTTCACACAGCATGCCTAGAGCCGTACTCCAATTCCGGCCCCTAACAAGGGGGACTTCACATATCTACCCCAAGGGAAACCACAACCCACCGCACACTCGCGGGGAAGGGTTTTCCCTATGCAATGCAGAAAAGAAGGACTTCACATGTCCAAGAAGGGAGATCGTTACCCTTGTCGATCTCTTGGGAGCCATCGAAAACTAGCCGGTGAGAAAGAACAGCAGCAGCCTTGCCTTCACAACGCCGGCTTCGGATCACGAATCGGACCACGGGAACTCCGCCGGTGGCTTGATCTCCTCCTCCTTCTTCTTCCTCCTCTCTCTTTCTCTCTTCCTTAAGCAAATGAAGAATGACTTTCTTCATCAGCCTCTACGGATTAAATCCAGCCAGGAAATCACCTGAGCCCTTGGATCAAAAGGGAGAAATCTGAACGGCCACGATTTGCCCAAAAACTCAATTTTTTGGCTGACACGGCCTGTGACACGCCCGTGTCACAGGCCGTGTACCCTTAAGCGGCACACGCGGTATTCGTACCGACTGAGATTTACCAGAACACGGGAATCGACACGCCCGTGTCGAACCTGACATGCCCGTGTCATTCCTGAGACACGCCCGTGTCACCACTGCCTCATCGAGCTGCAAGCAGTACACGGGTAGGCACACGGCATCGGACACGCCCGTGTCCAACCTGACACGCCCGTGTTCAAGGCTTGGTTCAAGGCCGTGTAACTTTCTGACTCAAATCGCATTTTATTTGCGTGACATGCCCTGGGACACGCCCGTGTCCCAGGCCGTGTACCCCCGACACGCCCTGGGACACGCCCGTGTCCTAGGCCGTGTAAACTGACCTGCACCTCAAAACCATTTTGAGTCTTTTTGGGGTCTTTTTGGGGTGTTACAATCCTCCCCCCCTTAACAAAATTTCGTCCCGAAATTTGCACGGTAAGGAAACAAGAACCAACAATGCTAGAATTTGATAACTCTGATATAACAAAAGTACACGGTCTACAGTTTATACAAACAGCTCGGGAAATTCAGCTCGCACTGTCTGCTCCCGCTCCCATGTTAGCTCTTCACGGCCACAATTGTCCCATCGGACCTTGACCATCCCGATCACTTTGTTCCGCAACTATTTCTCGGCTCGATCCTCGATCCGAATGGGTCTAACCCTCGTCGTTAGCCCATACTCGACCGGTACCCGATCATTCTCCACTACTTGAGCTGGATCCTTCACCGCCTTACGAAGGACTGAGATGTGAAATACATCATGTAATCCACCCAAGTCAGCTGAAAGTGCTAGTCGATAAGCAGCTTCCCCAACTCGCTCCACCACCTCAAACGGACCAAGATACCTCGGACTTAGCTTTTTCAAATGCCGAATCCTGGACACGCCTTTGAAGGGTTTGATCTTCAAATATACCCAATCACCCACCGCGAACTCCACGTTCCGGTGTTTGGCATTGTAGTACTTTGCTTGACGATCTTGGGCTATCAATAGCCTCTCCCGAATAGAGCGTATGAGCGAGGTAGCTTCTTCGACTTCCTTTTTCCCACTCAGCTTAGATTCGCCTGCTTCTGCCCAAGCTAACGGTGTACGGCATTTACGACCATATAAAGCCTCAAATGGTGCCATACCAATACTCGCTTGGTAGCTATTATTATAGGCAAATTCGACTAAAAATATATAATCTTCCCATTTCTTACCAAAGTCTAGGGCACACATGCAGAGCATATACTCCATCGTCCTGTTGGTTCGTTCAGTCTGGCCATCCGTTTGGGGATGAAAGGCCGTACTAAACGCTAACTTTGTACCCAACATTTGATGAACGAGCCGCCAATCATTCGATGTGAACCGCCCATCACGGTCACTAACGATGCTCCGAGGAACACCGTGCAGTCGAACAACCTGCTCCACATAAAGCTTGGCCAAGGTTTCCACTGAATCGTCTCTTCTGTTTGGAAGGAAGTGCGCCACATTCGTCAACCGGTCCACAATCACCCAGATGGAATCATGACCGCGTTGAGATCTCGGCAACCCGTGCACGAAATCCATCGAAATATCATCGAACTTCCACTCCAGAATAGGTAACGACTTCAGGAAACCGCCAAGCTTCTGGCATTCTGCTTTCACCAACGCACAGGTATTGCATTCAGCCACATAACGTGCGACATCTTTCTTTAGTCCGGGCCACCAGAACAGCTTTTTCAGATCTCTGTACATCTTTGTGCTCCCTGGGTGAACTGAGTACTTTGCAAAGTGAGCTTCGTATATCAACTCTTCCCTCAATTTGCCCACACTCGGGACGCACACTCGACCATTTCTTCGTAACTAACCGTTATCCCAAGAGAATTGGTCATCCGGCCCATCTTTTGCATAGCGCTGGAGACTTTCATCAAGCTCCGTTGCTCGCCGAACTCTGTCCGTAAGGTCATATTGCACCTCCGTCCAGTTCAAGCATGCATCGGTCGACGAACCCTTGTCAACACAAGATATCTCCAATGCTTCCAATTCTTGGATTAAACGCTGATCATGCCTCTACAACCAGCTTGCCCATATCGGAGTCTTTCGACTCAAAGCATCAGCGACCACATTTCCCTTCCCGGGAGTATAGTGAATCTCGAAGGTGTAGTCCCCAAGGAACTCCATCCATCTTCGTTGTCGCATATTCAGATCCTTCTGATCCAACAAATACTTTAGGCTTTTATTATCTGTATAGATATCCACTTTAACGCCATATAGATAGTGCCGCCACAACTTGAGCACAAAGATTACCGCCGCCAACTCCAAATCATGGACGGGGTAATTCCGCTCATGCACTTTCAACTGGCGCGAGCCATAAGCAATCACTTTACCAAACTGCAGAAGAACGCAGCCTAAGCCGCTCCCGGAAGCATCACTATAGATCTCATACCCATCTGTACCACATGGCGATGTCAACACAGGCGCCGTGGTCAAACGACTCTTCAAGTCTTCAAAAGCTCGCGCGCACTCCGGCGTCCAAATGAACTTTTGATCTTTTCTCGTCAGCGTGGTCAGAGGTAAAGCAATCCGTGAGAAGTTTTCCACAAACCGTCTATAGTAGCCCGCAAGTCCAAGGAAGCTCCTGACCTCGGCCACTGAAGACATCACTGGCCAATCTCGAATGGCACTTATCTTCAACGGATCCACCGCGATACCTTCTCCGCTTACCACATGGCCTAAAAAGGCTACTGAAGAGAGCCAGAACTCACACTTTGAGAACTTGGCATAAAGCTTATTCCTCCGCAGGGTATGCAAGACCAACCGCAAATAGTTTGCATGATCCTCTTCCGACTGAGAGTATACTAAGATGTCATCGATAAACACAATAACGAACAAATCCAAGTACTCTCGGAACGTTCGATGCATTAAGTCCATAAATATCGAAGGCGCATTACATAGGCCAAACGACATTACCGTGAACTCATAATGACCGTAGCGTGTTCCAAACGCCGTCTTGGGAATGTCACCTTCCCTAATCCTCAGCTGATAATATCCCGATTTCAAATCCAATTTGGAATAGACCGTTGATCCTGCCAGCTGATCAAAGAGGTCATCAATCCGTGGGATCGGATATTTGTTTTTCTCCGTCAGCTTATTCAATTCGCGGTAGTCAATACATAACCGTAAGCTACCGTCTTTCTTTTTCACAAATAGAACAGGCGCGCTCCAAGGTGACATACTTGGGCGTATATATCCCTGCTCCAATAACTCTTGCAATTGGACTTTCAACTCAGCCATCTCTTTTGGCGCGACGCGATATGGAGAGCGGGCCACAGGTTTCGCACCTGGCACCAACTCAATAGAGAAGTCAATCTCCCGCTGGGGTGGTAACCCAGGAAGATCTTTAGGAAACACGTCGGCAAACTCTGACACAACTAGTACTTCACCGACACTGGCCTTTGGCTCAACAGCCTGAATTAGCGTGAAGAATAACTCCGCGCCCTTCCGAACAGCATTGACGACTTGGAGTGCAGACAACAGAGTCCCGCCAACTCCTCGCATACCAGCGAACTTCGTCACAAGTCCGGTATTCTGGCCCAGTGTAATCTCCTTAGAGTTGCAATCAATAAAGGCACGCTGCTCCGAGAGCCAGTCCATACCAAAGATCACATCAAACTCCGATAACGGTAGCACAGCTGCACTCAAACCGAAATCCCGACTTCCTATTTGCACATCCACATCGCAAGCCATATCCGCAAGCATCACACAGCCATTCGGCAATAGCACCCTTGTACTATCCACCGTCATATGACTTGGTACCCTAATGCGAGATACGAAATCCTCAGATAGAAAAGAATGCGAAGCACCCGTATCAAACAGGGCTCTCGCCAAATTATTTCGAATCAGGACAAAGCCTGCAGCACACACATCATGCACAAGGTATACATAACCAAAAACAATAGCACATAAGCAAGTAGGCTAAATCAACTCGTACCTGTGACGACGTCACTTTGCTTAATCGCTTCCTGTTGGCCAAGCTGATAGATTCGGGGCTGTGCCTGAGACGCAGAGGAATCAACCACCGCTTTGCCCTTCTCAGCATAAGACGCACCCGCCTTCTTGTCCCCTTTGGGCTGAACAACCCGACAGTCACGAGCTATATGCCCCACCCGGCCACAGTTATAGCATGTACGAGAATCCGGCCTTGATGTCTCCCCCGACACAACGGTCGTAGTCACTTGCCCAGACGGCTTGGACCTCTTGCCCCCTTTCTTCTGGTAAAACGATTTGCTCGGGCGAGGTGCTTGAACCTCTGGCTTTGACACAACCAAGCCCTTGTTCCCTTGCACCCGCCGCATGTCCTTCTCCAACGCACACGCAGTATCAACCAACGCCTGAAACCCTTGGTTCAGTGAACTCGAAAGCAGGAATCGCAACTCATCCCGCAATCCTTCATAGAACCGATTCGTTTTCCTTTGGTCATCCGCGAAGATTGTTCCCGCATACCGTCCCAACCTGGTAAACTCATGCAAGTAGATATCCACGCTATCTTCCCCTTGCGTTAACCGTTGGAACTCATTTTCCATAGCAATGCGTTGCGCCGCTGGGACATGTTTCGCCAGAAATATCCGAGAGAACTCCTCAATCGACACTTGCGTTAATTGCCCGCCCGCCAAATGGTGTACCTCAACCTCGTCCCACCACAACCGCGCCTCTCCTTCAAGCATGAAGGTGGCCAAGGTGACCTTTAGAGTTTCCTCCGCCCTGATCGCTGTCATTATCCTCTTGACACGCGATAACCAATCTTCTGCCTGCGTTGGGGATCCCATTCCCGTAAACGTAGGAGGACTGAAGCTCATGAATTGCTTCAACTGTCGGTCAGCTGCTCGTGGATCTACAGCCTCAACCGGCTCGGGTCTTACAACAACACGAACTGGCTCGACTGCCGGCTGCGCTTGCCCGGTCGGCTTAATCATGGCAAATAGAGCCTCAGCAACTAAACGAACAGTTTCCGCAGATGGAGGAGGTGTTGGCACCTCATCTAGTGCCGCACTCTCATCAGAGCGCTGGGGCTCAGACTGCCCAACACCACTACGCGTCACCTATAGGTGGACAAGACACACATTAGCGAACGTATGCAAGCAAAACAACACAAAAAGGAACGCGCAGATTCCTCAAACAAGATGTTGTACATTCCTTAGTGGACATTCCAGAGTTCATTAGCGTTACAGCAGGGCGCATAAACACGCGCGCGCCACCCCATAAAAGAATTCGTCCACGAATTCGATAGAGGAAGACCGAAGGAAGCTGATACCAAAATGTAACGACCCCATCCGTTAAATGATGTATAGTAGAAGGTCCGGCCGGGGCCCCACACTATATGCCACAAACAGACGGTGAGGTCACAGGATAATACCAATCCAAATACGAATCCTAACTCAGAGCATTCTAGCGGAAGCTTTAAGTTGTAATTTGAACTCTAACCAGGAATGTCCAATATATAAACCACCTTTATATATCACCACGGAATGTACACAAATACATAGTTTTGGCCTTAAGGCCTTACAGCTCCTCTTTCCATACAACATGGATTACAAACCTCGGCGCGCAGGCCGGCCATACATGAGGAAAACAAAACAAACAAAACCATTTGTTCAGCCTTCAAGGGCTAGCCACAGCAGCAGCAACAACAGCAGTAGGGCTTCAGCCCTTCACTTACCACTTGGCTCTCCAGCACCTGCATGGGAACAATCCACCCAACCGGTGGCAAACAATGCAACGGTCAGCATTCTGCTGACCCAATTATAATAATCCTACCCCTTTCTCGGGGCATTAGCATTCTTTCCCTGCAAAGCATGGCATCAGCATATAGCAACTATGTGCGCGCAGGCACATTCAAGCCATCACAACTATCGGCCACACGGCCCAACAGTCCGTGCACTCAGGGCACATTCTTGGTGTACCGGAATACCAGGGTCAACACCACCGTCTACACGGTATTTGAGCATTCTAGTCTTTCCGGCGCGCGGGCCTAAGACTCTCATTAGGCGCTCCAACAAAACCTATAACCAGGCTTCCAAGTCGGACAGACCTAACGCAGGTACGGATCAGCCACCCCCCATTGCTCAAGTCGCCGTGCCACCTCGAATACGGAAGTATCCATGGCTATTTATAGGCGCGGGTCGGTTTCACCTTTCCTGTTCGGCAATCTGCCTTTTCATCGAGTTGCAGCCCAACGGCTCAACCGCTCATAAAGTGGCAACGCACGGCCACAAGAGTTGCATCTAACCCTCTTCATTTCCTGGACATCATCCAGTACTTCCTACTGCACCAAGCAACAGGTAGGCACAAGGCAACACAAGCCATAATCACAGAGCCTTCTCCGATATGCAAACAAGCATCACCAATCCAGACCATGTCCAGATGGGCTTCACACAGCATGCCTAGAGCCGTACTCCAATTCCGGCCTCTAACAAGGGGGACTTCACATATCTACCATAAGGGACACCACAACCCACCGCACACTCGCGGGGAAGGGTTTTCCCTATGCAATGCAGAAAAGAAGGACTTCACATGTCCAAGAAGGGAGATCGTTACCCTTGTCGATCTCTTGGGAGCCATCGAAAACTAGCCGGTGAGAAAGAACCGCAGCAGCCTTGCCTTCACAACGCCGGCTTCGGATCACGAATCGGACCACGGGAACTCCGCCGGTGGCTTCATCTCCTCCTCCTTCTTCTTCCTCCTCTCTCTTTCTCTCTTCCTTAGGCAAATGAAGAATGAAGTCTTCATCAGCCTTCACGGATTTAATCCAGCCAGGAAATCACATGAGCCCTTGGATCCAAAGAGAGAAATCTGAACGGCCACGATTTGCCCAAAAACTCAATTTTTTGGCTGACACGGCCTGTGACACGCCCGTGTCACAGGCCGTGTACCCTTAAGCGGCACACGCGGTATTTGTACCGACTGAGATTTACCAGAACACGGGAATCGACACGCCCGTGTCGAACCTGACACGCCCGTGTCATTCCTGAGACACGCCCGTGTCACCCCTGCCTCATCGAGCTACAAGCAGTACACGGGTAGGCACACGGCATCGGACACGCCCGTGTCCAACCTGACACGCCTGTGTTCAAGGCTTGGTTCAAGGCCGTGTAACTTTCTGACTCAAATCGCATTTTATTTGCGTGACACGCCCTGGGACACGCCCGTGTCCCAGGCCGTGTACCCCCGACACGCCCTGGGACACGCCCGTGTCCCAGGCCGTATAAACTGACCTGCACCTCAAAACCATTTTGAGTCTTTTTGGGGTCTTTTTGGGGTGTTACAATAATTATCCTCCGTTCACTAACCCCCACCAAGTCGTTTCGTTCAACCACATACCATTTTACCATTTGTTTATGTGAGGTCTATCCAGTAATTTCATCATGTGTTGAATCAACACAATTAGGCATATTATGAATCGCCTACAACTTAACGTCAGATTGTTACAAAATCTCTTCCGAGTCCAAACCCAACTTTATACTTACCTAGGAATTTTAGGTGTAGAACACCTGCTGGACAGCAACTTCAACCGTAGATTCCCGTGGCTACAGGAATCCAGTGAGTGCGTGGAACCCCTCAATGGAAAGGACATTCCATGGGCTACAATTTCATGTTCAGACTGTAACCCAGATCAGAATGTATCATAAATGAAATTGGCTCCAAAGACTGTTGCGTACAGAATATAATTTCTGCACGCTTAGTCTGACAGCCCTCTACTTCGATCAGACATTTATGTGGCTACCGACTTCACCCGAAGGCGTGTAACCACTCTTCGGAAAGGTAATTCCAAGGGATACGACTCTCGTGTTTAGTCGGAAGCCCAGATCTGGCCATATCTTGCCTGAAAATATCCAAGAAGGTCGCTGCGTGTAGAACACAGATTTTTGCACGCATCTTGAGGTGAAATGAACGGCATCGGTTCATTTTATCCTCAAGCTGATCCTCCCAAATCATAACCATAAGTTCCTCCACCCTCATTCACCCTCTTAAGGCCATTCCTCTTCACGAAACCACCCCCATTATCACTTTGAAGGAATGGGAGGTTGAAGATGACTAAACCTTAGAACAAAAGTTCTAGCATGGCCCTCCTAGAAATCTTCATCTCACACATCAAGACTCTTTTGAGTTTATATCTCGCCTAAGGATAAATACAGATCTAGCACCAAGGGAGAGGGGGGAAGCTCACCTCATTTCCAGCGATTCCGCAAGCTCCGTCCATGGATCTTGTCATTCTTCTCATCGACATAACTTTTCCTTGGCGGAGGTGGCAATTTCTCACGAAGTTTGGTTGGCTCCAGCAAGTTCTTCCCTCCTCTAGAAGTTTTTGCCAAAATATGTGGCTTGGAAGAGAATGAAAACGGCTAGGGTTTCATTTTGCCCTTTTTATTCAGAGGTGACATGGGTAGGGACACGCCTGTGTCCTTACCTGTGTCCTACTCGGGCAAAATGGCGTCAACAGTTCAACTACTACTTCGTGCACATACACCGGTACTTACATGCCCGTGTCTGTACCCGTGTCAAGGTGACAAGGCCGTGGTTCTGCCCGTGTCTATACCCGCGTCGTACTCTGGACATATTTCTTCGAGCTAGACTTGACGCACACAGGTAGGGACATGCCCGTGTCTCTACCCGTGTCCTTCTCGGGACAATGGCAGCTTAGCTCTCAATGCTTTTCCACTTAACTCCATGCCACTCAACTCCATGCCACTCAATGCCACGGTACACGGGTAGGGACACGCCGGTTTCTCTACCCGTGTCCTTCTATGGACAAGCCACTCAACGCCATCTTCTTATCACTCAACACCATTCCACTCAACGCATGGGCACACTGGTAGGGACACCCCCATGTATCTACCCGTGTCATACCCAAAATAGACACTCAATGCCATGCCACTCAATGCCACGGCACATGGGTAGGGACACGCCCGTGTCTCTACCCGTGTCCTTCTTGGGACAAGCTACTCAATGTGAAAGTGAGGGTAAGATCTACCTTAACTCTAGAGGGGGGGGGGGGGTAAATAGAGTATTTTTAAAATAACTTTACAATTTAAACAAGCAAAACAGTTAAGATTTAATTTATGTATAAGTGTAAGGTGCCTTGCTATATAATTTAAAGATAATACAGCAAAAAGAAAATCACAGCACACAGCAAAGAAAATACTCAAGCAACCAGAAGACACAAGGAGCTATAGTGGTTCCCCAAAAACCTGGGTACATCCACTCTTCTACCACCCTTGGTAGGAATCCACTGCAGGAAGGGTTGATCAGGTGTCCTGGGCACCAATGAGCTTTTGATAAGGTGCTCAAAAACCACACTAGATTTTTTGATCAGGTGTCTTGCCACCACTGAGTTTTGACAAGGTTCTCAGAACCAGAATCAAGACTTTTGAAGAGAGTTTTGGTAACCCTTTTACAGCAGGAAAGAAAAAAAAAGAAAAAAGTGAAGTTGTCTTCTCTGTCTCAATCAAAGAGAGAAGCACAAGTGGATTGATTTTGTTGTCAAAGCTCCTCCTAAGTTGTAGAGTAGTTCAGGAGTGGAAGCTTTGCTCCAGGGTGATAGGTCTTCAGAAGCTTTAGATCTCCAGCAGAAGATGGTTTCAGCAGAGGCTGAGAAAATTGAATTGTCTGGAGTCCTTGTGATGAAGCTATGATCACTCTTTCAGTATACCAAAATGTTCAAACTAATTCTTCAGAATTGATCACTTTAATTTTTTTTTGATTGATCTCTCTATCTTATGAATCTGTACTGAGAATTTCTTGTTGTTTTCTTGTTATGTATATCTGTCAGACCAAAAAGGATCATTTATTCTATGAAGATCCTCCATCCAAGATAGCCGTTAGCAGACATTAAATGTTCTCCATAAAAATCTTGTCTTCTAGAGGAAAGTCCAATAAACATTCTCAAAAAGAATTCCTTGAAACTTGCTCCAGAATAAATGAAAACGGCTGGCAGATCTCTTGAAATAAATGCTGAGATAATTTGAAAAACATTCCAAAGTCTGACTTGATTTGAATCCTTAAAAACGTCGATCTCTTAGGAAAAACGTCGATCTGAGCTCTACGATCGTCGACCTGAGCTCAGAGATAGGAATGAAGATCAGACAGAAAACGTCGACCTGAGCTCGAAGATCGTCGACCGGAGCTCAGCGACCTGAAGGACAAGCCAAAGACAGTTCGTCGATCTGAGCTCGAAGATCGTCGACCGGAGCTTGACGATTTAGCAGAGTTGAGCTCAGAGAGCGTCGAACGGAGTTCGACTTTGCGTCGACCTAAGCTCGACGATAATTGTCTTTGCCTCAGCTTTAAGTCTGATTCCTTGAATGGTCCTGGGGGCAGCTTCAAACATAAATTCTAAGCCCTAAACACATTCTAATGTTGACCTTTTTAACTATACATCTAGGTCAAACTGGTTTCCTAAGACAAACATAGTGATCCTAGCCCAAATTAGTAATAGGGTGTTCCAACAATCTCCCCCTATTATGGTTAGGATTGCTATTTACAAATCTCAGAAATAAAAACAACAACAACATATAGAAGAACAATAAACTAAAACAAAAGAATAGAGCAAGCAACAGGGTAGCAGTCATATGGAATATCAGCAAGTGTTCAAAATGATTGTATTGTCTGCTTACAGATATTACTTCTTTTCACTTCCTTTCTTAAATAGAATTTCTCTGTTGGGATTAAGAGCTTCCTTCTTTGACCTTCTATCAACCTCTACACCTAAGGAGGTTTGAGATCTAGCCCTGGGAACCACAGCCTCAGGATGCAATTTCATGTAGTCCACTGGGTCAAAGAATTTTCTTGATGCATACCTTTCCTGTTCTGCTTTTCTCTGATCTGATAAGGTAGTAATATTGGAGAAGTCTTTCTCTTGTTCTTTGGCTTTCTTCAACTGATCTAAAGCAGTAATTTCTTTCATCCTAGCAGTCCATGATAGTGGATTGTTCTCTGGATCTTCAAAAGGAACTGCAAGCTCATATCTGTTTACAGTTTTTGAAGCAGTAGGAGTTCTAGTATCAACATTTTCTCTGAATTTATAGGGGAAAGGACCTAGAGTTGAGTCCATGTGCCTTTGTCCTTCCCTTGCATGAAATCTATGTTCTCTTTGATTTCCTCTATACTATCCCCATCTGGACTGAGAACCCCTTTGGTATTGTCCCCTGGGATGATATCTTTGTAAGGACTGGGAGGAACTATACTTTGAAGCTGGGGTTTGAGAAGCTAAGCCTCCACCTGATCCTGAATCTGGAGGAGGAGGAGGAGGCTGAAATTGAGATGAACCTTTCTCATACTTTTCAAACTTTCTTTTCTTTCTCAAGGCCTTTAGTTGATTTTTAGAATATTGCATCCAATGTTCAGTAATTTGGCAATCATGCAAAATATAGTATGGAATGTCATTGGTATCTTTGGCTTGAGCAGGAGGAACCTTCATCATGGCCTTGCTTCTGGCCTTCCTTTTCTTGGCAATAGTACCAGAAGTGTCATCAGATTCAGTGTGAAACTGATCACATTCTGAACTTTGAGGTCTATCATATAAATCATCAATGCTCTTTATATATTTCTCTTGTTGTTTCAATTGATCAGGAGTTAGAGCAGGAACAGCAGCAGCAGTAGAAATTGGAGCAACAGCATGAGCAGAAGTTGGAGCAGCAGCAGGAGCATATTCTTCCAGATATGTATCAAGTTCTTTAGCAGCAGTATCATCAACAATATGCAACATTTCAATATCAGAAGATTCAATGAAAGCAGTAGCAGCAACAATAGAGATGGAAGCAATAACATCCACAGCCATGAAAGAATTGACATATGAGGCAATCAGGCTGGGATCACATACTGAGATAGGCACAATGGCCTTAGTAAGATCTTCAACTTGTTGCACTAGCAGAGAACTGAGAGAACTGAAATACACAGAATCAAATACTGATAGCAGACTCTGAAGATCCACTGCAAGGACAGGGGCAGGAACTGAACCTTCAGCAACCTCAGGTACAACCAGAGCTTCATAAGGCATCTCCCCCTGCCTGGATTCAGTGACAACTGGATCAAGGCACACAAAAGAAGGGATTGCCTGAGAGGAGAGGAAGGGAGATAGCCTGGTAGACAGCTCCTGAACACTTTTCAGAAGTGGAGCCAAGGTGGTCTCCAGCAATGAGGTTAGCCTGGGGGCTAGCAACTCATATAACCTGTCTACCAAGGCTGAGAGATCTACATGCTCAAGAGGGGCTTGAGTAGAGGTAGGAGAGAAGGTGGCTAGAATAATGTTGGCTGTAGCTGATGGAATGGAGAATGTGGAGGTAGGAGGTGTAGGGATGGATGGCCTAGGAGTAGGAGGTGTTGAGATTGATGTAACTAGGTTGGAGATGGATGAGATGGTAGAGGAAAAGGATGTTGAGAGAGTATGTCTTGAAGAAGTTGTTGGTAGGAGGATGTAAAGGGAAGCTCGGGAGGAGTTGGAGGAGAATCATTCATGAAGGAGTCATCCAAGAGAGAAAATGATGGAGTGGTGACAGGTGGGTAGTAGAATAAAGGATGGAATTGTTCTGAGGTAGAGGCTGGAGGAGGTGAAAGGGGTGAAGAGATTGTAATGGGGGAAGATATGGCTATGGTGGAGATTGAGATAGCTGGGGCAAAGACAGCTGGAGGAGGAGGAGAAGCAGGCAAATCTTCTGCTGGGGCAGAGACCTGAGGAGGAGTGACTGAGGCAGTCCTTGTGTCTGAAGCAGGTGTTGCTGTAGCAGCCCTGTTGGGGTTTATGATCTGCCTATCCCACCTACTAAAGAGGGCACAGGTAAGTCTTTTGGATGCATTGATATACATCCCACTTGAAGTCAGCAGTGCAGGGAACCTGGAGTGCAGGTAAACCTCTAAGATTCTCCCAAAGCTTACACAGCTTTTGCTAAGTTTCTTCTTGATCAAATTAAAGAAGATGGAGCCCCAGTCCAGATGTTTTTTGTCAACCAATACTCCCATTAGACAGAACTGGTATCTTAAAATTGTGTCATGGGCGGAGTGCTTTGCCAGGAGCACTTTTCCAACAACATCAGCCAAGAATTGAAATTCAATAGATAAATTCTTTTTCAGTAATTTATTAGGGTTCACAGCAGAGTGACCCATTCTATCTAGCATTGAATCAAACTCTTCTCCAGACAAATCAATAGAATAATTTCCAGTACTGAGGTTGAAAACTTCTGTTAGTAGAGCGGGGGACAATGGTACTTGAGTCCCTTTGATCGAGCCGACAATAGAATTCTCATTCTCATTTGTGGCAGAAAAACACCATTCTTTTATTTCGTCTACTGCAAGCTTCACTCTAGTGGACATAATCTGAACTAACCGTTGTTCTTGGAAAAGATTTAAGATGTCTTTGAATCTCTGGTCTCTTCCATCGAAAGAATTCATGTCGATGTCGAATCCTGTATCAAATTTCATTTTTGAAAGAGCAGCAACTGACGCAGACATCTGTACCTGCAAAGATTGAGCAAACACGACCAAGTGTAAAAGTTTGGAGGGAAAGAGTTGCAGAGAGTATGAAAGTGTAAACGACGAGCGGAGGCCGAAAAAATGATTTTATATTAGGGTTCGACGCGAAAAAGGAAGGATCGCCGATCTCCGTTCGACGATCAGGACTCCTGATGGAAGCTGGAAGGTCTTCAATATCGTAGATCTCATTTCGATGATCTAGGGAGAACGTCGAGCTCAGATCGACGATCTAAGGCCTAAAAGAGATAGTATACAACTATCTGACACGCTCTGAACTCAGGTCGATGTTTTGGGAAAACGTCGATCTCCGTTCGACGTTTCTCTGGAAAACATCGATCTCCATTCGACACTTTCTGGGGAAAATGTCGAGCGCTGTTCAGAGACAGAAACTATCCTACAGACACAAAAAGAGATGAGTTTTTAGCCTAATCTTGGTCTGTTTTTAGCTTTTCAAAATCTTGTAATTTACTTTAGGCTTCCTCCATCTAACATGCCTAACTGATTGAGGAAGAAGTTGTGTTTCTTTTCATCCAAGGGCTTGGTGAAAATATCTCCCCTTTGCAAATCAGTTGGGATATATTGAAGTTCAATTTTATTTTTCTCAACATTATCCCTTAGAAAATGATGCCTAATTTCTATGTGTTTTGTCCTACTATGGAGGACTGGATTTTGTGCAATGGAAATAGCACTGGTGTTGTCACAAAATATTTTAGACTTCTCTAAGTTGTAACCATAGTCTAGGAGTTGGTTTTGTATCCACAATATTTGTGAACAACAACTGCCTACAACCATGTATTCAGCTTCAGCAGTTGAGGTTGACACAGATGTTTGTTTCTTACAATACCATGAGACAAGTCTATCACCAAGAAACTGACAAGTTCCACTGGTGCTTTTCCTGTCTATTCTGCATCCAGCATAATCAGCATCTAAAAATCCAATTAAGTCAAATTCTGAATCTTTTGGATACCAAAGTCCTAGATTTGGACAGCTTTTAACATACCTAAGAATCCTCTTTACTAAAGTTAAGTGTGACTCTCTAGGGCTAACTTGAAATCTAGCACATATATATGTAGCAAACATTATGTCCGGCCTACTAGCTGTAAGGTACAATAGAGAGTCAATCATTGCTATATATATTGTCTGATCAACTGGTTTCCCATGTTCATCCGCATCCAATACAGCATTGGTAGGCATGGGTGTTTTCATACATGATGCATCAGACATCCCAAATTTCTTAACCAATTCTTTTGCATATTTGGTTTGAGAAATAAATATGCCTTCAGCATGTTGTTTGACTTGCAATCCTAAGAAGAAGGATAGCTCACCCATGCTACTCATTTCAAATTTAGAGTGCATAAGCTTGGATAACTTTTTGCACAAATTTAAATCAGTAGACCCAAATATAATATCATCTACATAAATTTGTACTAGTAGGGTATGGGACTTATGGGTTCTAATAAAAAGAGTTTGGTCTACTCTCCCCCTAACAAAATCATTTTCCAGAAGAAAGCATGTTAGGGTCTCATATCATGCTCTAGGAGCTTGCTTTAGACCATATAATGCTTTGTGTAGTTTAAAAACATAATCAGGATGAGTTAGAGAGATAAAACCTGGAGGTTGTCTGACAAAGACTTCTTCTTTGATCTCCCCATTGAGAAAAGCACTCTTCACATCCATTTGATAGACTTTGAATCCCTTGTGAGCAGCATAAGCTAGGAAGATTCTTATGGCCTCTAACCTTGCAACAGGTGCAAAGGTCTGGTCATAGTCTATCCCCTCTTCTTGAGAATATCCTTGAGCAACTAGCCTTGCCTTGTTCCTTACAATAATTCCTTGATCATCCAGCTTATTTCTGAACACCCATTTTGTTCCAATAATGGAATGATCCTTTGGCTTAGGCACTAGTTCCCAAACTTTGTTTCTTTCAAATTGATGCAATTACTCTTGCATTGCAATGATCCAGTATGGATCTTGCTCTGCATCTTGAATGGTTTGAGGTTCAATTTGAGAGAGAAAGCAAGTGTGCATCAGGTTTTGATTGACCTGATTTCTGGTTTGCACACCAGCTGAGATGTCTCCAATCACTTGGGAGATTGGATGATCTCTTGTTATTACTAGATCAATAGGGGGTGTTGATTGTTCACCAACCTGTGTTGTTGTTTCCTCTTGTGGGACAACAACTTGCTCTTCAAGAAGATTTTCTTCCCGATGTGGAGCAGCTTCTTCATCTTCACTACTTTCATCCTTTTGAGTAACTTGTAATCTGTCCAAGTCTTCAGCTAGAGAATGCACCTGCAAATGTTCTATGGTAGAAGTATTCTTCTCCTTGAAAGATATATTAGTTTCATCAAAGGAAATGTGGACAGATTCTTCTATTTTTAGAGTAGTTTTATTATAAACCCTATAAGCTTTACTGATCATGGAGTATCCCAGAAACACTCCTTCATCAGCTTTTGCTTGAAATTTTGCTAAATATTTCTTGTCATTATTGTGAATGTAACAAGTGCAACCAAAAACTTTAAAATAGTCTACTTTAGGTTTCTTCCCTTTGAGCAATTCATAGGGAGTCTTGCCCTTCAGTTTATGTATTAGACTTCTATTCAACACATAATTGGAGGTGTTCACTGTCTCAGCCCAAAAGGATAGAGGTAAGAGAGCATCTATCAATAATGTAGTTGCAGATTCAATAAGGGTTCTATTTTTCCTTTCAGCTACCCCATTTTGTTGAGGAGTTCTAGGAGCTGAGAAAGTATGCCTGATCCCTTCACTTTGACAGAACTCTTGCATGAGAAGAGAATCAAACTCTATCCCATGATCAATTCTGATCAGGGAAATGTGAGTGTTGAACTCAATCTGAATGCATTTGAGAAACTCTGTCAAACATTTAAAGTTATCAGACTTCTTTCTCAGAAAGAATACCCATGTGAATCTTGAGAAGTCATCTACAATCACTAAAGTATAGGATTTCCCTCCTAAGCTTTGTACTGTAATGGGTCCAAAAAGGTCCATGTGTAACAGATACAAAATCCTAGGTGAATCACTCTTATTAATTGATTTAAAGCTATTTTTAGTTTTCTTGCCTAATTGACAAGCCTTGCAGAGTCCTTCCTTCTTGTATGGGTCAGAAGGCAGTCCTCTGACAAGGTTGTCCTTGGATAGCCTAGCAATGGTTCTAAGGTTAACATGTCCTAGTCTCTTATGCCATAGAATATTAGGTCTAGATATGGAATTAAACAGGTAAATATCTACCTTAGATGAGTGAAAGTCTACTAAGTAAATATTACCTTTCCTGTTACCTGTCAACACAGTTGTGTTGTCTACTGACTTGATTTTGCATATTTCTTTGTTGAAATTCACTTGATTTCCTTCATCACACAGCTGACTAATGCTTATCAGGTTGTGCTTGAGTCCTTCAACATAGGCTACTTTCTTGAAGGTGACTGTCCCAATTTGGACTGCACAATATCCTTTTGTAGTTCCAAAGTTTGAATCACCAAAAATTACTTTGGGTCCAAGCTTGGATTTAAAGGATGTGAAGTTGTCCTTATTCCCTGTCATGTGCTTTGAGCACCCACTATCCAGATACCATAGCTGGTTTGATGTTGGATAGGTCTTCACCTGCACATAAACAGCTTATATGTTTTTGACCCAGTTAACCTTGGGCCTAGGTTGATATCCCTTAAATTTAGAAATAAAATACATCCCAGGTTGATTCTTATAACCTTCAGGATGGTATCTCCTAGGAGGTATTATCCATTCAGTATAAGGATAAAAGCATTGGGATGAAGCACTTCTAGGATTGAATTGAGATTTGCCTCTGAAAGAAGGTTCAAAGATTTGAACTCTGTTCGACGATTGTCGATCTGGGTTCGACGATCTTGGGTAAAATTGTCGAGCTCCGTTCGAAGATCGACTGTGAGGGAGTTCAGAGTTCAGGAATCGTTGAGCTGAGTTCGATGTTTCAGCCTGAGATCGTCGATCTCTGTTCGACGATCGTCGACCTCTGCTCGACGTTTTCTATTGAACTTTGCTTTTCTTAGGTAGATCTGAATTCTTCCTAGCTACCTCTAGACACCCTTCCCTTTATCAGAAATAAATTTGATTGGGGTGGTTAATACTATGGGTTGGCTAGATGAAGCACCCAAGCCCAGTGTACTGTTTAATCTTGAGTTCACTGTGCTTGTGATGTCCATTAATTTGATACTTCTCCCAATAAGGGATTCTTTAAATTGCTTGGCCTTGAATAGTTCACTTTTCAGTGAAGCTATCTCCTCTCTATAGCATTCTAACTCTTCAGAGAGTTTGAGGTTCTCTGATTTTAAAGTGCTATACTCAGATAGTTGTTTTCTGAGGGAAGTGATTTCCTTCTCAGACTCCAACAGATCTAGGCATAGTACTTTAAACTCATGTTTAAAGTCCTCAGAACTGAAATCAAATGAATTGATTACCTGATCTTCTTCTAGTTGAGCTTCTGAATCTTATTCTGACTCTTCTGCTTCTGAATCTGTTTGAGAGGCATTGATAGCCATCATGCAGAATTCCTTTTCATCAGCATCATCCTCATCATCACTGGAGCTGGATGAGGCTTCAGAGTCCTCTTCAGTTTCACTCCATGTCTCAGCAACAAATCCCTTCCTTGTATGTTTGTTCTTGCTGGAGGAGGGTTTGTCTGAGCTGTTCTTTCTGAAGTCTTTCTCCTTTCTTCTTTCTCTTCTATCTTTCTTGTCCTTGTTCTTGTTTTCTGGACAGTCAGGCACAATATGGCCTAGTTTCCTGCAACCAAAACATATAATTTCTTTATTGTTATTTGATTTATCATACCTTGGCTTATCATGTCCCTTGTATGATCTTTTTCTGAAGTCTTTTCTGGCCATCTTGTAGAATCTTTTGGCCAGTAGACTTAGGAGCTCATCATTTCCTGTAGCTTTATCTTCAGGCTCCTCTTCTGTAGCTTTGAAAGCTATGGTCTTCTCTTTCCTTGTGGCTGGTGATGCAGCCTTCTGTTCTTCTTCTCTATTTTTAATAAGCAACTCATATGATTTGAGCTTGCCCAGGAGAGCTTCAGTGGTAATCTCATTTAGACTTCTGACATCTTTGATTGGCCAGATTCTTGAATCCCAAGTGCTGGGGAAGCACATTAGGATTTTGTCATTTAGCTCAGTCAATGAGACTTCTTTATCCACAGTCATTAACTCATTGACAATCAGACTTAGTATATTGTACATGTCAGCCACTGATTCAGCTTCTCCCTTTTTGAAATTCTCATATTGGCTTACAAGATGGGATCTCCTGTCTTTCCTTTCATCAGCAGATCCTGAGACAATTTCAGAGAGCTTGTCCCAAATTCCTTTGGCTGAGTTGTATTCAGCTACCTTCTGAAATATTTCATCAGACATTGTCTGAGCTAAGATGTTCATGGCCTTAGCATCTGCAGTTTTCCACTTCTTTATTTCAGCATCTGTTCCTGAAGGAGGTGGAACAGCATTTGTACTTGAGCTTGCTGGTGGACTTGGGCACACTGTCAAAATAGAATTAAATATGTCTTCATCAATAGAGTTCATGTAAAGTCTAATCCTTGCTTTCCAAAGTGCAAACTTGGATAGATTGCACACTAGAGGCCTGGTGCTTGCATAATCTTTGTTCTATGCCATTTCTTTATATAAAATTAAAAATAATGAAAATAACCCTCTTAAAAGATTGATCTTATCAAGGATCTTTTGGTTCAGATGTTAGCCTGTATGAACAACTAACCTCCCTCTGATACCAATTGAAAGTGAGGGTAAGATCTATCTTAACTCTAGAGGGGGGGGGTGAATAGAGTATTTTTAAAATAACTTTACAATTTAAACAAGAAAACAATTAAGATTTAATTTATGTATAAGTGTAAGGTGCCTTGCTATATAATTTAAAGCTAATACAGCAAAAAGAAAATCACAGCACACAGCAAAGAAAATACTCAAGCAACCAGAAGACACAAGGAGATATAGTGGTTCCCCAAAAACCTGGGTACATCCACTCTTCTACCACCCTTGGTAGGAATCCACTGCAGGAAGGGTTGATCAGGTGTCCTGGGCACCAATGAGCTTTTAATAAGGTGCTCAAAAACCACACTAGATTTTTTGATCAGGTGTCTTGCCACCACTGAGTTTTGACAAGGTTCTCAGAACCAGAATCAAGACTTTTGAAGGGAGTTTTGGTAACCCTTTTACAGCTGGAAAGAAAAAAAGAAAAGAGTGAAGTTGTCTTCTCTGTCTCAATTAAAGAGAGAAGCACAAGTGGATTGATTTTGTTGTCAAAGCTCCCCCTGAGATGTAGACTAGTTCAGGAGTGGAAGCTTTGCTTCAGGGTGATAGGTCTTCAGAAGCTTCAGATCTCCAGCAGAAGATGGTTTCAGCAGAGGCTGAGAAAATTGAATTGTCTGGAGTCCTTGTGATGAAGCTATGATCACTCTTTCAGTATGCCAAAATGTTCAACTGATTCTTCAGAATTGATCACTTTAATTTTTTTTTATTGATCTCTCTATCTTGTGAATCTGTACTGAGAATTTCTTGTTGTTTTCTTGTTATGTATATCTGTCAGACCAAAAAGGATCATTTATTCTTTGAAGATCCTCCATCCAAGATAGCCGTTAGCATACATTAAATGTTCTCCATAAAAATCTTGTCTTCTAGAGGATAGTCTAATAAACATTCTCAAAAAGAATTCCTTGAAACATGCTCCAGAATAAAGGAAAACGGCTGGCAGATCTCTTGAAATAAATGCTGAGATAATTTGAAAAACATTCCAAAGTATGACTTGATTTGAATCCTTAAAAATGTCGATCTCTTAGGAAAAACGTCGATCTGAGCTCTACGATCGTCGACCTAAGCTCAGAGATAGGAATGAAGATCAGATAGAAAATGTCGACCTGAGCTCGAATATCGTCGACCGGAGCTCAGCAACCTGAAGGACAAGCCGAAGACAGATCGTCGATCTGAGCTCGAAGATCGTCGACCGGAGCTCGACGATTTAGGAGAGTTGAGCTCAGAGAGCGTCGAACGGAGTTCGACTTTGCGTCGACCTAAGCTCGACGATAATTGTCTTTGCCTCAGCTTTAAGTCTGATTCCTTGAATGGTCCTGGGGGCAGCTTCAAACCTAAATTCTAAGCCCTAAACACATTCTAATGTTGACCTTTTTAACTATACATCTAGGTCAAACTGGTTTCCTAAGACAAACATAGTGATCCTAGCCCAAATTAGTAATAGGGTGTTCCAACACAATGCCATATTCTTATCACTCAACACCATGCCACTCAAAGACACGACATACGGGTAGGGACACACCCGTGTCTCTACCCGTGTCCTATACAGGGCCAACTTCATTTTTCCCCACGAGTGCGCACCTGATTTCCTGCACTCTGAACCTAAATCAGCTCTCCTGACTCAAAATCTCGCACAAGGGGCCTAGCACAAATTGGGACGTTACAAATCCTATAAACAAAATAAAAGATTTCATCCCCGAAATCAGGTTAAGGCTGCGGGGAGAGAAAATCATAAAATAGACATAAAATAAAAAATTCTTTTAAAGATTACCTTGATGAAATAGCTCTGGATAGCGCTTTTGCATCAAGTCCACCGGCTCCCACGTATACTCCTCTTTCGCATGATTGGACCACAACACTTTTACTATAGGAACACTTTTGTGGCTCAAAATCCTCATCTCGCTATCTACTATCCGCACAGGCTCTAGTCGCACCGACTTATCAGTTGCAACTGCTCCGTCAGTGGTTGGGACATATTGTTCGGGCTGCAACAATGTCTTTCAGAGTGACGACACATGGAATACGTCATGAATATTCTCTAGCTCCGGCGGTAACTCCAACCAATATTCCAACGGACCAATCCTATCCAATATGACGTTGGGCCCAACGTACCTTGGGCTGAGCTTCTTCACACCACGTACCCGAGATACTCTATGCATCGGCCTGATCTTTAAAAATACCTTGTCGCCCACTTGAAATTCCACCATCCGGTGGTTTGCATTATAATACTTTGCTTGGAGACTTTGAGCCTCGAGCATGCGGTCCCGTATTAGCCTCACAGCCATATCAGTATCATCTATGTATTCAACTCCCAAAGCCTTCGGATCTTAATCCTGCACCCATGACAAGGGTGTTCTACACCTTCTTCCGTATATGGCTTCATGGGGCGCCATCCCGATGCTATCTTGAAAGCTGTTGTTGTATGAGAATTCTATCAAGGGTAGGAGCCTTTCCCACGGCTCTCCTCTATCCAACACACAAGACCTCAATAAATCTTCCAATGTCCTGATGGTCCTTTTAGATTACCCGTCGGTTTGAGGGTGAAACGATGTGCTGAAGGTAAGGCGCGAACCCAAATATGCCTGCACAGCCTTCCATTCCCTAGAGGTAAACCGACCATCCCAGTTAGAAATGATTGTCTTTGGCACGCCATGATACCATATGAATTGTTCCACAACAAGGCGTACCAAAACATCCACGTGTGCTTCTTTCTTCATAGTTATGAACCGGGCTACCTTCATCAAGCGATCAACGATTACCCATATCAAATCATTCCCTGAGCGGGAGCGAGGCAAACCATGGACGAAGTCCATAGAGAAATCCTTGAACTTCCACTCGGGGATGGGAAATGACTGCAACAATCCACCGGGGCTACTGCATTCTGCCTTCACCCTTTGATAGGCCTCGCAATGCGTAACAAAATGTCTGACGTATTTCTTAATTCCCGGCCAACACATGGTCTTCTGCAAGTCGGCGTACATCTTAGCAATCCCAGGGTGCACAAAATACTGAGAGTAGTGTGCCTCTCTCAAGATATCTTCACGAATTTTACCTCCCTTAGGAATGTAAAGCCGGCCACGGAAATTAATAAGGCCATCCTATAGAGAGTACTCGTTGGTTGTCCCATCTTCAATTGACTTTATTGTCGGGGCCAGGGCCTCATCCTTTCCTTGCTCCGCCTGGATCCAGTCTTGAACATCGTATACTATGCTCATCGTGTTCAAGTACTCCGTATACACGTCCGGTTGATCCTTATACACCAAAGTGATCTCCATCTTTTCAAGCATTCGAGCTAACTCCATATGCATCAACCAGGACTCAGGGCTTGTTTCCAGAACCTTCCTGCTCAAAGCATTGGCTACGAAAATTACTTTTTTGGGGTGGTAGTTCAGGGTGTATTCATAAACACACAAAAACTCCAACCACTGCCGTTGTCTTAAATTCCATTCCTTCTGGGTATGGACGTACTTTAAGTTCTTATGATCCGAGAAGATTTCGCAGTATAGGCCGTATAGGTAGTGCCTTTAAATCATCAAGGCGAACACAACTGCTCCCAACTCCAAATCATATACTGGATAATTGATTTCATGCTTCTTAAGTTGTCTAGAAGCATATGCGATCACATGACCGTGCTGCATCAATACCACTCCCATTCCTTGAAATGATGCGTCGTGTAAACTCGAAATACTTCCTTCCCGGATGGAAGGGCTAGGATGGGTGCGGATATAAGTCTGTCCTTTAGTTCTTGGAACGCAGTGTAAGACCCCCATTTTTTTTCTTTTTAAACACCGGGGTCTTAGGCCCAGAACCGCCACTTTGCGGTGACACCTTCACGCCCTGAAGAGTCATCACCACAAAGCGCCGATTCTAACGGCCAATTCGATCACAGAAAGGTAGCACAATTAAGTAAAGTAAGTCCACAAGATTATCACATATATAGAAATAAAACTCCACGAAGGGAGTGTCCACAGAATAAAACATTAGAGTAATAGAAATACGGGCTTATGCCCGGTACATCATGTCCTCACTACAGGTGACTCATGCGGAAGCAAAAATAGAACATCTACTCAAGGTCGAGACTCACGGTCCTGACTGTATGAACTCCAGAGCTAGACAGCCCCATCTCCAAGCGCACCGGTCTCTGGGGCTGCTCCCCCGTGCTGGGCTCCGCAATTCCCTAAAATGATGCGGTTCAAAAACCGTTAGTCATAAAGACTAAGCCCTATCATCCCCTACCCCTTCCCCCATGGCTCCTAGGTACCGAGCGGAGAGGAAGAAAGGGAAGGACATGAAGGTGGAGAATTTATCAAAGAAAACAGGTGGCAGCGGGACTAATATAGCAATTTTATTGTAAATGTGGCAATAACAGAAAGTAGGAAAGGTAACCTTAACTTATGTGCAGAAGCGCATAAGCCAAGGGATCTTCTCCAAGGCTCCCATCGTATAAAGTATCCCATACCACTTATACGTTGGGGTGTCGGTTATCAAACAGCAGTATATATATATTGAATTTAACCTTAATTTATAAACTTGCCCACACAAGCTTATAGACCAAGGGGTCGTTTTGCAAGTCCTAATGTATAAGCGTCCCATTCCACTTATACTTTAGGTGTCAGGGTTAAATGAATCAATTATGCTATGACATAAAAGTGGGTATGATGGAACATGCAAGTGCAACTCACACACCCGACTCTGTGCACACAGACCATTAGTTCCCCCTTTCGGAGTCGTTACCTCCCAGGATACCTCCGTAGTGGCAGACGGAAGTGGTGGATTGGGCCTCGCCCACCACTAAACCAGTAAAGCACTATCGGTCAGACCTATCATACGCCTCAACGCTTTGTGCACTAAGCGGACTCCTGTGTACTCTTGCCGACTGGCGCACCGGACTTCTATTGGCAAAGTGCTAACCACACTTGCCGAGTCAGCGTATTGGCGTCGGTGCATCGACCCTTCAATACCAAAGACCCACCACCTTAATTTTCTTTCCTTTTATGCACATGCAAATTAATCGTAATAAACAAAAACCGAGCCGAAGCTCCCCGGACCAAAATGTCCGTCTCTTAACCAATTGAGCCGAAGCTCCCCGGACCATTCCGTCCGTCTCTTAACCAACCGAGCCGAAGCTCCCAACCATCTTCCTGTGCTAATGGTGTTTGTGAAAAGTGCAACCCTAATTACTAAGTTACTCTTGTCAGTTTGTTATTACAGTTTACGTTAACCAAGGACTGCCCCCGGTATTCCCCGTGAAGGGCTCTCAAAGGGCACTAGGGACTATGATGGTAGGTGAAGCCCATCGTTCCCTTTCGCAAGGCACTTATTGTTATTGGTTGATTCCCTTTACCCATTCCCTTCTCATATAATGATAGACTAACCTAGGGTGATTTTTAACCTTCCTCTCTCGGGAAAGACGATCTTTCGTCGAACCCGAGCAACTCTTTACTCTAGCCAACACCACTTCCCACTACTCCTCATATCATTCTATTGTGATATCATCCACATATATCCACCCAGACAAAATGACTAACTCCAATCACTATCCCAGATTATGTCATATTGCAATTTAACAATATGTTATATGCAGACAAACCTAGATTATATGTCGAACCGGTTAGGCAATGATCCAATACTCATCCAAATGCCCTAAATTATTTACTGGAGACTTATCATGATATAATTAGTTAATTAATTTCCTCAAAAATTCCAAGGGCTACCGGTTTGAACATGAACTACCCTAAGTTTTCATGCAAGATGTCCAACAAAATTATAGCAAATAGTATGTAATCTCAATATGGTAAATACAAAGTATCATAATTTTTCTATCATCAAAAAGGGAAATAAAACTATTTTAGCAATATCTTCTATATTTCGTTATTTGTGAACCAAGTACAGAGAATATTCATCCAAAAATTATAAACAAAATATACTATGCAGATCCAACCTTAAATATAGCATTGGCCAAGTTTCATAATTTTTCAGCAGAAATATCATCCATAATAAATTTTTAAACAATAGAACCTATTTTTGTAATTTGTGAAGGAAGTACTAGATTTACTCAACTAAAAATTATACAAAAATTCAGGAGTAATCATTCAGACCTAAAACATTTACTTCTAATATTTCATGGGGTTTCAATAAACAGAAAGATCCAAATAATAAAAACCTCCATTAGGGCTATATCAAACGTTACAAATGAAGTGCTGGAAATAGACATCATAAAATTTCAGTAAAATTTCTATAGATTTTACCCACTCCATAACTTACTCTACCCGAGTTTCAAAGCCTTTAAATAATGTTTAGTGACGAATTGTACTTAATTAGTATTTTACCCTAAAGCAAAGATTAGGATTTTGAGGTATCTACTTGTCTCCAAATCCTTTAGGATTCCATCCAGATGATTCTTATCATGCTAATGTCAACTCTACAGAGTTTCAAGAAAATACGAGAGCTATTGCCCCCATGTCCTTCACAACCCTCAAAACCCTCCATTTAGGGTTTGAGTTTGGATCCTAGGGTAAACCAACCCTAAACCACACCATTTTATCCAAGTGGGTTATAATAACCCTTCCAAGTCAGTGGTCGAAATATCGGCCTCAGTTGAGGTGATTTGACCGTTCCAACCTCTAGTGCACTTTTTACTCAAAAATGCCTCACTATTGTCTAGTTAAGAATAGGTGACTTCCTATTGAAAACTCATCCAAATGAGTTGAAAATTTGTACAAAACTAGGTTTTATAGTCAGGGACCACTCACCAAAATTTGGGAGGGTTTGAAGTTCATTTGACCACTTAAATAAATTCCTCTAACTTAATTAAATTAAAACAAAAACTTTAGACAAAGTATCTCCAAAAATTCCCATTTTTGGGCAGACTTTAGATACGGCTAAGGGTAACCCCCTGCCCAAATTTCAGGTAATTTGAATATGGGACGAAGAGTGGGCATTCATTTTAGTTCCTGCCCAACTCTAGGTAGAGCCCCCACAAAAACGGGTGTTGCGGTCAAACCGCTTACCCAAATGAGTTGAAATAATTTTTAAGTTAATCTAGACTCAAAGGCCTACAACATTTGTGACTGGTCATTTTTCCTAAATCGGCCTCTAAGTGGCTCGTTTCGCAATATCAAAATGACCCATTTAATATATATTTTCTCCTTATATTATATTTAAAACTTTATAATATAAATAAGTTTTACTGTTCATCTTCTACACCAAACAGAACCCGTAACAGAACTCAGAAAAATACATTTCCTGTAGCCCTTCCACGATCTGTTGCAGGCCGTCCGGTCACTTCCCTTGCCTGCCACCACCACCACCACCTCCGTCGAGGCGATGGTTATCGGTCGGCGGTGGTTTGGCCGCCGGAGGTGGCTGTTTCCGACGTACCCGAAAAATATATTTTTCATGGTTTTTCATGAAAACACGAGATAGGTTCGGCTCCTTTGAGCACGAACTTTATTGCTAAGATCCTAAGATCTACCCACAAAAGAAGAAGAAGAGGAGGACCGTGTTCGCGGTTTGAAGGGGAGATGAACGTCGGATTGTCATGGCGCGGTGGTGGCGTTCCCGAACTTCTCCTTCAGCAAGAACAAAATCTGAATCCGTTTGTTTAAAAGTCTAACCTTATCATCTTGATCTAAGGGGGCTTTTATAGATCTCCAAGTGGGGAGGGGAAAGGGTGATGCATTCATGGCAATAAAAGCTCCTTTAACGAATGGCTTTTTGGTTATGGTGGAGGAAAGGAAATGCTGGAATAAGAAGAGGCGTTTACCAGGTGGCGATTTCCTATTGTACCACACTCTCTCATTATACTAAGTAATTAGATAAAGAAACGGCCCATAAATACTCCTAGTGTACCTTCCCATAATCAGAATTGATTATGACTTGGGTTACAGAATTTTCAGGCCTGGCTGACGTTTCGGCCTTTGTCACGGGCGTGACACATGGGTCACGGGCGTGACAGGCCTGGGTGGAAAATTCTGAGTTCGACGATCATCGTCCTGAGATCGACGATCGTCGAAGGGTGGTCACGCCCTAGGTCACGGGCATGACACATGGGTCACGGCCGTGACAGGGCCATGATGCAAATTCTGCGCTCGACGATCGTCTCGCTGAGATCGACGATCGTCAAAGGGGGTCACGCCCTAGGTCACGGGCGTGACACATAGGTCACAGGCATGACAGGGCCATGATGCAAATTCTGCGCTCGACGATCGTCTCCCTGAGATCGACGATCGTCGAAGGGGGTCACGCCCTAGGTCACGGGCGTGACGGGTCGGTCACGGGCGTGACCAACCCGTGACTTGAAGTCTTGGTTGATGGACTTCAATTTTTTGGGTTTCCCAGGGTTCTGTCACAACAGACCGACTCCTAGGGGTGTAGCCAGAAATGGGATGTTACACGCAGCTTCACATTGGGGTGTCCACTCATACGACACACCTTTCTTTGTTAGGGAAGTAAGAGGAAGTGCAATATTTAATAATCCCTTTACAAACTTGCGGTAGTACCCGGCAAGTCCAAGGAAGATCCGCACGTCGGCTGCTGACTTCAAATGCGACCACTTCTTCACGACACGCACTTTGGCCGGATTCACAGCTAGCCTAGCCCCACTGATCACATGACCCAAGAAAGCAACCTCGTTAAGCAAGAATTCACACTTGCTGAACTTGGCGAACAGGGCGTGCTCTTTTAATTTCTTCAGTACTAAGGCCAAATGCCTGGTATGTTCTTCCTCCATCTTGGAGTAGACCAAGATGTCGTCGATGAAAACAATTACGACGACATCTAGATAGGGCTCAAACACTTTGTTCATCAAGCTCATGAATGATGATGGGGCATTTGTGAGACCAAACGACATCACTGTGAACTCATACAAGCCGTACCTTGAGCTGAAAGCCATTTTCTGAATATCATCCTCTTGTATTCTCAATTGATAATATCCCGAGCGCAAATCTAGCTTGGAAAACCAATACGCTCCCACCAGTTGATCGAATAACTCATCGATCAGAGGTAACGGATAGGTGTTCCGTACAGTCAGTCGGTTGAGCTCCTGATAGTCTATGCATAATCATAGGGTTCCATCTTTCTTCTTAACTAATAAAATAGGGGCTCCCCAAGGTGATGAACTAGGGCGAACAAACCCTGATTCTACTAACTCTTGCAGCTTTGCTCTAAACTCGGCGTGTTCCTTCGGGGCCATTTGGTAGGGAGTCCAGGAGATAGGCTTGGCACCCAGTACTAACTTGATTTGGAAATCTACTTCTCTGTGTGGGGGTAATTGTAACGACCCCATCCGTTAAATGACGTATAGTAGAAGGTTCGGTCGGGGCCCCACACTATATGCGACAAACAGACGGTGAGGTCACAGGATAATACCAAACCATACACGAATCCTAACTCAGAGCATTCTAGCGGAAGCTTTAAGTTGCAATTTGAACTCTAACCAGGAATGTCCAATATATAAACCATCTTTATATATATAGCCACGGAATGTACAACAAATACATAGAGTTTGGCCTTAAGGCCTTACAGTTCCTCTTTCCACACCGTATGGTTTACAAACCTCGGCGCGCAGGACGGCCATACATGAGTAAAAGAAAACAAGCAAAAACATTCTCTTAGCCTTCAAGGGCTAGCCGCAGCAGCAGCAACAGCAGTAGGGCTTCAGCCCTTCACTTACCACTTGGCTCTCCAGCACCTGCATAGGGACAATCCACCCAACCGGTGGCAAACAATGCAACGGTCAGCATTCAGCTGACCCAATTATAACAATCCTACCCCTTTCTCGGGGCATTAGCATTCTTTCCCTGCATAGCATGGCATCATCATATAGCAACTATGTGCGCGCAGGCACATTCAAGCCATCACAACTATCGGCCACACGGCCCGACAGTCTGTGCACTCAGGGCACATTCTTGGTGTACCGGAATACCAGGGTCAACACCACCGTCTACACGGTATTTGAGCATTCTAGTCTTTCCGGCGCGCGGGCCTAAGACTCTCATTAGGCGCTCCAACAAAACCTATAACTAGGCTTCCAAGTCGGACGAACCTAACGCAGGTACGGATCAGCCACCCCCCGTTGCTCAAGTCGCCGTGCCACCTCGAATACGGAAGTATCCATGGCTATTTATAGGCGCGGGTCGGTTTCACCTTTCATGTTCGGCAATCTGCCTTTTCATCGAGTTGCAGCCCAACGGCTCAACCGCTCATAAAGTGGCAACGCACGGCCACAAGAGTTGCATCCAACCCTCTTCATTTCCTGGACTTCATCCAGTACTTCCTGCTTCACCAAGCAACAGGTAGGCACAAGGCAACACAAGCCATAATCACGGAGCCTTCTCCGATATGCAAACAAGCATCACCAATCCAGACCATGTCCAGATGGGCTTCACACAGCATGCCAAGAGCCGTACTCCAATTCCGGCCTCTAACAAGGGGGACTTCACATATCTACCCCAAGGGACACCACAACCCACCGCACACTCGCGGGGAAGGGTTTTCCCTATGCAATGCAGAAAAGAAGGACTTCACATGTCCAAGAAGGGAGATCGTTACCCTTGTCGATCTCTTGGGAGCCATCGCAAACTAGCCGGTGAGAAAGAACCGCAGCAGCTTTGCCTTCACAACGCCGGCTTCGGATCACGAATCGGACCACGGAAACTCCGCCGGTGGCTTGATCTCCTCCTCCTTCTTCTTCCTCCTCTCTCTTTCTCTCTTCCTTAACCAAATGAAGAATGAAGTCTTCATAAGCCTCTACTGATTAAATCCAGCCAGGAATCACCTGAGCCCTTGGATCCAAAGAGAGAAATCAGAACGGCCACGATTTGCCCAAAAACTCATTTTTTTGGCTGACACGGCCTCTGACACGCCCGTGTCACAGGCCGTGTACCCTTAAGCGGCACACGCTGTATTCGTACCGACTGAGATTTACCAGAACACGGGCATCGACACGCCCGTGTTGAACCTGACACGCCTGTGTCATTCCTGAGACACGCCCGTGTCACCCCTGCCTCATCGAGCTACAAGTAGTACACGGGTAGGCACATGGCATCGGACACGCCCGTGTCCACCCTGAAACGCCCGTGTTCAAGGCTTGGTTCTAGGCCGTGTAACATTCTGACTCAGAACGCATTTTATTTGCGTGACACGCCCTGGGACACGCCCGTGTCCCAGGCCGTGTACCCCCGACACGCCCTGGGATACGCCCGTGTCCCAGGCCGTGTAAAATGACCTGCACCTCAAAACCATTTTTGAGTCTTTTTGGGGTGTTACAATCCTCCCCCCCCCTTAACAAAATTTCGTCCCGAAATTTGCACGGTAAGGAAACAAGAACCAACAATGCTATAACTTGATAACTCATATAGCAAAAGGTACACGGTCTACAGCTTATACAAACAGTTCGGGAAATTCAGCTCGCATGGTCTGCTCTCGCTCCCATGTTAGCTCTTCACGGCCACAATTGTCCCATCGGACCTTGACGATCCCGATCACTTTGTTCCGCAACTGTTTCTCGGCTCGATCCTCGATCCGAATTGGTCTAACCCTCGTCGTTAGCCCATACTCGACCGGTACCCGATCATTCTCCACTACTTGAGCTGGATCCTTCATCGCCTTATAAAGCACTGAGATGTGAAATACATCATGTAATCCACCCAAGTCTGCTGAAAGTGCTAGTCGATAAGCAGCTTCCCCAACTCGCTCCACCACCTCAAATGGACCAAGATACCTCGGACTTAGCTTTTTCAAATGCCGAATCCTGGACACGCCTTTGAAGGGTTTGAAATTCAAATATACCCAATCACCCACCGCGAACTCCACGTTCCGGTGTTTGGCATTGTAGTACTTTGCTTGAAGATCTTGGGCTATCAATAGCCTCTCCCGAATAGAGCGTATGAGTGAGGTAGCTTCTTCGACTTCCTTTTTCCCACTCAGCTTAGATTCGCCTGCTTCTGCCCAAGCTAACGGTGTACGGCATTTACGACCATACAACGCTTCAAATGGTGCCATACCAATACTCGATTGGTAGCTATTATTATAGGCAAATTCGACAAGAAATATATAATCTTCCCATCTCTTACCAAAGTCTAGGGCGCACATGCGGAGCATGTCCTCCATCGTCCTGTTGGTTCGTTCAGTCTGGCCATCCGTTTGGGGATGAAAGGCCGTACTAAACGCTAACTTTGTACCCAACATTTGATGAACGAGCCGCCAATCATTCGATGTGAACCGCCCATCACAGTCACTGACGATGCTCCGAGGAACACCGTGCAGTCAAACAACCTGCTCCACATAAAGCTTGGCCAAGGTTTCCACTGAATCGTCTCTTCTGTTTGGAAGGAAGTGCGCCACTTTTGTCAACCGGTCCACAATCACCCAGATTGAATAATGACCGCGTTGAGATCTCGGCAACCCGTGCACGAAATCCATCGAAATGTCATCGAACTTCCACTCCGGAATAGGTAACGACTTCAGGAAACCGCCAGGCTTCTGGCATTCTGCTTTCACCAACGCACAGGTATTGCATTCCGCCACATAACGTGTGACATCTTTCTTTAGTCCGGGCCACCAGAACAGCTTTTTCAGATCTCTGTACATCTCTGTGCTCCCTGGGTGAACTGAGTACTTTGCAAAGTGAGCTTCGTACATGAACTCTTCCCTCAATTTACCCACACTTGGGACGCACACTCGACCATTTCTTCGTAACAACCCGTTATCCCAAGAGAATTGGTCATCCGGCCCATCCTTTGCATAGCGCTGGAGGCTTTCATCATGCTCCGTTGCTCGCCGAACTCTGTCCGTAAGGTCATATTGCACCTCCGTCCAGTTCAAGCATGCATCGGTTGACGAACCCTTGTCAACACAAGATATCTCCAATGCTTCCAATTCCTGGATTAACCGCTGATCATGCCTCTGCAACCAGCTTGCCTGTACCGGAGTCTTCCGACTCAAAGCATCAGCGGCCACATTTCCCTTCCCGGGAGTATAGTGAATCTCGAAGGTGTAGTCCCCAAGGAACTCCATCCATCTTCGTTGTCGCATATTCAGATCTTTCTGATCCAACAAATACTTTAGGCTTTTGTGATCTGTATAGATGTCCACTTTCACGCCATAAAGGTAGTGCCACCACAACTTGAGCGCAAAGATTACCGCCGCCAACGCCAAATCATGGACGGGGTAATTCCGCTCATGCACTTTCAACAGGCGCGAGCCATAAGCAATCACTTTACCAAACTGCAGAAGAACGCAGCCTAAGCCGCTCCCGGAAGCATCACTATAGATCTCATACCCATCGGTACCACATGGCGATGGCAACACAGGCGCCGTGGTCAAATGACTCTTCAAGTCTTCAAAAGCACGCGCGCACTCCGGCGTCCAAATGAACTTTTGATCTATTCTCGTCAGCGTGGTCAAAGGTAAAGCAATCCGTGAGAAGTTTTCCACAAACCGTCTATAGTAGCCCGCAAGTCCATGGAAGCTCCTGACCTCGGCCACTGAAGACATCACTGGCCAATCTCGAATGGCACTTATCTTCAACGGATCCACCGCGATGCCTTCTCCACTTACCACATGGCCTAAAAAGGCGACTGAAGAGAGCCAGAACTCACACTTTGAGAACTTGGCATAAAGCTTATTCCTCCGCAGGGTATGCAAGACCAACTGCAAATGGTTTGCATGAACCTCTTCCGACTGAGAGTATACTAAGATATCATCGATAAACACAATCACGAACAAATCCAAGTACTCTCGGAACGTTCGAAGCATTAGGTCCATAAATACCGAAGGCGCATTACATAGGCCAAACGGCATTACCGTGAACTCATAATGACCGTAGCGTGTTCCAAATGCCATCTTAGGAATGTCACCTTCCCGAATTCTCAGCTGATAATATCCCGATTTCAAATCCAACTTGGAATAGACCGTTGATCCTGCCAGCTGATCAAATAGGTCATCAATCCGTGGGATCAGATATTTATTTTTCTCCGTCAGCTTATTCAATTCGCGGTAGTCAATACATAACTGTAAACTACCATCTTTCTTTTTCACAAATAGAACAGGCGCGCTCCAAGGTAACATACTTGGGCGTATGTATCCCTGCTCCAACAACTCTTGCAATTGGACTTTCAACTCAGCCATCTCTTTTGGCGCGACGCGATATGGAGAGCGGGCCACAGGTTTCGCACCTGGCACCAACTCAATAGAGAAGTCAATCTCCCGCTGGGGTGGTAACCCAGGAAGATCTTTAGGAAACACGTCGGCAAACTCTGACACAACTAGTACTTCACCGACACTGGCCTTTGGCTCAACAGCCTGAATTAGCGTGAAGAATAACTCCGCGCCCTTCCGAACAGCATTGACGACTTGGAGTGCAGACAACAGAGTCCCGCCAACTCCTCGCATACCAGCGAACTTCGTCACAAGTCCGGTATTCTGGCCCAGTGTAATCCCCTTGGAGTTGCAATCAATAAAGGCACGCTGCTCCGAGAGCCAGTCCATACCAAAGATCACATCAAACTCCGATAACGGTAGCACAGCTGCACTCAAACCGAAATCCCGACTTCCTATTTGCACATCCACATCGCAAGCCCTATCCGCAAGCATCAACCAGCCATTCGGCAATAGCACCCTTGTACTATCCACCGTCACATGACTTGGTACCCCAATTCGAGATACAAAATCCTCAGACAGAAAAGAATGCGAAGCACCCGTATCAAACAGGGCTCTCGCCAGATTATTCCGAATCAGGACAAAGCCTGCAGCACACACATCATGCACAAGCTATACATAACCAAAAACAATAGCACGTAAGCAAGTAAGCTAAATCAACTCGTACCTGTGACGACGTCACTTTGCTTAATCGCTTCCTGTTGGCCAAGCTGATAGATTCGGGGCTGTGCCTGGGACGCAGAGGAATCAACCACCGCTTTGCCCTTCTCAGCATAAGACGCACCCGTCTTCTTTTCCCCTTTGGGCTGAACAACCCGACAGTCACGAGCTATATGCCCCACCCGGCCACAGTTATAGCATGTACGAGAATCCGGCCTTGATGTCACTCCCGACACAACGGTCGTAGTCACTTGCCCAGACGGCTTGGACCTCTTGCCCCCTTTCTTCTGGTAAAACGATTTGCTAGGGAGAGGTACTTGAACCTCGGGCTTTGACACAACCAAGAACTTGTTCCCTTGCACCCGCCGCATGTCCTTCTCCAACGCACACGCAGTATCAACCAACGCCTGAAACCCTTGGTTCACTGAACTCGAAAGCAGGAATCGCAACTCATCCCGCAATCCTTCATAGAACCGATTCGTTTTCCTTTGGTCATCCGCGAAGATTGTTCCCGCATACCGTCCCAACCTGGTAAACTCGTGCAAGTAGATATCCACGCTATCTTCTCCTTTGCTTTAACCATTGGAACTCATTTTCCATAGCAATGCGTTGCGCCGCTGGGACATGTTTCGCCAGAAATATTCGAGAGAACTCCTCAATCGATACTTGCGTTAATTGCCTGCCCGCCAAATGGTGTACCTCAACCTCATCCCACCACAACCGCGCCTCTCCTTCAAGCATGAAGGTGGCCAAGGTGACCTTTAGAGTTTCCTCCGCCCTGATCGCTGTCATTATCCGCTTGACACGCGATAACCAATCTTCTGCCTGCGTTGGGGATCCCAGTCCCGTAAACGTAGGCGGACTGAAGCTCATGAATTGCTTCAACTATCGGTCAGCTGCTCGTGGATCTACAGCCTCAACCAGCTCGGGTCGTACAACAACACGAACTGGTTCCACTGCCGGCTGCGCTTGCCCGGTCGGCTGAATCATGGCAAATAGAGCCTCAGCAACTAAACGAACAGTTTCCGCAGATGGAGGAGGTGTTGGCACCTCAGCTGGTGCCGCACTCTCATCAGAGCGCTGGGGCTTAGACTGCCCAGCACCACTACGCGTCACCTATAGGTGGACAAGACACACATTAGCGAACGTATGCAAGCAAAACAACACAAAAAGGAACGCGCAGATTCCTCAAACAAGATTTTGTACATTCCGTAGTGGACATTCCAGAGTTCATTAGCGTTACAGCAGGGCGCATAAACACGCGCTCGCCACCCCATAAAAGAAGTCGTCCACGAATTCGATAGAGGAAGACCGAACGAAGCTGATACCAAAATGTAACGACCCCATCCATTAAATGACGTATAGTAGAAGGTCCGGCCGGGGCCCCACACTATATGCCACAAACAGACGGTGAGGTCACGGGATAATACCAAACCATACACGAATCCTAACTCAGAGCATTCTAGCGGAAGCTTTAAGTTGCAATTTGAACTCTAACCAGGAATGTCCAATATATAAACCATCTTTATATATATAGTCACAGAATGTACAACAAATACATAGAGTTTGGCCTTAAGGCCTTACAGTTCCTCTTTCCATACCGTATGGTTTACAAACCTCGGCGCGCAGGCCGGCCATACATGAGTAAAAGAAAACAAGCAAAAACATTCGCTTAGCCTTCAAGGGCTAGCCGCAGCAGCAGCAACAGCAGTAGGGCTTCAGCCCTTCACTTACCACTTGGCTCTCCAGCACCTGCATAGGGACAATCCACCCAACCGGTGGCAAACAATGCAACGGTCAGCATTCAGTTGACCCAATTATAATAATCCTACCCCTTTCTCGGGGCATTAGCATTCTTTCCCTGCATAACATGGCATCATCATATAGCAACTATGTGCGCGCAGGCACATTCAAGCCATCACAACTATTTGCCACACGGCCCGACAGTCCGTGCACTCAGGGCACATTCTTGGTGTACCGGAATACCAGGGTCAACACCACCGTCTACACGGTATTTGAGCATTCTAGTCTTTCCGGTGCGCGGGCCTAAGACTCTTATTAGGCGCTCCAACAAAACCTATAACCAGGCTTCCAAGTCGGACGGACCTAACGCAGGTACAGATCAGCCACCCCCCGTTGCTCAAGTCGCCGTGCCACCTCGAATACGGAAGTATCCATGGCTATTTATAGGTGCGGGTCGGTTTCACCTTTCCTGTTCGGCAATCTGCCTTTTCATCGAGTTGCAGCCCAACGGCTCAACCGCTCATAAAGTGGCAACGCACGGCCACAAGAGTTGCATCCAACCCTCTTCATTTCCTGGACTTCATCCAGTACTTCCTGCTACACCAAGCAACAGGTAGGCACAAGGCAACACATGCCATAATCACGGAGACTTCTCCGATATGCAAACAAGCATCACTAATCCAGACCATGTCCAGATGGGCTTCACACAGCATGCCTAGAGCCGTACTCCAATTCCGGCCTCTAACAAGGGGGACTTCACAAATCTACCCCAAGGGACACCACAACCCACCGCACACTCGCGGGGAAGGGTTTTCCCTATGCAATGCAGAAAAGAAGGACTTCACATGTCCAAGAAGGGAGATCGTTACCCTTGTCGATCTCTTGGGAGCCATCGCAAACTAGCCGGTGAGAAAGAACCACAGCAGCTTTGCCTTCACAACGCCGGCTTCGGATCACGAATCGGACCACGGGAACTCCGTCGGTGGCTTGATCTCCTCCTCCTTCTTCTTCCTCCTCTCTCTTTCTCTCTTCCTTAACCAAATGAAGAATGAAGTCTTCATCAGCCTCTACTGATTAAATCCAGCCAGGAATCACCTGAGCCCTTGGATCCAAAGAGAGAAATCTGAACGGCCACGATTTGCCCAAAAACTCATTTTTTTGGCTGACACGGCCTGTGACAAGCCCGTGTCACAGGCCGTGTACCCTTAAGCGGCACATGCGGTATTCGTACCGACTGAGATTTACCAGAACACGGGCATCGACACGCCCGTGTCGAACCTGACACGCCCGTGTCATTCCTGAGACACGCCCGTGTCACCCCTGCCTCATCGAGCTGCAAGCAGTACACGGGTAGGCACACGGCATCGGACACGCCCGTGTCCACCCTGACACGCCCGTGTTCAAGGCTTGGTTCTAGGCCGTGTAACATTTTGACTCAGAATGCATTTTATTTGCGTGACACGCCCTGGGACACGCCTGTGTCCCAGGCCGTGTACCCCCGACACGCCCTGGGACACGCCTGTGTCCCAGGCCGTGTAAAATGACCTGCACCTCAAAACCATTTTTGAGTCTTTTTGGGGTGTTACAGTAATCCTTGGAATTTCTCCGGAAATACTTCGGGGAAATTGCGCACCACCCGCACATCCTTGATATCCAGGGCCAACTCCTTCAGCTCGAAATAGATCATTAAAACTTCATCCCCCTTCATGTGGTATTTTAAATATTGGACTGAAGATAACATAATACGAGGCACGAAGTTAATACCATGAAAGGTGACCTCTGAATCTCCATGTCTTAACGAGATCCTCTTCTGCGCGCAGTCAATCTTCGCATAGTGCTGATCCAGCCATACCATGCCCAAAATGAGGTCGAACTCTGGCATTCCCAAGAATATGGCAGGGGTTTCGAAGAGCTTTCCTTCAAGGAGAACCCTAAACTCACATTTTGCGGTTGCTGTCTTCTTCGATCGGTCTAGAAGGCGCACCCTTTGAGTAATACCAGTGAAGTATTGCACTCCATCTATATCTTTGATGAAGTCTTCAGACACAAAAGAGTGCGAGGCAACGGTATCGAATAACGTATAGGCTGGTTTCTCACTAACCATTATGCCTAAGTATCAAATTGTGAAGGCTCAAGCCAGATTCCTAGAACAAACTTAGGCAGACTAAGGACAAATTCTTATAACGTATTAATTTCTTCCACGTTGCCCTCATCCTGGTGCTGGGTCCTGCTTCAATTGCTCCTTCAGTGAGTCTCTTAACGCTTGTCTAAACACCCAAAAGACCCGCTTCCAACCACGTTACCATATATATTATCTCTGCCAAGATCGAGTCGTCTATAAACAAAAGTGGTTGCCCTAGGGAATCTTCCATGTCTATTATCTACGCTAGGTTCAAAATCCACAATAAACAAAAGTGCTTGCCCTAGGGGTCTCGCAAGACTTTATACAACAGTGTTACGTTCCTAGGGTCATCCAGACTTTAGGAGATCGACGTACAAAGGTACGTACCTAAGTTCAGGTTGGCTAATCATATGGTCAAAGTTGGACATACTTAGTATGACTTACATATGAGCACACCACTACTTCGGCTAAGTCAGTTTGTCCCCAAACTGACTAATCGAACGGGGGTGGCACCATTGTTAAATGACTTCTCAAATTCAGGATCGTAGCACTCTGATACCATTTGTAAGACCCCCCCCCCTCCCAGAACACAAAACACGACACGAGAGGGGTCTTATTCCCAGAACAGCTACCTTGTGGTAGCACTTACACTCCGGTTAGCCTGTACCTCAAGACGCCTATTCTGCTGGCCACAAACAATATCAGACATTGCCAACCCAACCAAAATATAACACAGAAGTCAAATCCACACCAAGCAAATAGTCCATAAAATATATATGTTAAGAAGCTACAAAAAGCTTCTAATATCAAAGTACGTAAATAGTTTCCCCAAAAATAGTACAACAAAAACCTCTCACACTCACATTAGTAACCGACGGTTGCGATGATACCATCTCCTCAGGCCCTGTCATCCTGGCCTGGCTGTCCGGCTGCATAACCAGTTGCTCCACCTGCGGGGTTTCCTCCTAAAAAGTAAGACGTAGCAATCGTTAGTCATAAAGACTAAGTGGCATCACAACCGATCCCCGGAGACTCCTTGGCACCGGGCGGAGAAAGGAACAGGGTACAATATATATAAACATAGGTAAAAGTAGGTGGTATATCACTATGTATGAAAAGCAGTATAATAAATGAGCAACAGCTTATTCTAGCAATTCTATCATCTACAACAGCATGAGAGTATAATATTATAACAGTAAGTAACTCAACTTATATGAATGCCCATACAAGCATATAAGTTGAGGATCGTTCAGCAGTAAGTAACTCATCGTATATGAGTACCCATACAAACTTATACGATAAGGATCTGTGTATGAAATGAAGTGTAAAGACATGTATGTAATGGAATGACTCACCCATGATCACGCACATGCAATCTCTACGTCGACACAGAATCGCAGTTTCCACTTTTCGAGCAGGTAGCAAACCTCTAAGGCGTCATCCATCATGGCCAGACGGTGATAGTGGAGCGGGCATCTCCACTACTAGGCTAGTCTCCAAACTACCTGGCCTAGGCCTTCGTGCGCCTCAATGCTAAGAACACAACAACGGAGCTCACTTGCGTACTACGGCTCAGCGGGTGTCTCGGGTAGATGTGCACCGAGATCCTAGCCCTGAACTGGCCTAAGGTGTGATATGGAAGGAGCCTCGGAAATGAGCACGAGGACCAAGCCCAATCATTCACTTAGCACAAAAGGAGCCTCAGGATGTGAACACCGAGGACCAAGCCCAACTGTCCAAGGTCTATCCGTCAACTGTAATCGGTGTGATGATTGGCGAGCCCGTAGACCTGCCACACTATCCTTAACCCGAGATTAAGACATCGCATGTCGACTCACATCACATGCAATACAACCACATCGTGGTACGCAAGGAGCCTCGGAAACGAGCACGAGGACCAAGCCCAACCGACCAATAGGCACGGAAGGAGCCTCGGGACATGAACACCGAGGACCAAGATCAACCGTATATTTATGTTTCTTCCCAACATTACCAACTAGTGTGATCTGATATCCGCACTCACCCCTTTCACAATTCGGTGCCCAATGCACCATAAGGGTTTACCACAAACACAGGTGGCGAACCACCTCATACAACTCCTTCACCAAAATAAATCATTTGTGTACACATGAGTTAACAAATTATCTAACACATCACATATTCATAACAACCAACAACGAACAATTACCCAAACTATAGTAAATCTTGTTATAATTATTCTTCGTTCACTAGCCCCCACCAAGTCGTTTCGTTCAACCACATACCATTTCACCGTTTGTTTACGTGGGGTCTATCCAGTAATTTCATCATGTGTTGAATCATTACAATTAGGCATATTATGAATCTCCTACAACTTAACGTCGGATTGTTACAAAATCTCTTCCGAGTCCAAACCCAACTTTATACTTACCCAGGAATTTCAGGTGCAGAACACCTACTGGATAGCAAATTCAATAGGAGATTCCCGTGGCTACAGGAATTCGGTGAGTGTGTGTAACCACTCGATGAAAAGGTCTTTCCATGGTCTACAACTTTCATGTTCAGTCTGCAACCCAGTTCAGAGTGTATCATATATGAAATTGGCTCCAAAGCGTGTTGCGTACAGAATACAATTTCTGCACGCTTAGTCTGACAACCCTCTACTTCGATCAGACATTCCCGTGGCTACCGACATTAGAAAAAGGCATATAACCACTCGTAGAAAAGGTAATTCCAAGTGCTACGACTCTTGTGTTTAGTCGGAAGCCCAGATCTAGCCATATCTTGCCTGAAAATAGCCAAGAATGTCGCTGCGTGCAGAACACAGATTTCTGCACGCATCTTGAGGCGAAATTAACAGCATCGGTTCATCTTCCTCCTCAAGACGATCCTCCCAAATCACAACCAAAAGTTCCTCCACCCTTATTCACCCTCTTAAGGCCATTACTCTTAACGAAACCACCCCCATCATCACTTTGAAGGAATGGGAGGTTGAAGATGACTAAACCTTAGAACACAAGTTCTAGCTTGGCCCTCCTAGAAATCTTCATCTCACACATCAAGACTATTTTGAGTCGATATCTCGCCTAAGGATAACTACAGATCTAGCACCAAGCGAGAGGGGAGGAAGCTCACCTCATTTCAAGCGGTTCCGCCATCTCCGGCCATGGATCTTATCATTCTTCTTGTCGGCATCACTTTTCTTTGGCGGTGGCGGCGATTCCTCACGAAGTTTGGTTGGCTCCAGCAAGTTCTTCCCTCCTCTAGAAGTTTTATCCAGAATATGTGGCTTGGAAGAGAATGAAAAGGGATCGGGTTTCATTTTGCCATTTTTATTCAGAGGTGACACGAGTAGGGACACGCCTGTGTCCTTACCCGTGTCTTGCTCGGGCGAAACGACGTCAACGGTTCGATTGCCCCTTCGTGCACATACACGGGTACTGACACGCCCGTGTCTGTAACCGTGTCAAGGTGACACGGCCATGGTTCTGCCCTTGTCTATACCTGTGTCCTGCTCTGGACATATTTCGTCGAGCTTGAATTGACGCACATGGGTAGGGACACGCCCGTGTCTCTACCCGTGTCCTTCTCGGGACAATGGCTTCTTAACTCTCAACTCCCTGCCACTAAATGCCATGCCACTCAACGCCACGACACACAGGTAGGGACACGCCCGTGTCTCTACCTGTGTCCTTCTTGGGACAAGCCACTCAACACTATCTTCTTATCATTCAACACCATGACACTCAACGCCATGGCACACGGGTATGGACACGCCCGTGTCTCTACCCGTGTCATACCAAAAATAGACACTCAACGCCATGGCACACGGGTAGGAACACGCCCGTGTATCTACCCATGTCCTTCTCAGGACTAGCCACTCAACGCCATCTTCTTATCACTCAACACAATGCCACTCAAAGACACGACACATGGGTAGGGACACACCCGTGTTTCTACCCGTGTACTACACAAGGCCAACTTCATTTTTCCCCACGAGTGCACTCTTGATCGCCTACACTCTCTGAGCCTAAATCAGCTCTCCTGACTCAAAAGCGCGCACAAGGGGCCTAGCGCGAATCGGGACGTAATAAAAACTCAGCCCAAGCTTTTGACAGAGAGAAATTTCCCTATATCACAACCTTCAAATCTTGACTTTTCTATAAGATCCAAGTAGATCTGTGTTGAAGGGCCACTGGCCTGAGGTTGTGCAATATTGCCTGAGTTGTTGGAGATTAAAGCTCTCTGAGTTGTAGGATCCAACTACATCTGAACTATAGGGCCACTGGCCTGAGGTAGGGCAATTTGCCTGAGCTGTAGGAGAGTGTAAATCTCTGAGGTAGGATCCTTTTGATCTGAGATAGGGTTGTCCTCCCAACCTGAGTGTAGGGCCTTTGGCCTTAGGTAGGTTATCTACTGATCACTGAGTTGTAGACCCTTATGGCTGAGGTGTAGGTCTTGGAGGAGACTGAGAGATCTGTTGTGTAGGCTCTTTGGAGCAGTGTTTTGGAGAAGTGCCTTGACTAACAGGAAGTTGGCAAGGTGGGAGGAGAGTGTATGTACCAATAAGTTGGGTAACCATTATAAATCTGTTGTCTATTCTGTATTGTTTTTCTTGTGCAGGTTCTTGAAAGAAAACTACCACCAACACACTTAGTGCTAAAGGAAAAACTAAAAAGAGAATAATAATAATGAGACAACCTATTCACCCATAGGTTGTAAGATACCTTGAAAAAAAAGACTTTCAGTGCCCATGTGTAATTCACACTAATTGTGTCCAGTTGTTAACCTATGATTAGCCAACCTGACCTTAGGTTTGTACATTTATATTTAGATTCTTTCACGTGTAGAGCCAGTAGTGGGCACTCTCTCCACGTCGATCCCTACCTTATTCTAGCAGTCTGAGTTGGGACAGACACTTACGGCGATCTTAGATGCCTCAGGTCTCAACAGGCCCATGTGCAGCAATAAGCCCCGGGTTCTAACTAGTTGAGCACCTTTCAAGCCCTCTCCCCGCCTGCTTATCTTGGTACGGAGTCGTCTGTTCGTTCTGAAGAGTGGTTCGACACTATGCAAGAATTAATGGTTGGAATCAGATGTCAAGCCAATATGGTTGTGACCCTAGCAGTGTCAGTCTTGGAATTGCATGCGAAGAGGTGGTAGAAGTCCCTCATGGGTTCCACTTTCCAAGGTCGAGTGTACACAGAGACTAGCTGGGATGAGTTTTCTGGAGTTTTCCTAGAGCATTTCATTCACTCGGCCACTCGAGATGAACTTGAAGAAAGATTCTTGTAGTTGAAGCAAGGATCTAAGTACGTGATGGAATATCAAAGGGAGTTTCAGCACCTCGCTAGGTTCATTGATGCCTACGAATTAGACAACAATGGTTATGCTAAGCTATTTTACCAAGGTTAGCGAGATCCCCTAAGGCAAGCCCTTTTATTTATAGCAGACTCTAGTTTGGCGAAGATAATCGACATGGAAAAATGGTTGGGGGCATATAATTTGGGAAGTGGTAAGAGACTCGCTGAGGCAGTAATTGAAGCAGACCCTTGTTATAGAAGGAGGAAAGACAACAGAGGAACAAAAAATAATAGTGGCGGAGGTCGCTTCCGCAAGAATTTTAGAATGGAGCGTCCGGCCCTGCAGCCACCTCTACCTCCATCGCAGCAACTATACCTACACCCTACGGAGTACTACGAGTGAGTTTGTTTTTAGTGCAATCAGTCGGGCCACATCCGGCGCTATTGCACACAACTAGGTGGAGATGCTCCCCCTACTCTTCCTCCGGTAGCTCCATGAGGTCGGGGATATGTGCGTGGTCAAGAATGAGGACCATGAGGAAGGAATCATGGACTTGCTCGGGAGCAGATATTTGCGCTAGATATGGCGCAGGAGCGGAATACTCAGGAGGTGATTGCAGGTATGTCATGATTTGGATAAATTATTGAGAGAACTAAGTTGTCAACCTAAATCACCTAGAGGGGGGGTGAATAGGTGAAGTGCGTGCCAAATGCGGAATAAAAAATTAACACAGCACAGATAAGTAATCAAGCAATCACACAGAAGACAAGAGATTTATAGTGGTTCCCCAATCTTGGGTACATCCACTTTCCTCACCGATCTAACAAATCACTAGAATCGGCTACTCCACTATCTCGGATTGCAAACCAATCCTACACCTCGGAACTACGTTCCTACAAAACTCGATCCCAAACGATCTACACTCGAAAGATAAAACTTCCTACCACTCGGAGATAGATCTCCTACAATGAAATTGTTTGAAGAAAAATACAAACAAAATAACACAAATCTGGATCTTTGGCTTTGTCTTCTTCGTTGAGAGCTTTCGGCTTGGACAGAAAAAGGTTGAGGAAGACTTGACCGAAATCCGTGGATCTAAGATCTGGAATCACCACGATCAAATAGAAATATCAGAAATCGATGAAGCACGACGTAATCGGATGATTCTTCTTGAGTCTGGATCGCTTGTGATTTAGAGATCGATAGCTGCGGCTGAGAGAGGACGATCTAGAGCTTCTTCCAAAAACTTTAATGGCGGCGGAAGGAGAGATTAGGGTTTTCGGGATTTTCTCTTTCTTAAAAATTAATCTCTGTAAACGCGTGTATTTAGTCAAGTCTGAAAAGACCTATTTATAGGCGGTCTCCAACGGTCATAAGCATAATTAAGGATGACACGTGGACCAATCAGAAAGGACTTTTTGAAAATACACAAAGAAACTTGACTTGGAGAAATTCAGGAAATTCGAACAGACATACTCGAGAGACAGAGACATACTCGAGTAAGAGGGTACATACTCGAGTAGATATGAGGGATATACTCGAGTATCAAGATAGAAACTACTCGAGTGTTGCAGGAATCAATACTCGAGTGACTTAGAGAACCTACTCGAGTATGAGCAAATATACTCGAGTAAACACTTGGAATAATTTCTCAGATAAGACTTGAAGAGCTACTCGAGTATAAGAGTTTGAGATACTCGAGTATGGGGAAGATAGACTACTCGAGTATCTTAGGAAAACTACTCGAGTGATCACTAACCTACTCGAGTATGAAAATCAATCTACTCGAGTACAGAGTTACTTACTCGATTATTTCAGAGAACTACTCGAGTATGTGGACTTAGAAACTTTCTAGGATAAGAAGTCCAGATCTACTCGAGTTCAAACAGAGCGCTTACTCGAGTAACTAACCATCTACTCGAGTATAAGAAATCACTTACTCGAGTGAAAGAAAATCTACTCGAGTATAAGCTTTCATACTTGAGTATATATAGAATCCACTCAAGTAAGTAGTCCAACCAACTCGAGTACAGACTCAATTACTCGAGTATACTAAAGAAGTACTCGAGTATGTGGACTTAGAAAATTTCTTCTGAGATAGACTTCAAAACTCCATAGTCCAAGTGCATGTTGATGAAGTGTGTCCCAATAGAGAGGCTATACATGAGCCAACACCTTGGATCACACAATGAGGAATTACATTGTATGGTCCAGTGTTTGGTAGCCCATTATAGACTGACATTGGTCTACACTTGGCAATAATAACATGCACACATACAACTCAAACACAATATCAAATATACCTTAATTCATCTTAGTTCAAGGTCTGACTTCCTACAAATCTGAGGTATTGTGGAGACAAATCCCAACAATCTCCCCCTATTTGTAGATGTCAGCACCCTCTACACTAAGGTGAATTACTTAGAGTAAAAAGAACAACAAAATATATACTGGAAAAAAAAATGAAATAGGAATAATAAAGATAGCCATAATTAGAATCAAATATATATATATATATGATTTCAAAAGATTAAATGTCCATATCGACATCCTCATTCACTCAAGAAGGGGCTCCTCTATGCAGTCTTTCTCTTTTAATCTCTTGCCTCTCCAGGTAGCTGAAAGGTTTGGGAAAATAGGTCTTGGGCCTTGGAGGATCAGCTGGATTGTTATATCCCCAATTTCTGTCATGTAATCTGATTTTGATTTGAGATACATCATATGCTTTCCATTCTGCGTTGCTATAGTAGTGATCTCTATTTTCACCAAAATCTGTTACCAGCTTCAAGGTATCAAGGATAAGAAACTTGGAGGTAGGACTCCAAACTTCTGCATGAACAACTTCTGGTCTACCTTCTAGAGCTGGGGCAGGCTCTCTCCTTAGTGCAGAACGGCTAGCAGAAGCGCCGTCACCATATTTTCTTTTCTTTCTAGGGGCACCCTGAGAGCTTGGAGGAAAATCTTCTTGCCACACATCATCATAGGAAAGAGGAGGCTCAGTCATGTCACCAGTAGGTCTAGGTGAGAACACTGGCACATACTCTGGAATGTTGGCCTGAGCTGGAAAGTTAGCCTGATCTGGAGCACTTGAGGGAGGATGTTCTTCAACAGGATCTAGGAACTTTGAAATTATGGCAGGGTTAAGCTGGGAGTTGGGAAAATTCTGATTATGCAACCATACAGCAGTATCATAGGTATAGAATTTTACAGATTGAAGTTGAGCAAGGATGTCTGCTTTCATTTCTTCTACTAGACTATCCACAGATGCTTTAGATTGTTCAGATATTTTTTCAACTAGTTCTTTGACTATCTTCTCCCCCTTGGTGATATCTACTGAGAGTTGGGCAATTGCATCATCTCTAAATGTACCAACTTCCTCACAAACTTTCATAACATTCGCGGTAGCATCCTTGTCCAATTGAATCTAATTATTTGCAACTGTTTCAGCTTGATCTTTGAGGACACCTATACTGGTGATAGTATGATCTAGGGCTTTGCCACCCAACTGAAATAGTCTCTTGAGCTCATCAGTGTTTGCTTGAATTTCAGCAAAGCTTCTACTCATCTCAGTTTCAAGAGTAGAGATCTTATTGTTCACTGATGCCAGAGAATCATCAAAGTATTTTAGCTGTTCACGGAACATTTGCCCAATCTGACTGACTAAATCTGAGGAGCTAGAGGGATCTGAGGTTGGGGCAGAGGCTGAGGGAACAGGAGCAACCCAGGGGGTAATTTCAGTAATCACAACTGAGCTTGCTGCTCTCTTAAAGGGTGGTATCTCAACTGAATCTTCTGTATTGATGAAAGAGGGAAGAGAGAAGTCTAGTGTCCTCAGAGGAGCATCCACTGGTTCTGGAGACATGTCCTCGTCATCAGACAGTAGATTAATCTCTGGCTGACCTTGCTGTTTATCAGGGGACTGATCAGGAGAGGTAGGGGGTACCTTTGCAGGGGAGGGAGAGGGACCCTTAGCAGGGGAGAGAGAAGGATATGCTTGAGAGTGATCCTCATGAGATAGCATAACTGAATCATCTTGAAATACTGGAGCATCTGACCTGAGTTCATCAATCAGTCTGTTAATATCTTTAGTTGTAGAGAGAAGGTTTTCTTGAGCTTGAACTTCTAAGGTGAGATCTTCTGGAGGTGGAGAAGGAGGAGGAGTAGGATCTTGGATCAGATCTTGTTGAGAAGAGTCTTCTGAAGCTTTGTGCTAAGGATTAGATGAGGCAGGCTCCCCCTCAACTATTGCACCTGAGGTGGTAATAGTGTGATGTAAAGGAGGAGATGGAATCCTGTCATCTGAGACAAGGGGCTCTCTGGGCTCATCTTCTGAGGTAACAACTGCTTTTGAGGCTTGAGTAGTGTTGAGGAGTTTGATTTCATATCTTTGGATTGAGAGGATGGATACTTTCTTCATATGATGGAGGGGAGTGCCTTTAGATAAATCAAACACTGCAGGATTAATCTCATGGAGGAGGAGTGAGATAATCCTGGCATAGCTTGGTTTTTTCACACTTTCTCTGATTTTGTCTAGTATCATCATTCCAAACTGGAATATCTTCCGGCAGACTATGGCTTGCATAATGTCAAAAAGATTTTGGGAAATTTCTCTGAGGGAATAGGCTTTGCACAGAAGAACTTTGGCAATCACATCCACAAGAAATTTGCCCTCTGAATTGTAATCTGCACGGCAGAACGAATATGCTTCATACGGGTTTATTCCACAGAATAAGCTGGTTCTTTCAGAATCTTCAGGAGTCCGATCATCTTCTTCATCCACCACTGGCAATTTTAACAGAGTAGCTAAGGAAGTTTTGTCCAGACGGATTTTGATCCCACTGACCTTGGATTTTAGAACTGTACCATTTCGCTTGACCTTCAGATTTTTGTAGAACTCCTCGACTGCAGGGAAAAAGACTTTGCACGGTGTCTGGAGGATGAACAAGAGTCTGGCGGTGTCGAACAGAATTAGCAGGTTTCGGAAATCATCGGAGAGGTCGGCTATACCTTCAGGGTCGAGCTCTGAGCCGATTCCGATCTTAGAGGAGGGAACCATCGGCGATTCTGGAGTACGAAAGAGACGAAACGACAGAGCTCTGCGTGTTCCTGGATATGAAGCGACGACGGCTACTCGGGAGAATGAGGAGTGGAAAGGATTTCCGATTTTTCTAAATATATATATGACCCTAATTAGGTTTAAGTAGGAGTGATAAAGATTAAATCATACCTGTTACGGAGCGTCAAACACTTTGATGCGAATAGAAAAAAAATGAGAGTTTCAAATTTCTGATTGCCGTATACTCGAGTAGATTTCGCCATACACGAGTATGAGATGGAGCATACCCGAGTAGATCAAGTACATACACGAGTAGGTTACCAACTACTCGAGTATGTAGATTCTGTTACTCGAGTATTTCCGTTTACTCGTGTATATGTCTCTATATACTCTAGTATATCACTTTGAAATACAATTTTCTTGGGAGAGATTTTACTGCCACTGATATCTTCAACTCTGAGCCTGTCTTTGAATCCACCATCACTATTCCTCTTTGTTGAGCAGCCCGAGTTCCGTTTTGAAGAATGAAAACTTGGACTCCTCCAGCGGTTTGGTGAATATATCGGCAACTTGCCTGTCTGTGGAGACATATTATAGATCTATGTCTCCGTTTTCCACATGCTCCCGGATGAAGTGATATCGAAGCTCTATGTGCTTTGTCCGGCTGTGGGAGACTGGGTTGTTGGCTATTGCTATTGCGCTGGATGAGTCGCAGAATAGAGGAACGTTCTGGAACTTCATGTTATAGTCTTCAAATTGATTCTTGATCCATAGAAGCTGTACACAACAGCTGCCTGCAGAGATATACTCTGATTCAGCCGTTGAGATGGCTACACAGTTTTGCTTCTTACTGCTCCAGGAAATAAGTCTCCTTCCGAGATATTGCCAAGTCCCGGAAGTACTTTTCCTATCGTCTTTGCTTCCTGCAAAATCTGCATCTGAAAATCTAATTAGTTTACTATCATTACTTCTTGGGTACCATAAGCCAAGATTTGGTGTACCTCTAAGGTATCTCAAGATTCGCTTTGCAGCAATGTAGTGAGATTCCTTAGAGTTCACCTGAAATCTAGCACATACACATGTGGAAAACATTATGTCTGGTCTACTTGCGGTAAGGTAGAGCAAGGACCCAATTTTGCTTCTGTACTTGGTTTCATCAAAAGGTTTCCCTTTCTCATCCTTGTCCAGAGACATAGCTGAGGCCATTGGAGTCATCATAGAGGTTGCATTCTCCATTCCAAATTTCTTAAGTAGCTCTTTGGTGAATTTGGTCTGTGTAACATCCCATTTCCGGCTAGATCCCTAGGAGTCGGTTGGTCGTGACAGAATCCTAGGAAGCCCAAAAATTGAAATAAATCGACCGAGATTTCGGGTCACGGGTTGGTCACGCCCGTGACCGACCCGTCACGCCCGTGACCTGGGGCATGACTCCTTCGACGATCGTCGATCCCAGGGAGACGATCGTCGGGCACAGAATTTTCAACCCGGCACTGTCACGCCCGTGACCCAAGTGTCACGCCCGTGACCAAGGGCGTGACCCCTTCGGCGATCGTCGATCTCAGCGCGATGATCGCCGAGCGCGGAATTTACCTCATGACCCTGTCACGCCCGTGACCCACAATGTCACGCCCGTGACATAGGGCGTGACCACGTTCGACGATCGTCGATTTCAGTTCGACGGTCGTCGACCCAGAATTGGCCACACGGGCCTGTCACGCCCGTGACCCACAATGTCACGCCCGTGACATAGGGCGTGACCACGTTCGACGATCGTCGATTTCAGTTCGACGGTCGTCGACCCAGAATTGACCACCCGGGCCTGTCATGCCCGTGACCCAGGTGTCACGCCCGTGACCACCCTTCGACGATCGTCGATCTCAGTTCGACGATCGTCGAACCTAGAATTAGCTATCCGGGCCTGTCACGCCCGTGACCTATGTGTCACGCCCGTGACAAAGGCCGAAACATCAGCCAGACTGGAAATTTCGGTAACCGACGTTGTAATCAATTCGGATTATGGGAAGTTACACCAGGAGTATTTATGGGCCGTTTCCTACTTTAATTATTTAAATAAATAAGGAAATGTTAGTCCAATAGGTACTCGCCACCTGGCAAACGTCTCTTCGTTTCCAGCAATTAAATTCCCTGCATCATAACCGAAACGTTGATAAGAGAAATATTAATGGCCATGAACGTTTTAACCTTTCCCCTCCCTCCTTTATTCCCTTTAAAAAGGCCCCTTAGGCTCAAGGATGAAGTTTCCCAGCCCTTACTTGAAGTTTCGAGCCTCCTACTGTGCTGTAGAAGAATTCCGACGACGCCACCACCGCGTCATGACAGTCCAACGTCCATCTCGCCGTCAAACCATGAATAAGGTCCTCCTCTACTCTTTCTTCTATGGATAGATCTTAGAAATCATTAGGAGAGATATCGGGCTCAAAAGAGCCGGATCGGGTGAGTGTTTCCATGCTTTTCTGAAATTTGCATGGTGGCGGGTTCGCCGGAAACCGCCTCTCCGGCGGCCGTGCCGCCGCCCGACGATAGCCCTCACCTCCACAGAGGTGGTGGTGGTGGTGGCCGACCAGGGAGATGGCTGGATGGCCGGGAAATAGCTTTGGAAAAGCTACAGAAAAATGAGTTTCAGGGCTCTGGTTTCGGGCGTAGGAGAAGATGAACAGTGCCATGAAATTAGATTCTATTTTTAAAACAATTTCTGAATGAAATTATCTGTCACATTAAATAATTTGGGAAAAATACTCAGAGGCTCCTACAGGAAAAATGGTCAACATATAAAATGTAGCCCTTGAAGTCTACTTTAATTCAAAATTGATTTCACTCGATTTGGAGTCCTGGTTAGACCACAGCACTGTTTTCCGTGAGGTCTGTCCATAGGGCTGTCTTGACATTAGCAAAATTCCCCACTCCGATCCCGCCATCAAAATGACTTGAAATTTGGGGTGTGGCCTATTCTTACCTATATCTAGGTGTTATCCAAAAATGAGAGTTTTTGGAGAATGTTTGTCTATAGTTTTTAGAAAAATTCAATAATCCTAGCTTAATTTAATTAGATGGCTAAATGACTTCCAAACCCTCCCAAATTTTGGTGAGTGGTCCCTGGGTTTATCATAAGGTTCTGGTAAAAATTTCATCTCATTTGGAGATGTTTTGAATAGGGTTGGGTTCAACCCAAGGATGATCCTTATAGGATAACTTAGGATCAAACACCCCCTTGGTGTTTGAGTGGCCATATCGCTTCCACAGGGGCTGATATTTTGGTCACTGACTTTTTAGGGCATGACACACCCTCCAAGGGAGTTTGGAGCGGTTTGGTGTAGGGTAGACCTATAACCCTAGGGTAGGTCCCTTAATGGGGATTTGTAGGGTTGTGAAGGTCATGGGGTCAAATGTCCTTGGACTGACTTGAAATTTGGTGGAGAGAACCATAGGACCAGTATAGTTCTCTGGACAAAATTTTAGGATATTTGGAGACCTTTATCCCACCTAAAACCCTAACCCTAGTTTAGGTCACCAACCTTAATTTAAATTATTAAGCTATTAAATGAACTACAACTCAAGCAAAAATTTGGGTAGAGTGAGTTTATGGTCCAAGTAGATATAATATAATTTTGTTGAGATTTTTGGATTAATTTAAACAGTACTTCATTTACAACTCTAATGGTGCCCTGAATATTTATTTTGATGATTATGGAATTTCTGTTCACTGGAATATTATGAAATCTTAGATTAAGGCATCTTATAGCATATTATATCTTCTGTAATTTTCTTGGAAATTTTATCTGAATATTTTGGATACTTTATTCTTTAATGTGCTAAATGTGATATACAGTCAAAAATACAAATAGTGCCCAATTATTGATTGGAAAATTATGAAATTTGATCAGTGGGTGTTTCAAATTATGATAGTCACCTAGTAATTTTCTCTGAAATTTTAGATGGATAAAAACAGTACCTCCTTCATTAAGTTATTAAAATTAGTATCTTACTTTAAAATAAATTCAGAGTTCAAATGATGGAGAAAAATTATGGTACTTGGTTTATGATGGTTTTAGGTCACTATATAGCTTATATAATTTTCTTGGGATTTTTGGATAAATATTTACAGTACTTCCTTCATGATATAGTAAAAGTGGCCTAAAATGATAAATTAGGAAATATAGGTATAAACATCTCTGGAATTTCTCAAAACTTGGAATTGCTGTTTAAATGTCTCATATGATTTTTACTGACTTTATGATGATTTATTATTGACTAATTAGTGCCCTTCATGTTCATACAAGGGCAGTCGGGATCCTAGAATAAATAAATAAAATGCCAAATGAAATAGGAAAATTATTATTTTCTGGATTTAGACTATTTAGGTCATGGTAGACCTCCAGTAAATATTATAAGGGATTTGGAAGACAGTTGGGAGTACCACCCCTTGCATACCTCATAAAGATTAGGACGGTCTGCGTTTAGTAAAACTGCAGAAGCGGAGCTAGAGTGGGTAATGAACTTGGTGATGGAATTTCTGGTAGTTTGCTAGTTTGGACAGGATGAGTTAAATCAAGTTCATTATTGGAAGTTAGGATGGGTAGGGGGTGAGATTGACTAGCGGTAGGTAGTGTTTGGGTTCGACGGAAGACCGTCCTCCCCGAGAAGAGGAAGAGTCAAAGCCACCCTAGGAATAGCCCACTGTAATGCGAGAAGGGAATGGGTTGAGGGAACCAATCAAGTATAATAAGTGCCTTGGAAAGGGAGTTTTGGGATTCACCCCATCATAGCTCCTAGTACCGCTGCGAGCCCTTCACCGGGTAACCCTCGGGAAGTCCAAGGTTAACTTTAAATCTTAGGAATAAAATGATCAAGAGTAATCCTAATAATAGTTGTACCTCACACCTACACTTGTACACATAGGAAGAAAAATTGGCTGGAATGGGTAGAGTAGGTCCATAGTCTAAGGGCCTACTAGTAATGACTATGGTTTGGTTGGTAATTGGGAAGTCCAGGGAGCGGGATGCTCGGGGACATGGTATAGGCTTAGTAACCTAGAGAGCTGGAGGCTCGGTAATATGAGAACTTGTACAAATATATTTTTCATGGTTGCATGTGCATATAAGTGGTGGGTCATCGGTACTAGGCGATCGATCACACCGACAGCGGTACGTTGACTCGGCGAAAAGCCTGGTGGGTACAACCAGCACTAATACGCGGATACTCTAGGTTGTGTTCTTCTAGGGGCGTATGGAAGGGCTAGGCCTGGTAGTGTGGTTACCCGCCTAGGAGTGGGGGGCCCGACTCACTGTCTCCGTTTGCCACAGCGGAGGTTCCTGGGGGTGAAGCTAGCCTCCCGAATAGGGGGAACTAAAGGTCTGTGCGCATAGAGTCGTGTGGGTGTATTGCACTTGCTTGTGCATTTCATAGCATAATTGTGTGTCATAGCATAAACATGCCACCTAACGTATAAAATGGTATGGGACATTTTATACGATAGGCCCTGCAAAATGACCCCTTGGTCTATAGGGGTAATCCCTATAACTCAATGGTTATATTTCTGGTGCTTTTACTTTTTGCTACTCCTTGCTGTTTGACAACCGACACCCCAACGTATAAGTGGTATGGGACACTCTATACGATGGGAGCCCTGCAAAAGATCCCTCGGCTTATGCGCTTCCACGCATAAGTTAAGGTTACATTTCTTACTTTCTGTTTCTATCTTATTTACTATAGAATTGCTAGCATAGGTCCGCTGTCACCTGTTTATTTGATTTAATCTCCACATTCATGTCCTTCCCTTTCTTCCTCTCCGCTCGGTACCTAGGAGTCATGGGGGAAGGGGTAGGGGATGATAGGGCTTAGTCTTTATGACTAACGGTTTTCGAACCACAACATTTTAGGTGTACCATATGGAAGGGTCACGGCTATTGCAGTTCCTGACAGAGTTGGCCCCGCGACCGTGTTACCATTGTCACCAGCTGGGACATACACGGGTCAAATGCCCCTTGATGGGTGGGACCCCACCAGCTCAGCAACCAGGAGGCCGAAGACGTAGACGCAGACGTGGATCGCGAGGCGGCGACGGCAGGTCGAAAAGGAAGAAGCACCCAGAGATACAGCACCAGCAGTGTACAGAGTCGGTGGAGTTGTGCCAATCCAACTTGGGTGCTCTCGGTTCAGTGACAGTTACGATGACGCTTAGTTTTAGTTTTGCTTCCGCGAGTGACTTGTAGTGAGGATATGATGTACCGGGCATAAGCCCGTATTTGCAGTACTCTAATATATTGTGGACACTCCCTTCGTGGAGATTTATTTATATACATGTGATTATTATGGACTTGCTCTTACTTTATTATGCTACTATTCTGTGATCGAAAAGGGCCGGCAGAATTGGCGTTTTGTAGTGGCGACCTTCCCATGAGTCGGTGCCACCGCAAAGCGGCAATTCTGGGCTAAGACCCCGGTGTTTAAAAAGAAAAAAAGGGGGGGGGGGTCTTACAAGTGGTATCAGAGGGGACCTCGATCGAAAAAGTAGCAGTCCACTAACCCTGGGTCACCCCCGCTCGAGTTTAGTTTGGGGACAAACTAAGCAGCGGAAGCAGTGGTGTGCCCATGAGGGAAATCACATGTGAAATTCCACTTCATCATTAATTGAAATCCTTCTTTGTAGCCTGCGGCAAACCCTGCCCCCAGCAGGGAACACCTCCGGCTGCGATGATCTCATCTTATCATCCTCTAACCAACGATGTAGACTCAACCAACTAGGACTCGTGATGAACCAGGACAATCTATAGTATGCCCTAGTTCTTAATAGACTTTGGGTATGAATTTGGTTAAGGTAAGGAGATACCCAAAGAGAATAAAGGAGGAGTTTAGCACGAGAATGACTACCTAAGACGTAAAACTCTGGTGTCCCTACTATCCCAATCAACGATTATTCGGATAGGTAGACTACTTTAAGGATAATTGAGACCAATAGTACAGTAGCAGAATGGTAAAAGACAAGTAGTCTTAATCCTCAACACCGGTAACAAAATTACCTAGAGGCAACCACCGAGACAAACACTGAGGGTCGGATAGGAATGCAAGTTCGGAAGATACCCATATGAGATTGGAACATTTTGACCCGGATAAAGTTGTCGTAAATATGACTCAGAGAGTTTAAAGTATGGAGTATATTAACGAGTTTTAGGGTGGAACCCCAAGTTGAAGATTGATGCCCTAGGGATTGTGCACCCAGCTAGGACAGATGTAGCAGGGTGATATCCAGGATACTTAGCCCAAGAAAGGTAGGGGCTGATCTTTTGTTTATTGGGGGGTAAACTTTTGTTTATTGGGCAAATTAGTATTGGCTTGGGTTTCCTTGGACCTAGTCTAGGGAAAGTGGCGTAATAAACATAGTGAGATTGAAGTCGATATAATTCGACGTTATTCGGGCAAACATAAGATTTTTGTAAAAAAAATGTTTGGAATGATGACCCATAGCGTTACCAAGATAATGACATGGTAATAAGACGGAATAATGACGAGGATTAACTATTGTCACATAAAATTAGGTGACGGGTAACAAGATTCGGGATATCTGAGAAGGTAAAGATTTAATCGCTAGGTGGTACCATCAAAAGGATGATGTATCTCAGAACATGTACCCCAGAGTGGAAATTTGAGGACATCACGATGGATTTTATTCATGGACTTCCCCGATCACGGACGGGAAACGACTCGGCTTGGGTCATCGTCGATCGGTTGATGAAGGTGGCCAGATTCATTCCGATCAAGAAGGATGACTCTGTGGGGGGTACTAGTGAGGAGATTTGTGGAGCAGTTTGTTCGATACCACGGGGAACCATAGGAGAAGCTCCTACCCTTGGTCAAGTTCTCCTATAACAACAGCTACCAGTCCAGCATCAAAATGGCGCCATACGAAGCCTGGTATGGAAGGAGGTGAAGGACCCCACTTTCTTGGATTCAGGACGAAGATCCGAAGGCATTGGGATCAGATTTTGTCGAAAACGCCGAGGCTCAGGTGAGACTAATTGGAGACAGGATTCTAGAAGCGCAGAGCAGACAGGCTAAGTAATATGACGCCCGGCATTGTCAGGAGGAGCATATATGGGAGCCACAGGACTCGATGCGACAAAGGTATCCGGAACTTTTTGGTCGGGTACACCTCACAACCCCTCTGGACAATCAATCTGCGTTCCTATTTTAAACCAATAAGACCGAAAATTTCAAGAATAGGGGCTAATCCTTTGTTTATTGGGGTGTATACCTTGACAATTGGACGAATGGTTCTTAGAATCAAAACTGCACACTACAAACGTAACGCAGAGATGTAGATCTTTCAACTCTCATGGGATGTTACAAGCTTCTTTTTCCCGATTAGAGTCCCGTAGGCTTAACCTTGATTTCGGGGACGAAATCTTTGTTTTGTTTATTGGGATTTGTAACATCCCATTTCCGGCTAGACCCCTAGGAGTCGGTTGGTCGTGACAGAACCCTAGAAAGCCCAAAAATTGAAATAAATCGACCGAGATTTCGGGTCACGGGTTGGTCACGCCCGTGACCGACCCGTCACGCCCGTGACCTGGGGCGTGACTCCTTCGACGATCGTCGATCCCAGGGAGACAATCGTCGTGCGCAGAATTTTCTACCCGGCCCTGTCACGCCCGTGACCCAGGTGTCACGCCCGTGACCCAGGTGTCATGCCCGTGACCAAGGGCGTGACCCCTTCGGCGATCGTCGATCTCAGCGCGACGATCGCCGAGCGCGGAATTTACCTCATGACCCTGTCACGCCCGTGACCCACAATGTCATGCCCGTGACATAGGGCGTGACCACGTTCGACGATCGTCGATTTCAGTTCGACGATCGTCGACCCAGAATTGGCCACACGGGCCTGTCACGCCTGTGACCCACAATGTCACGCCCGTGACATAGGGCGTGACCACGTTCGACGATCGTCGATTTCAGTTCGACGGTCGTCGACCCAGAATTGACCACCCGGGCCTGTCACGCCCGTGACCCAGGTGTCACGCCCGTGACCACCCTTCGACGATCGTCGATCTCAGTTCGACGATCGTCGAACCCAGAATTGGATATCCGGGCCTGTCACGCCCGTGACCTATGTGTCACGCCCGTGACAAAGGCCGAAACGTCAGCCAGACTGGAAATTTCGGTAACCGACGTTGTAATCAATTCAGATTATGGGAAGTTACACCAAGAGTATTTATGGGCCGTTTCCTACTTTAATTATTTAAATAAATAAGGAAATGTTATTCCAATAGGTACTCGCCACCTGGCAAACGTCTCTTCGTTTCCAGCAATTAAATTCCCTGCATCATAACCGAAACGTTGATAAGAGAAATATTAATGGCCATGAACGTTTCAACCTTTCCCCTCCCTCCTTTCTTCCCTTTAAAAAGGCCCCTTAGGCTCAAGGATGAAGTTTCCCAGCCCTTACCTGAAGTTTCGAGCCTCCTACTGTGCTGTAGAAGAATTCCGACGACGCCACCACCGCGCCATGACAGTCCAACGTCCATCTCGCCGTCAAACCATGAATAAGGTCCTCCTCTACTCTTTCTTCTATGGATAGATCTTAGAAATCATTAGGAGAGATATCGGGCTCAAAAGAGCCAGATCGGGTGAGCGTTTCCATGCTTTTCTGAAATTTGCATGGTGGCGGGTTCGCCGGAAACCGCCTCTCCGGCGGCCGTGCCGCCGCCCGACGATAGCCCTCACCTCAACAGAGGTGGTGGTGGTGGTGGCCGACCAGGGAGATGGCTGGATGGCCGGGAAATAGCTTTGGAAAATCTATAGGAAAATGAGTTTCAGGGCTCTGGTTTCGGGCTGTAGGAGAAGATGAACAGTGCCATGAAATTAGATTCTATTTTTAAAACAATTTCTGAATGAAATTATCCGTCACTTTAAATAATTTGGGAAAAATACTCAGAGGCTCCTACAGGAAAAATGGTCAACATAGAAAATGTAGCCCTTGAAGTCTACTTTAATTAAAAATTTATTTTACTCGATTTGGAGTCCTGGTTAGACTACAGCACCCTTTTCGGTGAGGTCTGTCCATAGGGCTGTCTTGACCTTAGAAAAATTCCCCACTCCGATCCAGCCATCAAAATGACTTGAAATTTTGGGTGTGGCCTACTCTTACCTATATCTAGATGCTATCCAAAAATGAGAATTTTTGGAGAATGTTTGTCTATAGTTTTTAGAAAAATTCAATAATCCTAGCTTAATTTAATTAGATGGCTAAATGACTTCCAAACCCTCCCAAATTTTGGTGAGTGGTCCCTGGGTTTATCATAAGATTCTGGTAAAAATTTCATCTCATTTGGAGATGTTTTGAATAGGGTTGGGTTCAACCCAAGGATGATCCTTATAGGATAATTTAGGATCAAACACCCCCTTGGTGTTTGAGTGGCCATATCGCTTCCACAGGGGCTGATATTTTGGTCACTGACTTTTTAGGGCATGACACACCCTCCATGGGAGTTTGGAGCGGTTTGGTGTAGGGTAGCCCTAGAACCCTAGGGTAGGTCCATTAATGGGGATTTGTAGGGTTGTGAAGGTCATGGGGTCAAATGTCCTTGGACTGACTTGAAATTTGGTGGAGAGAAACATAGGACCAGTATAGTTCTCTGGACAAAATTTCTAGGATATTTGGAGACCTTTAGCCCACCTAAAACCCTAACCCTTGTTTAGGTCACCAACCTTAATTTAAATTATTAAGCTATTAAATGAACTACAAATCAAGCAAAAATTTGGGTAAAGTGAGGTTATGGTCCAAGTAGATATAATATAATTTTGTTGAGATTTTTGGATTAATTTATACAGTACTTCATTTACAACTCTAATGGTGCCCTGGATATTTATTTTGATGATTATTGAATTTCTGTTCACTGGAATAATATGAAATCTTAGATTAGGGCATCTTATAGCATATTATATCTTCTGTAATTTTCTTGGAAATTTTATCAGAATATTTTGTGTACTTTATTCTTTAATGTGCTAAATGTGATATACAGTCAAAATTACAAATAGTGCCCAATTATTGATTGGAAAATTATGAAATTTGATCAGTGGGTGTTTCAAATTATGGTAGTCACCTAGTAATTTTCTCTTGAATTTTAGATTGATAAAAACAGTACCTCCTTCATTAAGTTATGAAAATTAGTATCTTACTTTAAAATAAATTCAGAGTTCAAATGATGGAGAAAAATTATGGTACTTGGTTTATGATGGTTTTAGGTCACTATATAGCTTATATAATTTTCTTGGGATTTTTGGATAAATATTTACAGTACTTCCTTCATGATATAGTAAAAGTGGCCTAAAATGATAAATTAGGAAATATAGGCATAAACATCTCTGGAATTTCTCAAAACTTGGAATTGCTGTTTAAATGTCTCATATGATTTTTACTGACTTTATGATGATTTATTATTGACTAATTAGTGCCCTTCATGTTCATACAAGGGCAGTCGGGATACTAGAATAAATAAATAAAATGCCAAATAAAATAGGAAAATTATTAATTTCTGGATTTAGACTATTTAGGTCATGGTAGACCTCCAGTAAAAATTATAAGGGATTTGGAAGACAGTTGGGAGTACCACCCCTTGCATACCTCATAAAGATTAGGACGGTCTGCGTTTAGTAAAACTGCAGAAGCGGAGCTAGAGTGGGTAATGAACTTGGTGATGAAATTTCTGGTAGTTTGCTGGTTTGGACAGGATGAGTTAAATCAAGTTCATTATTGGAAGTTAGGATGGGTAGGGGGGTGAGATTGACTAGCGGTAGGTAGTGTTTGGGTTCGACGGAAGACCGTCCTCCCCGAGAAGAGGAAGAGTCAAAGCCACCCTAGGAATAGCCCACTGTAATGCGAGAAGGGAATGGGTTGAGGGAACCAATCAAGTATAATAAGTGCCTTGGAAAGGGAGTTTTGGGATTCACCCCATCATAGCTCCTAGTACCGCTGCGAGCCCTTCACCGGGTAACCCTCGGGAAGTCCAAGGTTAACCTTAAATCTTAGGAATAAAATGATCAAGAGTAATCCTAATAATAGTTGTACCTCACACCTACACTTGTACACATAGGAAGAAAAATTGGCTGGAATGGGTAGAGTAGGTCCATAGTCTAAGGGCCTACTAGTAATGACTATGGTTTGGTTGGTAATTGGGAAGTCCAGGGAGCGGGATGCTCGGGGACATGGTATAGGCTTAGTAGCCTAGAGAGCTGGAGGCTCGGTAATATGAGAACTTGTACAATATATTTTTCATGGTTGCATGTGCATATAAGTGGTGGGTCATCGGTACTAGGCGATCGATCACACCGACAGCGGTACGTTGACTCGGCGAAAAGCCTGGTGGGTACAACCAACACTAATACGTGGATACTCTAGGTTGTGTTCTTCTAGGGGCATATGGAAGGGCTAGGCCTGGTAGTGTGGTTACCCGCCTAGGAGTGGGGGGCCCGACTCACTGTCTCCGTTTGCCACAGCGGAGGTTCCTGGGGGGTGAAGCTAGCCTCCCGAACAGGGGGAACTAAAGGTCTGTGCGCATAGAGTCGTGTGGGTGTGTTGCACTTGCTTGTGCATTTCATAGCATAATTGTGTGTCATAGCATAAACATGCCACCTAACGTATAAAATGGTATGGGACGTTTTATACGATAGGCCCTGCAAAACGACCCCTTGGTCTATAGGGGTAATCCCTATAAATCAATGGTTATATTTCTGGTGCTTTTACTTTTTGCTACTCCTTGCTATTTGACAACCGACACCCCAACGTATAAGTGGTATGGGACACTCTATACGATGGGAGCCCTGCAAAAGATCCCTCGGCTTATGCGCTTCCACGCATAAGTTAAGGTTACATTTCTTACTTTCTGTTTCTATCATATTTACTATAGAATTGCTAGCATAGGTCCGCTGTCACCTGTTTATTTGATTTAATCTCCACCTTCATGTCCTTCCCTTTCTTCCTGTCCGCTCGGTACCTAGGAGCCATGGGGGAAGGGGTAGGGGATAATAGGGCTTAGTCTTTATGACTAACAGTTTTCGAACCACAACATTTTAGGTGTACCATATGGAAGGGTCACGGCTATTGCAGTTCCTGACAGAGTTGGCCCCGCGACCGTGTTACCATTGTCACCAGCTGGGACATACACGGGTCAAATGCCCCTTGATGGGTGGGACCCCACCAGCTCAGCAACCAGGAGGCCGAAGACGTAGACGCAGATGTGGATCGTGAGGCAGCGACGGCAGGTCGAAAAGGAAGAAGCACCCAGAGATGCAGCACCAGCAGTGTACAGAGTCGGTGGAGTTGGGCCAATCCAACTTGGGTGCTCTCGGTTCAGTGACAGTTACGATGACGCTTAGTTTTAGTTTTGCTTCCGCGAGTGACTTGTAGTGAGGATATGATGTACCAGGCATAAGCCCGTATTTGCAGTACTCTGATATATTGTGGACACTCCCTTCGTGGAGATTTATTTATATACATGTGATTATTGTGGACTTGCTCTTACTTTATTATGTTACTATTCTGTGATCGAAAAGGGTCGGCAGAATTGGCGTTTTGTAGTGGCGACCTTCCCGTGAGTCGGTGCCACCGCAAAGCGGCAATTCTGGGCTAAGACCCCGGTGTTTAAAAAGAAAAAAAAGGGGGGGTCTTACAGTCTGTGAGATGAAAATTCCATCCTCATATTGTTTCACTTGAAGCCCTAAGAAATACTTCAGCTCTCTCATACTGCTCATTTCAAACTTCCCTTGCATAAGTTTAGAAAACTTCTTGCAGAGGTTGTTGTCTGTAGAGCCAAAAATAATGTCATCGACATAGATTTGCACTAGGAAAATCTTGCCTTTTATTTCCCTAAGAAATAATGTCTTATCTATCTTTCCTCTTGTGAACTTGTTCTCAAGAAGAAAGGTAGACAGCGTCTCATACCAAGCTCGAGGAGCTTGTTTAAGACCATATAAATCTTTTTGCAGTAAATAAACATGATTAGGAAAAGTTGAGTCAACGAAACCTGGGGGTTGCTCTACATACACTTTTTCCTTTATGTCGCCATTTAGGAAGGCGGACTTGACGTCCATCTGATAGACGGTAAAGCCCTTAAGTGCAGCGTAGGCAAGGAATAACCTGATCGCCTCCAGTCTTGCCCTTGGAGCATATGTTTGGTCAAAGTCGATTCCTTCTTCTTGACGATAGCCCTTGGCGACAAGTCTGGCTTTATTCTTTATAATTGTTCCATCTTCGTCCATCTTGTTCCGGTAGACCCACTTTGTCCCAATGACTTTCTTCCTCTTGGGTCTAGGGAAAGTGTCCAAACTTTGCATCGTTTGAACTGATTCAGCTCATCTTCCATGGCTAGAATCCAGGATGCGTCGGAGTTGGCTTCCTCAAATTTCTTTGGTTCAACCTGTGAAAGAAAACTTAAGTGTAAATTTTCGTTAGTTGTACCTCGACGAGTTCTGACGCCATCCCGAGGATCTCCTATGATTTGTTCTAAGGGATGATCCTTCACGTGTCTGAACTCTAGAGTCCTTGCATTTGGGATCTCTTTAGCCACTGGAGTTGCATCTTCAGCTGGGATGTTTTCTTCATCTTGATCATCTACCTCTCCACTAGGGGTTGTAGAAGTGTTCTTGATGAACGTCTCATCTTTATCTTGAGTAGATTCATCCAAGCTGAGTTCCTTCATCTTTGTACCTGCATCTTCAATAGGCATACTAGAAGAGTTGCTTTGCAGCAGACTCGTCTCATCAAATACAATATGTACCGACTCTTCTACCACCAGAGTTTTTCTATTAAATACTCTATAGGCCTTACTATGGCTACTATAACTTACAAAAATACCTTCAAAGCTTTTCTCGCTAAACTTGGTAGTGTGATACTTGCCGTTGTTATGTACAAAGCACTTACAGCCAAAGATTCTAAAATATGAAATGGTTGGTTTCCTGCCTTTTAGGAGTTCTTAAGGAGTCTTATGATGGTTCTAGTTGATGAGAGCTCGATTTTGCACGTGATAAGCGGTGTTGACGGCTTCAGCCCAGAAATACTCTGGAAGTGAGGCATCACTCAACATAGTCCGGCAAGCCTCTATGAGTGTTCTGTTCCTTCTCCCAGCTACTCCATTTTGCTGTGGAGTGCGAGGAGAGGAAAACTCATGAAAGATACCTTGACTTTCGAAGAATTCTGTCATGGCTCCAGACTTGAATTTCGTTCCATTGTCACTTCTGATTTTGACTACGGAGCAGTTGAATTCATTCTGGATTTGCCTAACAAAACTAGTGAAAGTACTGAAGGTGTCTGACTTGTGTTTCAGAAAGAACACCAACGCAAAGCGCGAGTAATCATCCACAATAACCAACGTATATTCCTTACCTTCCAAACTTCTAACTTGCAGTGGACCAAACAAGTCCATATGGAGAAGCTGTAAGCTTCTATTGGAATCCTTGCCTATTATGCTTTTAAATGAACTCCTTGTTTGCTTGCCTTTGATATAGGCATGACAAAGACTGTCCATAACACACTTGACATTAGGTGCATCATGTACTAAGTTTTGAGAGAATAGTTTATTAATAGTTTTGAGATTAATATGTGCTAATCTCTTGTACCATTTGTCAGCAAGAGATGCACTACTTTTTGCTAAAAGACACACTGGTGTGGAAGAGTCTATACAAATGAAATTTAAACAGAAAATATTTCTGCTTCGAGTGCCTGATAAAACAGTTTCCATATTGTCAATCGATTTTATCAAACACTTGTCAGCATGAAATTCAACCACATATCCTCTGTCACATAGTTGGCTTATGCTGATGAGATTGTGTTCCAATCCTTCAACATAGGCTACATCCGAAAAGGATACGCTACTGTTAGTAATCATACCGTAGCCTTTAGTTATTCCTCGATCTGAACCTCCAAAGATGACCTTTGGTCCGTTGCAGACTGAGGTGAATTTCTGGAGTAGGCTTCTTGTCCCGGTCATATGCCGAGAGCATCCACTGTCCAAGTACCAGATTGGCCTTTTTGTGGTCTTTGGACATACCTGCAATTACAATCACTTACCCTTAGGAACCCAAACAAGTTTGGGTCCTTGGTCTCGAGTTAGAATACTCCCCCTACGAGCATTAGCCTCATGAGTGGTCATTCTCACGTTGCTAACTTGAGGGGTTGCAACATTTCTAGGATTGAACCAACAATCGATGCCAAAATGACAGATTTTGCCACAGCACCAACAATCGAACTTGTTGTATCTTTGCCTAGTGTATTCCTGCTTGATTTTCTGAAGTGATGGTCTAGCAGGAACTTCACTCTTGGAGGAAGAAGCTTCATGATGATGGTAGCTACATGAAGTCTTCTCCTTCATAGGCTTTTCCACAATAGGTTTTACCTTTGGTGTCTTCTTGATATTATGACCATGAGCATAAGGTCCATAGCTTTAAAGTTGAATCTCTTCATAAGGGATCTTAAAGACACTCTCTCCAAAGTTATGAGGACGAGTCCAACCTTGGTATCTTGACTTAGGCTTCTCGGGGATCGGCCTAGAGAAGTGTCCATAGTGGACTCATAGTCGAATTCGTTCGTAGGAAAGATAACTTTCTTGAACAAAACTGGTTCCAAGGGAGCTTTCCCTTTTTCTTCAGCTAGAGCCTTCTGGGCAGCCTTATTCTTTCTCTTGGCCTTGTTTCTCCTAGAAGATTTACTAGAAGCACCAATGTGGCCTATTCCAACACCCTTGGCCTTAGCTGAGAACTCAGTAACTAGTGGAAGAACTGTCTTAGGCTTGGAGAAACTCTCAACAAGTTTCTTCTCAGCCTCGAGTAGTTGTTCCAATTCTTTGATGATTTCATCTTTAAGGTCGAGGTTCTTGAGAGCTTGATTGTATTCCTCCATAGCAACAATGAAGTTCTCTTGAAGAGAGTTAGTCCTAGTGACTTCTTCTCTCAAACTGCTCTCAATAGCCTGTAGAGATTTTATCTCTTTGGCTTGAGTTTTCACGACTCTGCGACATTTTTCGTAAGCCATGAGTAACTCCTTATATTGTCCCATGAGTTCAGATTCATCCTCAGAGGAATAGCCCTCTTGCTTATTATCATCATCAGATTCAGAGAGAGGAGTGTGAGATTTTACCTCCCCAGTGAACTGGGGGACTTGTTCATAATCATAGTGAGCCATGAGCCCGAAGTAAGCTTCCTCTTCTTCACTCGACTCAGATGAGTCGGAGTCGCTGAGTGTTTTGATCTTCTTGGCTAATAAGCTCTTCTCTGTCCTCTTCTTGTGGTATGAGGATTTCTTTTCCTCTCTTCTGCCACCCTCTTTCTTCTTGTGAGGGCAGTCCGCGATGACGTGACCTGGCTTATTACAACAATAACAAACGATGTCAGTTGAAATCTGTTTGTTCTGTTTGGAGTTATACCTGTCATGGCTACTTGAGCCATTCTTTCGCTGATCACCGTCATGTCGTGATCTTCTTTATGAGGCATCCTTGCCTCTCCATTGCTTCTTTTTATTCAAGAATTTCTTGAACTGCCGCGAAAGCAATGAGAACTCTCCTTCAGATAGTTCAGAGCCTGAGGTGCTTTGCTCGGAGCCTTCTTCTTCACTTACTTCTTGAGGAGATGTTGGCGAGGCAGTTTTGCCCTTCCTTGAACTGCCAGCCTTTAAAGCAACCGACTTCTCTTTTGAGGAGAAGCGACTTTTCTCTTCTTCGGCTTTTCTGGAGTTGATCTGCAGTTCATAGGACATCAGCTTGCCAAATAGATTCTGTGGATATGTCTCTGCTAGTTTGCCAAACTCTCGGATGGCACAGACTTTGTTATCACATTCCTTGGTGAGAGATCTCAGAAACTTATCATTCAGCTCCCCATTAGTGAAGACCCAGCCATACACTCTTAGTCCATTGACTATCTTAAAGAAGTTTTCAAATGTGTCAGCTCTGGGTTCCTTGTGACCTTGTCGGAAGGCTTCATACTTCTGATTTAAGAGGGATCTCCGAACATCCCTAACTTCCTCAGTCCCTTCCATCAGAGTCACCAGGGATTGCCACATCTCCTTGGTATATTTGCAATGTATAATATTTTGCAGCATTGAGTCATCGAATGCACTTGCGATAATATTTTTAGCTTTCTTGTCTAGGGAGACAAGTGCAATCTCGTCCTTATCCAAGTCCATCAACTACTTTGGGACCTTTTTGGTTGGGTCTATTGTTGATGCAGTCATAGGAACATGCGGACCATCTTCCACAATCATGAAGATTCGGGGATCTACTGCTTCCATGAAGAACTTAACTCTTTCCTTCCACATAGGAAAATTGTTCTTGGTGCAGATATGGAGCTTAGCAAAATCCTTGGTCTTACTCATGCTTAATACTTCTCTTGGGACAACTTGGTGAGGATTAGATCAAGGTGTTAACCTTTTAATGATCAACCTCCCTCTGATATCAATTGAGAGAACTAAGTTGTCAACCTAAATCACCTAGAGGGGGGTGAATAGGTGAAGTGCGTGCCAAATGCGGAATAAAAAATTAACACAGCACAGATAAGTAATCAAGCAATCACACAGATGACAAGAGATTTATAGTGGTTCCCCAATCTTGGGTACATCCACTTTCCTCACCGATCTAGCAAATCACTAGACTCGGCTACTCCACTATCTCAGATTGCAAACCAATCCTACACCTCGGAACTACGTTCCTACAAAACTCGATCTCAAACGGATCTACACTCGGAAGATAAAACTTCCTACCACTCGGAGATAGATCTCCTACAATGAAATTGTTTGAAGAAAAATACAAACAAAATAACACAGATCTGGATCTTTGGCTTTGTCTTCTTCGTTGAGAGCTTTCGGCTTGGACAGAAAAGGGTTGAGGAAGACTTGACCGAAATCCGTGGATCTGAGATCTGGAATCACCACGATCGAATAGAAATATCAGAAATTGATGAAGCACGACGTGATCGGATGATTCTTCTTGAGTCTGGATCGCTTGAGAATTAGAGATCGATAGCTGCGGCTGAGAGAGGACGATCCAGAGCTTCTTCCGAAAACTTTAATGGCGGCGGAAGGAGAGATTAGGGTTTCGGGATTTTCTCTTTCTTAAAAATTAATCTTTATAAACGCGTGTATTTAGTCAAGTCTGAAAAGACCAATTTATAGGCGGTCTCCAACGGTCATAAGCATAATTAAGGATGACACGTGGACCAATCAGAAAGGACTTTTTGAAAATACACAAAGAAACTTGACTTGGAGAAATTCAGGAAATTCGAACAGACATACTCGAGAGACAGAGACATACTCGAGAAAGAGGGTACATACTCGAGTAGATATGAGGGACATACTCGAGTATCAAGATAGAAACTACTCGAGTGCTGCAGGAATCAATACTCGAGTGACTTAGAGAACCTACTCGAGTATGAGCAAATATACTCGAGTAAACACTTGGAAAAATTTCTCAGATAAGATTTGAAGAGCTACTCGAGTATAAGAGTTTGAGGTACTCGAGTATGGGGATGATAGACTACTCGAGTATCTTAGGAAAACTACTCGAGTGATCACTAACCTACTCGAGTATGAAAATCAATCTACTCGAGTACAGAGTTACTTACTCGAGTATTTCAGAGAACTACTCGAGTATGTGGACTTAGAAACTTTCTAGGATAAGAAGTCCAGATCTACTCGAGTTCAAACAGAGCGCTTACTCGAGTAACTAACCATCTACTCGAGTATAAGGTATCACTTACTCGAGTGAAAGAAAATCTACTCGAGTATAAGCTTTCATACTTGAGTATATAGAGAATCGACTCAAGTAAGTAGTCCAACCTACTCGAGTACAGACTCACTTACTCAAGTATACTAAAGAAGTACTCGAGTATGTTGACTTAGAAAATTTCTTCTGAGATAGACTTCAAAACTCCATAGTCCAAGTGCATGTTGATGAAGTGTGTCCCAATAGAGAGGCTATACATGAGACAACACCTTGGATCACACAATGAGGAATTACATTGTATGGTCCTGTATTTGGTAGCCCATTATATACTGACATTGGTCAACACTTGGCAATAAGAACCTGCACACATACAACTCAAAAACAATATCAAATACACCTTATTCATCTTAGTTCAAGGTCTGACTTCCTACAAATCTGAGGTATTGTGGAGACAAATCCCAACAATTATACCATAAACATTTCCCTTTAATTGCCTAAGTTGTGCTAGGAATCTAGCCCGAGTCTTGATAATTGATACATAGGCATCGTATTGGTTAATGGGAAACCAGCTCATACACTGTTTGATAACGGTGCCACTCACTCGTTCGTTTTGGCGGACCTTATTAAAGACTTAGAAGGAGTGCAACACTTCACCGGTACCACTCGGAGAGTACGCCTTCCTGATGGCTCCGAGATGACCTCGTCTGCCAAGTGTGACTTGTAAGTATGTATTGGAGGAAAGATCTTTGAAACCCCTGCAATGGTAAAGAGAATACAAGAATTCGATCTTATTGTGGGCATGTCGTGGTTGTATTGACACCATGCCAAGATTGATTGTGGAACAAAGTAAATCACCTTGAGGCATGGAGACTCAGAGGTCATCTTCCAAGGTATCAAATTTGCACCTCATATGTTATTGTCTTCGATTCAGGCCCTTAAGGCCTATATAGGAGGGGACGACGTATATATTATATGTTTTGAATTAAAAGAGATGGCGTCAAGCGTGAAAGATGTGCGAGTAGTGCGGGAATTCCCTAAGGTGTTTCTCGAGAAGTTTCCTGGATTACCCCTGTAACATCCCATTTCCAACTAGACCCCTGGGAGTGGTTTTGTCTTAACAGAACCTTAGGAAGCCCAGGAATTGAAGTTTGTCGACCAAGATTTTGAGTCAAGGGGTGGTCACGCCCGTGACCGACCCGTCACGCCCGTGACCTAGGACGTGACTCCTTTCGACGATCGTCGACCTCGGGAAGATGATCGTTGAGCTCAGAAATTTCAACATAGGTCAGACACGCCCGTGACCGATCCGTCACGCCCGTGACATTAGAATGGCGTTGAGTGAGCTAAGCTCACTCAACGCCGAGGTCTAGATGGCGTTGAGTGAGCTTAGCTCACTCAAAGCCATAAGCGGGATGGCGTTGAGTGCATTAAGTGCACTCAACGCCATAAGTTGAATGGCGTTGAGTGCACTGACTGCACTCAATGCCATATGGTGTTGGAAGGTTCGTGTTGAGTGTGCTGATCTCACTCTACGCCGTAGATGGGATGGCATTGAGTGAGCTTAGCTCACTCAATGCCGTAATCTGTCAGGCGGGATGGAGTTGAGTGTGTTGAATGCACTCAACGCCATAAGTTGAACGGCGTTGAGTGCACTGACCGCACTCAATGCCATTTGGTGCTATCTATCTGGATCTGGACGGCGTTGAGTGAGCTAAGCTCACTCAACGCCATAACCTAGACGGCGTTGAGTGAGCTAAGCTCACTAAAAGCCATAATCTGGACGGCATTGAGTGAGCTAAGCTTTCTCAACACCATAATCTGGACGGCGTTGAGTGAGCTAAGCTCACTCAACGCGATCGTTTAAAAGGGGCTTATTCTAAATGGCGTTGAGTGAGCAGAGCTCACTCAACGCCATAATCCGGATTGCATTGATTGAGCTGTGCTCACTCAATGCCATAGTCTGGGAGGCCATTCTGATGGCGTTGAGTGAGCAGAGCTCACTCAACGCCGTAACTGGGATAGTGTTGAGTGAGCTGAAATCACTCAATGCCGTAGCATGGATGGCGTTGAGTGAGCAGAGCTCACTCAACGCCATTTTACTTAGAATTTTTCTGGCATCTTTTTTTGGCTGTGTGCTGGTTCAGCTGAACCGGGCCGGTCTAGGAAGTGGGCCAGAATGCATTTTTGGGCCGTTTTCTCTTATTAAGACTTAGTTAAGTCTTATTTTATGAAGTTTGACCGGCTATGCTATGTGGCAACCGTTTCCTCCTCCTCCAGCCATGGCCGAGCCCCAGCCTTCATGGCCGTCAATGGCATTTGATGTCATAGCCTTCCCTCTTCCCCTTGAAATGGATTGATTCAACTTCTCTCAGGGAGAGGAGGAGTTTCCAGCCCTCCTCCAGCTGTTACAAGCCGTTTTAGCTCCCCTCCACCATGGCCGAGCTTGCTCTTGAAGAGGCAATAATGGCTGGACAGCCTATAACCACCCACTCCCCATTTTTTCCCTTTAAAAAGGTCCCTTAGGCTCAGAGATGAAGTTTCCCACCCTGACCCGACAGATTGAAGCTTGTGCTGCGCTGTAGAAGGATTTCGGCGACGCCACCACCGCGCAAATAGCATCCCGATGATCGGCTCGACTCCAAACCTCGAATAAGGTTCTCCTCTACCTTTTCTTCTATGGATAGATCTTAGAAATCATTAGGAGAGATATCGGGCTCAAAAGAGCTGGATCGGGTGAGCGTTTCCATGGTTTTTCCGAAATTTCATGGTGGCGGGTTCGCCGGAAACCGCCTCTCCGGCGGTCGTGCCGCCGCCCGACGGTAGCCCTCACCTCAATAGAGGTGGTGGTGGTGGTGGCCGGCCAGGGAGATGGCTGGGTGGCTGGGAAATAGATTTAGAAAAGCTATAAGAATAGTTGTTTTTCTTGTTCTGTTTGGGTTAGGGTAAAGAAGAAGATGAACAGTAGTATTTTATCATATTATATATTGTATAATTAGGAATTAATTCCCTTTACTGTGCACTAGGTTTAAATTGAAAATTATAGCTCGTAGGGGCTAAAACATAAAAAGTTGTCAACATAGAAAATGTAGCCCTTGAAGTCTAGTTTAATTCAAAATCGATTTCACTCGATTTGGAGTCTTGCTAAGAGCACAGCACACATTTTGGTGAGGTCTATCCATAGGGTTGTCCTGAGATTGATTTGGATGCCCACATCAATCCAGACATCCAAATGACTTGAAATTTGGGTTATGGGCTATTATTAGCCATACCTAAGACTTGTCCAAAAATCACAATTTTTGGGGAATGTTTTTTAAATAGTTTTTGTACAAATTTAATAATTCATGTATAATTTAATTAGGTGTCCTAAACACCTCAAAATCCCCCCAAATTTGTGTTGGAGATCTTAGGGGGAATGATAGAACTCTGGTAAAAATTCCACCTCTTTTGGAAGTGTTTTGATTGAGTTTTAACTTGACCCTAGGTTGGCCCTTATAGGGTTAATTAGGTCAATTCATTCCTTTAGGGATTTGAAGGGTCAAACAACCTCAACAGAGGCTGATATTTTGTCCACTGGCTTTTTGAGGCATGACACACCCTCCCATATAATTTGGGGTGGTTTGGGATAGGGTATCCCTAGAACCCTAGGGTAGGTCCCTTAATGGGGATTTTTAGGGTTGTGAAGGTCATGGGGTCATATGACCTTGGACTAACTTGAAATTTGGCGGAGAGGACCATGGGGCCATTATAGTTCTCTGGACAAAATCTTAGGAGCTTTGGAGATAGTTAGGTAACCTAAAACCCTAACCCTAGTTTAAGTCACCAACCTTAATTTAAACTATTATGCTATCAACTGATCTACAAATCAAATATAATTTGGGCAGGATGATTTTCTGGTCTAAATGGCAATGATATAATTTTGTTGGGAATTTTGGGTTAATTTATACTTTACTTCATTCACAACTCTTATTGTGCCCTATATATTTATTCTGACCATTATGGATTTTCTATTAACTGGAAAGTTATGAAATCTTGCATTAGGGCATCTTATAGCATGCTAAACCTTCTGTATTTTTCTTGGGAGTTTTATCTGATTATTTTGGGTACTTGCTTCTTTAACTTACCATTTGGGATATGTAGTCAAAAATACAAATAATACCCAATTATTATTTGGAAAATTATGAAATTTGGTCAGTGGGTGTTTAAAACCATGATAGTTACCCTGTAATTTCCTCTGGATTTTAAGATAATTAAAAATAGTACCTCCTTCTCTAGCTAGGAAAATTGGTGTTTTACATTAAAATAAATTCAGAGCCCAAATATGGGAGAAAAATTATGGGACTTGGTTTCTGATTGTTTTAAGTTACCATAAAGCTTCTATAATTGTCTTGTGATTTTTGAATACATATTTTCAGTACTTCCTTCATAATATAGTAAAAGTGGTCTAAAATAGTAAATTAGGAAATGTAGGCATAAATACCTCTTAAATTTATCAGAATTTGGAATTACTGCTTAAATGCCACATAGGTTTTTTACTGATTTTATGGTGATTTATTGTTGGCTCATTAGTGTACTTCATGTTCATACTAGGGCATTGGGAGGCTGAGAATAAATAAAATAAATACCAGATGAAATAGGAAAATTATTATTTTCTGGATTTAGACTAATTATGTTATGGTAGACCTCCAGTAAATATTATAGGAGATTCGGAAGATAATTTGGAGCACCACCCCTTGCATATCTCATAAGGCTTAGGATGGTCTGCGTTTAGTAAAACTGCAGAAGCTGAACTAGAGTGGGTAATGAACTTGGGAAATAGAATTTTAGTAGTTTGCTGGTTTGGATAGGGTGAGTTAAATCTAGTTCATTATTGGAATTCAGGACGGGTAGGGTGTGAGATTGACTAGTGTTAAGTGGTGTTCGGGTTCGACGGAAGATCGTCCTCCCCGAGAAAAGGAAGAGTCAAAGTCACCCTAGGATTAGCCCACTGTAATATAAGAAGGGAATGAGTTAAGGGAACAAATCAATTACAATAAGTGCCTTGTAAAGGGAGCTTTGGGATTCACCCCATCATAGTTCCTAGTACTGCTGCGAGCCCTTCACCGGGTAAACCACGGGAAGTCAAAGGTTAACCTTAAATCTTAGGAATAAAATGACCAAGTGTAACCCTAATAATAGTTGCACCTCACACCTACACTTGTACACTTAGGAAGAAGAATTGGCATGGAATGGGTAGAGTAGGTCCGTGGTCTAAGGGCCTACTAGTAATGTCAATGGTTTGGTTTGTGATTGGGAAGTCTGGGGAGCTGGATGCTCGGGGACTTGGTATAAATTTTGAAGTTCAGGGAGCGGGATGCTCGGGGACATGGTATATGCTTGGTAGCCTAGAGAGCTGGAAGCTTGGTAACATGAGAAGTTGTACAAATATAACTGTCATGATTGCATGTGCATAAAAGTGGTGGGTCATTGGTACTGGACGATCGATCACACTGACGTCGGTACGTTGACTCGGAGGTGTGGGACACTTAGCCAAAGAAAGCCTGGTGGATATAGCCAGCACTAGTACGCGGATACTCTAGGTTGTGTTCTTCTAGGGGCGTACGGAAGGGCTAGGCCTGGTTGTGTGGTTACCCGCCTAGGAGTGGGGGGCCCGACCCACTATCTCCGTTTGCCACTACGGAGGTTCCTGGGAGTGAAGCTAGCTGCCCGAACAAGGGGAAATAAAGGTATGTGCGCATAGAGTTGTGTGGGTGTGTTGCACTTGCTTGTGCATTCCATAGCATATTTGCGTGCCATAGCATAAACATTACCACCTATTGTATAAGATGGTATGGGACGATTTATACGATAGGCCCTGCAAAACGACCCCTTGGTCTATAGGGGTAATCCCTATAAATCAATGGTTATATTTCTTGTGCTTTTACTTACTTACTACTCCTTTCTGTTTGATAACCTACACCCCAACGTATAAGTGGTATGGGACACTTTATACGATGGGAGCCCTGCAAAAGATCCCTTGGCTTATGCGCTTCCACATAAGTTAAGGTTACATTTCCTATTTTCTGCTTCTGTCATATTTACTATGGAATTGCTAGCACAGGTCCGCTGTCACCTGCTTTTGACTTGTTCTCCACCTTCATGTCCTTCCCTTTCTTCCTCTCCGCTCGGTATCTAGGAGCCATGGGGGAAGAGGTAGGGGATGATAGGGCTTAGTTTTTTAGACGAACGGTTTTCGAACCACAACATTTTAGGTGTACCATATGGAAGGGTCCCGAGTTTTGCAGTTTCTGACAGTGTTGACCCTGAGTCTGTGTTACCATTGTCACCAGCCGGGACATACACGGGTCAAATGCCCCTTGATTGGTGGGATCCCACTAGCTCAGCAGCCAGGAGGCTGAAGACGTAGACGTAGACGTGGATTGTGAGTCGGCGACTGCAGGCCGAAAAGGAAGAAGCACCCAGAGATGCAGCACTAGCAGAGTACGGAGTCGGTGGAGATGGGCCCGTCTCGCTTGGGTGCTCTCGGTTCAGTGACAGTTAAAGTGAGGCTTAGTTTTAGTTTTGCTTCTGCGAGTGACTTGTAGTGAGGATTACATGTACTGGGCATAAGCCCTCCTTTTGTACTCTGACTATTATTATTGTGGACTCTCCCTTCGTGGAGATTTATTTATGTACATGTGGTTATGGTGGACTAGCTTTATATTTACTTATACTACTTTTCAGCGATCGATTTGGCCGGCAGGATCGGCGTTTTGTAGTGACGACCTTCCCAGGCGTGATGGTGTCACCGCAAAGCGGCGGTTCTGGGCCTAAGACCCCGGTGTTTAAAAGAAAAAAAAGGGTCTTACAACCCAAACATTGAGAGGTAGACTTTTAGATTAAATTAGAACTGGGTGCCAAACCCGTCTCTCGGACCTCTTACTGAATGGATCCAAAGGAACTCGTCGAGTTTAGGGTTTAGTTACAAGAGTTGGTAGAATCAGGGTTTGTTCACCCTAGTTCATCACTCTGGGGAGCCCCTATTCTATTTGTTAAGAAGAAGGATGTAACATTAAGATTGTGCATAGACTATCAGGAGCTCAACCGACTGAAGGTGCAGAACACCTATCACCTACCCCAGATTGATGAGTTATTCGATCAGCTGTTAGGAGCACATTGGTTTTCTAAACTGGACCTGTGCTTGGGGTATTACCACTTGAGGATACAAGAGGAATATATCCTAAAGATAGAGTTTGACTCGAGGTATGGTTTGTATGAGTTCACGGTGATGCCGTTTGGGCTAACAAACGACCCTTCCGCGTTCATATGTTTGATGAACCTGGTGTTCGATCCGTACTTAGATGTCTTCATCATCCTCTTCATCGATGATATTTTGGTCTATTCGAAGATAGAAAAAGAGCATGCAGAGCACTTGGCCCTAGTTTTGAAGAAGCTAAAGAAGGATGCCATGTTTGTTAAGTTCAGCAAATGCGAATTTTGGCTTCGAGAAGTTGCCTTCTTGGGTCATGTGATTAGTGGGGCTGGGTTAGTAGTAGACCTAGCTAAGGTGCGTGTCTTAAAGGAGTGGTCGTCTTTGAAGTCAGAGGCCGATGTTTGGAGCTTCATTGGACTTGCTGGGTATTATCGCATGTTCGTGAAAGGATTCTCGAAGATAGCCCTTCCCCTCACTGTTTTGACGAAAAAAGTTATGTCCTATAAGTTGACACCCTAGTGTGAGGCTACATTTCAAGAGCTGAAAGATTGACTTACCCCTGCACCCATCCTATCTCTTCCATCAAGGAAAGGGATTTCAGGTTTCCACTTATACTTTCTATCAAGGGATGGGGGCAATGTTGATGTAACACTGGCATGTGATCGCTTAAGAATCAAGGAAGTTGAAGAAACATAAAGTTAATTATACGGTACATGATTTGGAGATGGGAGCAATGGTGTTCACCTTAAAAGTCTGGAGGCATAATTTATATGGCATTCACTGCGAGATCTTTTCAGATCATAAAAATTTGAAGTATGTCCACACTCAGAAGGAGTTGAACTTGAGGCAACGGTGGTGGTGAGAATTTTTGTGTGATTACGAGTTTACATTGAACTACCACCCAAGGAAAACAAACTTTGTAGCTGATGAATTGAGCAGAAAAGTACTAGAGTCGAGCCCTGAGTCTCGGTTGATGAGTATGGAATTGACTTGAGTGCTCGAGGAGATGGAGATCACGTTAGTATACAAGGAACATTCAAAGAAGTATACTGAGTACTTAACTGCAGCATAGTTTGTGACATTCGAGATCGAATTCGGGCAGAGAAAGGGAAGGATGCTGCTCTGGCCCTTGTTATTAAAGCTATTGAGGATGTATCTACTGAAGAGTATACAATGAAGGACGACCTCGTTCATTTCCATGGCAGCTCTACATTCCTAAGGGTGGTGAAATCTAGGAAGACATCTTTAGAGAGGCACATTGTTCTAAGTATTCAGTGCATCTCTAAATTTTCAAGCTGTATAGTGACCTACGAAAGACCATGTTCTAGCGGGGAATAAAGCGTGTTGTTAAGTTCTATGTTACGCACTGTGAGGCTTACCAGAAGGTGAAGGTAGGTGCAAGATCCCTGGAGGATTATTGCAGTCATTTCCCTTCCCCGAGTGGAAGTTCGACGATATCTCCATGGACTTTGTTCACGGGTTACCTCGCCCGCACTCTGGGAACGATTCAGTTTGGGTAATTGTAAATCGCTTGACGAAGGTTGCCAGATTCATACCAATGAAGAAGGAGTCGCATGTTGATGTTTTAGTGCGTCACTTTGTGGAGCAGTTTATACGGTACCATGGGGTGCTTAAGATGATAGTCTCCAGCCGAGATGGTCGCTTTACCTCCAAGGAGTGGAAGGAAGTTCAAGCGTACTTAGGTTCTCGCCTTACCTTTAGCACATATTTTCATCCTCAAATGGATGGTCAGTCTGAGAGGACCATCAGAACTATGGGAGATCTATTGAGATTGTATGTACTGAATAGAGGAGAGCCATGGGAAAGGATCTTGCCACTGGTGTAATTTTCGTACAACAACAGTTATCAAGCTATTATTGGGATGGCACCCCATGAAGCAATTTATGGGAGGAGGTGTAGAACTTTATTGTCATGGTTACATGATGAGGATCCAAAGGTTTTTGGAATCAAATATATTGATGATACTGATGCTTGAGGCTCAAAATCGGCAGGAAAAATACCATAATAAGAAACATCAGATGGTGTAATTTTGAGTGGGTGACAAAGTATTCTTGAAGATCAGGCTGATGCATTGAGTGTCACGAGTGCATGGTATGAAGAAGCTCAACCAGAGATAAGTGGGGCCCTATGCTATATTAGAAAGAATTGGCCATGTGGCCCTCGGCTGGAGCTACCACCAGAACTGGAAATTTGTTCGACGTCTCCATGTGTCGTCAGTTCAAAAGGCACTATTACGGCCCGATCAACATGTTTACACCACAGATGGAGCAGTGGTAACTGATAAATCTATTCGACTAGAGCTAGTGCGGATAGTTGATGCCGAGATGAGGAACTTGCATCGAAAATAAGTGTCTTAAGTGAAGGACCTGTGGTTTAACAATGGGAAGGAAGAATATACTTTGGAGCTGGTGGACTTGATGCGGAAGTGCTACCCGGAGTTGTTTCCCCAAGGTAAACTTTAAGCATATTATATTTACGTTATTTATCTCCCCCACAGCCTTAGCTTGATTTCGGGGACGAAATCTTTTATTTTGTTTATAAGATTTGTAACGTCAAATTTCACGTTAGACACCTTGCGCGCGCTTTGAATCAAGAAAGCTGACTCAAGCTCGGGGTGCACCAATAACAGGCATCGAGTTATACTCGACTAATAGTGCAAATATGACTTAGAAATATTCTGGATGTTATAGGCGTTGAGTGGTCTCGACACCACTCGACAAACTTAACTTAGAATAATCCTGTATTCGACAAAGCATCGAGTGCATTGAGTGTTCTCAACGCCACTCAACGAATTCTGACTGATAATTATTCTGGATGTTCAGGCGTTGAGTGAACTCGGTGCAATTCGACGAGACGTTGAGTGTGTTTAGTCATCTCTATGTTACTCAACGCTTTTGACTTAGAAATTTCGGCACTCAACGAGGCGTTTAGTGGTCTCAATGCCACTCAACACTTTTGACTTAGAATATTTCTGGACTCAAAGCGCCGAGAATGTTGAGTGGTCTCAATGCCATTCGATGAGGTGTTGAGTGATTTAACTTAGAATAATTTTGGACTCAAAGCGTCGAGAGCGTTGAGTGGTCTCAACACCATTTGATGAGACGTTGAGTGATTTAACTTAGAATAATTCTTGACTCAAAGCATCGAGAGCGTTGAGTGGTCTCAATGCCATTCGACGAGGAATTGAGTGTTTAACTTGGAATTATTCTGGTTACTATAGGCGTTGAGTGGACTCAATGCCACTCGACGAAGCGTCGAGTGCATTGATTAAACTCAACTCCATTCAATGAATTGTCCTATATACTCACGATTTTGACTGAACCTTATAGACGTCAAGTGATCACGACGAATCTCGACGATTCGTCGAGTGTATATGGTATACACGACGATTTTTTACTTATAACATTTTGGCAGACTGTATAGCGGGTTCATGGGAACAGACTGAACTGGTTCTCGGGAAATGCGCCAATTAACTTATTAGGACCCAATCTTTTCGACAAGACTTAATTTACCTAAAAATGGGCGGTACAATACTAGGGTGACACATAGCAGGCAATCTAACCCTAATTCTTCCTATAAAAGGGGATTTACCGAAAACCCTAGCCATCACTACACTTCTTGCCGAATTGTTACCTATGCTGGAACCGTCGGAAGAGGGAAAGCTGCTGGTGATGGATTTTGCTGGAGGAGAGAGTGTCCCTTTTTGTGATGACCAATGCCAATGAGAAGAAGATACTGCCTAGGAGAGTGACGAGATCCATGGCCAGAAATGAGGTGAGCTTCCTACCCTCTCCCTTAGTGCTAGATCTGTAGTTACTATCTAGGAGAGATGTCGACTCAAAAGAGTTTGACTTGCGAGATGAAGGTTTCCTAGGAAGAGACTATACTAGGACCTTGTCCTAGCGATTTGATGTCTTCAACCTCTCCTCTCTTCCTTGCGAAGATGATGAGCTTTGTTTCGTGAAGAGGAATGATATATTGAGGGTGAATAAGGGAGGAGGAAAATATGTGAGTGGTTTTGAACAAATAACTAAAGGAAGAAGATGAGTCGATGTCGTTCATCTTGCTTTAAGATGCATGCCAAAATTGTTTTTTGTGTGCAGCGAACTTCAAGGCCTTTTTCGATTATGTTACGGACAGACCTGGGTTTTTGACAAAACACAAAAGTCGAAGTCCTTGGAATGACCTTTCCAACAGATGGTTACAAATTTTCATACGAGTCTTGTAGCCACGGGAATGACCAGTCGAAGTTACTGTACAGTCATGTCTTAAGTACATGCTGTTCTCGGGTTAGTGTTGAACCAGGTATGGTTTTGGTAGAGAGTTCGTAGAAAAATAATGTTGTGGTTTTGGTAAATATAGTATATATGTGAAAGTGACGGTTTGAAGGAGTTTGATAAACAAATGGTTTGGGAAAGTTTGTGAACAAATGATTTGATACGATTTGGTTGTACAAATGCTATTCTTGTGAAATTGGGTAGGGATGTGCATGAATATAATCAGGAAAATGAAAAAGGTTTCGGAAGAGGATGTGATGCTCGATAATTAAATGAGTAACCCATAAATACGTTATCATGTTTGATGAATATGTGAAGTATCATTATGTTACTTTGATTATCATAAGGATGTATGCTTGTTGGTGAATGCATGATCTTTTGAAAAGGAATTAGATGAGGTTAATGCAGGTCCACTGCTTAGAGCTGTGTCTCTCTACATGTAGCAGTGAGGGACTGATATGTTGTATAAGATGGATTGCCACCTGTGTAAATGATGAACCCTTGTGTGGTATGGAAATGTCGAAGGGTTGGAAGTGCATGTGTGTTTGCCGCTCTGGAAGGATGTGTTGATAAGGGACTCGGTGTGCAGCCCTTGAGTGCTGTTGAGCACGAAATGTGAATAATAAAAAGGTACTCAGTATGGAGCCCTTAAATCTGAAATTCCATGCAGTGTGAGTTGAAAAGTTGTGTCATTATCCTGGGTTATGGATAGTGTGGCTGATCTACGGGCTCACCAATCGTCACACCGAAGGGAGTTGATAGATAGACTTTGGTCAGTTCAGCTTGGTCCTCAGTGCTCATTCCCTGGTCTCCTTCCATGCAAACTGGACATTTGGGCTTGGTCCTATGGTGAAACGCTCCCATAGGACCATTCCATGCCACAAAGATAGGATAGTTTTGGCTATGTTCTTGGTGCACATCTACCCGAGACCCCTCTGAGCAATAGTATGCGTGTGAGCTCCACTATTATGTTCTTAGCATTGAGGCGCACGGAGGCCTAGGCCAGGTAGTGTTGAGACCAGCCTTATAGTGGAAAGCCTGTTCCACTATCACTGCCTGGCCACGATGGATGGCACCTGAGAGGTTAGCTACTTGCTCGAAAAGTGGGAACTACACGTCTGTGTCAGCATGGAAGTGTCCGTGTGTGTGAATATGGCTGAGTCATCGCATTGCATTCATAACATTACATTGCATTATATACACAAGATCCTTACCATATAAGTTTATATGGACATTCTTATATGATGAGTTACCTTACTGTTAAGCCGATCCTTAACTTATATGTCTGTATGGGCATTCATATAAGTTGAGTTACTTTATTGTTGAGGATCATACTTGTATATTGTTGTAGGTAGTAGAACTGCTAGTGTAGATTTATATACTCACTTTTTGTACATTTTGGATACCTTGATAATGATTAGTCTTATACAACCTGCTTGTACTACTGCTTATATATATATATATTATACCCTTTTTCCTTCTCTGCCCGGTGCCTGAGAGTCGTCAGGAGAGCGGATGTGATAGCCACTTAGTATTTATGACTAATGGTTGATACCTCTTCATTTTAGGAGGAAAACCCGCAGATAGAGCAGTAATAGGTTGTACTGGAGGGAAGCCAGGTCAGGGTGGCAGGGCCTGACGTGACGATACCATCACTGCATTCGGTTACGGATGTGAGTTTTTGAGATACTTTAATTATAGCCCATTGGTCAAAGTTTTTATGTACTCTGATATTATGGAAGCCGGTTTATGCTTCTTATTATTGATGGACTTGTGCACTTTTATACTTTTGTGGATTTTGACTTCTGTTTGTCCTTTATGTTGGGTTGGCATGGATAATATTGGTTTTAGCCGGCAGGATAGGCGTCTTGTAGTATCGGTCAACCTGTATGTTAGCATTACCGCAAGGCGCTGTTTTGGGCATAAGACTCCCCTCGGCCGTGTCATGTGTTTCGAGAGTGGGGTATTTCATTAATTCTTTAAATGTTGGTGTTACCATTATGATCTGGAAGTGATCAAGCATGTATTCTCACTGCCAACGCAATATGAGCTTATAGGGTTGCACATAAGAGCGTTTGAAGAATTTGGAAGATTGGATTATATTTGTCTTGCTCATGTGATGAGTGAAGGACCAGGAACTGACATGAGATGAGTGATGGATTGGACTCTGCCATATATTAAGTGCGTCAAGACCACTCAAAGATTTTGTCGATTCAGGTTTTGATTCATCGAGTTAGCGTTGAGAGTACTTGATGATTTGTCGAGTCAATCTTTTATTCATCGAATGATGTCGTTGAGTGTATCAAGTCTACTTAGCCAGGCGTTGAGTGCGTCGAGATCACTCAATGCCTTCGTTGACTCAAACGTTGACTTGTCGAATTAGGCGCTGAGAGTATCGAGGACATTCGACGCCTTCGTCGAGTTAAATGTTTACTTATCAAATGAGTGCGTTGAGTTCATTCAACGACTCATAGAGTCAAGTGTTGATTCAATGAGTCTGGCGTTCAGTGCGTTGAGTGCACTTAATGATTCTTAGATTCATGTGTTGATTTGTCAAATATCGACTTATATACTAAACGATTCATCGAGTCAAGTGTTGATTCGTCGAATATCGACGTGAATACTCGACAAATTCTATTTCGTCAAGTTTAATTCCAATAAGTCTGGTTCGGCGCGCTATGCTGGTATAAATTGGCTCGGTATTCAGTATATAAACGGTATGTACAGTAAATCGAGCAAGTAAGTTACTAAGTTACGAAAGACGATACGGTTTTTACCTAATCGCAAGTCGGCTCTTCTTCCCTCCAGACAGAACTTTTCCGCCAAGGCTGATTACGCCGATATCATTGCCGACTATCCGCTGTCCTAGTACTTTTGTTGAAAAGTGTTTCTAGGTCATTCATACTCGTCCCCGTCGCCTCTTCTATAGCAGACCTAGCAGTCTGTGAAGATGCAAAATATTATCTTCCGACATAGATCTTGTGCGACAAGAGTCTAGGAGTTCTCCCATTCGTGTGGATCACCTGTAGAGGTATGGATATTATTCTATGCTTAGAACTCAAGTAGTTGCAATTCGTTGGAATCAATCAGAGCACCTTGGTTGAGTATTGACTCAATCCCTCAAAGATAAAATTTTATTTACTGCACTTTACTTCTTGATTAATGTTCATCACTAGATCCAAACTATTTTGGTTTTTCTTGTTCCATTTTCACTGTATACAAGTGTTGTGACGTATATAAAAACCCAACATTAACCTCCCCTTGGTTTTATGTGGACTCTAGTTCAAATTTTGCAAATACATTTTCATTTCCAACAATCTTAAATGGTTTTGGTCCACACAGAGATGATGTAACTTCATCAAATTCTTCTTCCTCTTTGTGATTCTCCCCCTTCTTCACCTCATAAGCAAGAGAGGTTAAAAATAATTTGGTAATAGTGGAAGAAGAAATCATTTCTTGCAGGAACAGAACTAAAGTAGTAATCAAGTCTAACTGAGAATGTATATCATCCAATGTGATTTATATATGAGAGACATGTTCTTTGAGCATTGAAGATATGGTTTTAGTAGCTAATTGAACTGCTTGGTCATGATAGAAGAAAAATTAATTAAAGGTTTGTCTGTTGTACTATGATAACTGATATAAACAAGTGTTGAATGTAATGTTATGGTATTTTAAGTGGCTTGAACAAGTGAATCTGATAGTCGAAAGAATTGGTTTCAAGATACCCTAAACACCTAGAGAGGGGGGGGGGGGGGTAAATAGGTTCAATTCTTATTTTAATTCGACAGATAAAATATATCACGGTTATACAAACTATGCAACAGATATCACAACACAGATCAAAACAAACACAACCAACACAGCATATAGACAAATATATAGTGGTTCACCAATTGATGGGTTCATCCACTTCTCCCTTCACCTATCTAGCAGTATACTAGATTCGGGCCTAACATCCTTCTTTCTTCTCAGATCCTCAGATCTTACAACTCAGAACCCAGAATGGTTCCTATAGCTCTGACTTCAGCAAGTCCTACAACTAAGATTCTTTCAGAGAATCCTACCTCAGAGTGAGTCCACACTCCTACACTCAGACCAGCAAGCCATACCTCAGCCCTTAAAACTAGGGCTACAACTCAGATTAAAAAGATCCTACCTCAGATCTATAAAAGATCTTACAGAATAGATTGAGAGAATGATTATTTCTTTACCCGAAAAGAAATGGATGATGACTTCTTTATCAAATCCAGAATGAACTGACGACTTGAGATCCAACCCATCTTAGCTTCTTCAAAGCTTCTTGAATCTGAGCAAAGTAAGGTTGATCTTCTTGAAAAGTTGGAGTAGATCAACAATCCAACTCTTCTATTCTTTTAGACGTGATTCTGAATTCCTTTTTGCAAACTTATTCAGGACCAGCCTTCTATTTTACAATGACTTGTTGATTTCAGGATGAACCAACAACCCCTCCTGCTCTTTTTGGATAGAACATGTCTTTATATAAATCCAATTCGAGGTTACCGGCTAATCTAATTCATAACTGCCTTCTGACAGCTCTGACAGATGTGACAGCTTTGTCAGTTATGATAGTTGTCAAGTCTTCACTCCTGACATCTGATACTTCGACACTTTTATCTCAGCAGAAAGTGTCAAGACAAAACTTCATATGTGTCTACACAAATGGAACATGTGTCGACACAATTCTTGATGATGTCGACACAGCTCATAGAATGTCGACACATCTCTTCTTTATCTTCTCGCCACAGCTTCTATAGAATGTGTCGACACAAGCCCTGTGTGTCGACATAATCTGCTTCCAGTCTCAACATAGTTGGTGTTGACAGAATTCTTGAGTGTGTCGACACAAGTCCTGTATGTCGATACAATTGGTGTAGACTAAATTTCTGTATGTTGACACAAGTCCTGTGTGTAGACACTGTTGCTGTAGACTAAATTTTTGTGTGTTGAGACAAGTCCTGTGTGTCGACACAATCTGGCTCCTAGTGTCGACACATTTCCTGCACAAGTATCGAAACATGTACTTAGAATATTTTTTTCTGCATTTCTTTAACCTGCATATTGAAACTCAACATCCCATCAAATACACACTGATGTATATCATTGAGTTAAGTGAAGCTTATCCAAATTAGGTACACAGTTTTTAATGTACCCAACAATCTTCCAATATTTGGATAAATCATAACCCTTAGTCAATGATATACACCACTTATAATAAATAAGGATTATGATGTAAAAAGTCATTACAAAGACAGGGTTAACCATAAATAGAAATAACATGTAACAATATTATCACAAAATATGTTATAATACATTAATCATGCATCACATAAACATAAGTATTCAATATCAAATAATGGCTGAAACAAGGAATTCATTTTCATATATACTCAGTAATCTAGAACAACAAGGATTTAGGACAAAAAAAGATTACGTAGTCCTTCACCTAGTCAATCTAACCCTAGGATTGATTAGGTTCCTTAATGACAATTCCTTTGCAAGACTGAATCCTGCTTGTACTTCAGCTCCTGTGTCATCAGCCAGCTTCTTTCCTTTAAGATCCTTCTTCTTGATCTTTTCAGCCTTGATCTTTTGCCTTTCAAGGTAATGAAAAGGCTTTGGGAAATACTTGCTAGGCTCCACAGAGTTTGCAGGTATTTTTCCCAGCTCTAAGGTCTCTTCTGAACTGGTATATAGTATCTTGCCGCTCCTGATATTTGCTCCATTCCTGTTCAGAATACCACTTTCCTCTATCATGCATATTCTCATTGCTAGCATTCCAAGAAGTCGGAATAATATTCCTGGAGGTTTGACTCCATTGTTCAAAATCAAGTTTTAATTCTACCTGTTCTATGAACCTCTTCTTAGACAGCTAAGCTTCTCTCAGAGCATCCCTTGCTCTCTGTGCTTCTTTTTCTCTTTGTAATGCAGCTGCAAAAATTTCTACATTTTCAAAAATAACATTCCGTGCCTCCATTGGAGGACTATATATTTGTTGTACTGTATGCTGGATTTCTTCAAAGTCTGGAGGTGGATATATGACTTGGGGTACTTCCTGCTGAACCCCTTCAATGTAAGCAGGTTGAATTCCATATTCATCAGTGTTGTCATCATCACAAAGGTGTGGATAACCAAGTGTTTCTCTGATATTATTGGTTATCCATTTAGCATGATCTGTGTTGGAGCCAAAATTGACCTCAACCAATGTTCAAAATAGGGGTGCAGCCAGCACCTGCTTATCTCAAGCCCCGCCCCGTGACTGGTAGCTACCGACCTAGGACTGACCCAAAGCCTCAGCAGGGAGGTCCCACCTAACAACCTGAAGATCTCTGAGAGCTTCCCCTCAAAAGCCAAAAGCTGGGCTAGGAGCTCCTCATAAAGCACTAGTGATTCAGAGAAAAAAAAAGATTCTACTCTCTAAGGAGTCCTTAGGGGTCTATTTATAACCTTTTGTTGACCTGAAGTTACTGAAATACCCTTGGCTGGTCTGCCAATAGCCAAATCCCGCTGATTGTAAAGTGTTAAATGCAGCCCCTGGGGGTACAAGGGTAATTTCACCCGAGGGCAATTAAGTAATTTTACCCTGAATCCTGGGCCCCACTTTGTGAGAACTCTATGCGAGAACCCTCTCACCTTCATTTGGCGGGAGCTAAAAAGAAGTGTTAAAAGTCTCAAGCCAAGCCAGCCCCCGCCTTCTCGCCAGTTTAATCCTTCTCGCTGACTGTGCCGAGAGCGGGTCCTAGCTGACCGAGGGTGAACGCTCTCGCCCCTCTCTAGATGGGAGCTCCTCTAACCTTGAAGCAGTTGAAGCCGGACGCGATGTCTAGTGAGTGGAGCTCACCCAATGCCCTTGTTGCTGACCATGGCGCTAAGTGAGTGAAGCTCACTCAGCGCCCTTACTGCTGACCATGGCGCTGAGTGAGTGAAGCTCACTCAGCGCCCTTGCTGCTGACCATGGCGTTGAGTGAGTGAAGCTCACTCAGCATCCTTGTTGTTGACCATGGAGTTGAGTGAGTGAAGCTAACTCAGCGCCCTTGCTGCTGACCATGGCATTTAGTGAGTGAAGCTCACTCAGCGCCCTTGCTGCTGACAATGGCGCTGAGTGAGTGAAGCTCACTCAGCACGACGTCTTCTCGCCCACTTCTGGTCATAGGATGGATCTCCCCTGCTCCTAGGCGAGAGTTTATTCGGCGCGAGAGCTCCTCTGGTCTTCAAGCCCAAGCTAACCCGGGGCTTGTCCAACCCCGACCGTTGATGCCTCTGGGTCCTACCCAACGAATATGGGTTGTACATAATCCCCGCTCTTTTTGAGCTAGATCTGTGCTCGAAAAGACACGTCCAACCCATAAATATTCGCTGGGAACATGTCACTTCCTTCAAAGAGATTTTATCGGTGGGCCCGACCGCAGTTATATATATATATACGCGATGATAGAAGGCTTTAAATCTTCCCCTGACCGTTGTTGCCCTCCTGAGAACTCGCGTGACCTCGCGATGCGCCCCAAACAAGCTGGTGAGATGTTCTCGCAGAACCTTCAGGACCGCATAAAGGCGGCGCAAGCGCGAGCCCTTACCAATAGCGCGCTAGTGGCTCCTTGGCTGGCGAGAGATGCACCTATTGTTGCGCCTCCACTGCCGCCAAAAGAGAAGAAGAAGAAGCTGAAGAAGGTCCATCGGGACACCTCGCGAGAGCACCAAGATTCTCCAACTTCAAACCCAAGCCGCGCGACCGACCCTCTTTATCTGCAGAGGGTATGTTTCGCTGACTATCGGACTGTTGTTCTTGAGATTTGGTCACTGAACCTTTCTTGGAAGGTGGTCCCGAAAGGTGGTGCTGGGCTTCCGCCGGTACCCCCGGACCCATCGACGTCTCGTCTACCTGAGGATCGACCATAGGATCCGGAAGGGGCACCTGTCAATGGTTCGGGACCTCCAAGTAGACCCTTCTCTCTTTTGCCCGTTTTTCTTTTGGCCACTCTAACCCCGGGGTGGGACTCTCGCAGCGTCTGCTTCCACCCGCCCGGGTCTCATCTTGCCGGGAACTGATGTAGGGGTTGCCCCTCGAGACAATCCAGCAGCCAACCCCCATACCCCTGTATGGGAGACGACTACCGACCCATCCTTGACGCCGGAGGCCGACCATTCCGTGAGGGAGCGCGGCCCTCCTCAGACTTCGGGCCCGACGGAGCTTACGGCGCGCGAGATATTCCGTCCGGGTCGTGGGAAGCCACTCCATCTCCTGTTCGGGAGGGATGCCGAGGGAGAGCCCGAGCCTTCTCGCCTTCCTCCGGACGACGGCTCTCGCCACGCTGCTGGTATGACACTTACTTCTGCTATTCTCACCATATTCTCGCACTGACCGCCAGGCTATCTTTTCAGGTGATCCGGACCCCGATCGGGAGCTAATGAGGATGAGTACGATGGCAGTGATAAGGAGGAGGAGGACTGCGACAGCTCCCTCTTCCCCTCTTCTGACGAAATGGAGGGGATCTTGATTGGCGCAGGAAGCGCGAGAAGGTGGGGTAAAAGGGTCGCGGCCGTCCTCTCCAAGCTTGTTCGGTGGGAGCGGGCCCAGGCCCACGCAGCGAGAGAGTTCCGTAGGTCGGTGGAGCAAAGGTTTGAAGCCTTGGAGTGAGATTACTTCCTAAGAGAGACGGAGGGTCCGGGAGGCCCTACTGCAGGATCTTCTCCCGAGAGGTGCCTGGCGCGGATACGCGACCAAGCTCGCCGGATCAATCTAGGGTGCACTGAGCTCTCCTCCTACTTCAACCCGTTGGCGCCCCCGAGGACCCGACAATGAGAGCGAGGACGCTGGCGCTAGGAGCCTTATTGATTTCTGCTGTCTCGCCCCATCTCACCCCTGGCCTTCCCTTCTCATGTACCATCTATCAATTTTACTTTGAATTCTTGACTGCTTGTAGTCCTGTGAACTGCCTTTATTAGTTAACTATTTTCGTTACCGCTATTATCTTAGGTCACTCCTAGCGAGAATGTTCTATGCTTTCGCGCTTGTTGTGCCATGCGGTTCTTGCACGAACTAGGGTTGTCGATCAGTCACTGTCAATCCAGGCGGGGAGCCGAAGCGTCATTGACCTTGGGCGTGACAGTTGTACCTCCGCCGCCCTTTCTGGGGAAATCATCATATATCACGGCCTCTTATAAATAGGTAGATTCACCAACCACATTTATTTCTCCGATACGGAACCTCAGCTCTCTCTTTTATTGCTTTCGCGGCTTACCGGGAACACGTGCTCGCATCCGCCTCTTCTCGTTTCCTCCCACTTCTCGCTTTCTCCTTTTCCTCACAGTTCTCGCCCTCATCTATCCGACCACAATGCCGGGCGAGAGCGAGGGTCGTGCCAATTGTGCGGAAGCTTTCCGAAAACACCTGTTCCCCTCCTGCACCCTAACCTTGGAGGAATAAAAGATGATCACCTCCCGCTTTATTCCCGCCGGCTTCACGGCGAGAAACCCCTGCAATCGCAACAAGGTGAACAGCCCGAGAGCGGGAGAGCTCGTCATCCCCCTCGAACACTTCGAGGTGGGCTTTCGCCTCCCCCTTTGGTCGGAGATGCGCCAGGCTCTCTACTATTATGGAGTTTTTCCCACGCAACTGAATCCCAACTCGGTCGCAATTCTCATAGCGTTCATCTACTACATGCGGTCTCAGAGGATTGAGTTCAGCCTCCCGATCTTCCGGAAGTTGTTCACTTTCCGGGCAAAAGGAGGGGTGGTCTTCTTCTCCGGACAATTGCTCAAAACCACCGGTCATGCAAACAAGCACCACCATTGGGGCGAGAAGTTCGTCTACATTGCCGGCGATTTCGACAACGTCCCCCTCTCGCCGGTGCAGTACAAGAATGCTTCTTACAATCCGCCGACTCTGGGGTCGCACGAGAACGCTATTTTGGAGTTCTTCGGGACAAAGGAATTTAACGTCCCCTTCCTCCGACGAGACATTGATTCCCTCCTTCCCGTGCTCCCGGTGAAGGTATGATCTCGCCTCTAACCTGATTCCTTGCTGAGTTTTTATGTTGAATACTAGCGCCTTTGCAGGGGAGCGGGTGGTTCCCCAGTGCCAGCCCTTCCCCGAGGCGCAAGCTGCCGAGGGCCAGACCGTAGGAGATCCGTTGGCTCTAGCAAAATCTGCGGCCCGCGCTTGCCGGGACAAGCCAGCTCCGCCTCCGCCGCCTGGTGCCGAGAAGCGGAAACCCAATGAATTTTCGTCTCAGCGGATGAAGAGGTCGAAGCCGTCCGCTGCCGAGAAGGGGAAGTCCCAAGTGCCCTCGCCCGCCCGATCTCTCCCGTCGGGCCGGTCCTTCACCGAGGTTTTAGCGGCGGCGAGCGAGATAAGCGACGTCTCCAAGAGCCGTGCTGGGGCCTCTGCCGAGAACACTCCCGTCATGATCGAGGCAGATGGCGAGAGGGGTGCCGAGCCAGCGGGGTCCGAGAGCTCATCCCATCTCCTGCCCAAGCCTGTGCTGAAGGGGCACAGGAACTTTGTTTTGGGCGTGAAGAGCCTTGATGCGGAAGGAAAATCCTTGTTGCAATGGGACCCAGAGGCCAACCAGGTATCCCTCTCGACGCTTCTCCCGAGCTGGGTAGAGGTTGACGAGGTCTCTAGCGAGGCCTTCGTGCTGGGCTACGGCCTCTACAGTCGGGAGTTCGCGGGCCTATACGACAAACTGCCCACTCGCCTCCTCACTTTCGACTCCATCCGGGCCCTGATGCATGGGTTCAAGCTTGCGCACATGTGTGCTCGCCGGAGCATCACCATCGACAGGAACTTCCTTGAAATGTACAAGGCGAGAGAGGAACCAGTGGATCAAGCGGCGGCCCTGAAGACTGAGCTAGAGGATGCTCGACGCCTGCTGTCTATGCGCCCGGCGGAGGAGGTAAGCGAGATCCCTTCAGACCTTTGTTCTCGCCTAAGAGATCCACACCTCCGTTCTCGCTGCTAACAAAACATTTTTACGCAGGACTCCACGCAGGTCATGGTGCTTCGCGTGCAGCTGGCCGGAGTGGAGTGCGAGAACTCCATACTGAAGGGCCAAGTCAAGCACCTGGAGATGGCGACATCTGCAGTCCCGCCCCCTCCCACGCTTGAAGAAAGGCTGAAGAGCTGAAATTATTCCGAGTACAACATTAATAAGCTCCTGCAAGTCAATGCACAGACGACGACCAGATTGATGATCGAGACATTGCGGGGCGTTGGGTGCTTGGACGAGGGTGGCGAGACTCTGACCGCTCCCCAGCTCGTTCCTTGGCTCTTCGAGCCTGTCCTGAAGCCCCCAGGAGCTCTCGACTCTCCGCCATCGGACGTCCCGAGATCTCCCGCGACTGTTGGCGAGACCTCTGGGGAGAGCTCGGGCGAGAGCTCCTGTAGAAGCCCAGGTAAGAACCTGAGCGGGAGCTCGAGCCGATATAGCGCTTCCCCCAGAGGGATTTCTTTTTCCTTCTACATCTATAATGAGCGAGATGCTCTAACTTTTTTTGCAACTTTTGTAACCATGTTTGTATATACGAATTGTTAGTGTTCCCCCCCCCCATTTTTGTGTTGATTGTGAATACTGCCCAAGGGATCTTCCGCCGAGGCTCTCGGCTCCCTCTAGGATAGTCTCTTAACGGCCAATAGGTTAGAGTCTACCGAGAGCTCAGGGCTCAAATATGTCGCTCCCGCGTTCTGCTGAGAACCCTTTATGATGAGTGTCCTCCGTAGACTAAGGGAAGGCTGCCCCTTCTTACCTTGCGTGAATGATCGATCTCCTTATTTAGTTCCACCGGGAACTCCGTTTGGTGAGATCCCTCAGCAGGGATCTCCTGACCGAGACCTCCCCTAGCCAAATCCCCTTTGGGGTCTGCCTCTAGGGTGTCTTGCGCCCAGCCTGGAACATCCATGCCGAAGCTTTTCAAAACACCAAACCTATCCCCCACCGGCGAGCCTTCAGGCCTGCCGGCTAGGTGAGAGCCTGCATAGCGAGTCTACCTGGGGCCGAGCTGAGCTCGGGGTGTCGATGAAGATTTCATATCTAACCTCTCCCCCACAGACGAGCCTTCGAACCTGCCAGCTAGATGAGAGCCTGCGCAACGGGTCTACCTGGGGCCGAGCCGAGCTCGGGGTGTCAATGAAGATTTCATATCAAACCTCTCCCCCACAGGTGAGCCTTCGGACCTGCCAGCTAGATGAGAGCCTGCGTAGCGGGTCTACCTGGGGACGAACCGAGCTCGGGGTGTCGATGAAGATTTCATATCCAACCTCTCCCCCACAGGCAAGCCTTCGGACCTGCCAGCTAGATGAGAGCCTGCGCAGCGCGTCTACCTTGGGCCATACCGATCTCGGGGTGTCGATGAAGATTTCATATCCAACCTCTCCCCCATAGGCGAGCCTTCGGACCTGCCATCTAGATGAGAGCCTGCGCAGCGGGTCTACCTGGAGCCGAGCCGAGCTCGGGGTGTCGATGAAGATTTCATATCCAACCTTTCCCCCACATGCGAGCCTTCAGACCTGCCATCTAGATGAGAGCCTGCGGAGTGGATCTACCTGGGATCGAGCCGAGCTCGGGGTGTCGATAAAGATTTCATATCCAACCTCTCCCCCAAAGGCGAGCCTTTGGACCTGCCATCTAGATGAGAGCCTGCGCAGCGGGTTGATGAGTCCTCTTTATATACCTATTTTCGGACTCATCTAGGCTTATTTTCTTATCTTTGCACGCCGTTTAGCGTCATTTGCACTCCTTTTGGTTCGCTATGGTTATTCCACGTCTTGTGCACTTTATTAGCCTATTTCTGTGCGTGTGTGTATTTCCCTTTTGCTATGCATTATATTTATGTCTGTGACTGCCATATCGACATCCCGTCCAGTTTTCCTGCAGGTTCTGGGATCGTGTGGGCGTCCGGGGTAGGATTTTCACCCTGCTTGGCAAAGGAGTCAATGGTCGTGCGTTTTTACCCACGCACGACCGTCGACCTCTTTGGCGCACGATCATCGGTCGTGCGCAGCCATGACCTCTCCTGTGAAAGTTCTGTCCCGGCATATCGCACGATCACCAGCCATACCGCGCACGATCACTGCTCGTGCGTTGCCGGTCGTGCGCAGTCACACTTTCTTTTCCCACTTTTCTGCCTCCATATCGCACGATCACAGGCCATACCGCGCACGACCACTGGTCGTGCGCCTGTGATCGTGCGCGCTGTTTAAATCTGTTTTCTATAAATAGCGCAGGTCCGCCCTAATTTTGATCGATCCGGGATCACGCGATTTTTCCGCCGTTTCTCGTCCCGGACGAGGGTTTCCGCCGTCTTCCTCCATCTCCCACCTTAGGGAGGGTCTCCGGGCAAGCTTTCAACGCCGAATCAACGCCGGAGCATCCTCTCGGCCTCCTCCTTCATCCTAGAGCTTCAAGCGGAGTTTTGACCTAGCTTTCTCCATCAAGTTAGGAGGAGCTGGAGCCGCAATCTACGGGTCATTTCAACGAAGAAGACGGGTCCATTGGGAGTGAGTGACAGCCTCCTCTACCCCGGACGCAGTTGAGGACCGAGCTTGGACTCGGATTGACAACCCGGGATTCCAACCGTGAACCCTCAACAAGGCTTCGGATTCGGTCGATTCGCACACCTCTTCCTCTTGTTGTTGTTAGCTTAGTTATTCTCTTTGTATTGATGAAGAATGTTTACTTGTAGTTAACTTTTACTCTAAATCATGTCTATGTGATTTGTGTTTTCGTTATTTATTTACTTGAGGTGCGCCTTATTATTCCGCCATCCCTCCACCCTTGCCGCACTAGCAATTGCTAGTGGCGTGCGCTGCGAAGAGGTGCTTACGACCCTCATTCCGCCATTCTCACCACCTCATCCGCTAGCCTACTCTTCCATCCGCCAAGCGATTCGGTGCATAGCGGCCCGTGTAGTTTCCATCCCGCCTGGCGAAGCATCGCATAGCGGCGTTGCATAGGAGTAGCTTGTAGATTTTACTTTCTGTTTCCGCAACAACCAAAACCCCCCCTTTTAGATCCGCCCCGAGGACTTCAATCTCAAGTCCGCCTCGACATTAACTCATCCCTTACTGTGTTCCTCAAGAGACCGACACTCGGGGATTTATTCCCAAACTTTATTACTTGTGCGACCGGTGCGCTTGCCGTTTTCCACGCATCAAGTTTTTGGCGCCGTTGCCGGGGAACACAGTCGTTTGAGTTTTTGAAGAGGTAGATTTGAGATAGAAGCCCTTTTCCATCTGTTCATTCCATGTTTTATTTTTCTTTACTTTAGTTTTTATAATTTGTTGCTTATTTTTCTTTATTCCTTTTCTAATTTTTTATATTCCAGTAGCAGGTATTCCTTTTTATTTATCTGCTTGTGTGTAGTTAATTTTTGCTTAGAAAATTCTTGTGGTGAATTCTTTCTTGCTGCACCATGTATTCTTATGCGAATATTCGTTGCCGTTGGTGCGGGGATTATAGGCATAACAGTGATGAGTGCCCCACTGAAGAATGGGAGCATAATTCTCGTGGTTCAGTGTATGGAGCACCGTTGTCTTATGGTACTTCATACACCGTACCCCAGTCTTATGGTCACTACTCTTCTCCGCCTACATCTTTTTCATATTCCTCTCCGGTCCTACCTGGACCGAGGAGTAATGGAAAACGGTGTTTGTGTTGTCATAGCACCGACCATGTGTTGAAAGATTGTGCAGAATTTCAGCGCCAGTTGGAGGCGGATGATGAACCGGATATCCGGATTGTCTCATCCACCTCTCAAATGGCCGCTCCTTCTGATTCTGATGATGTATCCGCAGTACCACCTTGTCTATGGGGGACTGCTGTGGATACACCCATCAGACTTTCTACTGGTCAGTGCGACGACATTGCGGCGCCTTCTCTCCTTGTGCCTTCTTCCCCTATTTTTGATTCACCCCCGGAGGAACCTGCGCATATTATCTCTGATGATGTTGCTCCTCCGCTTTCTTTGCATGAATTACCTACTCCCCTTTCTAGTGAGTTGGTTGATGATGTTGTGCCCTTTGGGAATTGGGAACATGAGGATGCGTCGTGGTGTGACGAGGACATTATTCTCATCAATGGTGAGTACTATGTCTTGGAACACCGTAACGTACCGAGGTGTGATGAGGAAATCCTTGCCGGCGAGGAGATTTCTACTTCCTTGTTGGTTGAGGAGGTCCGAATCACCACCGAGGACCTCATGGTCTCAGCTTCCCCTCGCCATGACTCACATGACACCGACGATGATCATTGTTTGGAGCCTGCTGGGAGTGAGACCGGGACCACTCCCCGATTAGTTCCTTATGTTCTTCGTCTCCTTTATTCCTTGACCCCCCTTCTCCTTCTGCGCCTGTGCGGGTTGATTCCCTGCAGGTGAGTTGGGTTGACTTTGAGCCTTGCGCTCAGGTTGTCGGCGAGTGCCTCAGCTTGCATGAGGAATTTCCTACTCCTTTTGCAGTTGAAGCCTCTGCCTTCACCTTCGCCCCCAACGAGCCTGTGGTGGACGATACCTTGCTAGGCAAGGATTCTTTTTGTGATGAGATGAGCGAGGACCAGGTCTCCTCCTCATCTTATTTCCTGCTTCCTCTACCTGAGCTTTTCAGGTATTATTATCTAGGTAGAGGGGTAACTGTGCTATCACCGTATCGGTACCCGTTACCGACACGGATATTAGGACAGTTGCCTGTGCACTTTTCTTTTCATAGGCCCATTAGCTAGAACTTTTCTTTTGCTGAATAAGTCGTGCTGGGATGACAATAACCCCAGTGCTTATCTTTCATTTTCTGCATTTTTCTTTTTTTATGTCTAGCTTAGTTAGTATTTCTTTTTGTATATTTTTCTTTTGTTTTTGCGGAGCTCACCCCTGCAGGTATTCATGGAAACTACGCATTGGCGGGGTTGTGATTCTTCGTATGGCGGGCCTGCTCCTAGTTTTCACGCGTCTTCTGGTATGCTCACTAGCTGAGCATTGGGTAACCTCTTCCCTTAGCTCTTTTTGATTTAAATTTCTCTATCATTTGATGTGTTGTTTAGTTTAAGTCTGGGGGAGAGTCAGTTTACCTTTTGCACGTGCACATTTCTTTTGCATACTAGAAGCTTTTACATTATTATTTTGTTTAAGTTCATTGCATCGCACACCACTGCACCCACATGAGCGCGAGCTTAGCGGTTTGCGTGTCACGAGTTGAACCTGTATCTTTGTTTGATTTGGAAAATTTATGTGCTAGTTTAGGATTGTGTAACGGAGTAAAATGTTGGCCTTGCTGTGTTTCTAGTCAACTGCTCTCGTTTTGTATAGAAATTTGTGTAGATTTAATTTTTCTGTATGCTTATAGCTCTATATTTTTCTATTTGCGTAAATATTTCTTATTCTACTCAAAAGTTGGTGAATCCGGTGTGAATCAAACGGTAGCGTAGGAATGTGTGTAGCCGCCACTAGACTCGTATTGCTTGAGTCGGGAGGAAGGATTATCTTTCTCGGTTGCTAAGAACTTGCCTCAAGCTATTCTTGAAGCATTGGTACTCGGTTAGTCTAGCGTGAGAGCGATGTAGGCCACCCTTTCGGCCCGGTTGAGCCTTGTACCCATTCCTAACATCGCCCTTGCTAGCCCCTTTGTGCCTACCCTTCTTTTGATTCAGCTCCACTATATTCGCCAAAGCCTCATAGCCGATCCTAATCGCACACCCAATTCGAGCTTTAGTAGTTTACATTTTATGTTGGGTTGTGATGTGGTGATTTGTATTTGTGATATGTGGTTGTGCCCAAAAGAAAAATGTGCTGATTTTGTAAAAAGAAAAAGAAAATATTTAAAAGAGAAAAAGAGAAAAGAAAAAAAGAAAAAAAGAAAAAGAAAAAGTTTGATTGAAAATATTTATTTGAGAAGATTTGGATTTGGAGTAGGCGGTGCACACACCCATGTCGTACAAATCAAGTCTGGGGGTGTGGTGCACCTGGTTATATTGTGGTTTGCCGAGGGATTCTTTTAGGCTAGCTCATTTGGGTTAGGTGCATACCCATCATGTTTATCCTTGTTTTCCTCACCGTAACCCAAGCCCCGTTATTATCCAAAAGTCCTACGGACTTGCGCTTGAGTTGACTAGTGCCGTGGAGAGAGTGCGAACGGGCAAGCTTATGGTTTCCGACATTGGTGGATTCCTTTGGGGGTAATCTTGAGCCCCGGTCTTCGGCAATGCTCACCTTAGTGGCCTGTCTACTTTCTTCCAGCGTAGGACCGGATGATTCACCGTGATTCTACTTTTGAGTAGTAATAACTTTTTGATACGCATTGTGAAAAATATAAAATATTTTGTATACTTAAGAATTTCCTCTACTTTATTTTTATGCACGCGAGCATGCGACTTCGCATGGTACTCCGTTTTGCAATTTCTTTGTTAGCTAGTTCATTTTCCTGTCTGCTTAGGTTTTGTTTGCTCGGGACGCGCAAACGGTTAAGTCTGGGGGTGTGATGAGTCCTCTTTATATACCTATTTTCGGACTCATCTAGGCTTATTTTCTTATCTTTGCACGCCGTTTAGCGTCATTTGCACTCCTTTTGGTTCGCTACGGTTATTCCACGTCTTGTGCACTTTATTAGCCTATTTCTGTGCGTGTGTGTATTTCCCTTTTGCTATGCATTATATTTATGTCTGTGACTGCCATATCGACATCCGTCCAGTTTTCCTGCAGGTTCTGGATCGTGTGGGCGTCCGGGGTAGGATTTTCACCCTGCTTGGCAAAGGAGTCAATGGTCGTGCGTTTTTACCCACGCACGACCGTCGACCTCTTTGGCGCACGATCATCGGTCGTGCGCAGCCATGACCTCTCCTGTGAAAGTTCTGTCCCGGCATATCGCACGATCACCAGCCATACCGCGCACGATCACTGCTCGTGCGTTGCCGGTCGTGCGCAGTCACACTTTCTTTTCCCACTTTCTGCCTCCATATCGCACGATCACAGGCCATACCGCGCACGACCACTGGTCGTGCGCCTGTGATCGTGCGCGCTGTTTAAATCTGTTTTCTATAAATAGCGCAGGTCCGCCCTAATTTTGATCGATCCGGGATCACGCGATTTTTTCCCGCCGTTTCTCGTCCGGACGAGGGTTTCCGCCGTCTTCCTCCATCTCCCACCTTAGGGAGGGTCTCCGGGCAAGCTTTCAACGCCGAATCAAACGCCGGAGCATCCTCTCGGCCTCCTCCTTCATCCTAGAGCTTCAAGCGGAGTTTTGACCTAGCTTTCTCCATCAAGTTAGGAGGAGCTGGAGCCACAATCTACTCTACGGGTCATTTCAACGAAGAAGGCGGGTCCATTGGGAGTGAGTGACAGCCTCCTCTACCCCGGACGCAGTTGAGGACCGAGCTTGGACTCGGATTGACAACCCGGATTCCAACCGTGAACCCTCAACAAGCTTCGGATTCGGTCGATTCGCACACCTCTTCCTCTTGTTGTTGTTAGCTTAGTTATTCTCTTTGTATTGATGAAGAATGTTTACTTGTAGTTAACTTTTACTCTAAATCATTTCTATGTGATTTTGTGTTTTCGTTATTTATTTACTTGAGGTGCGCCTTATTATTCCGCCATCCCTCCACCCTTGCCGCACTAGCAATTGCTAGTGGCGTGCGCTGCGAAGAGGTGCTTACGACCCTCATTCCGCCATTCTCACCACCTCATCCGCTAGCCTACTCTTCCATCCGCCAAGCGATTCGGTGCATAGCGGCCCGTGTAGTTTCCATCCCGCCTGGCGAAGCATCGCATAGCGGCGTTGCATAGGAGTAGCTTGTAGATTTTACTTTCTGTTTCCGCAACAACCAAAACCCCCCCTTTTAGATCCGCCCCGAGGACTTCAATCTCAAGTCCGCCTCGACATTAACTCATCCCTTACTGTGTTCCTCAAGAGACCGACACTCGGGGATTTATTCCCAAACTTTATTACTTGTGCGACCGGTGCGCTTGCCGTTTTCCACGCATCACGGGTCAATATGGGGCCGAGCCGAGCTCGGGGTCGATGAAGATTTCATATCCAACATCTCCCCCATAGGCGAGCCTTTAGACCTGCAAGCTAGATGATAGCCTGCGCGCAGCTGGTCTACCTAGGGTCGATCCGAGCTCGGGGTGTCGATGAAGATTTCATATCAAACTCTCCCCCATGTAACGCCCCCGATTTTTTTCTGCAATTATTTAATTCTTGCTTGGCGTTATGTCGATGCGTTTTTTTTGCTTGTGTCATCTGAGGAGGGTGGTCTTAACTCCTTAGAACTGAGTGGACCATTTTGTAGTCTATTGGCAAGATCTCCCTAGCAAGCAAGGTCGTTTTGGGTGACCCGGTGTGGACTCTCGAGGGATGCTGGCGTTTTGACTTCGGGTGGGTATAACTCGAGTTCTGTTCGTCAAAAATTAATTTCGACTTCGATGTTGCGTTCGTAGCATAGGTAATTAGCTATGGTGCAAATTTCGTCAGATTCCGAGGTGGTTCGGTTTTTTGCGTCGTTTTGGTGTGTTAATAATAATAAATGCAATTAAGTAATTAATAAAGCTATAAAATGAAATCCAGCGGTCAAAAAAGCTGGGTGATTTAATCCTGCAGCCAGTAGATAAGCAGTTATTGCTTTTGTGCATGAAAAGGTGGCGCATGCATGGCTGGCGGCTTGTAATAGGCTAGCTTGAAATGAATCCTGCGGTTTTTTAGGGTGACAGTTAAGGCTGAATAAACGTGTCTATGTATATATAGTCTTAAGTTAAAAACGAGACTATTCATCGCCTCCTTCCGTGAAAGGAAACTGCTGTCCTGTTCGTCAGCGGAAGAAAACCGGCGGGCACCTATGCCTTCCACCGCCGATTCCCAGAGTTCTAGCGGTCGGATTTTCGTTCCGAGGGTAGATCTTGACTGCTCTCCGCTAAATCTCCATTTCGACGGTAAGCTTTCTCCATTTTTTTCCCTTCTATGGTGTTGTAGAATTTCGTTTGACCCCTCTCCCTCTCCGAAAAATGTCCAGTCAAGCTCGGTTAGGTGTTTGCTGCTAGATCTGTTGGGAAGCAGAAAAGTCGGTCGAGACCTTTCTGGGAAAATCGAGGCAAGTAGTGCTCCTAGCCCTTGCCAAGTAGAAATTTCTTAATGTTATCTATGTTTTCCTCCATTAATGCTTCCAGGTTCTTGTTAAAACCCGATTTAGCCATGACAAGTGTTGCTTAAGCACACTAATTATACTCTTGTCCAGATTTTTCCTTTCAGAAGTTCTTTCTTTTTACATCTAATTTGAGATTGTTCCAATCCCTGCTCTTAGAACTATGGTTTGCTGTTAAACTTGAAGGATTACGTAGTTTTAGGCGGCTGTTAAGTCTACTACCAGGTTTGCCGATGAATATATATAAGCCTAGTTTTGCTTGATTAGGCTCGGGATGAGTAGATTCGGCCTGAGAGTAGAGGTAGCAGCAGCCAAAAAAATTCTCCTCTCCTAAGTCGTGTCTAATAAAGAGATTTTGGGCTAATGGTAGTGGTCTGATGTGATAGAATGAGTGTGAGAGTTAATTCTCAAGGTACTATATTTTAGCGATGATGGATTCGGGCTTGGCGTTTAGTGTGGTGCACACACTCAACGTCGGGTCTGCTTGGATTTGGCGTTGAGTGTGGTGCACACACTCAATGCTGGGTCTGCTGGGACTTGGCATTGAGTGTGGTGCACACACTCAATGTCAGTGCCCCTTGATCTGTTCTTCTGCGGCTAAGTGCTAAGGCATTGAGTGAGTGGACGTCACTCAACGCCGTAGCTGTTTTGGCGTTGAGTGATGTTAGCTCACTCAACGTCACAGCCTGCTTTGCTGAAGGCATTGAGGGAGTAGACCTCACTCAACGCCATAGCTGTTTTGGCGTTGAGTGAGGTTAGCTCACTCAACGCCACAACCAGTGTTGCAAAAGGCATTGAGTGAGTGAACCTCACTCAACGTCATTGCTATTTTGGCGTTGAGTGAGGCTAGCTCACTCAACGCCACCGTCTGTTTAGGCGTTGAGTGAGTGGGGCTCACTCAACGCCATGCCGTGTTGAGTCATCTCAACTCTTTTTCCCTTACCTTGATTTTCTCCCCCGAGTGAATCCTTGATTTTGTGGTTCCTTGTCGGCTATTTTCTTTTTTTCCAAAAAGGCCGAATCGTGGGTCGTGGTTAGTAGTGGTGGTTTAAAGCTCTTAATGTGGGAGGTGTTGTGTAATTTAGCCAAGGCCACCCTTTTTCTTTTATCTTACTCTAGGTATGGCTGGGCAAGGGGTGGGAGGTCCCTAGTGCTTTCACATGTAGACCCCTGAGCTTTGTTTCTTGGAAATGGTGGTTGGGGGATGAGTTTGCCTCTAACCCGGATCCGCGTTGTTGTTTTGCTACTACCATCTCTCACAGCTTAGGGTGTTAGACATTCTTCCTTTGTAAATTTTCAATGTTTGGGCTCTTGGTAGCCTGGTGAACTCTGCAGGATTTTTATTTTTGGGCAGGGTTGTTACTGTTTCCTCGCACTTAGTGCTTTTCTTTTGTCTTGCCTTGGATAGTGGTGTTGGTTTTCGGTTTACTTACTCTTCTTGCTTACCTTATAACCTAACATTTCTGTACAGCTTACTTGTTTAGCTTGCTGAGGTATTCTTTTCTTCTTTGAATGCCTCAGGTTCTGGTTAGTAGCCGATTAGGCAGCTAGTTGTGTGGTGCTGTTGCTAGTGGTCTCTCATTCTGTGGAGATTAGTTCCTTGGTCTTGTGAGATAGTTTTACTATTTTTATTACAGACATACATATTTGCCAGTGGGTTCGTGTCAGTTTTTTGGCTCCCACTGGTACTTTTACCTTGATACTAGATGTGTTACTTTTTGCTGCTACCTTTCTGGAGTTAGTTTACTTGCTCTTGGGATGATTTATGTTAGGTTGCTAGTTACTTTTAAACCTAAAAACACTATTATAAGTATACCACTTGATCATCATGTTTTATATAACTCATCACTATTTTCCAAAAAACGTAAAAAAATCATTTTCCTATATATAGTATAAATCAAAAGTAGGGTCCTGCATATTATAAGTTGTCCTCTGGGGACACTTATGCACTCTTTTAGGATGTCGAACCTGAATAAAGTATTTTCCGCAACGTATAAGTATAAATTTTAAATTGTGGACTAGTGATCCACCGAGCCGAGGGATACAGCCTTTAAAAAAATATAACTGATTTTCTAATCATATAACTTATTAATTTTCATAAAGTATAGTTGATAGTGGTTTGCCTGAGCGTTGGCAGTTATCCCCCAGCTCGACGTTGCATCATGATGCGTGTTTTCTCCTACTCTGATAATCTGTTTTCTTCGGAGAAAATGCGGGTTTTGACAGTTGGTATCAGAGGGAGGTTGCTTGACAAGTTAGTCGGGCAACCGTCCCTTTGATTGCATTAGCAGTTTAGCATCATGTCATTCACACACCGATATGTCATCAGCACGTCTTGGCAAAAGCACGAACACTACACTCATAGCATAACATGAAGTATAAGGGGCATATTATGTAGTATGGGATGCATAATATGTGTTTGTATATGGATCCACCATAGGGGCAACATGTGAGGGTTATGTAGTATAGGATGCATAACCTTACCACATGGCTGCGAAAAAATCGTCTTTTTTTCTTTTTTGTTGTATGAGGATGTTATGTAGTATGGGATGCATAACATTATCATGTGTACGCCGCTCATATCATGCATTAGGGCCTTTTTTAGAATGCATAGCACAAACATGCATAGCATAACATTGCATGAGCATAGCGTGCCGAGCTATAGACTGACAGGATGAACATATGTTCGCACATAAGTTTTCGAGTCAAAAATATATAAGTCATGCATTCTCGATCTAGGCACAAGGTTAGTATGGTGGTGGTTAACCCTCCTAGGTTAAGGCATAACATCAATTATTGTAAAAAATAAACTCCCAGAGCAAGTTAGAAGCTTTATGTTATATTTTTGTATGTTTTTTTGTACTTGTAGTTAGTTTGCAACTGTCGTACTAGGATCTGACTAATGTTGCTATGATTTTAGGATGGCGAGACGCCCTTCGACTAGATCGACCCCCCTATCTGAGGGTGAGTCATCGAAAGCGCAGAATGATGTGGTGATCGAGAGCCTGTGACAGAGTAGCGATTCCTTGAGCAGGCAGATGGTGGAGGTACGAGCCCAGATCCAGTCTTTGGTGGCAGTTATGGCAGGACAGACTCAGGGAGTGCAAGGCCCTGTGATGCGGGTGAAATACGACAAGCGTACCGATTCCACAAGTAATAAAGTTGGGAATTAATCCCCGGATGTCGGTCTCTTGAGGAATGCAATTAGCGTCGAACGATTTAGACTCTAAAACTATTGTTATGAGAGTTAATTGAAATAAACAGAAAAAGAAGGGGCTTTGGTTGGTGGTCTTACGACCGATTACACTAATGTAAACTATGCGGGTCGCAATCACCGCTTCTCAAGGCGAGATGGATGTAGCAGCCGCGATGCCATACTTCGGTTGGTGAGTGGACGGAAGTCTAGCGAGTGAGGTGATTAGTGCGGAGTGAAATTGAGTGAAACGAACGTGTGGAGTGGAGCGAGATGGAGCGAGGCGCATCAAAGAATAATTCTCATAAGCAAGATGAAACACAAATGATCAAATTAACACTAGAAATTGATGTTCATTACATGCATAAACATTCCATGCAACAAGAAAAGATAGAAAATGCAAACCACGAGATTGAAGATCCACCGCGGTTGTTGGCCGGAGGTGCGGGTTGTCAATCCGCTTCCAAGCGCAGTCCGAGGAGGGCTTTCGGTACCACCGAGCTGTCACCTCGAGGGCCTGTAATTCCGTTCTCTAGGTATGCTTCGTCTTCTTCCTTGGTGGAAAGCTCGGAGAAGAATGCTTCAATGGCCGGGAGGATCACGGAGAATGCGGAATGCTTTGGAATCGCCAGAGAAGGTCCTCCCGATGGTAGGGATGAAGGTGGAGGCGAATGGAACTGCTGGAGTGCGAAACGGCGGACTGCTGGCGGAGGTTTCGTAACAATGTCCGTTCCCTAATTCGCGGAACAGGGCTTTTTATAGCTTGCAGAATAAATAGGGCGCACGACCACTGGCGCACGACCAGTGGTCGTGCGCGACCAAGGTCAGCGCCCGTGCGCGAGCAACCAATAGACCTGCTTCAGAAAATCAATGGTCGCGCACGATCAGCAGCGCACGATCAGTGATCGTGCGAGGCAATGCTGATGATCGTGCGGAAATAGCCAGGCAGAACTTTGTAAAATGGGTATGACTGCGCACGATCGGCGGCGCACGAGCAGTGGTCATGCGCGGTATGACAAGTGATCGTGCGGAAGGTTCAAGACAGAGATTTCACAAATGAGTCCGGGCTACGCACGATCAGTGATCGTGCGCCAGGAGGTCGATGGTCGTGCGTGGGTAAAAACGCACGACCACTGACTCCTTTGCCAAAAATAGTTAAACGCCTATCCCGAATGCCCTCACGATCCCCAAACTTGCAGGAAAACTGCACGGGGACATCGATCGCGGCAGCCGCAGCAAACAATAATAATCATAGCAAGAATGCAAATGCACACAAGCACAGAAATGGGCTAAAAAGGTGCACAGGGCGTGGAATGCCGTAGCTAACCAAAAGGAGTACTAATGGCGCTAAAAGATAGTGCAAAGCTGAGGAAAAAGACCTAGATAAGTCCAAAATAAGGTATAAAATAGGGACTCATCACACCCCCAGACTTAACCATTTGCACGTCCGGGCAAATAATCACCTTGTGGACTCAAAAATTACTAGCTGACGTAGTAATTTCAAAATACAGTAGGACGAGAAATCGAGAAGCACAAGTGCATAGAAAATATAATAGAAGAGAGTTTTTAATCATGCTATGCAATTTATAATTTTCGATAAACGTAAATAAATAATATCACTACTCAAAGATTGAATTTCCGGAGAATCGCGCGATCATGTGTAGGAAGAAAATAGGCAAGTCGGATGGTGGAGCATTGCAAAGAGCGAGGCTCGTGATCACCTCCAAAGGAATCCACCAATGTCGGGGACCATATGGTTACCCGTTCACACTTTCTCCACGATGCTAGTTCGACTCGAGCATAAATCCGTAGGACTTTAGGTGAAGAGTTGGGGCTTGGGTGTAGACATAGGTATGGATGAAAAAGATGAAAACGAAGGTTGCGCACAACCCAACGGAGCTCGCACAATTACAGATTTCCCACTAGCAAAATGAATGCGAGTGCACCACACCCCCAGACCTGGTTTTTACAACATGGGTGTGTGCACCGCCTACCCCAAAAACAGATTTCTCAAAAAACAGATTTTCATTTATACTTTTTATTTCTCTTTTTCATTTCTTTTTCACAATTTTTGCTTTTATAAATTTTTTTCTTTTTCAATTCTTGATTTTCAGCAAATATAACAA